>CM062813.1:885087498-886287498 GCA_031772625.1 Pinus tabuliformis
TAATTTCCTCTTAGCTAAGAAGAAGACTCAATTTAAGATCAAAAACCAATTGGGCCCTTTTATTTTTAATAATAGGGAAGCTCGACAAGAGGCAAAAAGAATCTTACAACAGATAAACTTCAAAAGCAGTTTCATGTGGCAATATGACCCTAATGGAGTCATAAACAACCTAAGGCTCAAATTCAAATTGAGTCCTTTCATACATGATCCCAAGCCATACATTGAAAGATATGCCAACCAGTTAGAGTGGTTGGAGAATACTTTAATAGATGTGGTGAATACCTTAATTGATGTGGAAAAGTAGATTGATACTAGTTCCTTTTTGTAGGTTCCAGCCCTACAAGAACAAATGACTATTACTTCCATCCTACAGACTCCAACCGATAAAGACAAAAATCTGAAAAGAACTAGGGAAGAAGGTTCTATCTCTAGGATGGACACTATAGATGTCAGGTTTGAGATTAGTTACAGGAAGAGGCCCAAGCTTAATCATGTAACTGACTAAGAAGACACAATTGAGACAATCGAAATCACTGGCACTGACACAATGGTGGGAAAGAGAAAAGGTCCAGCAGTTTCAGAGGAAACTCATCTGCCCTCCACCTCAAAGACTCAAATTATTGAAAAGAAGCTTAGTATTGAAGTCTCTTCATTCAGCAATCCGGTGGATAAAGAGAAAGATATAAAATATAAGTACAAGGAAATCAAGTTGAGGAATGAGGCATTAAAGGTTGAAACTTATGCCCAGTACTTCAAACAAACACCTGCAAATCAGAATAGATTAATGTCAGCCTTTGACATTAAAAGGTAAAATACAAATGACTTTTATGCAGCCTATAGTCCAACAGCCCAGGTCATTAGCAGACTACAGGAAGACAGAATTTGAAGTGTTGGCTAGGGATGTTCACCCTATTGACCAAATTGAGTTCCATAAACAGGCCAATGAAATGATTTATTCCACCATGACTAACAAAGCAATAATTGTGCACAAACTTCAAATCTCATTAGATAACATCACAACACAGTTAAAGCTAGAAAAGGCATCCTCACAGGCCAAGGACAACAGAATCAAGTCACTGGAAGACTTGGTGATTGAAATTGGGTATAATCCCAGTGACATCAAGGCAGCAGAAAAACTGATAAAAAAGAAGAATGAGGATATTGTTGCTTTGAAGAAACAAATGAATCTACCTCATTCAAAACATCCATACACCAAGAGAGAGCCAAACCCAGCAGGAGGAGATGATGGATCTCATTCTCCAATTAAATGATCAATTGAAAGAAATAAAGAAGGAATTGGACAGTTTGATACAGTTGAAACATTCCAGCCTGGAGACAGCCACTGCCACTATTATTCCCACAATAACTACAACAGTTCCATCAACCTTGGCAGCTTCATTGGTGCCCATAGCTCCACTAACTACAGCACTCCCAGCTACAACATCATCTACATCAGCAACAGGTTCAACATTAGCAACAGCTTAGCCAAGTGATGAGGCAAGTAAATTGGTCAGAGCCATGGAGGACATGTCCATTCAGACCACATAAATAAATAAACTCAAAGAACAGATAACAAGTCTGGAGGATCAGAAGAAACTGGCCCAAATTATGCACAAAAATGAAGTACAGAAGTCAAACAGGTTGACTGAGAGGATGTATAATTTGGAAAAAGAAATACGCTAAAAGAGCCACTTGCCCAAGCTAAAGAACAGCTATGGGCCAATATCATTGACTCTGTCAATGATATTTGGCCACCTATACAAGTCATCTTTGAACAAAATGATTTAGTCAAAAAGGCTACAACAATTCAAAGGGTTAAGGCCGAACTTGGAGACATGCCAGAAGAAGCCACCAGAATAATCCAATTCCTTAACTCTAAAAATAAATATGAATTGCAAGAGCTAGACATAGCTTATAGAACTGGCACTATACAAGAGGTAAAGAAAGTGCTCACCAAGAAGAACTTAATAATGCGGCTTGAAGACAAATGCCAAACCATGGAGCTGGCTATAGACAGGTTCATGGTTAAGTTCGATATTTTGAGGTAGAAAGGTCTGCCAAATCCCTTGGTAATAAATGACATATTAATGCCACATGAAGACTATAATAGGAAAATTAGAGAAGTGGCAAGAGATCAAGCCAATAATTCATCTATGAAAGGGATGCCTACAAGAAATGTTCTATACCAGACTTCTGAGAACCTATTTTACCTCCAGCATGAGGTAAAACACCTTTTTGTGAATAAGCCCACCTTTGCCAAATACATAGAAGCAAATGAAGTCTACAAAAGGATGTTAAATATCAAATTGCTAGATACAGAGACTTGGGAAAAATTAAATGATCCACTGTGAAATTGAAAGGTAAAATATGGAGCAGTAAAAGAAAAGCAACAGGTCAGCCTAGTCAAAGAGTATCACATGAAAGAGTATCAGATAAAAGGAAAAGTAAAAAGAATATTCAACGTGGAAGACCAACATCAAAGGAGAAAAAACATCAAAATATCAAAGCATAAGACATCACAGCCAAATAATAGGGACAACTTGCAGCAGTCACATATCTGTCTCTATCTTCTTGCAAGAAGATATCTCTCTTTCCTAGAATAATTCCCAAAATAGTTTGGGATATTTTGTAATAATTTTTTGTATAAATACTTTTTAATTTGAAGTATAGAGGTATGGATTGCTTGACATTACTATAGTTGTATTGATCTAAAACCTGAGGGTTCATTGTACCAATTTTTCAAGTTAGCAGACTAGAATGAGTATTAAAGACATTGCATTACAGGATTCATGTGTTGGGCCACTTCAGTGAAGTATTTTTTGTTTCTAAAATTGTTATTTTTCTTAAGTGTTTGACAAACTTGCTTGTTATCTAAATTGAATGAAATAACTGGAAATTTATTACAGAATTTGTTTAAGTACACTCTGCCTTGAACAGTTAATCATTTTAATGTTTTCTTCTGATATCCAAAGTAGGGAATCCTTCATTGCTCCCTAGTTTCGATTGACCCCTAGCATTTCCCTCATCATCCGGTTTGAGGAACCCTTAATTTCTCCTTGACCCTGATTGAAAACTACTTCACCATCCAGCCTAAAAGATCTAAATTCACTCAACTACCTTGCCCTGTAAACACTATTTTTAGAACTTGATCTAGTCCTGTTTTCTTGACACTTGACCCCATAGCCCAATGGTAAAAGACATCCCTCTATCCATTTAAGTTAGTGATTCCACCACCAACTCAAAATGAAAACCTAACCAAAGCTTAAATAACTAGCCTAAAATCAATTAACTAAACAAAGTTAAATCATAAAGAGAGAGCCCTCTCTAAGCATTAGGAACGCTAGATCGTCATCTCAAAAGTAGGTTTGTGGTTACCTCTATTATTTCTTTCATAACAACTCTAGGGAAATTTTAGAGTGATAACAAAGTGAACTAGTTTATATCAACTAGTTTGCTAAGGATATTATCTATGAGTGTGGGGAAACATCTCTTGGTTTTATTTACAAGGTTTTCCATATATATAGGGCAAGTTAGCCTTAAATTTATATACTAAGAACTAAACATATCACTTATAAAAATTAAATAAAGAATATACCAATCATTTATTCTAACCACTCAAATTAAACCTATTTAACAATAGTTATTATTCTTTGTAATTGTAAAATAAAAATAGATAACAATCCATTATCTAAAAAAACATTATTAATATTTTAATTCAAATTAATATCATTATTTATGAAAAGTTTTGTGTGGTATGATGTTACAGTGCATCAAAACCTTGATGTTTAGGGTAAGTTCAATCTTGTTCCTGAACCTATGATGTAATCTTATTTTCATACTCAAAACTTTTCAATTCAAAGAAAAATATTCTTTTGATTATTAAAAAAGAATAGTTAAATGAGTTTCTAAATTGGAAATGTTGTAAAATAATTTTTTGGGAGATTTTGTTGTAAAGACAAAAGAGAACAATGCCATATAAGGTAATAAATGTGTTTTTTCCATGGAACGATGAAATGGTGCTCTCGTAAGATACTCTATGGTGAAAAAAGTTACTGGTTCAAAACTCTATAGGAAAAAATCCAGTCATGCTAAGGGTTGTTGTGGCCCAGGTTAGGTGTGATCCCCAGGTAATTTTGATGGCTTAGATGCCCCTGGGTCATGGCTACTCAAGCCACAAGTTAAGTGTGTCAGTCATCTCAAGGCTCATTTTACCAAACAAACTATATAATATAATAGATATATTTTTATTATTGTTAAATTATGTATTGTATTAAATTATTTTGAAAAAAAAGTGCAACATAATAGTTTTTACTATAAATGTAAATTTAAAAAAATTTATAAAATAGTATAAATGTTAATTTAAGAAGCCATACAATTTATATAATTGTGATGAGAGTTAATGCATCAATATTTAAAGTTATGGTATGAGGTATATGTACACCAATAAATTTATTAGGGATGTCATATATAAATGTGGGGAAGTATCTTTTGGATTTTCTTTTGAAGTTTTCTTGAGAAAACAACTAAAAGGGTTTTTCTAATTGGTTATTGCTAATATTATTGAGTATTTGACTAATTTAATGCTAACAAGTGTTTGGTTCGATTCATCCTAGGAGAAGTGCACTGGTCTATGTCGACTATGGAAGCCATATGCAAATATGGGAAATCATCCCTTGGGTTTCCTTGGAAGGGTTTAATGTGGAGACTATATAAGAATGTGGGGAAGCATCCCTTAGACTTATTTGCAAAGATGTATATATATATATATATATATATATATATATATATGACAATTTTAGCACTAAGGTTAGTCTGTTAAAGGGGTAAGTCCAATCAAGTCCCTTGAGGTTATCAACCAATTATTGCACAACTAATGATCGAGTTGTCCCTTATTTAGATATTTCATGGAAGAAGTATATATAATGCTCTAAAAGGGATCAGATCTGTTGTGGTTGCAAATTTTTTTCAAGTATTTTTAATTTAAAAAAACAAAACAAACAAAACCCTCAAAGGATTTGATAAGTCCCCTTCAACACATGATAGATTTGGAATTAAAATGGCTTTTCATTGATTAAAGAGAGAACATGTTTCAATTAATACAAAAGAACTTGCACACCATTAAAATGTTTATATATATATATAGAAGGAAAGAGAACACTAAGCTTTGGTGGTTAGGAAAACAATCCCCACGAGTAACATGTTTGAGATTGTGTTTATAATTGAATAAATAACTAGCATTAGATTTATTTATCAACCACATAGATGGATCAAATTTTTTACACCATA
Source organism: Pinus tabuliformis (assembly GCA_031772625.1). Taxonomy (NCBI): domain Eukaryota; kingdom Viridiplantae; phylum Streptophyta; class Pinopsida; order Pinales; family Pinaceae; genus Pinus; species Pinus tabuliformis. The sequence continues at coordinate 885,092,785 of CM062813.1, forward strand.
TCACTATACACCCCTAAGTACAACACGTAGTCTAGGCAAGGTGCTTTGGGTGCATTGCATACTCCCCAAGCACATCACACAATCTAATCTTTTAATTCCATGTCATATATTAAATGCTTTTAAGTACACCACACACCTCTCAAGGACAACACATAGTCTAGGAGAGGTGCTTTAGGTGCACGACACCCCCAAGCACATCACAAGGTCTAGGCAAGGTTTGAATCAACAATGTCATAAATAGTGCCTTAATAATATACTTTATTGTCCAAAGACATACACCCCTTAAACTAATAAAAAATATTTTACTTAAAATACATATCAAAGTATTTTATTTATATAACTAATGTAACTATATAAATTAAATAGGCATAAATCCATTATAAACATCAAAACACTTACTTCATGATACACCTCAAGATTAAAAAAATTCATAAAACTAATTATAATTTTATTGCATGTAGAGGTGTTAGCTTAGTATGGTAGAGATGTTGTAACATAATGTTTAACATTTTGACTAAGTCAAATTACATAAAAATAAATAAATTAAATTAAATAAAAAGATTAATGTAATGTAAACAACAATATAAAATAAAAAAAATTAACCCTATAAAAATAAAACAATAATAAAAATAAAAATGACCCATAGTATTAACACATGCTATTCATGTGGAATATGACCTATTTAAAGGGGGAAATTAAACTAACCTAGATCCATTTTTAACTCGAAAATATATATATACACACTAGGGCCTTGAGGGTTAACCCAATTGGTTGAGTCCTTGTCCTAGATCCATTTTTAACTCGAATATATATATATATAGAAAAAAAAATATTTTTTAACCAGACCATTCATCTCCATCCTAATTCATTTTGGTACCCCATATATATGGCATACACCTATTTTCTCACAAATTTGTATGTCATACAACCCATTAGCCCTACAACTGCTTTGGGCTTAAGAACCATATAGAAATCCTAATTCATTTTGGTACCCCATATATATGGCATACACCTATTTTCTCACAAATTTGTATGTCATACAACCCATTAGCCCTATAACTTCTTTGGGCTTGCGAACCATATAGAAAAATAATATTTTTTAACTAGACCATTCATCTCCATCCTAATTCATTTTGGTACCCCATATATATGGCATACACCTATTTTCTCACAAATTTGTATGTCATACAACCCATTAGCCCTACAACTTCATCTAGAGTTAAGATGGATCTAGGTTGATTTTAAATTATTTATTATTAATTATAAAAAAATGGTATATGAGTTAAACATATATACGTTTAAGAAACATGTAACAAGAGTAGTCACCCCACTTAACCATTTAAATTCTTAAATTGTAAATAGGCTTTGGAATAATACCATGGACCAATACCATAGGTTATCAATACCACATGCCCAAAATACCATAACTAATTTTATATGGCACATGTTCATATAACATTTGTATTAATTAATAAATTTAATAAAATGGTAGAAAGTGCATAACTACTTTTGAGATAAATCTCATCCCTTGACTACTTTTGATATAAATCTCAATCTTTTAACTACTACTAAAAATATTCTGAAACATTATGTAGAGGTTAAATCTCTATCATCTACTTAATAATTAATGACAATTAAATTAAAATTATAAAAACTTTCTTTCCAAATAAACAATTTCTAAAAATAAAAAATAAAAACTAGTAAATATTTAAATAATATTTCTAATTTTTATCATTATTAATTTTATTATTTATTATAATTTATTAAAAGAAAAATATCGGCAAATGACTAATTCTATTAACTGAAAAGTAAAATAATATTACAAGGAGTTGAGGCTTCGGATAACATCACCCGAGAGCACTCAACACAGCAAAACTGCCCCAGTATAGGGAGAGCCTGGGAGAAGCAGTTATAGAAGACAAGAGAACAGATATAGAAACCAGAGATAGACCAACATAACATAAGAAAGCACACGAAAGCAAGACAGAGACTTTCCCTAGCTGCCCAGAAGATCTTTATACTGCCGCTGCTCGAGGGGAATAACAAAACCATCTGGCTGTAGATGTTAAACCAGAACTGCAAACAAAACTGCCTGAGGTTGACCATATAAAACATCAGCAAAACCAAAAGAAGTTTGGGCATGCCCAGGTGGCTTTATACCTCCACGTCCTCATTCGGAGGCATCTCCACCTCCTAACACACAATACCAGTCCACATATCTTCAGTTCCTGCCTTCTCGCCTTCTGGGTTCGCCGTGGGGTGATGAGTGGCCATGGAATTGCCTTCCCCATCCACCGGGATGATGGCTTCAAAAGGCATAATACCGCTAGGAGCGTCTCCTCTGTCAAGCATCTTGCCCTTTCGATTCTCCGGACTTCCTTCTGCCGTAAACTGCTCACTGCTTTGAGAATGCTCAGACACCACACGCACCAGAGGATGAAGCTGGCTTTCTTCTTCAAAAAGGATAATAGTGATATGAGCGGTGATCATTGGCCTACTAAGATTGCTCTGAAATTTGAAGTGAGTGGTCTAAAACGCACTGTTCGGGGTCGGCCTGCGAGAAGGGCTATGAGGAGGCGAAACCACCGGAGAGGAGGGGATAGTAACAGGAGGCAGGGCAGGATCCACAGAACCGCTAGCCTTCGAACGCCTTCGGCTACCTCGGCGTCCCCCGGAGCGACTCCTCATACTCTGGCGCACCATGTTGAGGCGGTGAGGGGAGAGCACAGTGAGACCAGGGGCAATGGCAGGAGGGCTATAGAACAGCACAAGGGACCTCTTCGTTCGCCCAAGACGGGCCTGAGAGTGCAGCCCAATTCGAAACTCAGGGGCAATTAAAAGCTTGCCACCAATTGCATAGACTAGCCTACCATCACGACCCTCAACATAACAAGACCATAGATCTGCTGCAGGCCAGAACCTGGAGCATGGAGGTTGAGCAAAAGTTGTGGAAAGGATAAAACAGAGCACCATGAATATAACAACTGAAGCATTACCTTGGACGAAGCGAGCCATTAATGCAGACATTCCTCCAAATCTGCCTCTCTTAAGGCGATCCAATTTGCGTCGGGTGAAATCCTGGGAAGCCACGCAGAGCTGCAGCTGGCAGTACCCAGCCTGTCCATCAGTCAATAAGCGCATTATGTTTCATTAATTTCACCCGCATCTGGGTGTTCTCCTTCCTCCTATTGCATTTCCTTCTTCACTAGGTTGTTGTAATCTGTGAGTTGAGATTCAGATGCTAGGCTTGAAATTGATCCAACATGAAGATCCATCCTACAATCAACTCCCATATTAGCAACTAAGTCCGCAATTTTATTCCCTTCCCTTCGAATGTGCTTTAGAGTGATCGCTCTGTTAGAGGAGAGACAGCATTCAATAAGTTCAAGCCTTTTTGCCATTCTCCAGCTATTGCTCACTTTGCCAGAGGAGGACCCTTGCAGGATTTTTGTGACCATATTTACGATGATCTGGGAATCACCCTCGATTATGAGTGGGAAGAAACCTTTATCTTGCACAAGAATTAGTCTCTGCCAAAGACCTTCCAGTTCTGCCGAGTTATTGGTATCCCATCCCTTTGAACCTAAGAAGGTTAAAAGAGGAGCCCCCTTGTGATCTCTGAAAATCCCTCCAAAGCCTGAATTTCCTGGGTTGCCTTTCGAGGCACCATCAAAATTTAGCTGGTACATATGCATAGGGGTGGTTAACCATTTCTCAGATAAATGGTTCCTTAGAGGCTTTGTTTCTTTAATAAGTTGTTCTTGCTTGCATTGGAAGTTCCAATTGGCCCATATGGATTGTTCTTGGGGGTTAGTTGGGAGATCCTCCTGATACCAGGTTTTGAGAGATATGGTTTCCTCAATATTTTGGCAGATTATTTTCCAGATATCTTCCAGCCGCATAGAGTGATCCTTGAATATTCTGTTGTTTCTCTCCTTCCATATGGCCCACATGAGAAAGCCCGGAATGAGCTTCCAAAGGAAATTTAAAATCTTGCTTTGATAAGGGTTATGATCCCAGTTGCACACAGTGGCAATGGTGTCTCCATGAGTTCTTCCTTCCTTTTGGCAGCGGAAACTGACCTTTTCCCAGAGCTTGCACGCAGTCTGACAGGACAGCATTAGATGCTTGATGGTTTCCTCCTCTTGTCTGCAATTAGGGCATATTGAGGGCCCATGAAAGTTCCTCTTTCTGAGATTATCCCACGTGAGAATCTTGTTATGACATAGGAGCCAGAGAAAGGTGGAGATTTTCGGCCATATGGAAGGGTCCCAGATTATGCTCCAGAGAGGATCTTTCACTGTATGTGCCTTGATAATGATATTATAGGCCTCTCTCGTAGAATAGGTACCTCTTTCTTCATATCCCCACCGAAGAATGTCCTTTTCATTAGAATGCTAAATTCTTCTTTTTGTTAATTCTGTGTCTAGAATTTGTTGGACTTGTGTCGAGCCCTGTCTTAAAAACTAATCCGCCTTGAGCCATTCCCAGTACTCTTGGGTCGGTGAATTTCTCCAGAAGTTTTTCACCTTATCATAAGATTGCATCTCCTGCTCCAGGGGTTGAGTAAGAGGGATTTGGTCCTTTAATTTGGGCATCTGCTGCCATGAATCTTCCCAAAACCTTGCAGTGTTGCCATTCTTCACTTCCCAAAAGTTGTGCTGCTGAATGAGATTCCTGTGCTGCTTGGCCGAGTTCCATATAAGGGAACCCATGCTGACCTCTGATATTCTTATTAGTTCCTCCGCTAGGCAATTCCTTGCATACTTAGCCGTCCACAGAGAGGCCCAAGGGGTGAGAGGCTCTGTAAGCCATTTCCACTAGATTCTAGCTCCCATGATCTCATTGCTTTGAGAGGGATCCATTAAACCAATACCACCCCCTTTCTTTGGTAGACAAGCAGTGTCCCATTTGACCAGAGCCCACTTTCACTTGTGACCATTACTGCCCCAGAGAAAAGATCTTTGGAGAAGCTTGATTTCTTTGAGAACCCATTTGGGTGCTGCAAGGATGGAGAAGAGGTATAGCGGCATAGCCTGAAGTACTACTTTTATGAGGACAAGCCAAATCGCCATATTTAGAGATCTGTGAGTCCAAGAGGATAGTCGCGCCTCCAGATTCTCTAAGAGGATTATCCATGAGGAGTGCTTTAGGGCTGAGGCAATCAGAGGAGCACCTAAATATTTGGATGGGAGGGTAGCAATGGAGAATCCTAGAATACAGGCTATAGCTGCCTGAGTTAAAGAAGGAGTATGGAAAAAGAAGATCTGAGATTTGGATTTATTGATAGAGGCACCTGAGGCTTCCGAGAAGTCCGACAGAAGGGATTTGAGCAGGCAAGTTTCCTGGACCGAGGGATGCCCAAAAAGCATGTTGTCATCAATGAATTGTTGGTGAGTGAAGGCTGGAGAGTTATGAAAGGATAGGCCTTTGAGACAGTGGGATTGCTGAGCTGATTTAATACTTCGACCTAATCCTTCTGCCATGATAACGAACAAGAAAGGGGATAGTGGGTCTCCCTGCCTAATTCCCTGGGAAGGATGAAAAGGAGATGAGGGTATACCATTGACCAAAACAGAAAATAAAGAGGAAGAGATGAGGCTCATGACTCATCTGACCCAGGGAGCAGCAAATCCAAAAGCAATTAGAACTTTTTTAATATACATCCAACTTAGGCTATCAAAGGCCTTTGAGAGATCTAGTTTGAGGAGCATACCTGGCTTCTTGGAAATATTCAGGGAATGAATTATTTCATGAGTTAGGATGATACCATCGGTGATCTGCCTACCTTCAACGTATCCAAATTGCTCAGGTGAGATGATGAAAGGAAGCAGCAGTTTGAGCTTGGAGGCAATGATTTTGGAGACAATCTTATAGATTATGTTACACAGTACGATAGGCCTGTACTTGTCAGGTGTGCTTGGCATGTCCACCTTGGGAATCAGGGCTATGAACGTTGCATTCACCCCCGGAAACATCCATCTTAAGGATCGCGACTCCTTAACCACTTGTCAGACTTCCATCTTGATCAAATCCCAAAAATTGTGAAAAAAGTTTGAGGTAAATCCATCCGGGCCTGGAGCCTTTCCTGCTTTCAGTTGTCGAACTGCTAGTTCCACCTCTTGTAAGTCCACAGGCTTGAGAAGTAGTTTTATTCTCTTCTAAGATAAGTTTAGGGATGTTTCAAGTAATTTTTTCTATAGCCTGTGATCTATCTGCAATTGGCTCAGGATGTATTTGCTTGAAGTAATTGAGGAGCTCGCTTTCAATTTCTTTGTGCTTTTCCACTTTGACACCCTATTCATTCTAAATATGAGTTATGTTATTGTTCATTCTGCGTTGGATTGTGGTACTATGAAAAAATTTAGTGTTTTTCTCTCCATCTTTAAGCCATCTCACTCTTGATTTTTGCCTCCATAACGTTTCTTCCTGCTTAGCCCTTTCTGTGAGTTGCGCTTCAATAACATTTTCCTATTTTGACAGGTCCTCTGAGTGGCCTTCAGTAATAATCCTCTGTTGCAAATGCTTCATTTCCAGCTCGAGGGCTTCCTGAGCCTGGAAGATATTACCAAAAGAAGTGTGATTCCAGCGTTTGATCTTGCTTTTGAGGTGCTTAAGCTTTTGCTGGAATTGGAACATTTTTGAACCTGGTGGAGGGGAAAAGTTGTTCCATTCTGAATTGATTAAGCCTTGGAAATCCGGATGAGACATCCAGAAAGCCTCAAAGCAAAACGGTCTGCGGATCAGATCCTGAAAGAGGCAAGATGGAAGCTGCGAAGTCTCCACCAAGATGAATAGCATTGTCTAAGAGCAAGAACCTGTCCAAACGAGAAGTGATCTACTGCTTACCTGCTCTCCTATTGTTCCAAGTAAATACACCATTATTGAAGGGTAGGTCGATGAGCCAATTGTTCTAAATGAAGTCCTTTAGGGGTATCCCTTCCTGACTTCCTCTGCATCTTCCTCCCCTTTTTTCTTCCAGCCTAGTAATCATGTTAAAGTCTCCTCCAAAAATCCATAAAGGGTGCGGCCTGTCGTGGTTGATTGCAGAGAGAGTGTTAAGGATTCCAGCTTTAAGCGATGCCTCCTGTGGAAAATATACATTGGTTAAGAGCCCGTGTATATTTGTCCCGATGATGTGAAAGGTTGCTTGTAAGAAATTCCTACTTGCATGGATATTGTTTAGTGTGATTGCTCGGGACTCCCAGACAATTGCCAGACCTCCAGAAGCCCCATCAGCATCCACTGCAGCATTGAAGCTCCTTGGCCATACTTTTGCTGCAAATCTATCTAATGCACTTGAATTGCATTTGGTCTCTTGCAAGAAAAGGATTTGAGGTTTTTCTTGCTTTATCATGTTTTTAAGAATTCGATTTTTCCCTGGGCCATTGAGCCCTCTTATATTCCAAGAGATTAACTTCATTGGGAAGGATTATGATCAGAGTTGTAGTACTTGGTTAGCTTGGAATACCTGCCTGAGTCCACTAACATTTGTCCTATTCTGATTGTTCGCTGGAGATCTGTTTTCCTACCTCGCTTTTTGATATCTTTGGTTATAAATCTTCTGTCCCAAGGGCCACCAGTCTGGATACCTAAAGATTTTTGCCTTTGCGCACGAGATAGGACTTCCTCCAGATTCTTAAGTTGTCCATCTAGAATGTTGTCAAAATTGTTTGTAGTACAAGCCTGCTCTAGGCCTGGAATGTCCAACTCCCCTATATCTATTGCTTCTATTTCTTCCTCCATGATCTGTGGATAATTTAACTCCTCACTTGGTTCTTCTTCTAAACTGGCATTAGGTTGTAGGGCATCCACCTCCATAACTTGAGTATTCCATGCTAGTACCTTTTGCTTATCTGAGGAGGAGGCTCCCTTGAATCGAGGATCTGCCTGAGGCGCTGTGGGATCTGCCTGCTTCAAATGTTTATCTTTCATCAACTCTGTCTCGGGTGGAGTGGGAGAATCCAAGCTTGGGTCAGTGTGGTTAGCTAAGACTTCAAAGCTATTGCTTGTAGAGGGCTTGGAGGAGCTGGTATGTTGCATTTTGGAGTTTGAGGCTTGTTTCTTGTGGGATTTCCTGCTATTTGCTACTTTGGTAAAGCCATCTGCCTCATATGAATCCAGTCCAGAGGTCGGAGAGGGTTTTTGAGTTAAAGGGCAGTCCCTGAATAAATGTCCCAGGGCATGACATCTTCAGCATCTAAATGGCACATGTTCATAATCAATTAGCTGAACCCATTCAATGTCATCATGAAAAACACTTACCACATCTAGGGGAGCCTGGTTGAGGTTCATATAGACGCATATACGAGCAAAGGAGGTGTATCTGCAGATTTTTGTTTCCTCTGCCACTTTTATGAATTCACCCAGAACATTTCCAATCGCTTGAAGGGAATCTTCCTCCCAATATTCCACTGAAAGCGAGTATAGTCGAATCCAAACAGGAGCCCAGCTGAGATCCTTCTTGTTCGGGTTGAAGCATTCTACCCATCCTCTGAAATACAGTTCAGCAACATTAAAGAAGTAAGGCCCTCCATCCAGAACTCTGTTCCGATCCTCCAGGTAGTTGAAAATGGCCGTGAAGAACCCTTTTGGTCCCAACTGCAGTGTTATATGTCCCTTTGGGTGCCATTTCGCAGCTATCTAGCCCCGTAGCGCCTTCTCAGTCGGCCACAGTCCGATGAACTTTCCTATCAAAGCGTGATCTCTCATGAACTGTATTTGCGCGTTGATTCTATGTCCTGGAAGTTCTACCTTCCGACGCTCAGAGGCTATAGGTTTGCATGTTTCCGAGCAAACCTTGGGTTGTTGTTTGCCCTATATTGTCTGTTGTGAATTCGGATCCACGTTAACCTCTCCCTGGTTTGCTGGCTTATTGCTTTCCTTACGCTGTTGCCGCCCAATGTCGTTTTGTGGGGGAGGCGCATCACCCTCCCCCTGAGGGGGTTCCATAGAGTACTATACGCTTTGGCAGATGTTAAGATTTCCTGATCCCGTCAGTGGTTGCAGGTCTCCTGCAGTTTCGAGTGGCCTGCCGTTGCAGAGAATGTCAAACCCTAGAGCGTAGATCGCAGACCGCCATCCTTATGCTCTTGTGTAATGAGGATGTCATAATTTATTAATTGATATTACATTATAGTTGTAATTTTGTAACCAAAATTAAAATTAAAATTTTGAAATAAAAGTATGATTTTTTTCCTATTTAATTTAGAAACTTATATTCCAAATTAGAATAATAATACTAATAATAATTTACAATATATCGTAATATATAATATTATTACTCTCGAGCTTGGGCGTCGAGTATGCCCTAAAACTGTTTATGTTTGGCTAAGAGCTTGTCTTCCTCACATAAGCATTGTTTGGGCTCAGCTTCACAAGGAAACAAGAGTGAAACCCTGCCCCCTTACGGACCACCAGCACATTATTTCTGGGGCATTATTTTCCTTGAATAAGGGTGATGAGCCACGCCTGGTTTTTCTTGAATATCGATGATGAGTCAGACATGATTTTCCTTGAATAACAGTGATAAATCAACCTTGTTCGTAAATAGCAACTAGAGATAACTGTCCTCACTACTAATTTAACCACTAACTTGAGTAATGATAAATTTTCACACTTATAAAAAAAAAATTATCATTACACTAAATTTAAAATAAAATAATTTAATCTACCGAACTTAATATATAAACTAGTAACTTGCTGTCCCAACTTTTATGGTAAATAAATAAGACTTTGAGCCAAATACCAATGGCTGCTCCCGGAGTTTTGCAGCAATATGAAAGATCCTGACCGAACTTGTATTTTTATATTCGCCGACCTGCAAAAAGAAAAGGGAAGATTAAGTTTAAAAAGTGCACTATTTATTCGTTGACCCTCAACGGAACTAGGAAAAGGTCAGATCCAAATACGACTCTGGTTTCGTTGCCAAATTAGAATAATAATACTAATAATAATTTACAATATATCGTAATATATAATATTGTTATTCTTGGGTTGAGTATGTCCTAAAACTGTTTATGTTTGATTAAGAATTTGTCTTTCTCAGACATAAGCATTGTTTGGGCTCGGCTTCAAAAGGAAACAAGAGTGAAACCTTGCCCCTTTACGGACTACCAGCACATTATTTCTAGGGCGTAGTTTTCCTTGAATAAGGGTGATGAGTCAAGCCTGATTTTTCTTGAATATTGGTAATGAGTCAGGCATGATTTTCCTTGAATAACGGTGATAAGTCAACCTATTTTCGTAAATAACAGCTAAAGATAACTGTCCTCACTGCTAATTTAACTACTGACTTGAATTATGATAGATTTTCGCACATATAAAAAAAATTATCATTACACTAAATTTAAAATAAAATAATTTAATCCTACATAAATATATATATATATATATATATATATATATATAAACAAACTAGTAACTTGCTGTCACAACTTTTATTCTAAATAAATAAGAATAATAATACGAAATTTGAATCTGGTAGCTTGGCCTCCCAAGTAACCGATGCACTGATTATTGCACAAGTTTTCCAGGTGCGAAAGTGTGGCACACAGTAACGGACTTTGAGCCAATGGCTGCTCCCGGAGTTTTGCAGCAATATGAAAGATCCTGACCCAACTTGTATTTTTATATTCACTGACCTGCAAAAAGAAAAGGGAAGATTAAGTTTTAAAAGTGCACTATTTATTCGTTGACCCTTAACGGAACTAGGAAAAGGCCAGATCCAAATACGACTCTGGTTAAATCTAGCTGTTTTCTAGAAAGGATCTTGATAAAAAAGCTAAATTCTGGTTTCCACAACGAGATTAACAAACAGCAGGCTTGACTTAATCCGGGAATGCCATCTTCCTTTCATTTATATATGGTACATTGTTATTGTTATCACCATGTATGAATGCTATAGTTGTTTCATTTGTTACAGTGTATGATTGATTCAATAGTTTTCAGCTTTATCATTGTCTTCGAACTTTCTATAAATCTTCTGTTTTCTGTGTTGGTTACATTCTTTCCTGATATCTGTAATGCCAAATCTTGAAAGGCAGTCATCAATGCAGAAGTTTGAAAGGCAGTCATCAACAGCAGGGGCTGTCATTAATTATCATGGCCAGAAGAGGATACAAGGTACTCCGCACTTGAGAGAATACTTACAGGATGTACCCACTTTTAGAAATCCTCTTATGCATAACCAATATTTTCTTCCCATTGAAGGTTTTTTTGTGACTGAGAATGATATGGTTATGGAGGACATTGCTGTGGATATACAGACAATATCAAGGGAGACACAAGTGCTTTATCACAGAGCAGGGCCTAGGTCTGAGGTGTGCTTTAGCCCTGATGATGTCCATGCTGCCATTGTTACATGTGGGAGGTTATCACCTGGTGTTAACACTGTCATCAGAGAGCTTGTAATTGGCCTCTGGTTTCAGTATGGAGTAAGGGATATCAAAGGGATTAGGTCGGGGTATCGTGGGTTTTATTCATCAGAGCCTGTGCTTTTGTATCCAAAATTAGTTGACAATTGGCACAAGACAGGGGGGACAATGCTGGAGACCTCAAGGGGGGGCTTTGATTTGCAGAAGATAGTGGATGCCATTGAAGCCAATGGTTTTAACCAGGTTTATATCATTGGTGGGGATGGGACCATGAAGGGTGCAGTGAAGGTATTTGAAGAAGTTAAGAGGAGGGGCCTTAAGGTTTCAATTGCTGGGATCCCCAATTCTGTGGATAATGATGTAGGTATTATTGATGTGTCCTTTGGATTTCATACAGCAGGGGAGACAGCCCAGAGTGCCATCAGTGCTGCCCATGTTGAGGCAGAGAGTGCCCCTAATGGAATAGGGCTGGTTAAGTTGATGGGTAGGTATACTGGACATATTGCATTGCATTCAACTTTGGGAAGCAGGGATGTGGACTGCTGCCTTATACCTGAGAACCCATTTTATCTGGAGGGAGAAGGGGGGTTATTTGAGTTTCTAGATCATAGGCTGGAAGAGAATGGACCCTTTGTGCTTGTTGTTGCAGAGGGGGCTGGGCAAGAATTGATTCCGAGGAGGCCTGAGGACAAGGATAAGAAGGATGAATATGGAAATCCTGCATTTTTCGATGTTGGGCCATGGCTCAGGGATGAGCTGAAACGTTGGTGGAAGAAGCATCACCCCAATGAGACCCTTACATTGAAATATATTGACCCAACTTATATGATCAGAGCTGTGCCTGCTAATGCTGCTGATAATATCTACTGTACTCTGCTTGCTAATTCTGCCATCCATGGAGCCATGGCAGGCTATACTGGTTTTGCTGCAGGGTGGATAAATGGGATCTATGCTTATATTCCATTGGATCGAATCGCTGCTGCTCAGAACTTTGTGGATGTCAATGATCATAAATGGGCTTGGATGATGTCTGTAACCAATCAGCCGGACTTTTCCTCTCTTGCAAAATCTAGAAAGATATAGATAGGAGAAATGATCTTCAGCATAGTGCTGCAGGTCGGATGCATGCCATTTTGTTTAAGACTATATTTATAGTTCGGAGTACTAGCTATTTTAGTGCTTTCTTTGTCCAATCTGAATAAAAATGATACAGTTGGAGGACATTAACCGCCTGGCAGGTTATCTTGCATTATTTATAAACCAAGTTGTGTTTTATGTTCGTGGGAAGCAAGACATTTCTGTCTATCCCATATTTATACACGTGGTTATCATCTGTGATGAAGGATTTTAAAATTTATATTTTTTCTATTCTCATTATTGTGTATTTGCAATATGATCATCTATATGTTTAACCATCATCAGAGAGGTGGTGTTTGCATTTGCTTATTCTGTAATCATGTTTTTTTATTTTTCATGTTATATATATATATATCCAAGTACTGCCTGTTTCATGTATTTTAAACATGATATTATAATACAAACCGTTCTAAATACTTTGGGTTGTTGGCCATGGGAATTTTTAAAACCTTATTTCTTTCAAAATTAATATGAATTAAAGAAATAATGCAAAGTATATGAGAAGAGATTTATTTTATAATTAGATTTATAATAAAACTTTGTGGTAAATGAAAAAATATGTGTTTTGTTGATATTTTAGCATATTGATGCAGTATTATTGTTTATGCTTATAAAATTTTGTATTATGAGATTGTTTTTGGATTAATCACATTATAAAAAATGGTTAGTTCAACAATTAATTTTTAATGGCTAATTCCTTATGGTTAATTCCAACTTTACTACTTAAATTTTTGGATAGATTGATTTTTTCACCTTTGTCTTGAGGATGAACCACATTAGATGGTTAGAAACTTTATATGTTGATCATAACTTAATGATGTGATTAACCTGAATCATAATCAATATGGATCACAAAAGTCTAAGCTCAAGTGAAATCTTACATGTCAAGTGAACTTTGGTGATTGATTTTGAATTGATTTTTGCTAAGTGTACACAATGGTAGGATAGGTTATGCACGTGACATGTAAGAGATAGTGAACATATTCATAATTCAATTCTCAAATATGTCATATTCCTTTTGCATAGAGTCAAACAATACATTCAATGTGTTAATCATTTCAATCCTTTAATTTATTTTCACAGTCATTTCTTTCAAGGTGTTTTTGAGCAAAAGAGGTGCAAGATCTTGTATATGTTTGTTCTTCACATACAACATAATGCACACCATGCAAGCCACAACACATTATTCTCCATATTGCAATCCCAATATTCTTGAAAAGTTGTGATTATATGAGCAAATAGGTTATCATTTTTGGACCACAAGCATGAAACCATTCCATGCATGTTCTTCTGAGGTGAATACAAACATTCCCATCATGATATCCTCATGTGATACATTGAGATTAAAAATAACCTCAATAAAAAAATATAAGGTAGATCCACATGCAAGGGTTGCCAAACTCCTAAAAGATAAGTCAAAAACCTTGGAGACTGTGCATATGTTTTCAGCTTATCTTTTAGGAGTTTTTAAACCTTGGAGATATGTGCATAAATCGATCTCATAGGTGTCGAAAAGATTCATAGCATATTGTCTTAAAACTCTTTCAAAGTCGTTTTATAATTTGTATAAATTTTGTAAGCGAGACGAGAGACATAAGGTTATTATTGCTAAGTTTATAGTTCTTTTGTGGAGGAAACTGATACTCTATTTTATAATACAAATCAATGTTGTTTTCAAATGTGTGCATAAAGAACCTTTGATCACTAATCAAACCTGCACTTTAGGAGGGCCCCCTGTGAGTTGTGAGGTCTTATTCATAGTTTTTGTTTTGTTTCCCGCATTATCATTTCTTTTAAGAATTTGTTTTCCATTATAGTTACATTTCTGATTGTTTTCATTTGGTTGCAGAGTACTCATAAACATAAAGCATTAAAAATATTTCAGTTATTGAATGCATCTTCTTTCCAGCACTTGATCATTTCATAGTTTAAATTGATTTCTTAATTGTTAATGAAACACTCTTTAGAGGATAAATACGCACACAAGTAATCATTCTCAAGTTGTAAATATTTTCATTTCATTTTTTGTAAGTAGATCTTTTTATGACAATTTCTCCTTCATGCAATTAATCTAGAATTTCTTTGTTGCAATCTAGTATAAAAGTTTCCTTCTGCAAGATAGTGTAGAATTCTTTGAATTTTGCAAAATAGAATTAGATTGTCTCTTTCATGAACTTTGGCTTTTTAGCATTTTACCTTCATAGAAGAAAGTTTTGAATTCTGCAATTTAAGATAGATTTTCAATTTCTGCAAAGAAGAGGTTTTCAATTCAGTTAATTAGGATTTAATATAACTTTAGAATGAAAGAACATGTGCATAATTACTCTCCAATTTGTGTCCATACTTAGAACTAGTTTCATTTCTAGAATCAATTAGTTCACAAGAAGAATTCTAGCATATATAGTGCACATATATTTCACAAGTACACGAATCTTGGTTGACAATTAATAAAGGAAATTAAGAACAATTAATTTACCAAACATTTAGGAAGATCTAGTTCCATTTAAGGACATGCAGTCTATATGGGAGTGTATGTGTAGCTCATATCTATGACGCACTTGCTAAAAAATGTTACAAAAAGAGAGGCAAAATGTGGCAAAATAGGCTAAGGCTCTTACCTTGAAACCCCACATTATGAAGCTTATAATGTTCTCTTTAAATTATACAACCTTACAAAATTTAGATTTACAAATAAAGCATAAGCCTAAATATCAAAGGAAACACAGAAACAAATAATTATTTCTAGTCCATTGTTCATGATATTGAGCTTATTCTTCATATCCTACTCTAAATTAGTAAAAATAAAATGCTAGGTGAAACCATATAACCAATGCAACTATAATATTACTAATGGAAATTTTACAATGATAACAAAGTCATGCAAAGATAATAACACATAAATTTTCAAAAATGCATACACAAACTAAAAATATCTCCAAATCCACAAATTGGCCAAGATTTTATTAATAATTGTGTTGTGGTACAAATGAGTTGGATAAAATGCACTTGGGCTTGCACAAGGCAAGCTACAAGCACTAAGTGATGAATACAAGAAAGCTCAACAACTATAATAGCAAGCTCCTCAAAAAAACTATGTCGCTGCTCCAAAACTACACTACTGCTTGACTTTGCCCCCTGATTTTCCCACTCTAGAGTGCCCAGAAAATTCTATAAAAATAGGAGAGTGTTCCCTACCCAAAACCCAGATTAGCCCAGAAAGAGTTTCCCTTAGTTCCAACTTTCAAAATTTGACCCTTCACAACTTGACCCTCCACCAAATTCGAATTGTGTTATAATTGCTTCTCCTATCAATCTCTTCTCTCTAAACTCTAGCAATCCTCCTCAAATTTCCCTCCCAATGATTTCCCAGCACCCCAGCTCCAAACTCCCCCAAATGACGCTGCCCCAAAAGAGTCTCACTCCAATGATTGTGCATTCATGGATGAGATGATGCAGTCTTGTGTATGATAAAGTGAGAGTTGCGTGTAGGCTGGTCCTCTTGGCTGTAGCTTCCCTCCACACATGAAAATAATCAAAGAACACTTTTTGTAGCTTCTTCGGTCAATTCCCCAACAACCCAGCTCCACAAACAACTAGTGAATCCTCCCTCTACATAGTGTTGGCTCCCAGACTGCGTGCTCTACTCCAGAAATGTGTGGGACCTATAGTTGATGCCTCTTCCAATCTCAGTGATGAAGGAAAACCTTCCTAGGGTGGCACTCAAAGTCCACCAAAGAAAGGTTGAGCTTCTCTCCTTGGGAAGCTCTTGCGCTAAACAACACAATATTGGCTCAGTTGAACAACTAAGACACATTCAATTTTCAAATAGACAAAAGACCCTTATTGCTCCCTCTTTCCTCCTTTTATAATTTTTGGTCATGCATTCCTTGTGGGTCCCTCCACGAATTTGATTTGCCTCAAGGAATTCGAATTCTTTCTTCCCCAAGTGCATACTTTATGTGGGCCCCATATTCCACTATCAATTTAATCTTTCATTTTCTCTAATGTTGGTGGCCTCCATCTCTCCAAAAATTAAGTGGGGACTCCCTCCATGCACTTTTCCTAAGTTTACATTCCAAAATATTTCCCAACACCAAATTGCAAAAATACAAATTCATCTTAACAAAATTAATTTAATTGGGGACATTACAGCGACCATACTAGCACCTTCTCAAGACTGAAAAGTCTTTTTTTTTGTGTTTGGTATTGAACTAGAATAAGGCTACTTTAAGCATCAAATATATAAGGTATGGATTCTCCATCATAACATGGTTGAAAAATGAAGTGAAGTCATATAAAACACAACCAATATAAACACCATCATAAGGAGGGCATGTGTCACTACATGCTTTCTCTTGCAATCATTTAATTTTTTATTTGTATTTTGTGAGAAATCAACACAACTACCACTATAACTTCTAGCTGGGAAAGTGGGACACCCACCATGTTTTGAATTGGTGACCGTTACTCAAAGAGTGCCTTAATAGTGCACTCATTCACCCACTTTTCTATGTCATGTAGCCCATTTAAAAGTTATTACTATTATTATTAGTATTATATAATATATCATAATATTGGGACATAAATTGGGCCATTAGACAATAAGGTTGGAATCCATTACAAAAATATACTCATTATGAGCTAAACATGTCAAATACAGAACTTGAGTAGTGAAGATAACAATACACACACACATTAGCATTTATATTTTTCTTCGCAATTATAGGGACTTATAAAGTTCTCACCCATTCTTAAATTTAACCCCAACTAAGTACATTCTAATCATACTCATAAAAATTTCAGCAAAATTATTTTCCAAATATATGATTACTTAAGTAAAATATGAAAAATTTACGTTGACATATGAGATATTCTTATGTAAAAGGTATAATTACCATCCTCTCAAACTTTTAGCAAGGGTGAACAAGATTTCTCCTAGTTTAGGGGAAAATATATAAGATTCTCCCCAAGTTTAGGCATATTTTATTACCTCATTATTGCAATGCTATAATTTATCAACCATGTTCCATAAATGTAAAATATAGTTATGTTTTTATTTTTCCATGTGGAGCATGAAATAATTTATCTCAAATTGAGTAAGACTATAACCTTTTACTTGGATTAACATATATGATCAAAGGAATGGTCTAGCAAGCTTATAGATTCACATCCTCCACTCTAGTCATTAAGAGAAAAAAGAGGGAATTTTTTTAAGCCAAACATTGGATTCATATATTCAAGTGTTCAACTATGTACAAAAACATTTGAATTCACATTGTAGCAAGAAAAATAATCTACACAATCATGAGATTTATTTCTAATCACTAATCATCAGCTGCATAGAAAATGGAGGCGCAAGGGCGCTTAAATAAAAATTACTTTGTTATTGGAAATTGATTTAGTAAGGAGCCTTTTCTACCCAACCATAGGGTCAATTGCACATCAACTTTTTATAATTGGCCACCCACTAGCGAGGCTATGATACCACAAGGGCAAAACTATCCATAATTAGGTAAATGGGGTTAAGTGAACGAAACTCTCCTTAACACTCAAGAATCGATTAGAGTTATTTCTTACCTGTTAATCCTAGGGCCTCCATGACCGCTAGATGCCTCTCAACTAGCTAGCATGGCAGTACAAAAATCCCTTAGTTTCTCTACTACCCCTCAATGATTTCCTAACCAACTACTTTTAATGTTCAACTACACACATCAAATCATGCCCCGCTTTTTCCAGGTAGGTTCCAAAGCTCTCATATAAATATTTGGTGATAATTCTTAGGGGAATCAAAGCACAACAACAATGACCTAATCCAATATCAATACTCTTCTAGGTGTCTTTGGGCACCCAAAACATAGTTTAATTGCCTATAATACTTCATCCAACATTCCACTCAGTAATGGTAGCATTCTACTCATGTATATTACCTCCCCCAAAGCTCTTGTTCATATGCTCTCTTTTTATGGTTCTCTATGTGTCCTTGTGTGATTATTTCACCTTCTTTGTCATTTGTGGGTCTCTTTCCTTTCTACGATCTTCCACATTCAATGCATTCTGCCACTAGACAACCCCCATGTCTAACTTGTTCTTTCAAGTAGATCTATGTGTCAAATTTCAAATTCCAAGGAATGTACTCAACCCATTCATTCTATTAAATTTTGAAGCAACATTTTAGCTACCATCCCATCTTCCAACGTTATGAGGATGATTGTTCCAACAACTTGGTCATTGACAATCAATGAGTTCTTGGGCAAGATGGAAACGGCTCATATTTGAATTCAAAGTTCATGGCATGGATTTGATAAGATAGTTCCTACAACCCCCTCATTGTTTTACCACTCGTGATATCACAATCCGTATCGGTGATAATGTTCCAATTCAACTACTAAACATTTTAGTTAATAGAAAAATATTTACCCAATGTTCCTAGTTTAACTAGTTCATTTCATCATAATAGTGACATATCCATGCTGATATAAGCATTTAAAAATATAATTACAATTAATTGAAAAATGACTTGGGCTCAAGATGGATATGTTACATATATCCAATGTCAATATGCTTGGAGTAGCGATGAAACATGTGATTCTATATCACAAACTTGTGAAGCCACACTACCTCACAACTAGTTGAACTTGTTGCTATATAGTGTCTTTGTTGTATTCAATGGAATAATTTCTAATATGTTTCCTAAAAAATTGGGATATCAACTCTAATCCCAATCTAAAACAAAACTAAAAGTGTTCTTTCAAGAACCAATGCCACTAGCTCAAACTAAATCATGAAATCTATGGAGTAATAGTTAATGAACTCCTATACACTTAATGTCATAATGAGCTCTTCCCTTCATATACTTGAACACATGCTTGGTAGCATCTTAGTGCAACTCCTGTGAAGCAACTAGAAATTAACTTAATATATTCACTAAATAGAAATTAGCCCATTAGCCCAATATGGATTTTTCTTGGGGGTTAGTTGGGAGATCCTCCTAATACCAGGTTTTGAGAGATATGGTTTCCTCAATATTTTGGCAGATTATTTTCCAGATATCTTCCAGCCGCATAGAGTGATCCTTGAATATTCTGTTGTTTCTCTGCTTCCATATGGCCCAAATGAGAAAGCCCAGAATGAGATTCCAAAGGAAATTTAAAATCTTGCTTTGATAAGGGTTATGATCCCAGTTGCGCACAGTGGCAATGGTGTCTCCATGAGTTCTTCCTTCCTTTTGGCGCGGAAACTGACCTTTTCCCAGAGCTTGCGTGCTGTCTGACAAGACAGCATTAGAGGCTTGATGGTTTCCTCCTCTTGTCTGCAATTAGGGCATATTGAGGGCCCATGAAAGTTCCTCTTTCTAAGATTATCCCACGTGAGAATCTTGTTATGACATAGGAGCTAGAGAAAGGTGGAGATTTTCGGCCATATGGAAGGGTCCCAGATTATGCTCCAGAGAGGATCTTTCACTGTATGTGCCTTGATAATGATATTATAGGCCTCTCTCGTAGAATAGGTACCTCTTTCTTCATATCCCCACCGAAGAATGTCCTTTTCATTAGAATGTTGAATTCTTCTTTTTGTTAATTCTGTGTCTAGAATTTTTTGGACTTGTGTCGAGCCCTGTCTTAAAAACTGATCCGCCTTGAGCCATTCCCGGTACTCTTGGGTTGGTGAATTTCTCCAGAAGTTTTTCACCTTATCATAAGATTGCATCTCCTGCTCCAGGGGTTGAGTAAGAGGGATTTGGTCCTTTAATTTAGGCATCTGCTACCATGAATCTTCCCAAAACCTTGCAGTGTTGCCATTCTTCACTTCCCAAAAGTTGTGCTGCTGAATGAGATTCCTGTGCTTCTTGGTCGAGTTCCATATAAGGTAACCCATGCTAACCTCTGATATTCTTATTAGTTCCTCCACTGGGCAATTCCTTGCATACTTAGCCGTCCATAGAGAGGCCCAAGGGGTGAGAGGCTCCGTAAGCCATTTCCACCAGATTCTAGCTCCCATGATCTCATTGCTTTGAGAGGGATCCATTAAACCAATACCACCCCCTTTCTTTGGTAGACAAGCAGTGTCCCATTTGACCAGAGCCCACTTTCGCTTGTGACCATTACTGCCCCAGAGAAAAGATCTTTGGAGAAGCTTGATTTCTTTGAGAACCCATTTGGGTGCTGCAAGGATGGAGAAGAGGTATAGCGGCATAGCCTGAAGTACTGCTTTTATGAGGACAAGCCGACTCGCCATATTTAGAGATCTGTGAGTCCAAGAGGATAGCCGCGCCTCTAGATTCTCTAAGAGGATTTTCCATGAGGAGTGCTTTAGGGCTGAGGCAGTCAGAGGAGCACCTAAATATTTGGATGGGAGGGTAGCAATGGAGAATCCTAGAATACGGGCTATAGCTGCCTGAGTTAAAGAAGGAGTATGGAAAAAGAAGATCTGAGATTTGGATTTATTGATAGAGGCACCTGAGGCTTCCGAAAAGTCCGACAGAAGGGATTTGAGCAGGCGGGCTTCCTGGACCGAGGGATGCCCAAAAAGCATGTTGTCATCAATGAATTGCTGGTGAGTGAAGGTTGGAGAGTTATGAAAGGATAGGCCTTTGAGACAGTGGGATTGCTGAGCTGATTTAATACTTCGGCCTAATCCTTCTGCCATGATAACGAACAAGAAAGGGGATAGAGGGTCTCCCTGCCTAATTCCTCGGGAAGGATGAAAAGGAGATGAGGGTATACCATTGACCAGAACAGAAAAGAAAGAGGAAGAGATGAGGCTCATGACCCATCTGACCCAGGGAGCAGCAAATCCAAAAGCAATTAGAACTTTTTTAATATACATCCAACTTAGGCTATCAAAGGCCTTTGAGAGATCTAGTTTGAGGAGCATACCTGGCTTCTTGGAAATCTTCAGGGAATGAATTATTTCATGAGTTAGGATGATACCATCGGTGATCTGCCTACCTTCGACGTATCCAGATTGCTCAGGCGAGATGATGAGAGGAAGCAGCAGTTTGAGCCTGGAGGCAATGATTTTGGAGACAATCTTATAGATTATGTTACACAGTGCGATAGGCCTGTACTTGTCAGGTGTGCTTGGCATGTCCACCTTGGGAACCAGGGCTATGAACGTTGCATTCACCCCCGGAAACATCCATCTTAAGGATCGCGACTCCTCAACCACTTGCCAGACTTCCATCTTGATCAAATCCCAAAAATTGTGAAAAAAGTTTGAGGTAAATCCATCCGGGCCTGGAGCCTTTCCTGCTTTCAGTTGTCGAACTGCTAGTTCCACCTCTTGTAAGTCCATAGGCTTGAGAAGTAGTTGGTTATGCTCTTCTGAGATAAGTTTAGGAATGTTTCGAGTAATTTTTTCTATAGCCTGTGATCTATCTGCAATTGGCTCGCGATGTATTTGCTTGAAGTAATTGAGGAGCTCACTTTCAATTTCTTCATGCTTTTCCACTTTGACACCCTGCTCATTCTGAATATGAGTTATGTTATTGTTCATTCTGCGTTGGATTGTGGTACTATGAAAAAATTTAGTGTTTTTCTCTCCATCTTTAAGCCATATGACTCTTGATTTTTGCCTCCATAACGTTTCTTCCTGCTTAGCCCTTTCTGTGAGTTGTGCTTCAATAACTTTTTCCTATTTTGACAGGTCCTTTGAGCGGCCTTCAGTAATAATCCTCTACTGCAAATGCTTCATTTCCAGCTCGAGGGCTTCCTGAGCCTGGAAGATATTACCAAAAGAAGTGTGATTCCAGCGTTTGATCTTGCTTTTGAGGTGCTTAAGCTTTTGCTGGAATTGGAACATTTTTGAACCTAGTGGAGGGGAAAAATTGTTCCATTCTGAATTGATTAAGCCTTGGAAATCCAGATGAGACATCCAGAAAGCCTCAAAGCCGAACGGTCTGTGGATCAGATTGCCAGGACGCGACCAATGGAGGGAGATGGGCCATTGATCAGATCCTGAAAGAGGCAAGATGGAAGCTGTGAAGTCTACACCAAGATGAATAGCATTGTCTGAGAGCAAGAACCTGTCCAGACGAGAAGCGATCCACTGCTTACTTGCTCTCCTATTGTTCCAAGTAAATACACCATTATTGAAGGGTAGGTCAATGAGCCAGTTGTTCTGAATGAAGTCCTTTAGGGGTATCCCTTCCTAACTTCCTCTACATCTTCCTCCCCTTTTTTCTTCCAGCCTAGTAATCATGTTAAAGTCTCCTCCAGAAATCCATAAAGGGTGCGACCTATCGTGGTTGATTGCAGAGAGAGTGTTAAGGATTCCAGCTTTAAGCGATGCCTCCCGTGGAAAATATACATTGGTTAAGAGCCCATGTATATTTGTCCCGATGATGTGAAAGGTTGCTTATAAGAAATTCCTACTTGCGTGGATATTGTTTAGTTTGATTGCTTGAGAGTCCCAGACAATTTCCAGACCTCCAGAAGCCCCATCAGCATCCATTGCAGCATTGAAGCTCCCTGGACATACTTTTGCTGCAAATCTATCTAATGCACTTGAATTGCATTTGGTCTCTTGCAAGAAAAGGATTTGAGGTTTTTCTTGCTTTATCATGTTTTTAAGAATTCGATTTTTCCCTAGGCCATTGAGCCCTCTTATATTTCAAGAGATTAACTTCATTGGGAGGGATTATGATCAAAGTTGTAGTACTTGGTTAGCTTGGAATACCTGCCTAAGTCCACTAACATTTGTCCTATTCTAATTGTTCGCTGGAGATCTGTTTTCCTACCTCGCTTTTTGATATCTTTTGTTATAAATCTTCCGTCCCAAAGG
Source organism: Pinus tabuliformis (assembly GCA_031772625.1). Classification (NCBI taxonomy): domain Eukaryota; kingdom Viridiplantae; phylum Streptophyta; class Pinopsida; order Pinales; family Pinaceae; genus Pinus; species Pinus tabuliformis. The sequence goes on from CM062813.1 coordinate 885,116,079, forward strand.
CCACTAGTCTGGATACCTAAAGATTTTTGCCTTTGCGCATGAGATAGGACTTCCTCCAGATTCTTAAGTTGTCCATCTGGAATGTTGTCAAAATTGTTTGTAGTACAAGACTGCTCTAGGCCTGGAATGTCCAACTCCCCTATATCTATTGCTTCTGTTTCTTCCTCCATGATCTGTGGATAATTTAACTCCTCACTTGGTTCTTCTAAACTGGCATTAGGTTGTAGGGCATCCACCTCCATAACTTGAGTATTCCATGCTAGTACCTTTTGCTTATCTGAGGAGGAGGCTCCCTTGAATCGAGGATCTGCCTGAGGCGCTGTGGGATCTGCCTGCTTCAAATGTTTATCTTTCATCAACTCTGTCTCGGGTGGAGTGGGAGAATCCAAGCTTGGGTCAGTTTGGTTAGCTAAGACTTCAAAGTTGTTGCTTGTAGAGGGCTTGGAGGAGCTGGTATGTTGCATTTTGGAGTTTGAGGCCTGTTTCTTGTGGGATTTCCTGCGATTTGCTACTTTGGTAAAGCCATCTGCCTCAGATGAATCCAGTCCAGAGGTCGGAGAGGGTTTTTGAGTTAAAGGGTAGTCCCTGAATAAATGTCCCAGGGCATGACATCTTCGGCATCTAAATGGCACATGTTCATAATCAATTAGCTGAACCCATTCAATGTCATCATGAAAAACACTTACCGCATCTGGGAGAGCCTGGTTGAGGTTCATATAGACGCATATACAAGCAAAGGAGGTGTATCTGCAGATTTTTGTTTCCTCTGCCACTTTTATGAATTCACCCAGAACATTTCCAATCGCTTGAAGGGAATCTTCCTCCCAATATTCCACTGGAAGCGAGTATAGGCGGATCCAAACAGGAGCCCAGCTGAGATCCTCCTTGTCCGGGTTGAAGCGTTCTACCCATCCTCTGAGATACAGTCCAGCAGCATTAAAGAAGTAAGGCCCTCCATCCAGAACTCTGTTCCGATCCTCCAGGCAGTTGAAAATGGCCGTGAAGAACCCTTTTGGTCCCAACTGCAGGGTTATATGTCCCTTTGGGTGCCATTTCGCAGCTATCCAGCCCCGTAGCGCCTTCTCAGTCGGCCACAGTCCGATGAACTTTCCTATCAAAGCGTGATCTCTCATAAACTGTATCTGCGCGTTGATTCTATGTCCTGGAAGTTCTACCTTCGGACGCTCAGAGGCTACAGGTTTGCATGTTGCCGAGCAGACCTTGGGTTGCTGTTTGTCCTGTTTTGTCTGTTGTGAATTCGGATCCACGTTAACCTCTCCCTGGTTTGCTGGCTTATTGCTTTCCTTACGCTGTTGCCGCCCATTGTCGTTTTGTGGGGGAGGCGCATCGCCCTCCCCCTGAGGGGGTTCCATAGAGTACTGTACGCTTTGGCAGATGTTAAGATTTCCTGATCCCGTCAGTGGTTGCAGGTCTTCTGCAGTCTAGAGCGGCCTGCCGTTGCAGAGAATGTCAAACCCTAGAGCGCAGATCGCAGACCGCCATCCTTATGCTCTTGTGTAATGAGGATGTCATAATTTATTAATTGATATTACATTATAGTTTTAATTTTGTAACCAAAATTAAAATTAAAATTTTGAAAAATAAAAGTATGATTTTTTTCCTATCTAATTTAGAAACTTATATTCCAAATTAGAATAATAATACTAATAATAATTTACAATATATCGTAATATATAATATTATTACTCTCCAGCTTGGGCGTCGAGTATGCCCTAAAACTGTTTATGTTTGGCTAAGAGCTTGTCTTCCTCGACATAAGCATTGTTTGGGCTCAACTTCACAAGGAAACAAGAGTGAAACCCTGCCCCCTTACGGACCACCAACACATTATTTCTGGGGCATAGTTTTCCTTGAATAAGGGTGATGAGTCACGCGTGGTTTTTCTTGAATATCGATGATGAGTCAGACATGATTTTCCTTGAATAACAGTGATAAGTCAAATTTTCCTTGAATAACAGTGATAAGTCAACCTGTGTTGGTAAATAGCAACTAGAGATAACTGTCCTCACTGCTAATTTAACCACTAACTTGAATAATAATAGATTTTCACGTATAAAAAAAAATTATCATTACACTTCATTTAAAATAAAATAATTTAATCTACCGAACTTAATATATAAACTAGTAACTTGCTGTCCCGACTTTTATTGTAAATAAATAAGAATAATAATACGAAATTTGAATCTAGTAGCTCGGCCTCCCAAGTAACCGATACACTGATTATTGCACAAGTTTTCCAGGTGCGAAAGTGTGGCACACAGTGACGGACTTTGAGCCAAATACCAATGGCTGCTCCCGGAGTTTTGCAGCAATATGAAAGATCCTGACCGAACTTGTATTTTTATATTCGCCGACCTGCAAAAAGAAAAGGGAAGATTAAGTTTAAAAAGTGCACTATTTATTCGTTGACCCTCAACGGAACTAGGAAAAGGTCAGATCCAAATACGACTCTGGTTTCGTTGCGAAATTAGAATAATAATACTAATAATAATTTACAATATATTGTAATATATAATATTGTTATTTTTGGGCTTGGGCCTCGAGTATGCTCTAAAACTGTTTATATTTGGTTAAGAATTTGCTTCAAAAGGAAACAAGAGTGAAACCTTGCCCCTTACGGACTACCAGCACATTATTTCTAGGGCGTAGTTTTCCTTGAATAAGGGTGATGAGTTAAGCGTGATTTTTCTTGAATATTGGTAATGAGTCAGGCATGATTTTCCTTGAATAACGGTGATGAGTCAACCTATTTTCGTAAATAGCAACTAAAGATAACTGTCCTCACTGCTAATTTAACTACTGACTTGAATTATGATAGATTTTCGCACATATAAAAAAAATTATCATTACACTAAATTTAAAATAAAATAATTTAATCCTACAGAAATATATATATAAATAAATAAACTAGTAACTTGCTGTCACAACTTTTATTGTAAATAAATAAGAATAATAATACGAAATTTGAATCTGGTAGCTTGGCCTCCCAAGTAACCGATGCACTGATTATTGCACAAGTTTTCCAGGTGCGAAAGTGTGGCACACAGTAACGGACTTTGAGCCAAATACCAATGGCTGCTCCCGGAGTTTTGCAGCAATATGAAAGATCCTGACCCAACTTGTATTTTTATATTCGCTGACCTGCAAAAAGAAAAGGGAAGATTAAGTTTAAAAAGTGCACTATTTATTCGTTGACCCTTAACGGAACTAGGAAAAGGCCAGATCCAAATACGACTCTGGTTTCGTTGTCAAAGGGGACCTGGCCACAAATCTCGACAACGGTTAAATCTAGCTGTTTTCTAGAAAGGATCTTGATAAAAAAGCTAAATTCTGGTTTCCAAAACGAGATTAACAAACAGCAGGCTTGACTTAATCCGGGAATGCCATCTTCCTTTCATTTATATATGGTACATTGTTATTGTTATCACCATGTATGAATGCTATAGTTGTTTCATTTGTTACAGTGTGTGATTGATTCAATAGTTTTCAGCTTTATCATTGTCTTCGAACTTTCTATAAATCTTCTGTTTTCTGTGTTGGTTACATTCTTTCCTGATATCTGCAATGCCAAATCTTGAAAGGCAGTCATCAATGCAGAAGTTTGAAAGGCAGTCATCAACAGCAGGGGCTGTCATTAATTATCATGGCCAGAAGAGGATACAAGGTACTCCGCACTTGAGAGAATACTTACAGGATGTACCCACTTTTAGAAATCCTCTTATGCATAACCAATATTTTCTTCCCATTGAAGGTTTTTTTGTGACTGAGAATGATATGGTTATGGAGGACATTGCTGTGGATATACAGACAATATCAAGGGAGACACAAGTGCTTTATCACAGAGCAGGGCCTAGGTCTGAGGTGTGCTTTAGCCCTGATGATGTCCATGCTGCCATTGTTACATGTGGGAGGTTATCACCTGGTGTTAACACTGTCATCAGAGAGCTTGTAATTGGCCTCTGGTTTCAGTATGGAGTAAGGGATATCAAAGGGATTAGGTCGGGGTATCGTGGGTTTTATTCATCAGAGCCTGTGCTTTTGTATCCAAAATTAGTTGACAATTGGCACAAGACAGGGGGGACAATGCTGGAGACCTCAAGGCGGGGCTTTGATTTGCAGAAGATAGTGGATGCCATTGAAGCCAATGGTTTTAACCAGGTTTATATCATTGGTGGGGATGGGACCATGAAGGGTGCAGTGAAGATATTTGAAGAAGTTAAGAGGAGGGACCTTAAGGTTTCAATCGCTGGGATCCCCAATTCTGTGGATAATGATGTGGGTATTATTGATGTTTCCTTTGGATTCCATACAGCAGGGGAGACAGCCCAGAGTGCCATCAATGCTGCCCATGTTGAGGCAGAGAGTGCCCCTAATGGAATAGGGCTGGTTAAGTTGATGGGTAGGTATACTGGACATATTGCATTGCATTCAACTTTGGGAAGCAGGGATGTGGACTGCTGCCTTATACCTGAGAACCCATTTTATCTGGAGGGAGAAGGGGGGTTATTTGAGTTTCTAGATCATAGGCTGGAAGAGAATGGACACTTTGTGCTTGTTGTTGCAGAGGGGGCTGGGCAAGAATTGATTCCGAGGAGGCCTGAGGACAAGGATAAGAAGGATGAATATGGAAATCCTGCATTTTTCGATGTTGGGCCATGGCTCAGGGATGAGCTGAAACGTTGGTGGAAGAAGCATCACCCCAATGAGACCCTTACATTGAAGTATATTGACCCAACTTATATGATCAGAGCTGTGCCTGCTAATGCTGCTGATAATATCTACTGTACTCTGCTTGCTAATTCTGCCATCCATGGAGCCATGGCAGGCTATACTGGTTTTGCTGCAGGGCGGATAAATGGGATCTATGCTTATATTCCATTGGATCGCATCGCTGCTGCTCAGAACTTTGTGGATGTCAATGATCATAAATGGGCTTGGATGATGTCTGTAACGAATCAGCCGGACTTTTCCTCTCTTGCAAAATCTAGAAAGATATAGATGGAAGAAATGATCTTCAGCATAGTGCGGGAGGTCGGATGCATGCCATTTTGTTTAAGGCTATATTTATAGTTCAGAGTACTAGCTATTTTAGTGCTTTCTTTGTCCAATCTGAATAAAAATGGTACAGGTGGAGGACATTAAACCCCCTGGCAGGTTATCTTGCATTATTTATAAACCAAGTTGTGTTTTATGTTGGTGAGAAGCCAGAGATTTCTGTCTGTCTATCCCATATTTATATACGAGGTTATCATCTGTGATGAAGGATTTTAAAATTTATATTTTTTCTATTCTCGTTATTGTGTATTTGCAATATGATCATCTATGTGTTTAACCATCATCAGAGAGAAAGTGTTTGCATTTGCTTATTCTGTAATCATGTTTTTTTATTTTTCATATTTCCGGGTACTTTGTATGTTTCATGTTTCTTAAACATGATATTATAATACAAACCGTTCTAAATACTTTGGGTTGTTGACCACGGGAATTTTTAAAACCTTATTTCTTTCAAAATTAATATGAATTAAAGAAATAATGCAAAGTATATGAGAAGGATTTATTTTATAATTAGATTTATGAATAAAACTCTGGTGGTAAATGAAAAAATATGTGTTTTTTCTTATATTTTAGCATATTGATGTAGTATTATTGTTTATGTTTACAAAATCTTGTATTATGAGATTGTCTTTTGGATTAATCACATTATAAAAAATGGTTAATTCAACAATTAATTTGTAATGGCTAATTCCTTATGGCTAATTCCAACTTTACTATTTAAATTTTTGGATAGATTGATTTTTTCACCTTTGTCTTGAGGATGAACCATATTAGATGGTTAGAAACTTTATATGTTGATCATAACTTAATGATGTGAATAACCCGAATCATAATCAATATGGATCACAAAAGTCTAAGATCAAGCAAAATCTTACATGTCAAGTGAATTTTGGTGGTTGATTTTGAATTGTTTTTTGCTAAGTGTACACAATGGTAGGATAGGTTATGCACGTGAAATGTAAGAGATAATGAACATATTCATAATTCAATTCTCAAATATGTCATATTGCTTTTGCATAGAGTCAAACAATACATTCAATGTGTTAATCATTTCAATCCTTTAATTTATTTTCACAATCATTTCTTTCAAGGTGTTTTTGAGCAAAAGAGGTGCAAGATCTTGTATATGTTTGTTCTTCACATCCAGCATAATGCACACCATGCAAGCCACAACACATTATTCTCCATATTGGAATCCCAATATTCTTGAAAAGTTGTGATTATATGAGCAAATAAGTTATCATTTTTGGACCACAAGCATGAAACCATTCCATGCATGTTCTTCCAGAGGTGAGTACAAACATTCCCATCATGATATCCTCATGTGATACATTGAGATTAAAAATAACCTCAATAAAAAATATAAGGTAGATCCACATGCAAGGGTTGCCAAACTCCTAAAAGATAAGTCGAAAACCTTGGAGACTGTGCATATGTTTTCAGCTTATCTTTTAGGAATTTTTAAAACCTTGGAGATATGTGCATAAATCGATCTCATAGGTGTCGAAATGATCCATAGCATATTGTCTTAAAACTCTTTCAAAGTCGTTTTATAATTTGTATAAATTTTGTAAGCGAGACGAGAGACATAAGGTTATTATTACTAAGTTTATAGTTCTTTTGTGGAGGAAACTGATACTCTATTTTATAATACAAATCACTGTTGTTTTCAAATGTGTGCGTAAAGAACCTTTGATCACTAATCAAACCTGCACTTTGGGAGGGCCCCCTGTGAGTTGTGAGGTCTTATTCATAGTTTTTGTTTTGTTTCCCGCATTATCATTTCTTTTAAGAATTTGTTTTCCATTATAGTTACATTTTTGATTGTTTTCATTTGGTTGCAGAGTACTCATAAACATAAAGCATTAAAAATATTTCAGTTATTGAATGCATCTTCTTTCCAGCACTTGATCATTTCATACTTTAAATTGGTTTCTTAATTGTTAATGAAACACTCTTTAGAGGATAAATACGCACACAAGTAGTCATTCTCAAGTTGTACAAATTTTCATTTCATTCCTTGTAAGTAGAACTTTTTATGACAATTTCTCCTTCATGCGATTAATCTAGAATTTCTTTGTTGTAATCTAGTATAAAAATTTCCTTCTGCAAGATAGTGTAGAATTCTTTGAATTTTGCAAAATCGAATTAGATCGTCTCTTTCATGAACTTTGGTTTTTTTGCATTTTAACTTCATAGAAGAAAGTTTTGAATTCTGCAATTTAAGATAGATTTTCAATTTCTGCAAAGAAGAGGTTTTCAATTCAATTAATTAGGATTTAATATAACTTTAGAATGAAAGAACATGTGCATAACTACTCTCCAATTTGTGTCCATACTTAGAACTAGTTTCATTTCTAGAATCAATTAGTTCACAAGAAGAATCCTAGCATATATAGTGCACATATATTTCACAAGTACACGAATCTTGGTTGACAATTAATAAAGGAAATTAAGAACAATTAATTTACCAAACATTTAGGAAGATCTAGTTCCATTTAAGGACATGCAGTCTATATGGGAGTGTATGTGTAGCTCATATCTATGACGCACTTGCTAAAAAATGTTACAAAAAGAGAGGAAAAATGTGGCAAAATAGGCTAAGGCTTTCACCTCGAAACCCCACATTATGAAGCTTATAATGTTCTCTTTAAATTATACAACCTTACAAAATTTAGATTACAAATAAAGCATAAGCCTAAATATCAAAGGAAACACGCAAACAAATAATTATTTCTAGTCCATTGTTCATGATATTGAGCTTATTCTTCATATCCTACTCTAAACTAGTAAAAATAAAATGCTAGGTGAAACCATATAACCAATGCAACTATAATATTACTAAAGGAAATTTTACAATGATAACAAAGTCATGCAAAGATAATAACACATAAATTTTCAAAAATGCATACACAAACTAAAAATATCTCCAAATCCACAAATTGGCCAAGATTTTATTAATAATTGTGTTGTGGTACAAATGAGTTGGATAAAATGCACTTGAGCTTGCACAAGGCAAGCTACAAGCACTAAGTGATGAATACAAGAAAGCTCAACAACTATAATAGCAAGCTCCTCAAAAAAACTGTGTTGCTGCTCCAAAACTACACTACTGCTTGACTTCACCCCCTGATTTTCCCACTCTAGAGTGCCCAGAAAATTCTATAAAAATAGGAGAGTGTTCCCTACCCAAAACCCAGAAAAGCCCAGAAAGAGTTTTCCTTAGTTCCAACTTTCAAAATTTGACCCTTCACAACTTAACCCTCCACCAAATTCGAATTGTGTTATAATGGCTTCTCATGTCAATCTCTTCTCTCTAAACTCTAGCAATCCTCCTCAAATTTCCCTCCCAATGATTTCCCAGCACCCCAACTCCAAACTCCCCCAAATGATGCTGCCCCAAAAGAGTCTCACTCCAATGACTGTGCAGTCATGGAGGAGATGATGCAGTCTTGTGTATGATAAAGTGAGAGTTGCGTGTAGGCTGGTCCTCTTGGTTGTAGCTTCCCTCCACACTCATGAAAATGATCAAAGAACACTCTTGTAGCTTCTTCAGTCAATTCCCCAACAACCCAGCTCCACAAACAACCAGTGAATCCTCCCTCTGCGTAGTGGTGGCTCCCAGACTGCGTGCTCTACTCCAGAAATGTGTGGGACCTATAGTTGATGCCTCTTCCAATATCATTGATGAAGGAAAACCTTCCTAGGGTGGCACTCAAAGTCCACCAAAGAAAGGTTGAACTTCTCTCCTTGGGAAGCTCTTGTGCTAAACAACACAATATTGGCTCAGTTGAACAGCTAAGGCAAATTCAATTTTCAAATAGACAAAAGACCCTTATTTCTCCCTCTTTCCTTCCTTTTATAATTGTTGGTCATGCATTCCTTGTGGTTCCCTCTGCGAATTTGATTTGCCTCAAGGAATTCGAATTCTTTCTTCCCCAAGTGCATACTTTATGTGGGCCCGATATTCCACTATCAATTTAATCTTTCATTTTCTCTAATGTTGGTGGCCTCCATCTCTCCAAAAATTAAGTGGGGACTCCCTCCATGCACATTTCCTAAGTTTACATTCCAAAATATTTCCCAACACCGAATTGCAAAAATACAAATTCATCTTAACAAAATTAATTTAATTGGGGACATTACAGCAACCATACTAGCACCTTCTCAAGACTGAAAAGTCTTTTTTTTGTGTTTGGTATTGAACTAGAATAAGGCTACTTTAAGCATCAAATATATAAGGTATGGATTCTCCATCATAACATGGTTGAAAAATGAAGTGAAGTCATATAAAACACAACCAATATAAACACCATCATAAGGAGGGCATGTGTCACTACATGCTTTCTCTCGCAATCATTTAATTTTTTATTTTTATTTTGTGAGAAATCAACACAACTACCACTATAACTTCTAGCTGGGAAAGTGGGTCACCCACCATGTTTTGAATTGGTGACCGTTACTCAAAGAGTGCCTTAATAGTGCACTCATTCACCCACTTTTCTATGTCATGTAGCCCATTTAAAAGTTATTACTATTATTATTATTATTATATAATATATCATAATATTGGGACATAAATTAGGCCATTAGGCAATAAGGTTGGAATCCATTACAAAAATATACTCATTATGAGCTAAACATGTCAAATACAGAACTTGAGTAGTGAAGATAACAATACACACACATTAGCATTTATATTTTTCTTCGCAATTATAGGGACTTATAAAGTTCTCACCCATTCTTAAATTTAACCCCAACTAAGTACATTCTAATCATAGTCGTAAAAAATTCAGCAAAATTATTTTCCAAATATATGATTACTTAAGTAAAATATGAAAAATTTACGTTGACATATGAGATATTCTTATATAAAAAGTATAATTACCATCCTCTCAAACTTTTAGGAAGGGTGAACAAGATTTCTCCTAGTTTAGGGGAAAATATATAAGATTCTCCACAAGTTTAGGCATATTTTATTTCGTCATTATTGCAATGCGATAATTTATCAACCATGTTCCATAAATGTAAAATATACTTATGTTTTTATTTTTCCATGTGGAGCATGAAATAATTTATCTCAAATTGAGTAAGACTATAACCTTTTACTTGGATTAACATATATGATCAAAGGAATAGTCTAGCAAGCTTATAGATTCACATCCTCCACTCTAGTCATTAAGAGAAAAAAGAGGGAATTTTTTAAGCCAAACATTGGATTTATATATTCAAGTGTTCAACTATGTACAAAAACATTTGAATTCACATTGTAGCAAGAAAAATAATCTACACAATCATGAGATTTATTTCTAATCACTAATCATCAGCTGCATAGAAAATGGAGGTGCAAGGGCGCTTAAATAAAAATTACTTTGTTATTGGAAATTGATTTAGTAAGGAGCCTTTTCTACCCAACCATAGGGTCAATTGCACATCAACTTTTTATAATTGGCCACCCACTAGCGAGGCTATGATACCACAAAGGCAAAACTATCCATAATTAGGTCAATGGGGTTAAGTGAAGGAAACTCTCCTTCACACTCAAGAATAGATTAGAGGTATTTCTTACTTGTTAATCCTAGGGCCTCCATGACCTCTAGATGCCTCTCAACTAGCTAGCATGGCAATACAAAAATCCCTTAGTTTCTCTACTACCCCTCAATGATTTCATAACCAATTACTTTTAATGTTCAACTACACACATCAAATCATGCCCCGCTTTTCCCAGGTAGGTTCCAAAGCTCTCATATAAATATTTGGTGATAATTTTTAGGGGAATCAAAGCACAACAACAATGACCTAATCCAATATCAATACTCTTCTAGGTGTCTTTGGGCACCCAAAACATAGTTTAATTTCCTATAATACTTCATCCAACATTCCACTCAGTAATGGTAGCATTCTACTCATGTCTATTACTTCCCCCAAAGCTCTTGTTCATATGCTCTCTTTTTATGGTTCTCTACGTGTCCTTATGTGATTATTTCACCTTCTTTGTCATTTGTGGGTCTCTTCCCTTTCTACGATATTCCACATTCAATGCATTCTACCACTGGACAACCCCCATGTCTACCTTGTTCTTTAAAGTAGATCTATGTGTCAAATTTCAAATTCCAAGGAATGTACTCAACCCATTCATTCTATTAAATTTTGAAGCAAAATTTTAGCTACCATCCCATCTTCCATGGTTATGAGGATGATTGTTCCAACAACTTGGTCATTGACAATCAATGAGTTCTTGGGCAAGATGGAAACGACTCATATTTGAATTCAAAGTTCATGGCATGGATTTGATAAGATAGTTCCTACAACCCCCTCATTGTTTTACCATTCGTGATATCACAATCCATATCGGTGATAATGTTCCAAGTCAACTACTAAACATTTTAGTTAATAGAAAAATATTTACCCAATGTTCCTAGTTTAACTAGTTCATTTCATCATAATAGTGACGTATCCATGCTAATACAAGAATTTAACAATATAATTACAATTAATTGAAAAATGACTTGGGCTCAAGATGGATATGTTACATATATCCAATGTCAATATGCTTGGAGTAGTGATGAAACATGTGATTTTATATCACAAACTTGTGAAGCCACACTATCTCACAACTAGTTGAACTTGTTGCTATATAGTGTCTTTGTTGTATTCAATGGAATAATTTCTAATATGTTTCCTAAAAAATTGGGATATCAACTCTAATCCCAATCTAAAACAAAACTAAAAGTGTTCTTTCAAGAACCAATGCCACTAGCTCAAACTAAATCATGAAATCTATGGAGTAATAGTCAATGACCTCCTATACACTTGATGTCATAATGAGCTCTTCCCTTCATATACTTGAACACATGCTTGATATCATCTTAGTGCAACTCTTGTGAAGCAACTAGAAATTAACTTAATATATTCACTAAATAGAAAATATACAACTTGGTATTTCTTAGATGCATCAAAGAAGTAATCAACTCCATGTATAATGATCAGTCAACCAAATCAACCCCCACATCTCAAATGAAATTTAGATTTGTTGTCATAGTATAGATGAGGGTTTGCAATCCTATAAGTGGAATCTCTTTAAGATTTCCAAGATACACTTCTGTTACCTAAGGAAGACTTCTCTTGTACCTTTTCAAAGCTCCAACCCAAGAAAATATTACAGAATACCCATGTTCTTCACGTGAACATATCTAAAAATAAATAGAGATGAATCCTCTCACAAGATAAGTGTCACCATCACAAGCTCTACACTCATGACTCCCTCTTTCTCTTGAATCCTATTGAATAAATATATAGCATGTGTCATGTCTCTAGAAGTTATATTATCAACATAATATCAAATGCTATACATAATGTCAGAAGATAAGAAAGAGATGAGAACTTTATCCATCAGGGAAAATTTGTAATATGAAGAAGAAATAACCCTTCCAAGCATCAAGGTATTTTTTTCAAGCAACCTATGATTTCACACCCAATGACATCAACAATGTTGATACTTCTCCCGAGTGATCTCCAATTGAAATACACGCTCCCTCTTACTCCTAGAGTATTTCAACGATAAAACCTCTAGTATCATCTGGAAACTTATCGAAATTTGAAGTTCAGAAATTTTACCTCTTAACTAGATGTTTCTCAAATCTTAATCCTATGAATTTTTAACAGTAGGGATGTTATGAAATATAAAACACAATAGTAATGGTGTTAAAATTGGCAACTAGGGAAAAAATTCATGTGGGTCATCTTATTCATGGCTGATAATATTTTTATTAGATTCCTCTCGTCGAGAGGTGTAGGATTGATATAAAGATCATCCGATTCCGATAAGTATTCATGGAGATATGAATTTATTTTGATTATGGAATTATTATCAAGCCGACCTACAACTCATGTAGGCTCAGAAGCCCAACACCCGCATCTATTCACCCACCAACGTTGTGTATAAATATAAGAGGACTTTTCCTCATTTGGACTCACTCATCTCATCACATCTCTCTCTCTCTCTACTGTGCAGAAATGAGTCTCTTCTCTACTGCGCTGAAATGGGTCTCTCTCTCACACATTTGAAGCTGGAAACTGCTGAAACTGAAGCTGCAACTGTAGAAGTAAAGATTGACTTGCGTGGCCTAGAAGATATTCTCTTTGGAACTGCATTGTAGGTTCATCTGAACCTCCTCTGAAAGCCGCAACTTTTGGTGGTGGAATGAAGTCAATCCGATGAAGGGTTTGCAAGATATCGACTGCCCTAGTTTGAAGCCGGAAACTGCTGAAACTGAAGTTGCGACTGCAGAAGTAAAGATTGACTTGCATGGCCTCGAATATCTCCTCATCTGAACTGCACTGTAGGTTCATCTGAACCTCCTCTGGAAGCCGAAACTTTTGGTGGTGGAATGAAGTCAATCCGACAGTCGGTTTGTGAGATATGGTCTGCCCTAGTTTGATAATGAAGCCGCTAATGCTGATGCTGCTGATCTAGGGTTTGCTACAACTGATATGAATCATATTTATTGTACTATTTCTCTCTGCTGAATTATTGAAGATAAAAGAAGATTTGATCAAAGGGTTCCCCCACACATTGTGGGGTTTGTCCCTAGCTAGCCGCCACATCTTGTGTCTCTTGTCTTGGCTTGTTTTCTGTCGATCGTTTAATGTTCTATCTGCACTTTACTTTATGTACATGTGATTGCTAATCGGTGGAATATAATAAGAAAAAGAAGTAATAAGCATAGAACATACCATAACTTAACATGGTATCGGAGCTGAGGTGAAGACAGAGCCCGAGCAAGAGCAAGAGCAATCATCGAAGAGAATATTGGCAAGGCTATCCTAAAAGAACTATGGGGTCCTCAACACTCTTTCCTGCTGAAGACAAGCTCCGTGAGAAAGCCGACTATCACAGATGGAAGATGTCTATCAATCTAACCCTTGAGAATCAAGGAGTGTTGGATCATGTGAGAGGCAATATTGTTGAGCCTCCATCAAATGCATCCGCTGCTGCCTGGAACAAATGAAAAATGGAGAAGTCAAAACAATAGAAGATCATCCGGGACTCTATCGACAAGAACTTGGTGGCCTACATCTCTGAACTGGACACCTCCAAGGAAATCTACAATAGACTGGTGAGTTTATTTAAAGTTAATGATGCAAATCAAGTTTTGTTTCTTAGAAATAAGCTGAGGGAAATCAAGAAGGGTAAGGATGAAAGTATGCAAGCATACTTCTTAAGAATCACCGAGATCAAGAACGATCTCCTATCTATTGGGGAAACTATTACTGACAGAGAAATGGCACTCACAACTCTTGGAGGATTTCCATTTGAATGGTATGTGTTCAAGACTACTCTTTTGAACTATAATGTAATTCCTGGTTTCGAGGAATTAATGGCTAGATGCATTCAAGAAGAAACAAGGGAAGAAGTGCAAGAAATGCCCATGCCTAAAGGTCCTCCTGTTGCCTTTTCTTCTCATGCAAAGAAAAGAAATAATTCCGGGACTAAATCAAAAGGAAAGGTTGGACCTAAGGCTAGAAGAAAATGATGATTTTACATTTTCGATAAAGCAAGTCACTATGTATGAGATCATGAGCATCATGATGAATGAGATCATGGACATAAATGGCAACATGAGATCATGGACATATAGGATAGCATGATGATGATGCACACTAGTTTGAGCAGCATTATGATGGATAAAATCATGGACATGGGCAGCATGATGATAATCATGATTAGAGAAGCATGGTACAGTATGTAGTGGTGCAACTCGAAATCCATCTGATGGCAATCAAAGGAATGACAAATTCAACAGTAAAGGTAAGAGGAGAGCTGGGAATCAAGGAAGAGGACAAGCATTCAAGAAGGCTAGAAATTCTAGGATGTATTAAATGCACCTGACCTCAAAAGTAACCTAGTGTCCATCTTGGCAATGGAAGACAAAGGCTACAAGGTAACCTTCAGCAATGGCAAGGTATGTATATGGAAAAATAATGTTAAAGATGCCTTTACTCTTGGTTTTAGTGTTGATTCATTATATCAGGTTGATGGAAGTCCGCTAGGTGTCATGTCTTGTGACACAACTCTTTAGTCTGAACTTTGGCATCGGAGGTTTTCCCACCTTCATTACAAAGCTCTACCCGATGTAAGACAGATGGTAACAGGGATGCCCAAATTCCAAGTAGAGAAAGAAGGTGTATGTCTGGGATGTGCCAAAGGAAAGCTCAAAAGGGGACCATTCCCCTCAAGCCAAAGCAAGACCTCTGATTGGTTTACTCAGGCATACCTCAGGTTGGCATTAAGAGGGAGACTACTACACCACATACTCCTAAGCATAATGGTGTGGTGGGAAGGAAGAACCACACGATGATGGAAGCTATCTGGGCCATGATCAAAGACTTCCAAAGTTTCTATGGGCTGAAACTACAATCACCGCCCTATATGTACAAAATTGATGCCCTCATCAAGCATTGGGTTCCTAAACTCTTGAAGAAATGTTCACCACCGATCAAAGGGAAGTCATGATTAGTCATGATGTCATCTTTGACAAAGATATGGCTCTCAGCAAGGTGGACAATATGCTGACTTTGAGTAGCTCTCAAGAAGCTGACACCAGGGAACCGAAAGAAAAGGATGATGAATCAATGCCTGATGTAGAAGAACCCATGGATCCGATTGATCCTCATCCACATGAGCCTTCCTCTTCTAGGAAGAGGCCTTCATGGCTTAGGGGGATACTTGATGATGCTGAAGGACATGCTGCACCCTGAGGAACCTTCCATCAAAGTAAGAAACTTAACAAGTATCAGGGATACCTGACCATCATGAGCACGATCATACAAAATGAACCTTCATCATTCTCAGATGTCATCAAGCATTAACTATGGAAGGATGCTATGACCATATAATATGAGTCTATTATGGAGAATGATGTCTGGGAAGTAGTTCCCAGACCCTGGACAAGACAATTGTTACTTAAAAATGGCTTTACAAGATAAAGCATGCAGCAAATGGAAGTATGGAAAAGTATAAGGTTCATTTTGTTGCTCGTGGTTTATCCTAGAAGGGAGGTATAGACTATGATATTTGCACCTGTTGCCAGATATACGACCATCCGCTTGATCATCGCCCTTGTGGCTTCACAAGGATGGAACCTACATCAGATGGATGTTAAGACTGCGTTCTTGCATGGTTCTATCAAAGAAGAGGTCTATGTGGAGCAACCTGAAGGATTTGAGATTTATGATTGAAAATCTCATGTATGCAGGTTGAAGAAGGCTCTCTATGGGCTGAAGCAAGCACCCCGAGCATGGTATGAGAGGATCGATAGCTACTTGATGAAGTTGGGATTCACTAGGAGTGACGCTGATCCTAACCTTTACTTTAAGGTTGAAGATGACAAGCCTCTCATACTGTTGTTGTATGTGGATGACCTCTTTCTAATAGGTGCAAACCCTCTCATTCACAAATGTAAGAGGGAGATGGCTTCTGAATTTGAAATGAAGGACCAAGGACTTGAAGTGTGGCAGAAGCCAAGGGAAATTTTCCTATCTCAAGGAAAATATGTGGTAAATATTTTGGAAAGATTCGGTATGATGGACTGCAAGCCTGTGACTACCTCGAGGATCTTAACTTTTAGAAGTTATATGGTAGTGATGTCGGACCAGACTTGGGAAATGCCTCTGAGTTTCAAAAACTCATTCGCATTGATGTTCTTGGTGAACCTCCGTCCGAACATATGTTTTGCAGTTAGCATTGTGAGCTCATATTTGGTTGAGCCTCACTGGATTGATGCCAGGAATCTTCTGAGATGTCTTCAGGACACAATCTCTCATCGATTAAGATACACTGTCGAAGATGTGAGACTACTTGGATATACTGATGTTGATTGGGCAGGCAGTGTGGTGGACCGTAAGAGCACTTCTGGGTACTGTTTCACCTTGGGATATGCTTCGATATCCTAGATGAGCAGGAAGCATAAATCGGTGGCTTTGAGCATCGCCGAAGCAGGATATATTGTTGCTAGCATAACCTCGTGTGAGGCAGTCTGGTTGCGAAAGCTCTTCAGTGAGATGTTTGGATTTACATTGGATACCACTGTGATTCTCTATAACAACCAGAGGTGGGATTCAATTATTGAGGAATCCCGTATTCTTCGATTGCTCCAGCAGATAGACATCATCTGGGATATGGTAAGTTGATGAGCAAGGAGGCTCCATCGCATTAAGATGATGTACAGGTTGATACACCTTGTCAAAGCCCCGAGGAAAGATCTAATCTGTGATTTTCCCAAACGACTTGGAGTCGGCAAGAAACCCTTGTACAAGGGTCCTGCATGTTGCATACATTGAGCTTTGGGAGCTCTGAGGGCTTGCGGTTGTTACTGGAGCAACATACGACCACAGGGTGACTCACCCTCCCCTGGTGGTGCGCACTAGAACAAGATGATTCGCTCTCTTGTGGGACAAGATGATTCGCTCTCTTGTGGAACAGGATGATTCACTCTCCTGTGTAGCAGGATGATTAGTTCTCCTGTGAGGCCTGGATTGATGTGTTCTCCATGGCAGCCTAGATTGATGTGTTCTCCACGGCGATTGTAGCAGGATTGATGTGTTCTCCTGTGAGGACAGGATTGATTAGTTCTCCTGTCGAGGCATCCTACCCATGCAGTCTGGGACTCATGGGAAGTACCTCTCATCTGATCAATGAGCAGGGAAATGAAGCTAGGGACCATAGTAGTACCGATGGACGCATCATTGTATCTACCGTACTCCCTACGCTAGGATGACCTCCATTGATCTGGGATCAATGATACTGGTCTGGGACCAGTGGTAGGAGTTGTACCATACTATGACGCTGACTTTGGGTCGGTTGAGACTGGTCTGGGACCAGTGGTACATACTCCGATACTGACTTCGTGTCAATGCAGTACTGGTCTAGGACTAGTGAGAGTGGTACATACTATGACGCTGACTTCGGGTCGGTTGAGACTGGTCTGGGACCAGTGGTAGGAGTTGTACCATACTATGACGCTGACTTCGGGTCGGTTGAGACTGGTCTGGGACCAGTGGTACATACTCCGAGACTGACTTCGTGTCAGTGCAGTACTGGTCTGGGACCAGTGAGAGTGGTACATACTATGACGCTGACTTCGGGTCGGTTGAGACTGGTCTGGGACCAGTGGTACACTCTCTGAGACTGCGATACTGGTGTGGGACTAGTGGTAGGAGTGGTACTTACTATGAAGCTGACTTCGGATCGGCTGAGACTGGCCTGGGACCAGTGGTACACACTCTGAGACTGACTTTGAGTCAGTGGAGGATGATACTGGTCTAGGACCAGCGGAGTTGTACTCACTATGACGCTAACTTCGGGTTGGTTGAGACTGGTCTGGGACCAGTGGTACATACTCTGAGACTGACTTTGAGTCAGTGTGATGCATCCTCGATCATTTCTTCTTCTTCATAATTCGGACAAAAGCAGAGCAGAACAGAACAATGCAAGAGTAGAGCAGAACAGAGCAAAACAGTACAGATCAGTGCAGGGCAGAACAAGACAAAGCAGAACAGGCAGAATAGAGTAGAGCAGGGCAAGGGTCAGGCTGTACAGGGCAGTGCATTTGATGGATGAATAGTAACGACCGATAGACAGATTGCAGATGAAGTTCTCCATGGTTGAGAGGGAGTGTTAAAATTGGCAACTAGGGAAAAACTTCATGTGGGTCATCTTATTCATGGCTGATAATATTTTTATTAGATTCCTCTCGTCGAGAGGTGTAGGATTGATATAAAGATCATCCGATTCCGATAAGTATTCATGGAGATATGAATTTATTTTGATTATGGAATTATTATCAAGCCGACCTACAACTCATGTAGGCTCAGAAGCCCAACAGTCGCATCTATTCACCCACCAACGTTGTGTATAAATATAAGAGGACTTTTCCTCATTTGGACTCACTCATCTCATCACATCTCTCTCTCTCTCTCTACTGTGCAGAAATGAGTCTCTTCTCTACTGCGTTGAAATGGGTCTCTCTCTCACACATTTGAAGCCAGAAACTGCTGAAACTGAAGCTGCAACTGCAGAAGTAAAGATTGACTTGCGTGGCCTAGAATATCTCCTCTTTGGAACTGCGTTGTAGGTTCATCTGAACCTCCTCTGAAAGCCACAACTTTTGGTGGTGGAATGAATTCAATCCGACGAACGGTTTGCAGGATATCAACTGCCCTAGTTTGAAGCCGGAAACTGCTGAAACTGAAGCTGCAACTGCAGAAGTAAAGATTGACTTGCGTGGCCTAGAATATCTCCTCACCTGAACTGCGTTGTAGGTTCATCTGAACCTCCTCTGGAAGCCGAAACTTTTGGTGGTGGAATGAAGTCAATCCGACGGTCGGTTTGTGAGATATGGTCTGCCCTAGTTTGATAATGAAGTCGCTAATGCTGATGTTGCTGATCTAGGGTTTGCTACTGCTGATATGAATCAGATTTAGTGTACTATTTCTCTCTGCTGAATTATTGAAGATAAAAGAAGATTTGATCAAAGGGTTTCCCCACACATTGTGGGGTTTGTCCCTGGCTAGCTGCCACATCTTGTGTCTCTTGTCTTGGCTTGTTTTCTGTCGATCTTTTAATGTTCTATCTGCACTTTACTTTATGTACATGTGATTGCTAATCAGTGGAATATAATAAGAAAAATAAGTAATACGCATAGAACATACCATAACTTAACAAATGGAAGTGGACAATATTTGAATCCTTAGCAAACCAAACTTATAGGAAATCCAAGGAGAAAAGAAACCAAAATGTTTCGATGAGTTTCATCCATCTAAGGCAATCTTATCATGCACAAAATAGATTTGAAAACTCTCATTTACACCATTAAATACAATAGGAAAACAACCCTTATCTTCTTCAATTACAATGCTAAATCACTCAGTATAGTTTCTCTTTACTTATGTTAAATCAAAGGGTTATATAAATGTATAGATTAGCAAGCATGAAGAACATAGATTATTGAAATCAAACATGCAATTTACACAAGTATTGGAAACTGAAAACTTCATTAATTTACATAAGATGACACTATAAACTACTAATATTCATTAATATCCTTATCACAAGGCTAGTGCAATCCACCATCTCTCTAAAACCCTAGAGAGGAAAAACAATGAAAACCTTAGCTTAACCAAGGAGTTCCAATATGCATGAATCACTCAAACAAGTCCTCCATTGAAAGACATATTTCCCTCTTCTCCTTATCCACTAAATGCACTCGAGGGTTTAACTTCAAAGCACCAATTTCAATTCTCAAATGGATAAAAGCCTAAGCTTAGATTTCAAGATGCTCCAAGAAGATCAAGAGACCCTAGTGACTCTAAGGGAGATAGAGAAAGACTAAGAATTAATTTAAGTTGGACAAATAGCAAATGAAAGGTAGGCTAGAAAATGAAACACACATAAGGAGAGAAATATAGAAGATATCACAATAATATAGTTAAAACAAAACTTCTATAATAAAATAACAACATGTTGTAGAACGCAAAAAATTGCTAAAATGGTGGTGGCTTATCTCTGAAGAGAGAAAGAGATGGTGACTATGCTCATTCACAAAATCTCTTACAAGAGGTTGAAAGGATGGTATTTTAACATAAATAAAGAGTGTAACCACCCCTCCCACATTTACCTTATTTCACCAGTTTATCGGGGTAAACATGAGAGGAAGTGTTACTATGACATTACCCGACCTCCAAGCTTCAGTGATGGAAGTGGGACTAACAACTAGAACTTACTGACTATAAACTAACATCCTACAGGGCTTACAGGACACTCAGGGGCCAAAGGACCACCCAAGGTGACCCATTCATGAGTTGGATAGGTTTTTCAGTGACTTAACACCCTAACTGCATGCACAATCCTACAAGGGTGCAGTTGTGACCCAAACTGCTCAGTGCAATGTTTACGGTCTTGAGATCTAAGCCACAATTCCAGGACATGCTCCAAACCACTACCCAAAACTACCTGAAAATTTCCAGAATGATAAATACTTGAAGACAATGCCAATCATACCAAACTTGATCAAAGACTCGACCTAACTAGGCCTAACCATGACATCCATTTTGTAAAACATATAATGAACATGTAATCTATATGTCATGAATGCATATATGAACACAGGAGTCTAAAACTTATCTCGGAATCATCAAGAAGGTCTAATTCCCTGTCATAATTGTTGAAATAACATTTGTTAGTCTGTGCATTCATTAACCATCAAATACTTATCAAATCTTGAATAAGACATAGATAGAGTACATTGCAAATCCATGCTTATAACCAGCACATAACTAGATTATTAACCATGACATAACAACCATCAAATCACCATGATAACATGTATAAGTTCTCATAGAATACAATAGGAAAATAGCTCTTATTAACTTATGCAAAAATCAACCAAGTCAGGGACTTCCACATACCACCCAACCATAGATTAAGCTTAACCAAATCTTTCTATCAACTAATCAACCTCGTGCCATATACCAAGCATGAATTTGAGATCTCAGAATGTAAACAACCAACGATTACAAGAGATTAAACCACCTCCACCCTCAGGGCTACCATGATCCTACCAAAACCGGTAAAGAGATCACTGAGCCCAAAACAATTTGGATGCTTTAGTGTTATAGACATTTTTGTGCCTTACAACTCTAAGCATGAAATGTCTATAAACCAAGGGCTCCTAAGTCCCTAAAAGTGTTGTTCTAACTCCTAAAGGAACAAGGTCAACAAATTACAGATTCTCCCAGAAGTTCTCCACCAGAAACCGCTCAGAATCAGTCAAATCAGGATCATTTCAGCTGCTCCACTAGCCAAGTGCGTTGCATAGCACCCAGGTCCACTAGCTAGGTGCGTTGCAACGCTCCTAAATGCACTACCAGGGTGCGCTGAGCGGGAAATGACAAGTGGCAAAGTCATTCCACGAGGTGGAGAGACAATGGAAGCTTCCAAAATCTTCTCCAATGACACTTGCCTCACTGAATTCGACCAAGGATGAGTAAGAGGCTCTCAGTCTCCAAGTGGAAGCAAGAACTGACAGAGAGAAGACACTATTCAAATCATAAGCTGACTCATACTCCTTGCATACATCTATATATGGATCCCTCATCCCAGAGATCTGGAGGCTGGAATTTTGTACATTGCAAAGAATTGTTGTTGGTTTAGAGATAGATATCAGAGTATTGTGTGATTTATGCTTTGTTGGAGGTGAAGAGGGGCTTCTTTGCTGGGAGGTAGATGCTGGATCAGGAATCATCAGTCGTAACTCTTCCTGGATCTTCTTGTTATATCAATAAAACTATTTGAGTTTCTCCTACATGCTTGTGTATCATTGATGTTTGTTACATTTGTATGTTTAGCTTAAATCTGATCCTAAGCTTTTTATGAGTATAAACCCATGTCTTTGTATAGTTTCCTTCTTCTGTGATCTTGCAGGTACTTGGTGAAGCTGGGCAAGTAAGGGAGCAGGTAGCTGGAAGCTGTCAAAGAGGAGAGATATTGGATCAAAGGACTAGCGCAAGACACAGGTTGGTTCATCCTATTTCTCTTTGTTTATAGTTCATAAAGAAGAATACAAAAGTAGTTTTCTCTGTTTGTTTCTAAGGTCACTGTCACACCTTAGTGGGATAGGGTCGTTCTGAATAGACACTTTTCCCGTTAACAAAATGGTGACCATACTGGGGATGATTGTCTAGTTAGTTTGTTTGTGTTTCTCTTACTGTTTGTTTCATAAACTTAGAAGTAGCAAATCGAACTGCATTTGCCATTAACAAATGCAAAGTAGACATCTGTTGCTTCAATCCATTCACTGGATCTGTTTATGATTTGAACAGCTGATTCACAAATGATCTGATTGCCCTTTGTGATAGCTCTTAGACCTTCTTTAAATCTACCCTCTGATTGTGCATTACTGATTGCTTTTACTCGGCCAAAAACCATAGATTAAACTGCAAACCGTGACCCAGAACCCGGATAGAATTCTCATTTTTGCCCCAGCGCAGGTACTGTGAAGAGTTCCTGCATTTCAGCGTAGTTCCCGAGAGGGAAACCTGCGTTGCAATCCAGTTTCTCTGTGTAGCAGGTGCGTTGATCAGCCTAGCCTTGTGCAGCTGAGGTTCTTTGCTCAATTTTTTCAGTTTTGTCTCTGATTTTTGCAGCCTGTGATCAGTGTGTGTGTCTATTTAAAAACCCCTTTTCCTTGCTGTAATTCCACCTCAGTTGTATAAAAGAAACTGTAGATGTTTTTGTGTGTTTGTTACGTCATTTACAGTTTTCCATTGCAAAAGTAGAATAGTCATATTGTCGTCCTTTGATTTAGATCTGTCGCAAGTGTCGATTTTGATCATAGGAGAAAGTTTATTTGCTGTTGATAGTCAATTATGCTTTTACTTTTGTCTTTGGTTTGAATTTGTGACTTTCTAGTGTCGAAACGAGTGTTTATTTCAAAATCATAAAGTGTCGTAATCGTCTCTACCTTGTGATTTCGAAAAGAAGCTTGTTTGTGTTTTTCACTTGAAAGCGAATTCAGATTTGTACAACAACTTTATTTTTAGGCATCAATATTAAGAAAGTGAAAAACAAAACACATGCATGTGCATTTGCATATTGACAGTCTGTTTGGCTTGATTTAGGAAAAGTGCATTTACAGTGTGCTCTTTGCTCTTTGCGAAAAGATTGTGTCTTTCTTTTCCCTTGCAGCTAGGATTTTCATTGCTGAAAAGAGATAAAAGTTTGTTTATCATATTTAGATTGCATTTTAGGAATTACATCTACATCTTGTGGTGATCCCAAAAGGCAAACTTCATAAGAAAGATCAACTTAAAATAAACTCAATGAACTTAACGACACTTTGGAACTTAACGCACAACATTTAGAGGTCTAGGCTAGAGACGTATTCCGGCGTCGTAAAGCCTGGTAACTGTTGTCCTCACTGATGGTTCGGTGATTCCTCCACTTTGAGACGATAAGTGCCAGTATGGACTTGTGCTCCCACGTACCATCGAGTATATATTGGGAGACCCCTATAGGCTTAAAACCTTTTATCCATAGGAAGCCGTGTCGGCCGCCCTACTGATCGCAATGCACTGAACACAACATTCGGGAAGATTGACTGCCGTACCGTAAAAAGTATTCTGCAGTTTTGTGATTGGTTTGGTACTCCCTCTACCTAGACCTCTAGAGCAGTCCCTTTCGTTCCTTTTCAGACTCCTTAACGGAAAAGGTCCATCTGAGCACTTGTCACTTCAAGCTCATCAAAAATCGAAGGATACTAGAGTCATCTTTTGTTTTTTCTCGACTCCTAAAAACTAAAAAAACAAGTTGTGTCAAAGCGTGTTAAAATTTATTTTAATCGGAATATTCATACCCTTTTCCTACGTTGATCTTGGGTTGAGAAAATGGAGCCTACCAACCAAGGAATTCCCCTTTGTGGAAATCCTAGTCCCTTCTCCTCTTGGGGAGATGTTGGTGCGCCCCATATGGCCACATTGTCGTTTCCAGGACTGACAATTGGCTTGCCAGTATGGCTCTTCTCAACCAATGTCGTTCAGAACACCACCATTCCTGAACAATCGAATCAGCAATTAGACGAGTCCAGAGTTGCCCACCAGCCTTCTACTTCCTCTATTTCTTCCTCTCCTCCTTCATCTTCGCTTGATGGAACTGGTCAAGCTAAAAGCCAAGTTCCTAAGGAGAAGAAGGAAAAGAATAAGAAAGAGAATAAGAAGAAGGAGCCAAAGGCGAATGTGGGAAAACGAGTGTCGTCTAATGAAAATCCACACACTGCACCGACCAGGCCTAAATCGCCATGTGTCATTTGCAAAGGAGACCACTTTCACAGAGATTGTCCTTGCATCCCCCGGATACTAAGGGACTGGTCTCCTCGTTTGCACAATCCGGTGTCATCAACCTCTGGTGATCATGTTGAAAGCACACCGTCAACTAGTGAAAGTGAAGCCCCAGGACAAAAAGGGAAAGCTAGATTTCCTTGTAAACTGTACGAAGGCGACCATGCCCTCCACCGTTGTCCCTTCTTAGACGAAGCTAAAAGAGTTTTGGATGATTGTCCGGTTTCACCGTTACGACTTCCTCCTGGATATAAAAAACTCTTGCCGAGTCCGTCACTAGTTGAGAATCCAGCTGGCCCGCTCAGGTGGTCGGCTGAAGTGCCTATCATTGAAGATAAACCAACTGAATCCATACCAGACGAAAGTCAAAAGGTCGAGGCGGCAGTTGACCCGGTCTTGCCTTCAGAGATTTTATCTTTGGATGATACAGTCACTGAAGAGAACAAGGATGACACCGTCCAAATTCTCTTCATCAACACAGACTCCGATGAACATGGGGGCAATCTACCCATTCCTTTACCGCAGGAAGGAAGTTCGTCAGAGCCATACCCGGCCGTCTACTCAGTCCCACCTCCAAGCAACCTAGTTGTCTCCTTCGACTGGAATCAACTAGGCAGACCCCGTTTGCCAGCAAGCATACCATTCCGAATTATAGTTCAAATGTATAGAATGGTCATGGATGGTACCATCATAGATGAGGGGGCTTCTGTGAGTATCCTTTCCTCTATTGCTTAGAAAGCGCTTGGTTCACCATCGCTGTCGCTTGAGATGAGAAATCTGACAGGCTTTGATAAAGGAACCAGTCGACCTTTAGGGATCCTTCCCGATGTGCCCATAACATTGAGAGGGAAGACAGTTCGCATGAACATAATGGTAGTTCAAGGACCCTTGGATTATAACCTACTCCTTGGACGAGACTATATTTATTGCATTGGAGCCACCGTCTCCTCACTCTTTAGAGTAATGTGTTTTCCGCACGAAGGAAGAGTGGTCAAGCTTGTGGACCAGCTTTCATTTCCCGGATCACGCATAGCAAATAGTCATATACCATCCCTAAATGGTCTCTTCACGCAAGAAATGTCTCAATCCCCAGTCTGTCCTCCCAATGAGTGCGAGTAATTCGGAGGGATATGACTGAAACCCAGGGGGCATGCGTCCTGGTCTGCTTCGGCAGGAAAACTTCGGGTATAGGGTAGGTTTCCGTGGGAGAATATGACTAGTCTATACCCCGTCCGTCGGTGGAAGAGGGGTTATTCTAGAATAAGATTCTCTTGTCAAAGTTATGTGAGTTGGCGGACGTCGTCACTCACCCTTGTTTATCTCGGTAGACATCGCCGAAGAAGTGTTTTGTTTGCTGTGTGAATAGAGCAATCTTTAGGTAACCTGTAAGAGGTAGGCCTCTCCTGATAGAACAAATGTTTTGTCTACAAATTGAGGGGTAACCTTGAAATCATATTTTATACCTGGGGGCATGCAAACCTTTTGGAGTGCAAGCAAAGGGCGACTATTTATTTTTAAAATTTTTAGGTCCTCCCTTTAAACCCGTAGGCTAACCCTTTAAACTCGTAGGATTAGTCGTCACCTAACTTGCATAAAGAAAGGATGTGGGGCAAAAATCTAAAAGTTGTCATTTTTATATGAGACATTCTTATCATATGACTGGATAATCGAGCTGTTTTAGCACATAGTTCAAGCTCGTTAAAAAATAAACATAAGATATGAGCAAATGTTTCCACCTGCGTTTAAGCTCGTTAAAAAATGAACTATTCCCCGGTAAATAACCACCGTGAATGAAGCATTTCAGCCATTAAATCCTTGGTCGTGTTTCCACCGTCACCTCCACTTTTCCATTGGCCGATCATTCGCCTCCATTTGATTGTTTACCCATTTTGAGGAACAGCTGCGAAGAGTGATTTCACTAGCCATCCTTGTGACACTGCCGTGATTGGAAAATTCCAACCCTTACCTGGAATCAGCTGCTACCCATTTTATCACTCGTTCCTCAAAAGACGAGTCTTCTTTAAGCTCTTTTCAACTGACTCGTAAAATATGAAAAGATTGTCGAGTTTTGGCCTTCCAGCTCGTTAAAGTGACAGGAAGCGCTATCCCTCCTCTAGATTTTAATCTTTTTGGACCTGAGGGATTATTGCACAAAAAGATCGAGCGCTTGTTTTGTCCGGCTCGTTAAAACTATCGAAAATTCATCCCTTCTGTATTGTTTTATACTTTTTCAGACTTAAGGGATTAGATGACGAAAAAGGAATTTTGGAGATACCTTTACGTACCTTTTCAGACTCTCCAAAAATGAAAAGGACCGAGTTATCTTTGTCGTTAGACTCGTTAAAAAGATTAATAGTGACAAACTTGTCTTTAGACGAGAACAAGTTTCACTATCGCTAGGCTCGTTAAAACATAGCGATGGGTTTGCTCGAAGGGCAAATTATAGAACAAGCATATGTTATCCTCCTCAATCTTGACAAAAATAAAGAGGTACTGGTCAGCAATGACTGGGGAAAAATTGGGAAGAAAACTCAAAGAATCTTTATTGGTAGCAAGTCGCTCTTGAACATGACACTTCCACTCCGTGCCCGAGTCGGGTTGGGTTGTTTCATTCACCGGTCACATCACCATGGTCACGCCATACCATCCACATTTGGGGTAAATGCTACCAATCCATCACATAAGTGTCGCCGACATGTTCAAGAGAAGTCATCCAGAGAAGTCACCTGTGTCCCATCCACTACCATACATTATACTTCATTCTTTCATGACCGCCATCCTGAACCATATATCATCAGATCGTTTTCACCTCCATCAAAATCATTTGCTTCGTTCCGTGTCATTGATGTGGGATTCATTAAGGCCCTCCTTTGACCGATCGCTTCTTGTCGACATCAACTCATTATCCAAGAAGTTGATCTAGGAACACCCCATTCAGTACTTTGAAACTTGCATGCCTCAATGGCAAGTTTCTCACTTCCGGCGACAGGTATACATCAATGACCTTCGACCGAAAGATTTTGCGTGGTGTTCGACGCCAAGTCCTTTATTCACACCACGTGAATTGTACTGCAGTACCTTGAGGGTCATTATCATTATCGGTGATTCCTCTCGCGCTTGTTAACAGTTTACATCATTGACTAGTAATCAAGCGATGTCCTTCCATGTTTGACTTCAAAACATTTCTCACATGGATCGACTTGTACTTCGAGTGAAGATCGGACAAGATTGAAGACCCCGGATCTAGTTTCATCCATCCAGGTTGCGATATATATTCAGGAAAATAAATACATTGAAATGTATAGCACTGCAGCACAGATAATCATCCTACCAAAAGGATGATGGTTCTATCAGAATCATCAGTCTACCATCAGACGATTGTCTGTCCTATGTACATGAAAATGAAATTATAAAAGCTGAGCATGGGAATGCCCGCCTCAGCTAGATCATGAAAACAGTATGAAGATAATGTATTGTATTGTATCTTATTACAGGTCTCCTCCCAGCATTGAAAGAACTTTAGATCCTCCTAATAAAGCATTTCACCCGATAAACGGCCTCATACTTTAGGGGGAAACTGTTATAGACATTTTTGTGCCTTACAACTCTAAGCATGAAATTTCTATAAACCAAGGGCTCCTAAGTCCCTAAAAGTGTTGTTCTAACTCCTAAAGGAACAAGGTCAACAAATTACAGCTTCTCCTAGAAGTTCTCCACCAGAAACTGCTCAAAATCAGTGAAATCAGGATCATTTCAGCTGCTCCACTAGCCAAGTGCGTTGCATAGCACCCAGGTCCACTAGCTAGGTGTGTTGCAACGCTCCTAAATGCACTACCAGGGTGCGTTGAGTGGGAAATGACAAGTGGCAGAGTCATTCCACGAGGTGGAGAGACAATGGAAGCTTCCAAAATCTTCTCCAATGACACTTGCCTCACTGAATTCGACCAAGGATGAGTAAGAGGCTCTCAGTCTCCAAGTGGAAGCAAGAAATGACAGAGAGAAGACACTAGTCAAATCATAAGCTGACTCATACTCCTTGCATACATCTATATATGGATCCCTCATCCCAGAGATCCGGAGGCTGTAATTTTGTACATTGCAGAGAATTGCTGTTGGTTTAGAGATAGATATCAGAGTATTGTGTGATTTATGCTTTGTTGGAGGTGAAGAGGGGCTTCTTTGCTGGGAGGTAGATGCTGGATCAGGAATCATCGGTCGTAACTCTTCCTGGATCTTCTTTTTATATCAATAAAACTATTTTAGTTTCTCCTACATGCTTGTGTATCATTGATGTTTGTTACATTTGTATGTTTAGCTTAAATCTGATCCTAAGCTTTTTATGAGTATAAACCCATGTCTTTGTATAGTTTCCTTCTTCTGTGATCTTGCAGGTACTTGGTGAAGCTGGGCAAGTAAGGGAGCAGGTAGCTAGAAGCTGTCAAAGAGGAGAGAGATTGGATCAAAGGACTAGCGCAAGACACAGGTTGGTTCATCCTATTTCTCTTTGTTTATAGTTCATAAAGAAGAATACAAAAGTAGTTTTCTCTGTTTGTTTCTAAGGTCACTGTCACACCTTAGTGGGATAGGGTCGTTCTGAATAGACACTTTTCCCGTTAACATTTAGAATTTCTTCACCATTACCTTAATGAATTTTCTTGTCTCAACCCACCTGTTAAGGGCTTCCCGAAGATTAAACCACCTCCAACCCCAACCCTTAGGAATTTTCCTAAGACCACCTCACTTGGTTCCAAAACCTTCCGGCAATCCAAATCTCGACCAAACAAAAGTATCCCGTCACACCATGGATATCCGTAAATGGCATGGAAAAGTTGAAACCATTGTCACACTTGATAAAATCCATGCCAATAAAAGCAAGAGAACCAAATACACAAATGCATGTACCATGCATTCACAAACCATCTAGGAAATCATACATGCAACATGTTACCTGCAAGTATTCCTGTTGAAGTTACTTGATCCAACCTTCCTTTCTCATCCTTTGCTTTCATTATCCTTACTTTTCCTTCCTTTTCTTATTGTCTCCAATGCTAGAGTGCTCCAAGAATCTTCTAAGTGTGCAATAGTATGAGAGAATAGGGAGAGCTCCAAAACTAAACTAACAAAAGTTGTGAACTGATCCCCAGAAGCCTTTTTATCATTAAGGCCTCTATTTTCTTCAATTTCCTCTATTTTCCTTCAATTTTCCTCTCATGAAAATTTGTGACCTTTCATCTCCATTTTCTCCTATTTTCATTTATTCTCATAAATAAAATTCCAATTAATGCCTCTTTGCCTTTGCCAATTTCCCTAGCCATAAATAACCGAAAGTGACACTTGCTATGATGTTTTTCCCAACATTCAACTTGGAATATGAGTTCCATGACTTTGGTCTTATTTTGCCTTTATTAACTTTTATTACATGAACTTTAACCCGGGGCTATTACAAACCCCTCCCCTTTAGGGGAACACTGTCCTCATTGTTCTATGAAACCTATGACCAGCGAGACCACTAAAAACCGAAACATACTTCCCATGGATCTTTATAACTTAGCTCAATTCAGTATTTACAATGAACAACCTGCTAAATAGAAAAACCAACATGACAAACATGACAAACCTAACAACATGAAAACCATACGGCTTATTGGAGCTTTATAACATATTTCATTGTGGTATTTACAATAAAAACCATTCATAGACATGTGCATATACCAAAAAATCATTTGCGTTCATCGGAAAATAATGAAGGACACATAACCCGCATCTAATCATGGAGCTTCATCAAGCCCAAAGTGCTTCCACTACACTTTAACTTTCTTGATTGCTCTATTCTGGAGCATGAAATATTTCCATTGCAATATGCACTAAGGTTCCACTTGGAATTATCCTTTTGGATCCACCTATAAGGTAGACTAGTCAATCACATGATCAACATCATTCACATATTTTATAAGCAATGAAACATGGAAAAAATCATAGACTTTCATTGTCAGTGGTAGTGCAAGTTTGTAAGTCATCAATCCAATCCTCTCAAGGATATCAATAGGCCCACAATACTGAGGTGCTAGCTTAGCACATGAGCTAATCCTCAAGGAGCTCTTCTTGTTCTTGATGAACAAGTACACATGCTCCCCAACTTGAAACTCCTTAAACACCTTGTGTTGATCAACATAACTCTTATGCATGTCTTGTGTTGTCTTTAAATTCTTCTTGATAACATGCATTTCTTGTTCCATCTCTGCCAACATGTATGGTACAATCAACACCTTATTCATTGGATCACTCCAACTGATGGGGGTATTATAACTCTGCCCATAAAGTTCCTCAAATAGACTCACCCTCAGTGATTCTTGATACCCATTATTGTAGGAAAACTCTACCAATAAAAGATACTCCCCCACCTCCTCTGTTGGTGCATAACATACATCCTCAACATGTCCTCAATGTAGGTTTTAACCCTGTACAAAAATTACTTGCAAACAAATTCTTAAAACATATAAATATACAATGGAGAGAACATAAAACAAATATAGATAGATATTTTCCCATGGATCCAAAACTGGGACTACCAGATTGATTTCTCATCACATTTCTTTCAATGTTACAATACATATATATACATGTCGAAGCATTCATAAACCCCAATCCACTAACCCTGGATTAGAACACAAATGTAGTTTCTTTGACTGGTTCTACAAAATACCATGGGCAAAAAACCATCATTCCCAAAACCATGTGCAAAAAACATGTGAAAAACTGCCCAAAAAATATTTTCCTGGGGCGCTGATCCAGACCCCAAAAAATTTATTCTAAGGCCAGTTGTGTAAAGAATATAACACATACCCGAAATTCTCCCACTTTTTTTTTATTTCCACACAGGGAGTCACATGAGAGCTTAGTCGTTGTTCTAAGGTTGTGATGCCCATTGTTTCTCTACACAAATAAAACTTCTCAGTGCTCACAAACTTCGTCAATGAATCTGCAACATTCTTCAAAGTGTCCACCTTTACCAGCAACACCTTTTTGTGTTCAACCATATCCCTCACAAAGTGATACTAAACATCAATGTGCTTTGTTTTTGAATTATAAGTAGGGTTCTTTGCCAAGAAAATGGTATTTTGACTATCACAATATATCCTTATAGCTCATTGTACCAACCCCATACTTGAACACAATCTCTGCAAGCAAACTACTTCCTTGCTTGCATGAGTGGTTGTCATGTATTCAACCTCTTTAGTTGAAAGTGCCATACAGAATGTCTCTTTCTCATCCAACTAACTGCTCCTCCAAATAGGTTAAACACATACCCACTTGTAGATCTTCCTCGATCCAAATCTCCAACTTAGCCTAGATCAACAAAGCCATGAATGTCTAAAAATCTATCCAATCCTGGTCCTCCTTGGTAGAACAAATCATAATCACTACTTCCACGTAAATACCTAAAAACCCGCTTCATTGTTGTCCAATGCCCCTTCCCTAGTTTTGACATAAACCTGTTAAATACTCCCACTGCATGTGCAATGTTTGGTCTAGTGTAAACCATTGAATACACCAAGTTACCAACTACACTCGCATATAGAACACGGGGCATGTCCTATTCCTCTTCTTGTGTCTTGGGACATTTTTCAACATATAAATTTATGCCTACAGTAATCAGAACCTTCACCGGTTTACTATCTTGCATAATAAACCTCTACAATATTGTTTCGACATACTTCCTTTGGTTTAACCAGAGCTTCCTCTTTGTCTGATATCATTTAATTTCCATGCCCAAAATGTAGTTTGCAGCACCAAGATCCTTCATGTCGAATTTGGAGGACAATTGGGTCTTCAAATCCCAGATAATTTCTTTGTCATTTCCAATCAACAACATATCATCCATATAAAAGGCCAAATAAATAACATAGTCACCAATTGATTTAAAATACACACAATGATCCACTTTTCTCCTTATGAAGCCAAGTACCTGTATATATGTATCAAATTTCTAACACCACATCCTTGGTGAGTGTTTTAACCCATACAGAGACTTTTTTAACCTGCATACCAGTTCTTCCTCACCCTTCACTGCAAATCCCTCAGGTTTCTTCATGTAAACCTCTTCTTCCAAATCCTCATGAAGAAATATTTTCTTCACATCCATTTGTTCTACCTCAAAATCAAAAGCAACAAAAACAGATAAAAGTAATCTAATAGAAGCTAACTTGGCAACATGAGAAAAAATATCACCAAAATCAATTCTTGGCACCTAGGAATAACCTTTTTCTACCAATCGAGCTTTGTATTTCTCCACCTTTCCTTTTGCATTCATCTCTTCTTAAACACCCATTTGATGCCAATGGGTTTCCTTCCAGCCAACAACTCCACTAGATCCCAAGCCTCATTTTTATCCAAAGATGTCATTTCTTCAACCATGGCCTCTTTCCATAGTTTTCCATCCCATGAGTACACTGCCTCCCTAACAATTCTGGCATCGTCGTTAGTAATAGATAAAGAAAAAATTGAATAGAAAGCAAATGGATTATACCTCTCTCGATGTCTTCTCTCTCAAACTAATCTTCTCAAAACTTAAGTCTATGGCTCTTCTGCTTTTGATTCATGTTCTTTTGTAGAGTTTACTTCTTCCTCCTTCAGTTAAAACTCTATATTTTTAGGTTCCTTTGGTAGGACTTTGCATTTAATAACATCCTTCACCTCTATAAACATCACATCTCAATTGTACACAACCTTCCTTGTTTCTAGGTTTTGAATCTTATAACCTTTTAAACCATCCTTATACCCAATAAAGATGCACCTTTCAGATTTACTACTTTGGTTCTTTTCTCCTTTGAACATGTGCATATGTGATCCAGGAGGATCTCATCAGATCAGTTGCTCAGGTGTTCAAGTGTCGTCATCAGTGTTCAATGTCGTCGTCAAATCAGATCGGTGTCATCAGCTTCAACAGTGTTGGTTACGTATCAGGTTGTTCAGGTAATATTTATGGTTTTACATGGCGTTTAGTTGATATGGGTTTTGTACCTGGCTATCGACTTATTTTCATTGACAGTTCCGCCAGGATTGATCGACGACATGTGTCTTGTTGTTCGCCTCACAGGATTTGGTGTCGACATGGTTTTTGTAGTCCACTCACAAGTTGATCATCGACATGGGTGTCATCCATTATAGGGGTTCGATATGGTTTGTCGTTAGGTTTGTCGTCATAACTGTAAGAATGTATCAACAATATGCATTTGGTTTTGTCACATTGTGACAAATGTATTATAAAAACCCTAAAAAAACATTAAATGTAAACCTTACCAATAAAACACATTAAACCTAATATCTAAACAATATGATCTAACCTATTTTCCAAACCTATCATACTACATTGCAAAAACCATGTGTTATTACATAAACCTAAGTCCTAGAATCCTAACAAAATCCAAACTATGTGTTAAACCTAGTTCTCAGACATATGTTATATGTTTAAACAAACAAAACATTACAAAACAATTAACATACATAGTTGAATGCGCGGGTAGCCTAACCGTGTCTAAGGACATGTGAACACTGTAACGAATGATCGTTCGAGTTAATCCATCATAACTGCTAGTTGCAAACCACATTGGAGACATCGCCATGTGAACAGTTAGGTGTTAACTGTTGAGTTATCAAACCATTGAAGTAACTGCAGCGCGAACAGCTGGCACCAACCATCTGCATGTGAATGGAGATAGGGTTAGCCACAGCGGGGATAGTCATTGGAACTGCTAACATGTGACAGGTTGGACTTCACCGTCGGTGAAACCGTCGCCGGAACCACCAAGGAAGACCGCTAGGTGGCATCTGGTGGTTAGGCCACTGACAGTCACATGAACGGTTCCAACCTCTACCCAGTTAACCTGACTTCCAGTGGCTTTAGCCTTATCCAAAGTTTATTTATGGGTTTTATATGGTTTTTTTTGTTGGAACTAATTCGAAGGTCTAGAAACCTAATCCTAGGTGTCCTCTTACAACAGGACCAAGACAAAACCACCCCTAAATGCATAAAATTCATGCCATGATTAGCCAAAAAAGGTTTTGATGCATCTACAGGCCTATAAGAGGTGGATTTCCTTCATTGATCAGGGGGAGGGTGGTTTTGTACTTTTGTTTGCAGATCCTAGAGGTCATAAGAAGTTTTGTTTTCAATGTAACAAGAGCATCCGGAGTTAGAATTGGGAACCATGATAGGCATTGGAAAGATGGTTCAGAGAGCTTCCTTTTGATAGTGATCAAAAGTGCCTACATGCACATTCAGTCTGAACAAATCTCTGTGTAATCAATCTCTATTGTTTTAATCCTAATAAAGCAGTCGCCCATCTTGAAAGCAGACCCAGAGATGTATTCCATCAGGGACGAACTCTGTAATCAACTTTGATGTCTAGTATCACTGTATTTTTACTGTTTTCACTTCTGTTATGCATGATGCTTGTGTTTAATAAGTTTTCGTAAAGTCTTTCTTCTCAAGAAATTTCCTCGATTTCCGTGCTTTCAGCTAACATTCAATTCATTAATGGTTAATAAATTCTACATCAATTTAAGTATATGATCATTTCATATCATATAATTTGGTATCAAAGCAGGTTACATTTGTAGAATTTGCCATTGAATGTTAACCAGGTCAAAGTCACAATGAGGAGAAGGAATCCTTGAGCAGATCGATCCAGAGATTGGAAAGCAACGAGTCATTCATAAATCGACCATGTCAGGATCTGATGCAGGTGAAAACATTGAAACTAATATGAGCAAGCATTCTTGACTATGCAGCAGATGTTGGGAGAATTATACGAAGACAAGAAGGCAAGAGATGCAGTTTCTTCTTCAAAGACATCGAAGAAGGACAAAGGTAAAGGGAAGACTAATAAACCACCTTCACCTCCATCATCTCCATCATCATCATCATCATCTTCTTCTTCTTCTAGTGCAGAATTTGAAACAGATATGAAAGCTAAGAAAACATCTCTTTTGAAACTTGATGCGAAATTTGAGTTACCTGTTTATGATGGCAAAATGAATCCTTAAAAGTTAGATAAATGGATTAAGCAGTTAGAAGTGTATTGTCGCATTCAGAACATTTCTAGCGATAAAACTAAAATTCAGTTAGCTATCTAGTGTGAAAGTAAAACTCAGATAGATTTAAATCGTAAAGGAAAAGTCATCTCTTCATGGTCTAAGTTTTTAAAAGCTCTCAAGAAATAGTTCTATCCTTTAGGATACATGCAGAAAGTTGTTATTGATTGGCGGCATCTAATGCAAGGTAAAGGGAAGAGTGTTCATGATTTTATTAAGGAGTTCAGAAAGAAAGCATTGGCGCTTGGTATTTCATTGGATACACGTGAAAATTTGTTAAAATACATTGGCAATTTACATTCATATTTGTAGCATACATTATTGATGTTTAATCCTGATGATTTTGATGAAGTGTG
This sequence comes from Pinus tabuliformis, assembly GCA_031772625.1. NCBI lineage: Eukaryota > Viridiplantae > Streptophyta > Pinopsida > Pinales > Pinaceae > Pinus > Pinus tabuliformis. The sequence goes on from CM062813.1 coordinate 885,152,498, forward strand.
TTTTCAGGCCATACATATCGAATCAGGTGGCAAACCATTCAATTTCTCATCGAAGTCATCCAAAGAGTTGGAAATCAAAGATTCCAGTGACAGTAAGGGGAAGAACATTTCGAAGAGAAAGAAATCAGCGATCGTTCCGAATGAAAGACCTACTTGTTCTCATTGCCAGAGAATCAGTCATGATGAATCTAAGTGTTGGAAACTTCATCCAGAACATAAGCCCAAAAAGTTCCTTAAGGAGAAGGATGAAAAGAAGGCCATTGCAGCAGTCCAACAAGATCTAGGTTCATATTCAGGTGATGAAAGGGGGATAATCACCATGGATAGAACATGTAAATCTTCTGACATTGGTTCAAGTTCGAAAACCATTGCATCTTAATCAAACATAAATCCTTCAAATGAGAATAAAAGAGTTGAATTTTTTAACATAAGGATAACTTCTAAGCATACAAATATAGATACAATGTTTAATAGTGGATCACAGGCAAATTTAATCTATGCACATTTAGTTAAAAGTTTGGTTTTGGAAACATGGAATCATCCAAGACTTTACCCATTAGGATGGCTAAATAAATCAGCTCAGATAAAAGTCACCAAACAGTGTCGATTAAGATTTGCCATTACAGCTAATTACATTTATGAAGTGGAATTAGATGTGGTTCTAGTAGACATATGTGGAGTTGTCTTAGGAATTCCTTATCTTTATGATCATGATGCAATTTTTGACAGGAGAGAACATAAATATCACCTTAAGAAAAATGGGGTTGAATTTATTGTCAGGGCACATCAAAACAAAAATCACTTGAATTAAATTAATCTTAATCAGATGAAGCGATTAATAAGTTCAAATAAAATATTGGTAATCATGTGTGTAAAGGAGAAACATAACAATCAACATGATGCTTTTTTAATTTATGAGACTTAGCTTAAATATGGTTTGATTAAAGAGATAGAAACTATTCAAGTTCTATGTAAAACCAAACATCTTATTCATAAGGAGGGATTACAATATGAATTATCGTTTGAGCCTAAAGTTCTTATTCCTAATGTCAGAATGAATCAGTTCAGTTCAAGTTTGGAACTTAACAGTTACAGGGATATAGATTAGTACTGGGGAAAGTCAGTGTTCAATTTCTCTTGTATTGTGTTACCATTTCATGTCTCGAACAATTTGGAAACCTCTTTTCATGTGGAGAGGAAACCTCTTTGTTTTCATATCAAAGCCTTTTCTAAAGCATTGTCAAAATATCTAAGGGAAACTTATGCATCAGGGGAAAGTGCTAATCAATGGAAACATCATTTAATAAATGGGAAAAGTGATTCAAACAAATCAACAGCTAATTCAATACTTTCAAAGTCAAACTAAGTTGCAGCAATTTCCAAATTACAGTTTGATGGGTTCATTGCAGCGAGTACACTTAGTAATCAAGAATCAAGAAAGTATAGCTAGTTTTATGTCAAGAGTATCTTTGATTATCTCTGTTATTCCACAAAATAGATTGTTTAAATGTGTTGATGGTATTGAACAATATCCAGTAGAGACTCTCTTCAAAGATGATTATGAATCACTAACTCATGGTTCTTCATGGAAAGAATTCAATTGCCATGTTCATAACAGGTTTTTTTCCCATCATCCCAAGTTATTCATACTATAGATAGATGGAACAGGTCACCGACTCAAAATGTGCCATGGTGAGCATCATCAAGATCATCACTTGCAGGTGATTGATCAAATGTATTGGTACATCATCAGGTCAAGGTGGAAAGAAAGGGAGTTCTACCCTCATCGACTATTTGTTTAGTTAAACTTTTTTGGTCCAAAAGCTTTCAAGTGGAGAGGATTGATCCAGGAGGATCTCGTCAGATCAGTTGCACAGGTGTTCAAGAGTCATCGTTAATGTTCAGTGTCATCGTCAAATCAGGTCGGTGTCGTCAACTTCAACAGTGTTGGTTATGGATCAGGTTTTTTAGGTAATATTTATGGTTTTGCATGGCATCAGTTGATATGGGTTTTTTACCTGGCTTTCGACTTGTGTTCATCGACATTTCTTCTAGGATTGGTCGACGACATGTGTCTTGTTGTTCGCCTCGCAGGATTTGGTGTCAACATGGGTTTTGTCGTCCACTCACAAGTTGATCATTGACATGGGTGTCATCCATTTTAGGGGTTTGATATGGTTCATTGTCAGGGTTGTCGTCGTAATTGTAAGATTGTATCGACGATATGCATTTGGTTTTGTCAAATTGTGACAAATGTATTATAAAAACCCTAAACCTAGAATAAAACCTAATGTTCATACCTTACAAATAAAACACATTAAACCTAAACATCTAAACAATATGATCTAACCTATTTTCCATCCTACCATACAACATTGCAAAAACCATGTGTTATTACATAAACCTAAGTCCTAAAATCCTCAAAAAATCAAAATTATCTATTAAACCTAGCTCTTAGACATATGTTATATGTTTAAACAAATAAAACATTACAAAACAATTAACATACACAGTTGACCATGCGGGAAGCCTAACCGTGTCGGAGGACATGTGAATGTTGTAATGAATGACCATCGGAGTTAATCCATCGGAACCGCCAGTTGCAAACTGCATCGAAGACATCGCCATGTGAACAGTCAGGTGTTAACCATTGGATTATCAAATCATCAGAGTAACCACAGCCTTAACTGTAGCAGGAATGGCCAGCACCAACCGTCTACATATGAATGGAGATAGGGTTAGTCACAGTGGGGACAGTCACCGGAACTTCTAACATGTGACACGTTGGAGTTCACCATCAGCGAAATCGTCATTGGAACCACCGGGGAAGACCACTAGGTGGCATTTGGTGGTTAGGCTGCCGACAGCCACATGAACTGTTCCAACCTCCGCCCGGTTAACCTGACCGCCAGCGGCTTCAGCCTTATCCAAAGTTTATTTATGGGTTTTATATGGTTTTGTTTGTTGGAACTAATTTGAAGGTCTAGAAACCTAATCCTAGGTGTCCTCTTACAACAGGACCAAGACAAAACCACCCCTGGATGTAGCAAATTCATGCCATGATTAGCCAAAAGAGGTTTTGATGCATCTACGGGCCTATAAGAGGTGGATTTCCTTCATTGATCAAGGGGAGGGTGGTTTTTACTTTTGTTTGCAAATTCTGGAGGTCACATGCAGTTTTGTTTTCAGTGTAACAGGAGCATCCAGAGTCAGAATTAGGAACCATGACAGGCGTTAAAAAGTTGGTTCAAAGAGCTTCCTTTTGAAAGTGATCAAAAGTGCCTATGTGAACATTCAGTCTTATCAAATCTCTTTTTAATTGACCTCTACTGTTTCAATCCTAATAAAGCAATCACCCATCTTGAAAGTGGAACCGAAGACGTAGTCCATCAGGGACAAACTCCGTAATCAAATTTGTTGTCTGGGTTCACTGTGTTTTTACTATTTTCACTTCTATTATGCATCATGCTTGTGTTTAATCAGCTGTCATAAAGTATTTCTTCTGAAGTAGTTTCCTCAATTTCCGTGCTTTCAAATAACATTCAATTTATTAATGGTTAATCAATTCTTCATCAGTTTAAGTCTATGATCATTTTAGATCAATATGCATCACAACCGAATACCCTGAGATGTGAGAGACATGGTTTCTTTCCATTCCATACCTCATGTGGAGTCTTATCCTCCAACGATTATGAAGATAATTTATTAAATAAGTAACATGCAGTATCCACTACCTCTCCCCAGAATTCTTGTCCTAACCCGACACCACTAAGCATGCTTCTTTCCTTTTCCATCAACGTCCTTTTCATTCTTTATGCAACTCCATTTTGTTGAGGTCTGTATGGAGTAGTATTTTGTCATGTTATACCACACTTCTTACAAAACGCATGAAATTCCTTCTTGCAGAACTCTCCATCATTATTTGTCCTCAACACCTTGATCTTCTTCTTTGTCTAATTTTCCATTAGAGCCTTAAATTCTTTAAACCTATCAAAGGCTTCATATTTCTTCTTGAGGAAATATATCCATGTATTCCTCGAGAAGTTGTCTATAAATGAGACATAGTACACATACTTAGCCAATGATGGAACTGACACGGGTCCAAACACATCATTGTGCACAAGCTCTAATATCCCTTTCGCCCTCTTAGCACCTGAGGGGAAACTCATCTGATTTTGCTTCCCATGTACACAATGTTCACGAAAATCAAAATCCAGAGAGAAATTAGGCATGCCTTCTACCATACCATTACCATGTACTATTCAAAGACCCTTTTCTCTAATATTTCCAAGCCTTTGATGCAATAGCATGGTGTTTTCTCCAAATACCACTAGATTTTCTGCTCCACTTTCAAGAACCACAAAACTATTGCACCCATCAATAATAGTGCTACCCAGAAGGTTATACAAAGTTCCAATATGAATTCCCCGCATTAATACTAGTTTCCCCCGAACCATCTTGTAGGTATCTTTCTCGAACATTGTTTTTACACTTGCATCATCCATATTGCTACAGAAATCAGATTTATGGCCAATGCAAGAATATGCAGAACACCAAGAAGTATTCTTTTCCTTCTACCTTGAAACTTCAGCTTGACCTTTCCCCTTCTGATCATTTTGGCCTTCCTTTCATCCCCTAAGAAGACATAACCACCATCATATTTATCGTACTCGCAAAACCACTTTCTATGGGGAGTGGAGTGAAAGGATGCACTTGATTCAATCAACCATGCCCCATGATCTACATGTGTACTTGAAGAAGAATCCAAGTAAACATCCCCACCTTCATCTGAGGTGGTTTTCACCTCTGCAGAAGGAGCATCATCATATCCATTTCCTTTCTCTGGAGCTTTAGGTTTACAATCATTTTTGTAGTTCCCTTCTTGTCCACATTTCTAACACAACTCTATATATTTTCCTAGAGATTTAGATCTCTCTAGATTTAGATCTCCCACTTGAGACTTATTTATGTTTTTGTTCTAGAACCATCCTCTTATAAACAAGGCATCTCCATTCTATCTCTCCATATTTTTCATCTCATCTCTTTCGACAACAAGGATGAGACTATTTCATCAAACTTCAAGGTGGTTTTATTGCTACATATAGCAACAACTAGACTATCACATGAATCTGGTATAGAACACAATAAATTGATGCACTTATCTTCATCTAAAATTTGTATATCAACAGATAACCACTAGCTTACTGTAATATTACATGCACTCAAATGCTCTGCCACCGAGTCTCCATCCTTCATCCTCGGGTTATAAATTTTTTTACCTAAGAACATATTGTTCACCAGAGACATAGATTGGTAGAAAGTCCCTAATGTGTCCCACAAAGCCTTTATCGTAGCTTCCCCTAATACATTCAATAGTACTAAATCTGAGAGACGCAATCGTATTGTTCTCTTTTCCTTTTGATCTAACTTCTCCCAGTATTCTATCGACATTCCTGTTGGTGTCGTGCTTGGATCTACAACAATCCGGTGATCTCAGTCCACCAATAGATCTTCCATCTTGAGCTTCCACGACTCAAAGCTTTGACCATTAAATTTCTCTATCTCTATCTTTCCATTGTTCACCATGTTCTTTCACCACAAGAATCGATCATGTATATCTCCCACTGAACAGGGTCTACCATAGGCCCGAGCAAAACCCCTCAGCAAAAAAGGCATCCCCTTGAAGTCAAAACGACTCTAATACCAAATGTAGGCTTTAACCCCATACAAAAATTACTTGCAAATGAATTCTTTAAATAGAAAAAATATACAATGGTGAGAACATAAAACAAATATGCATAGAGATTTTCCCCTATATCCCAAAACTGGGACTAACAGATTGATTTTTCATTATATTCCCTTCAATGTTACAATATATACATATACATGCCTAAGCATTCATAAACCCCAATCCACTAACCCTGAATTAGAACATAACCATAGTTCCTTTGAACTAATATACAAAATACCATGGACAAAAAACCATGCACAAAAATACCCAAAATTCTATCTATTTATTTATTTATTATTATTATTATTATTGGTCCAGGGCGCTTCCTTGAACCCCAAAAAAATTATTTCGGGGATAGTCGTGGAAATAATATAACACATACCAAAAAATTTAAAATCATGTTAGCCCTCGCTGTCTATCCATCTATTGGTGAATGATAAGTTGTACTAAAGGCCAACTCTGTACCCAAAACTACAAATAACTCCTGAAACCTGGAAGTGAACTTGGCATATTTTTCTGACGCAATCTTCTTAGGAATACCATGCAATCTCACTATCACCCTGGTGAAGACTTGAGCTACCTCATTAGCTGAATCAGTAGGCTTCACTAGAATGAAGTGAGTTACCTTGGTCAACCTGTCAACCACAACCATGATGGAATCATGTTGTCTAGATGTCCTCGACAAACCTGTGATGAAATCCATAGAAATGACCTCTCATTTCCATTCTGGAATCTAAATTATTTGTAATAAACCAACTAGATGTTTACACTTTGCTTTTACCTATTGAAAATCCAAACATCTAGCCACAAACTTAGCCACTTACTTCTTTAGGTTTGGCCATTAGTATAACTTCTTCACAATTGTAAATCTCTTTTGATATCCCAGATGACCTTAACACAACTTAACATGAAATTCCCTCAAGATAAGCTTCTTGATTTCACTGTTGTCTGGCACATAGATCTTATCCCTAAATCTCACCAAACCATCTATTGTGAGATGATAATCCACATCCTGATAACATGTATCCTGTTGTTGTAACATGTGCTTAAGTTTTTGGTACCCAACATCCTTTTGTCCTACCTATACGATCTAATCCTACAAATATGTCCCATATGATCTCATAGTTACTACATGATTCACATGCACTCTTTTGCTAAGGGCATATGAAACCCTACTCTCCTTACCCTTGATGTACCTAATTTTTAAGTCAAACTCACTGAACGTGGCCAACCATCTAGCTTTCCCAACATTTAGATTAGGTTGGTCAAACAGGTATCTCAACCTGTTGTGATCACTCATCAACACAAACCTCCTGCCAATAAGATAGTGCCTCCACATATTTAATGCATGAATGATTGTTGCCAAATCAAGACCATGATTCACATAGTTATGCCCATGCTCATTTAGTTTCCTTGACTCATAACATACCACTTGTCCCTCTTGCATCAAGACTCCACCATGTCCTCTCTTGCAAGCATATGTACACACCATAAACTCTTTATCTGGATTTACAATCTTTAGAACTTGAGCATTTGTAAGAAACTGTTTCAACTGCTCAAAAATAGTTGCACATTCCTTTGTCCATTCAAATTTATTTCCTCTTCTCTCCAATGATGTAATAGGATAGGCAATCCATGATAATTTCCAGATGAACCTCCTATAATAACCTGCTAACCTCATGAATGATTTGACCTCATCAACATTCTTAGGAGTTATCAATTCCATGATAGCTCTATTATTTTCTGGATCCACTCTTATGCCTTCCTTGGAAACAACATGTCCCAAGTAATGTACCTATGTTTGAAAGAAATTGTGCTTATCAAGCTTGGCATACAACTGATGCTCTCTCAACAATCTTAACATCGCTACCAGGTGTTCTGCATGCTCTTCCTCATTCTTAGAATATATCAATATATCATCAATGAATATTATCATAAACTTGTCCAGATAAGGACACAAATCACTATTCATCAAACACATGAAAGTAGTTGGAGCATTAGTCAACCCGAAAGGAACCACAACAAATTCATAATTCCCATGCCTAGTCTAGAAAGCAGTCTTGTAAATGTCCTCTTCCTTGATGCGTACCTAATGATATCTTGATCTCAAATCAATCTTCGAGAACATTTTTTCTCCCTTCAACTAATCAAATAAATAATCGATCCTTGGTAACAGTTACATGTTCTTGATGGCCACCTTGTTCAACTACCTATAATCATTGCACAACCTAAGAGTATCATCCTTCTTATTCATAAACAACACTATTGCACCCCAAGGTGAAACACTTGGCCTAATGTATCCCTTGTCAATAATTTCCTTCAACTGTAGCTTCAGTTCCACTAACTCTAGAGTTCTCATCCTTTAAGGTTCATTTGATCATGGTGTTTCTCTTGGTACCAACTCAATAGAAAATTCCACTTCCATGTGAGGAGGAAACTCTAAAATCTATTCCAGAAACACATCCTGAAACTGCTACAAAACCGGATACGTCTTCAATACTTATGCATCCTCAACATCCTTACCTTTATCATTGGAAACATACACTAAGAACAATACACACCCTTTCTTGAAACTGCACTTTTCCACCATAGTTGTAACCATTCTCATCGATGTAGGCTTCTTCTTACCCTACAATATTATCTTCTCCCCATCATCATCGAAGCACTTGATAGCCTTCTCATAACAATCCACCTTAGTCATGTGAAGGTACAACCAATCCATACCCAGAAGCATATTGTATGAATCCAACTGAAGCACATTTATATGTGTTGATGTAGGCATACCATTCATCTCAAGTACACAAGCTCTTACCCAATGATGAACTCTTTTATCAGTACATGTAGCCAATTTCACCAACCAAGACTTTGCTTGCACTTATTCTCTCAAATCATACTTATCCACCAGGTCAGGTTTAACATAATTATAATTAGATTCATGGTCAATCAAAATAGAAACAACTCAATCATAGGCCTTACCTTCCATCTCAATGATGGATGCCTAGTGATTTTCCTACGTGTTATCAAATGTTGCATAAATCCGAGGAATGCTCTAGCCCACATCCCCAACTGTCTGCACCTCTTGAGCACTGTAGATCTTACTTTTTCCACATTGATACGACATACAATTGTACTTGCGATGATCCTTGCCACATATCCAACACTACAAAGGCCCAATACCTTTACTCTATTTCTCTCCAAGTTGCGACCCATGTCCCTTCTCAACTTCATTAAACTTATTGTAAGGAGAAACATTTTCCTTCTCACCTACATCCTGAGGTATTCCCTTCTTTGGGGGCCACTTCCCTTTGTTATTGTCATTCCCTCTCCAACCATGGTTGGACTTGGTCTTAAGTTTTGATTTCTCATATATGTGTTTCAACTTCCCAATGACTTCTTCCAGAAACCGGGACTCATCATACTCAATCCCATCCTTAAATGCTAATTGCAATCCAATGATAAATCTATGAAATTTTATCTTTTCATCCTTAAGATACGACACATACCTCAACAACTCTAGGAACTTATTCATGTACTCCTCGTCTCTCATAGATCCGATCTTCAGATCATAGAACTCCTTGGCCTTTCCATCATAGTACCTCTCTAACAAGTATTTCTTCCTGAAGAGTTTCTTGAATTAATGCCAACTCAACTCCTCGGTTTTGATATATTTGACATGCCTCAAATATTCCCACTAGATGTCTGCTTTCCCTTTGAGGCTGAAAATAAATATATTGGCCTTCATGTTCTTTGTGTAGTCATGCAGCTCAAAGAACTTCTTCATCCCAAGAAACCATGCCTTTACACACAAATTCTTCAACTCTCCATTGAATGTAGGTGGCTTGGCTTTCTTGAATTCATTCAACAAGTATCCCTTCTCACTACTCCTGCAAGGATGATAGGGATGACTACCATGATACTCATCCAAACCGAAACTAGAGAGAACCCATATCCACCCCCTCTCCTATAGGTGTATCTAAGAACTTTCCATCTCTAACTATGTCATCCATGTCCGACCTATGCTGACCATGAGACCTACTACCATATGCCCCATTAGTCCTATCATCTTGTCCATAATTGATTTGTGGTTTTCCCTATCACTGCAAATCTGACAAACTCTTAAGGATAATTGCATTGAACTCTACTTGATTTTCCTGTGCCTTGGAAATCCTTTCCTGTGACAGAATGATCCTATCATTATCTTCCTTGCAACTTCTGATTTATGCCTTTAGACTTCTCAAGGTGTTTGTTGTGTCAGGAGAACACTCATCTATGTGTTGCTCATTTTACCTATAAAGAGTGTCACATGAACTGTAATCCACCATTTTACTAGTCATCTATGATCCTCTTCTTCCTGAAAACATACCATGTCAGATAAACCAAATATAAACATAATCAAACATACCTCAATGAAGTTCAAGGGAGGCTATCTCATCTACAAGATCAGTCCAGATTAGCACGATACATGTATATAAATAATCATATCAATATATAAACATCATGCATGATAACACTAACAGCATATAATGACCTCATGCATGACAACCATAACCATGACAATGCATGCATACCACAAAGGCACTGGCATGCATGCATGACAAATACATTTTGCCCACCAGTCCAAGCATTGAACCTGGGAGCTTTGATACCGATTTGTAACCAGCCATCCCACATTTACCGTATTTCACTTGTATGTCAAGTTAAACATGAGAGGAAGATTTACTATGACATGAGTCAGCCTCCAAGCTTTAGTTATGGAAGTGGGCCAACAACTGGAACTTACTCACTACAAACTGACATCCCAAAGGGCTTACAGGACACTCAGGGGACAAAGTACCACCCTAGGTGACCCAACCTTGAGCTGGATATCCTTTTCAGTGACTTAACACCCCAACCACATGCACAAACCTACAAGGGTGCAATTGTGACCTCAAATACTCAATTCAATGCCTATGGTCCTGAGATCTGAGCCACAATTCCAGGTCAACCTCCATATAACTCCCTAGAAATTCTTGAAACGTTCCAAAATGATAAAATACTTGAAGACAATTCCATACATACCAAAATTAATCAAATACTTGACCTAACTAGGCCTAACCATGACAGTCATTTCGTCAAACATGTGATGAACATGTAATACACGGGTAATGAATGCATACATGAACATAGGAGTATGAGACCTATCTAGGAAGCATTAATAAGGTCTAATTCCCTCTCAAAATAGTTGTAATAATATTTTTTAGCCCATGCATTCATTAACAATCAAATACTTATCAAATACTAAACAAGACATTGCTAGAGTACATTGCAAGTCCATACTTATAAACAAAACATAACTAGATTATTAACCATGACATAACAAGCATCAAATCACCATGATAACATGTACAAGTTCTCATAGAATACAACAAGAAAATAGTGTGAAAAATTGGTTATCCAATTCCTACTGCAACAAATGATGTTAATTATTCTAATTGTTAAATTTGATTAACCAATTTACTTGTTCTGTGCTACGGAAAATATCGAATTAAATGCACTACATCCTACACAAATAAAAACTATGGAAACTAAATACATCACAGGAGAGAAATAAACATCACACACATCTACATAATTATTTTTGGACAAATGTCCTCAAAAAAATCCAATGCAGTAAAATAGGTGCATCAGTTGAGGGTTTGTATTATTAAGCAATAGTTTTCTAAATACAATATTTGGATGCCTTGTTGGCTATCCAGTACAAAGAATATGACTAACAGAATCTTAGTGAGAAATAACTCACACTATCACTAGTGATCCTGAATGATCCATCCACAGAATGGATTTTCCTTGTTGCCTCTACACTTCCTCTGCACAGTCATTGTGTAGGCCCAGCGTCAGACCTTCTGCTGATCGATTTTCCTCTCTAAGACTTTGATTTTTTCCTCGCAGTCTCACACCCCGACTTTTGGCTTCACAAATCTATCTCTCCAGCAAAAATACGGACCTCCTCAAGGCTCTATGCTGCCTCTACATCAACCTATGTTTCCTCTCCCAGATTTCTCTCTGCCTCCTTTGTTGTGTATTCCCGAATCAAGAGATATATCCAACCAGAACTATGCTTGCCCCTCACTGCAAGAAATCACTTCGAATCTCACTAGTAATTGTTGCACCGCTTTCTTCATAAATTCGATCTCTGATCTCCCACTCGATATGTTTTCCAAATTCCCACCAAGCCTCCTCTTATAATCCTTTTGTTGAAAACCAATGGCCCAGATTAGATTCTAATCAATGGATCAATCCTCATCTTCTTCTAGAAGTTTCACCCACAATTAGATTAATACCTTTAATTATTTTAATTTCCTAAGTTTAGACTTAGGCACCCATTAAAAATAATTAATTATTTTAATAAGACTGTCTCCTGGTGGAATTTCCCAAAACAATTTCTCAGTATTGTGGAATACATGTGTCTAAGCCTCCCTACAAATTTTGAGGCTTAGAGAACATCCGATGCTACTAGAAATCAACACTCCCTCTTAGCAAGGAACGTCCTCTAGTAATGCAACCTGCTGAAGCATCACTCTAACTCTGAAACAACTCCCTCTACGTTGTTGATGTTTGACATTGTTTCCCACCAACTACTGCTCAAATTCTACATATTTACTGTTGCTGACCCTGCCACTTCCAACACTGCATCTGTACTGCAACTCCCTCTCAAATAATGCATATGTGCTGCTGTTAGCACTTCCACTGCCACTGCGAACATTGCATCTGCACTGCAACCTTCTCCAACAGTTTTTGCTACTGCATCAACAATGGAAAAGCATCCAACATTAATGAACATGTGTTCAACATGATGCATCTGTTTGTTGGATTTTTGACTGCTGCTAGTCTCTGCACTGACCCTATGAAACCTTTGCACTGCTACTGACTCTACTCTGTGCTATTTGCACCGCTGCCAACTCTAGCTTTGTGTTTCTTAGTCTCTGGCACTCCTAGCCACTGCAACTTTCACTCTCAAACTCCTCTGCACCAACTAACAATGGTCCATCCTGCTACTACTGATATGGGCTCCCGTAGCAAGGTATTGATCAAAGAGGTGGACTCCTCAAGGATCCTACCCATCTATAGTTCATTCGAGCTACAGTTCTATATCACTCCTCCTCTTTGATATGTGTAGATGAAGCCTTCGGATCATGGATGTCATCCTTGTCCTTCTTCTTAAGAGGACATTGTGTAGCATAGTGACCAAGTTTGCCACACCAGAAGCACTTGATCTTCGAAACATCTTTCTTATTCTTCCACTACTCTTACTACTCCTTAGATGCAAGGGTTGCATTCTCATCCTCCTCCTTGGGCTTCGTCCCATTGCTGCTACTGTTACTATCAAGTTTGAACTTTACTAAGTCTCTACTCATCTCTTCCTACTGAAGAGTGGCCCACATTCCTTCCCAATCTGGCAATCTCTCTCTACCTAGGATGCTCTAGACAAACACTTTCCATTCTTCTAAGACTTGATTTAGGTCCATCCTCACCATCTCAGTAGGCTGAGCTGTTGACCCCATAGCTTCTAACGAGTCTCGAATCTCCTAAAGCTTCATAAGGAACTGATCAATGTCTTCCCCCTTCTACGTCTACATGGTTCTCATCTTCTGCTCCAAGTACATCATCCGCTGCTCGGAAGATCCTTCGTATAGCATGGCAAAAGCTTCCCACATTTACCGGGATGTATCCTTGCTGACAATGTGACATAGTACATTATCCCTCACCCTATCTAGGATCATCCTCTTGGCCTTTTCCATCTCGACCTTGTACTGCTTGAGAGGATCTAGATTTGTGGGTACAACTACCACACTGTCGACGTAATTTTTGAGATCATGCTCATCCAGAAGACATGAGATCTTTGATTTCCAGATCACATAGTTGGATGTACCCTCCAACTGATCTTGATCTCCATCAACCCATTAGCTACCATCTTTGCCAATGAACTGTCAAACTACCTCCTCTCTACTCTATGTAGTACCTGGCTAGCCTATGCACTCCCTGCTGGAGTTAGTAGACCATCTCCTCTCTGTTGTTGCTCAACACTTGAAAAATTGTACTTCTTGGCTGGAAGTCCTCTGAGGAAGAAATTCCCTCAAGTATCTCTCTCTCTCTCCCATAGACGCTATTCTTCCAACAACTTCTGCAAAATATTTACGCCCCAACTCACTTCTGCCTCTGGAAAGCTTCGATTTGGAGATTGAATTTCTCTGTCGAACCACTTAGAGAAATCGAATTCTCCTCAAAACTTCAACCTGCCCACAAACTACGCTGCCTCTGGGGTTTTGAATTGTTGGCTCTACAAAAATTCCAAACTCCTCTTCCTTTCTGCTTCTGAGCTCTTCTGCTCACAACTTGTGCTCTGATATCATGTGAAAAATTTGTTACCCGATTCCTACTATAGCAACTGATATTAATTCTTATAATTGTTAAATTCGATTAACCAATTTGATTGTTGTGTGCTACGAAAAATATCGAATTAAATACACTGTAGCCTACACACACAAAATATGCAGAAAATAAATACAACACAGGAGAGAAATAAACATCACACACATCTACACATTTATTTTTGGACAAATGTCCCCAAAAAAACCAAATGCAATAAAACCAGTGCAACATATAAGGGTTTGTATTATTAGGAATTATTTTTTTTACTACAATCTCTGGATGCCTTGTTGGCTATTGAGTACAGAGAATATGACTAACAAAATATCAATGATAAATACCTCACGCTGTCATTGGTGATCCCGACTGATCTAGCCATAGAATGTAGTGCCCCTTGCTACCTTTGCTCAGTCACTGCGTCAGCTTAGCGTCACAGCTCCTAAGGACAGTGTCACCCCTTGTTATAATCGATTTTCCTCTCTAAGACTTTGATTTTTTCCTCACATTCTCACACCCAGGATTTTGGCTTCAAAAAACAATCTCTCCAACAAAAATATGGACCTCCTCAAGGCTCTGTGCTGCCTCTACGTCAGCCTACGCTCCCCAGCATAGCCTCTATGTTGCCTCTCCTGAATCTCTCTCTACCTCCTCCGTTGAGTATTCCAAAATCAAGAGAAATCTCCAACTAGAACTATCCCTTCCCATCACTACAAGAAATCACTTCGAATTGCACTGGCAACTGTTGTGTTTCTCTTTCAGAAATTTGATCCCTGATCTCCCACTTGATATGTTTTCCAAATGCCCATCAAGCCTTCTCTTATAATCCTTTTGTTGAGAACCAGTGACCCATATTAGATTCTAATCAATCACTCAGAGAATTTTGGCTTTATACTCATATTCTTCTAGAAGTTTCACCCACATTTAGATTAATACCCTTTAATTATTTTAATTTCGTAAGTTTAGACTTAGGCACCCCTTAAAAATAATTAATTATTTTAATAAAATTGTCTCCTTGTGGAATTTCCTAAAATGATTTCTGGGTATTGTGGAATACATGTGTTTAAGCCTCCCTACAAATTGTGAGGCTTAGATCATATCTGATTCTATCATAAATCAACAAATATCTCGTATTAACTTATGCAATAGCCAACCCAGTCAGGGACTTCCATGTACCACCATACCATAGATTAAGCTGAACCAAATCTTTCTTTTAAATAATCTCCCAAATGATATATTCCAAGCATAAATGTGGGATCTCAAGATGTAAAAAATTAGGGCTTCCTAAATATTAAGCCACCTCCACCCTTAGGCTACCGTGATCCCACTAAAACCAGTCAAGAGATCACTAAGCCTAAAACAAACTTGGATGTCTTAGAATTTTTTCACTGTTACCTTAATGAATTTTCCTGTCTCCACCCACTTGTTGAGGGTTCCAGAAGATTAAACCACCTCCACCCCCAACCCTTGGGAATTTTCTTGAGACCACCTCACCCAGTTCTAAAACCTTCTGACAATCCAAAGCTCAATCAAACAAAAAAATCCCATCACACCATGGCTATCCGGAAATGGAAAGGAAAGGTTGAAACCACTTTCACACCCGGAAAAATCAATGACAATGACAACAAGAAAACCAAATATACAAATGCATGTACCAGGCATTCACAAACCAACTAGGAAATCATACATGCAACCTGTGTCCTGCAAGTCTTCATGTTGAAGCTGCTTGATCCAACCTTCCTTACTTGTCCTTTTCTTTCCTTGTCCTTCCTTTGCCTTCCTTTTCCTTCCTTTGCTTTCTTTCTCTAATGCTAGAGTGCTCCAAGAATGCTCTAAGTGTGCAATAGTATGAGAGAATAGAGAGAGCTCCAAAACTGAACTGACAAAAGTTGTGAATTGATCCTCATAACCCTTTTTATCATTAAGGCCTCTATTTCCTTCATTTTCCTCTATTTTTCTTCAATTCCCTCTCATGAAAATCTGTCACCTTTCATCTCCTTTTTTTTCATATTTTCCTTTATTTTCATAAATAAAATTCCAATTATTGCCTCTTTGCCTTTGCCAATTTCCTTAGCCATAAATAACCAAAAATGACACCTACTAGGATGTTTTTCCTAACATTCAACTTAGAATATGTGCCCCGTGACCTTGGTCTTATTTTTCCTTTATTAACTTTTATTGCATGAACTTAACCTAATGTTGTTACAAAGAGACATAAAGGACATAACCCATAATCCTAGAAGATGAAGCACCGAAAGTTTTCAGAACCCGAGATAATTAATTGGTATATCAACATCTTGGGGGCACAACATTTGGAGACATTCTCTATTTTGGGCACATAATGGCTTGTTGGAAAGAACTATTTAAGGATTGCAATTTTTTTCTAGGGATAGGATAATCCATGGCAATCCTTGGCCCCACTAATGGGAAAAAAATACATTTTTTAAGGTTTCAAAATGGCCTTAGAAGTTTGAGACCTAAAAAATCGTAGAAAACTACCAAGAAGATAGAGAATTGTTAAGTCAACGGAAGATGTGGGTCAGCACTGTAACCATTTGAACCATTCCTCCCTCCTTAGGAAGTAATTGCATCATTGTGTCAATTTCCCTCATCATATGGGGAAAATTCTACTGAATTTAGCTCTTAATGAGCCACTTGCCTTGGTGAAGAAGCTACTTTGCTTTGACAACCCAATATAGCGTATGTTTTGGTGGCATGTGTTAAGAAGTGCAACAAAAAAGTCTCAATTTGACGTTGTTTTTTTCAAATTAAGAAAATTTTAATTTCCACATCATTAGACAACTTGAATGAAATTAACTTGTGTGACATAGCTTGTGTCACTCACTTAGCTCAGTAAATTCAAGTTAAAGGGCTTGGAATTTAGTTATGCATGTGCGATTGCTAAAATTTAGCAATCTATTTTAGATGTTTTTAGTTGTGTTCAGTTAAATGACCTCTATCTATGGTTGGAGTCAGTTGAAGGTCAATGGTGCAGTGGGAGAATAGTCTAATTCAAATACATGTTAGTTAACTACTCAATCAGCCCAAAATATCTAGTGCATGAAAGGAATTTGAGTTCCTTAGCTGGAGTGGAGATGGAAAGGCAATGTAATAGCAGTTATAGACTAGTCTTGAGTGTACAGGTGTTGCATGTGTTAGCGCTTGAGATTTCACCCTAGGCTGAGGAAGGTAAATCTTCAAGGCTACATCAAACCATTTCACCTCGTAGCTAGCCCTACGAGGTATGAGAAGGCTCTCTCGGGTCAGATTCGATAGATCTTTCAATATGATTAGGCTGACCAATTAATAATAAAGATTTTAGGCTAGTAAATTGATAAGGGGGGTTGATTTAATGGTTTTTGGGGTTTTTGGTGGCAATTGGTGGAAGTGCAATTCAGGGTGCGGGGAATGAGCACAGTTTTTGCAGGGTGATCTTAGGGGCAAGGTAGGAGTGAGTGCTGATGCCTTAATCTGAGGTGGATGATCAGGAATGATAGAGGAGGAGCTAAAGAGGGCAAATAACCAATTTGAATCCTCTCTAGACAGTAGAAAACATAAATATTGAACAAACTAAAAAGCTGAGCATGTCAAAGCATGAATTCAAACTTTACCACTTCATCTGTCCAATTAGAAGCAAAAGAGAGATGTGGAATACATAAACAAAACTTACAAGAACATGTAGAGAACACACCATCAACACAACAATCCACAAGAATCCACAATGATGTTTGCAAAACCCTGGCCTTCCTTTTCCTTAAATTGCAGAGATAGATGTACAATATACAATGAAAGCTTTCTTCCACAAGAGTCCAACCTTGAAAATGAGAAAGAGAGAGCATAATATAGACCATCTAACTCCTTTCCCCACATCTAGGGGTCGAGCTCAGCTTCCTAGGAGCAGTTTGAACTAATTCTAAACTAAGAACTAGAAAATAGGCAGCCAAACAACTTGCCTCTATTACTTAGCTAACTCATCCATGCATTAATTTTTCACTTTTTACATCATGGAAGCTTCTAGAAGGGTAAAGAGAGATAAAATCTATCAAAGTGCCATGAAAATATTACATTTATCCATCATCTACAAGTAAAAATGGTCAACCATAGTCAAAACAGTGTTTTTTGACAAAAAAGGTCAATTCTGGCAAAGCTGGCTCGAATGGTCGCGCCCCCTGTTCAAATGGTCGCGCCCCTTTGCAGCTACTTTTGAGTGGGTTCCACTGATCCAAATCAGGTGCAAGATGGCTCATTGGAAAGCTTGGTCTGTCTACTTTCCATCCCAAGTGGAATTTCTGAATTTGGAGTTGTTTTGCCCCCTCAAAAACCATTTCTCCCAAGGTCACTTTCTGCAACTCAAAAAGTGGGCAGAAAGTCATTTTTTTGATGTATTTTGAGCTTTTGGAGGCTCAAATCTCAAAATCAGGCTTCTCCCAAGTATTGGTAATTTTTCTCTTTGCATGCCCTTTCCAAAAATGCCAAGTTTTCAAAATTCCGAGCAATCCTCCAGAATGGTCTCACCCGGGGTGAGACCATTCCACGGGCAAAAACCTGTAATTTTACCAAAAATTTGCAAAATGCTCCAAAATTCTCAAAATTTTCAGATTTTGATGCTAGATCAAGGCTGATCAGTACCATGATGAGTGAGAGATGCCTCAGCCCAGATGCGGAGTGGATTTGTCCTTTTCTTCTTCTTCCGGGCCTCTGACAGCTTTCGTTGGAGAATTTTCATTCTTGCTTTGCAAACATGTAATCTGTATGATGACCACCTTTGCCACCCTTACGAGGCCTCTGCTGTGTCTCAACCTCTGTGGATGATGATCGGTCATCACCTTGCTCATTAGTCTCAGTAGTTGACATGGTATTATTGAGCAAGGTGGAATAAACAAGTCAAAATGACCGCTGCCCTGCCTGCAAAATGCTGTGAAGTATGCTGTTTTCAAGGGGAAACATCATGAGGGACGTGTTAGGGGAGGGAATTTACATATAGGAAAGGGAAAAATATATATAAGCAGGGAATTTTGAAGGAAAACATCACATAATGCTAAACATGTCATTCCATCTCTCACCATTTGCAAATCAATACTTTATTTAGGGAAACTGTGTTTTTTAAGCACCAAGGGAAAGGACAATGAAAATCTTCATCATGGAGGGAATGATGTCATGTGAGTTAGGGAGATGAGGGGATATATGGAATTGGGGTTAGGGAAACAATGAAACCTTTTTAACAATCACTGCCAATCAATTTTCATAACAGCAGTTCATTTAAACAGGGGTAGTTTCATTTTTGCATTTGTCATTGGGAATTAGGGTTTCACTGTATGCTTTGACATTGGGGATGGAAATTCAATTGCATAAGGAGCTTTGTATGAAGGGAAATGCAATTTGAATTAGGTTTTCATATGGGGAATATATAGGGAAAAACAAAGTCTTAAGGATGGGGAAGAATACCATGTTAATGCAAAACCCTAATCACAGCAAAACTGGTCTTTTTCGATAGCTATGCAGCTGTACATTTAATGGATTTTTGTCATGACTTTAACATAGCTTGCAACCTTTGACATATACATAGCAAGATGACATTTTTCTTTATTTTTTATAAGGCTATGCAAATGGCATTTTCACTGTTTTTATAATTCTTGTGTGCATGCCTTGTCATCACTTTCTTTTTGTTTTTTTACAATGTTTTTTACTTTGCTGTGTATTAACATATGCAAATTTGCTGTGTAGAGAGTGTAGGGTTTTAATCATGTAGCATGGGGAAAAGGTAGGATTTGTATGGTTAGAAAGAACTAGGGTTTGATAGGATTTAGGGGTAGGGTTTGTATGGTTAATTTTCAAATGAGATCAATAAATATGACATATTAACATATGTGATTAACATGGGAAAATGAAAGGAGGGACATAAGGAAAGAAAATTGCCTTGAAAAACAAACAAACTGTCATAACATATGCTTGCAAAACAACCATCATTCAACCTATCTTCTATTGTTTTCTTGCATGACAAAACATGACCATAAATCTCCTTTGAATCCATGACACACTCATAAACTTGATAAAGGAGGCATACCTTGGAAAAAACCCGAGCAAATTTGGAGAAATTTGGAGTTTGGATGAATTTCGGTGAGTTTTCTGTGCAGGCGGACCAAATGGTCGCGCACCACCCTGGAATGGTCGCGCACCACTGGAATGGTCGCGCCTGTGTAAATTTACACAGGGAAATGCTCGTGGAATGGTCGCGCACCACCCAGGTGGTCGCGCACACCTGTGGAATGGTCACGCACCTTCCCAAGCGCTGGATTTGCAGAAAATTGCCACGAAATCACCTTCTTTGCCTCTAGCACGAAATTTTCACTTTCAATTGCACAATAAGAGTGACTAAAGAGGGAAATTAGCTTTTATAGGGTCATTTTAAAAAAATTTAACTTTAGAACCCACTTTCTAATGTTTTCAACTTGCTTTTCTTTTTAACACTGTTTAGAGTCTTTTTGTCCTGAAATGAGCTCTTTTGATGCGTTTGACTCCGTTCTTTTTGCAGGTTGACCGCCTGATGGACTGTAGTGAAGGAACCAGGGTTGTTGCTGGCACTTTTACAAATTTTTGAAAATTTCTTTATTTTTACAAATTCCTCATGGCCTTGGACTTAAAAACAGGGTTTTTTAAATCCAAGGCATAAAGTGAGCTGTAGCTGAAGAAAATGATAATGAAACATATGTACAAAATTCCTTCCGGCTTGCTGGGCACTTACTGACCATGACTCATTACCTTGAAATGATTTTGACTCAAAACCCTAGACCTAAGACCATGGGATCTCAAGACAAAAAATAAGAACAAGCATGACTCAATTACATTGTTGTATGACCTGATCCAGCAAAGCCAAGAAGGGAACAAAGACCAGCTCCTCCATTCAGTGTTATGGCATGCCTAGTGGGATGCAAAACTGACACTGATGAGACACCTATAAATGCATATGCAAAGAGTTATTGATCACTGATGGAGGGCTCAAGACCGACACTAACATTGGCTCCAATGGGGATGGCAGCTCCTTGGAGGTGCCAAGAACCTCAGACCTCTTGGGAGAGCAGACCAGTGCCTTCAGCCATTGGGCAATGGAGTCAACTAATAGAAAAAATAACCAACTCAAAAAGACTTTATTTGACTTTGACTATAAGCGGAAACTTAACTGATGCTTGACTCAAACCGACTCGATGGCAAACTGAAATAACTTGAAAAACTTACTCAACAGACCAAACACAAATGACTCATGACTTGACTTAAAACAAAGCTTATGAAGGGCAGAAGTCCATCAAGATTTGAAATCATGATGACAACCACCTGTGTTTCTTACAAGACAAAATACCATCAAACTATATCAAAATGCCAATGCAACCAATCAAGCAGATGCCTTCTTGATTGATTCTTTCTATCAGATCTTCTGGTCAACAATATAAACCTATAACTGAGCATCCAAAAACATAGCTGACCATGATCTCCTTCATCACTGAACACTGCAATAAACACTATCACTGCTGGCTGCAACAAACTTACTAGAGGATCGTGAAAAACATGAAGATTTGCCGCTGCCACCTCCTGCTGAAAGATCAAGGTGTCTTTTGCTTCAAACTCTGATCTTCCTTCATCATGTGCTTCGATAAAAGTATGCTCATGGGCTTCAAAAAACTCCGAACAAATGGATGAGCAGATCTCTTCTTGGAAAAACATTTCAGCACATGAAACATATGAAGAATCTGAAAGGTAATCCTGTATGCTATAATCTTCGGTGGTCAGACAATATGGTAGGTGATCTTCATATGATATGACAGCCGGATTCTCATTACATTCTTCAATCATAAGGAAAGAAACTTCAGTTGATTCTTGAGGTGCAAAAATGACAGTTCTATCATCTATCATAAATTCATCCAAAGGAACTGTTTCACTTACTTGAATGAAGATGTCATCTTGCTTTTCATGAACTGACTGGATTACCTCCTCATGCAGGCTCTGTTCTAATGGCATGAGAACATTTGGATCAAAAACTTTGTCTATGGTCTCAACAACAAAGCCCTCCTTTTCAGGATTCAGCACAAGGTATGCTTGGTCATCACAATCTGAATCTAGAACTAAAGTAGTTGTCCTGTCTTCTTCAATCTGCATGCTGTCTTCTTCTGTGGGCAGATCTGAAATGAGCTCTCCTCTTTCACCATCTTCAGCCATATAACAAATTTCAACCTGCTGATCTATAAAGCTGCTTACAAGACTGTCATCCGTTTCAGAAGAGGAAGAAGGTCCACCATCATCTTCTTGACCATGTGTGCACTGCAAATCTGCGTTAACTTGAGCTGGAGCAAGACCTCTCAAGAGCTGATCTATCTCCTCTTCAGACAAAGGAGATAATGCCTTTTGTTTTCTTCTGCTCAAACAGTGATTGTCTTCATTGATTTCAAGCGAAGGAGTATACAGATTTTCCTCATACTGCTGATCCATTTCATGCAATTTCTGTTGATTGTCAAGAGGCGAAATTTTTTCATTTTCCACCATACTAAGATCTTGGTCCTGCTGCAAATTTTCATGATCGTCTCTATGGGAATCCTCTAGGTTCTCTTCATGTTGCTGAAATGGATTCTCATACAAAGCCTCCATGATCTCAACATCCATAAAATTATCATCTTCATAATACTTCTCAAGGCTTTCAATAAAATTATGTACATGGCTACAACAGTTCTGAACTAAAATCATAGATGGATATGATTCTTTATACTTTTCAAAGAACACGGTATGAAAATCCCTTAAACAATAAATTGAAGCAGATGGCAAACTTTCATACCAGAATCGGGCTTCATCTTCCAGAGTAGCCATAAACATTTTCATCAAACAGTCCTCAGGAAAATTGATCTTTAACTTGCGAACATGCATATGAAATCTAATCAAATGTAAAGCAGCATCCTTCTTACCATCAGCGTTAAATGTGGGCAGATTCCTTGACCAATCTACCTTGGGCATCTTATTCGGAAAACCTGGAATGTGATCTCGGCTCAAGGGAGCATATCTTCTTGCAATCTGATCCATCTTGAGAAATCTCAAAGCTACTGATCTCTCTGCAGTGAAGTCACCATGAAGCACAGGTTGCTGGATTCTTCAGTGAAAGGAGTCGCCAGTGAATGATTTCAGCCTTTCAAGTGTCTGATCGTTGTCCACTATCAACAATCAGATCTAAACTTGATACATGTACTGGGGTGAAATGCAATCGAAGTGGTCGTATTCACAAGCTCACGGAGATTGACTGAAGCAGCGTTTATCTACTAACGCTGATGTAAAACAAGAGCGTTTTCGAAGGCTTCTGGCGTAACTTCAGGCTCCGTCTAAGACTTAAGAAACAAACACATCAATCAACAAACAATTTTGTTTTTCCCAGTATGGTCACCACTATGTTAGCGCTTGAGATTTCACCCTAGGCTGAGGAAGGTAAATCTTCAAGGCTACATCAAACCATTTCACCTCGTAGCTAGCCCTACGAGGTATGAGAAGGCTCTCTCGGGTCAGATTCGATAGATCTTTCAATATGATTAGGCTGACCAATTAATAATAAAGATTTTAGGCTAGTAAATTGATAAGGGGGGTTGATTTAATGGTTTTTGGGGTTTTTGGTGGCAATTGGTGGAAGTGCAATTCAGGGTGTGGGGAATGAGCACAGTTTTTGCAGGGTGATCTTAGGGGCAAGGTAGGAGTGAGTGCTGATGCCTTAATCTGAGGTGGATGATCAGGAATGATAGAGGAGGAGCTAAAGAGGGCAAATAACCAATTTGAATCCTCTCTAGACAGTAGAAAACATAAATATTGAACAAACTAAAAAGTTGAGCATGTCAAAGCATGAATTCAAACTTTACCACTTCATCTGTCCAATTAGAAGCAAAAGAGAGATGTGGAATACATAAAAAAAACTTACAAGAACATGTAGAGAACACACCATCAACACAACAATCCACAAGAATCCACAATGATGTTTGCAAAACCCTGGCCTTCCTTTTCCTTAAATTGCAGAGATAGATGTACAATATACAATGAAAGCTTTCTTCCACAAGAGTCCAACCTTGAAAATGAGAAAGAGAGAGCATAATATAGACCATCTAACTCCTTTCCCCACCTCTAGGGGTTGAGCTCAGCTTCCTAGGAGCAGTTTGAACTAATTCTAAACTAAGAACTAGAAAATAGGCAGCCAAACAACTTGCCTCTATTACTTAGCTAACTCATCCATGCATTAATTTTTCACTTTTTACATCATGGAAGCTTCTAGAAGGGTAAAGAAAGATAAAATCTATCAAAGTGCCATGAAAATATTACATTTATCCATCATCTACAAGTAAAAATGGTCAACCATAGTCAAAACAGTGTTTTTTGACAAAAAAGGTCAATTCTGGCAAAGCTGGCCCGAATGGTCGCGCCCCCTGTTCAAATGGTCTCGCCCCTTTGCAGCTACTTTTGAGTGGGTTCCACTGATCCAAATCAGGTGCAAGATGGCTCATTGGAAAGCTTGTTCTGTCTACTTTCCATCCCAAGTGGAATTTCTGAATTTGGAGTTGTTTTGCCCCCTCAAAAACCATTTCTCCCAAGGTCACTTTCTGCAACTCAAAAAGTGGGCAGAAAGTCATTTTTTTGATGTATTTTGAGCTTTTGGAGGCTCAAATCTCAAAATCAGGCTTCTCCCAAGTATTGGTAATTTTTCTCTTTGCATGCCCTTTCCAAAAATGCCAAGTTTTCAAAATTCCGAGCAATCCTCCAGAATGGTCTCACCCGGGGTGAGACCATTCCACGGGCAAAAACCTGTAATTTTACCAAAAATTTGCAAAATGCTCCAAAATTCTCAAAATTTTCAAATTTTGATGCTAGATCAAGGCTGATCAGTACCATGATGAGTGAGAGATGCCTCAGCCCAGATGCGGAGTGGATTTGTCCTTTTCTTCTTCTTCCGGGCCTCTGACAGCTTTCGTTGGAGAATTTTCATTCTTGCTTTGCAAACATGTAATCTGTATGATGACCACCTTTGCCACCCTTACGAGGCCTCTGCTGTGTCTCAACCTCCGTGGATGATGATCGGTCATCACCTTGCTCATTAGTCTCAGTAGTTGACATGGTATTATTGAGCAAGGTGGAATAAACAAGTCAAAATGACCGCTGCCCTGCCTGCAAAATGCTGTGAAGTATGCTGTTTTCAAGGGGAAACATCATGAGGGACGTGTTAGGGGAGGGAATTTACATATAGGAAAGGGAAAAATATATATAAGCAGGGAATTTTGAAGGAAAACATCACATAATGCTAAACATGTCATTCCATCTCTCACCATTTGCAAATCAATACTTTATTTAGGGAAACTGTGTTTTTTAAGCACCAAGGGAAAGGACAATGAAAATTTTCATCATGGAGGGAATGATGTCATGTGAGTTAGGGAGATGAGGGGATATAGTGAATTGGGGTTAGGGAAACAATGAAACCTTTTTAACAATCATTGCCAATCAATTTTCATAACAGCAGTTCATTTAAACAGGGGTAGTTTCATTTTTTCATTTGTCATTGGGAATTAGGGTTTCACTGTATGCTTTGACATTGGGGATGGAAATTCAATTGCATAAGGAGCTTTGTATGAAGGGAAATGCAATTTGAATTAGGTTTTCATATGGGGAATATATAGGGAAAAACAGAGTCTTAAGGATGGGGAAGAATACCATGTTAATGCAAAACCCTAATCACAGCAAAACTGGTCTTTTTTGATAGCTATGCAGCTGTACATTTAATGGATTTTTGTCATGACTTTAACATAGCTTGCAACCTTTGACATATACATAGCAAGATGACATTTTTCTTTATTTTTTATAAGGCTATGCAAATGGCATTTTCACTGTTTTTACAATTCTTGTGTGCATGCCTTGTCATCACTTTCTTTTTGTTTTTTTACAATGTTTTTTACTTTACTGTGTATTAACATATGCAAATTTGCTGTGTAGAGAGTGTAGGGTTTTAATCATGTAGCATGGGGAAAAGGTAGGATTTGTATGGTTAGAAAGAACTAGGGTTTGATAGGATTTAGGGGTAGGGTTTGTATGGTTAATTTGCAAATGAGATCAATAAATATGACATATTAACATATGTGATTAACATGGGAAAATGAAAGGAGGGACATAAGGAAAGAAAATTGCCTTGAAAAACAAACAAACTGTCATAACATATGCTTGCAAAACAACCATCATTCAACCTATCTTCTATTGTTTTCTTGCATGACAAAACATGACCATAAATCTCCTTTGAATCCATGACACACTCATAAACTTGATAAAGGAGGCATACCTTGGAAAAAACCCGAGCAAATTTGGAGAAATTTGGAGTTTGGATGAATTTCGGTGAGTTTTCTGTGCAGGCAGACCAAATGGTCGCGCACCACTGGAATGGTCGCGGCTGTGTAAATTTACACAGGGAAATGCTCGTGGAATGGTCGCGCACCACCCAGGTGGTCGCGCACACCTGTGGAATGGTCGCGCACCTTCCCAAGCGCTGGATTTGCAGAAAATTGCCACGAAATCGCCTTCTTTGCCTCTAGCACGAAATTTTCACTTTCAATTGCACAATAAGAGTGACTAAAGAGGGAAATTAGATTTTATAGGGTCATTTTAAAAAAATTTAACTTTAGAACCCACTTTCTAATGTTTTCAACTTGCTTTTCTTTTTAACACTGTTTAAAGTCTTTTTGTCCTGAAATGAGCTCTTTTGATGCGTTTGACTCCGTTCTTTTTGCAAGTTGACCGCCTGATGGACTGTAGTGAAGGAACCAGGGTTGTTGCTGGCACTTTTACAAATTTTTGAAAATTTCTTTATTTTTACAAATTCCTCATGGCCTTGGACTTAAAAACAGGGTTTTTTAAATCCAAGGCATAAAGTGAGCTGTAGCTGAAGAAAATGATAATGAAACATATGTACAAAATTCCTTCCGGCTTGCTGGGCACTTACTGACCATGACTCATTACCTTGAAATGATTTTGACTCAAAACCCTAGACCTAAGACCATGGGATCTCAAGACAAAAATTAAGAACAAGCATGACTCAATTACATTGTTGTATGACCTGATCCATCAAAGCCAAGAAGGGAACAAAGACCAGCTCCTCCATTCAGTGTTATGGCATGCCTAGTGGGATGCAAAACTGACACTGATGAGACACCTATAAATGCATATGCAAAGAGTTATTGATCACTGATGGAGGGCTCAAGACCGACACTAACAGCATGCAACCAGATTATTAACATTGGGAATTGCGTAATCAATTGGAGGAAAATTCCTAAATAATAAAGGCCTAATTCCTCAGGAATTGTGCAACGAAATATGGCCTCAAGCTAAGGCATAAATTGACTAAGTTTGGGTTAGAGCTTCTCATTGAGCAGAGAAATAGGTTATTCACTTGCAAGTTGTGCTTACAAAGAGAAATCAATTATAATACATCTCTATTCATATGATTTACTGCAAATAGGCTTAAGGGGTTTTTAGCATTTTCTTTCCCCTATAAAAATATTGTGCATGTGTGTTATTTCTTATTGCATGTCTAAGATTGTTGTTCCAAAGTGTGAATTAATGTCCACAGAGCAATAGAGTAGAATTGTGTCTCTTGATTTAGATTAAAATTTCTTGAGAAGTTGCAATTCTGCATCATAATTATACATGCTATCAGAGCAGGATTCACATTAGAACAATAATTTTGAAGTTATTCCTCAGGAGGTTCAAATTTGCAGCTTCAATGTAGAAGGATTTCTTTAGAGACGGGAAAATGACCTTCAATGGGATGAGATTAGAGTATGCCTTGGAAGGCAGCTCAAATTTCATTGCATGGAAGGATCGCATGGAGGTCGTGCTGGATGAAAATCGATTGCTAGAATATGTCAAGATATATACTACAAAACCACATGCATCTGATGCACATAACTTAGCCCAATGTGAGAAAGATGTAGCTCGTGCGAGGAGAATAATATTGGAGGGAGTACGAGACCACATTGTCTCAAATATCCAAGGAAAAGAAACTCCTTTCGTAATGTGGAAGGCACTAACAAAGTTATTCGAGAATAGTAGTGACCATAGAAAACTGGCCCTCAAAGACAAACTTCGAAAAAATAAAATGGAGAAGAATGATACTATCCCGCAATATCTCATCAAATTTACACAAGTTAGGGATGATCCTAAAGGGGTTGTTGTGACTGTTGCAAAAAAGTAACTTATGAGCCTAGCTCTTCTAGGCCTTCCAAAATCCTGGCGTAGCTACCATGACTTAGTAAATGGAAGGAAAAATTTATTGAAGTGGGAAATGTTGTGGTCTGACTTGGTACAAGAAGAGTTCAGGAGAAATAATAGGTATGGAACTTCATCCAAAGCAGATGATGAAGAAAATTTTGCATTGGTTGGAAAGGGAAAGAGGGAAAAAAGATATAAGTCTAAAACCAAACGAGAATCCAGCCAAGGGGGCAAGAAGAAAGACTTTTCCAAAATAAAATGCTTCATTTTTCATGAATTTAGGCACTATGCTACAAAGTGTCCACACAAAAAGTCTAGCAAGAACTCAAGAGGAGAAGTAGGTGAGGCATTGGCTTCATAGTTTGAGCTAGACCTCACCCTTATCACATGCATGACCAGCATTGTGATGGGAAGTGTGTGGTACTTGGATTTTGGTGCCTCATTCCACATGACAAGGTGTAGAGAGTTTTTTCAGCGACCTAGAGGAGAAAGATCTCCAAATGCATATAGAGTTGGGGGACGATGGAAGGTACAATGCTACCAGGATTTGTACAATAACCTTTCAAAGGGAGTCAAGATCCCCTCTTCATATCAAATATGTCATGCTTGTTCAAGGCCTAAAGAATAATCTCATCTCTATAGAAGTCTTGGATAGGTAAAGACGATCGAGGTTTGTGTGAAGAAATTGTACAAGTTGGATTGGAATATTGCACTACATTAAGCAGTGAGGTAGAGAAAGTGTAGAGCAATGATATCAATGAACTTTAGCATAGGATATTGGGCCATTTGCATCATGGAACCCCAAAAATTATGCACCAAATAACCAGTACTAGCCTCCCTAAAGGAGTGAGAAACCGGATGTATGCCAAGGTTATACCTTGGGGAAGTATGTGAAATACACATTCCATGATCGAGACAGCAAGGCACATGCATCCTTGGAAAGAGTCATCTCTGATGTTTATGTACCTTTCTCAATAGCCTCCACTACCAAACATAAATACTATGTTGTCTTTATTGATGATTTCCCAATAAAGTGTTGGATCTTCTTCATGCGGAATGATGGGCCTCTAAATTAGACATAAATTAAGGCCCATGACCTATAAATTAAACAATAACTTAAGGCCTATGACCATCCTTCAGCACATTAAACCTCTCTTTTTGCATTAGATAATTCATTTTTTATCTTTAATATATTCATTAGAAAGGTTTATGAATAATTGGATATTTGTGCCTAATATTATCTATTTTTCTGGAATATTATGAGAATATTGGGCAGATTATGAAGATTTGGAGGAGGAGATAATTTAGGGACTTGTTCCCTACTATAGGAGGATCAACAATGAATAATAAATCAACAAGATATTATGGAATTATGGGACATATTGTGGAACTCCAATGATTGAGAAAATCTAGGAATGTGTTCCACTAATCAAGGGACCAGATCCACTAATCAAGGTATTTTGGCGAGGAAAGCTTCCTCCATTCATGGGGAATGATTCCTAATCATTTTGTATAAGTACCAAGTCGAATTTGCCTCTAGAGGTAGATTTTAATTAGTGTTCTTGTGGAGAAAACTTGTATTTTTGCCGCTCCATTGTATTTTCTTGCAGGGATGTAATTGTATTGATGAAAATAATGAAGATTTGTGTCATGTTGAGCTTCTAAATCTTGTTCTACTCCATAGGTATCTGAGTTTCCTTGGGCTTGGCCATCCCAAGAGCCTCAGAGCCCTTTTGTATCATTTTCTTTCCTTTTTTTCACTGCTTATTCACATGCATCTCTAGTTTTTATTTCTTTCTACTTCAGCATTTAGTATTAATAATTTTTTGTTGTAGGATTAAGTTAAAAGATTAATGGAAGTTATTTTGCAAGATCACAAGAATTATTTCATCCTTGGAAAATCTTTGGAAGTTCATAGTAATCATTGAGCTGGTTGGATTAGTTTTCTTATTCACAAATCTAGGTTTCTGGAACTCCTTTGTGGCAAAGAATAGTAAATTTATGCTATTTTTTATAGCATGCTAATGAGATTCAATTGAGTTGGTTCCACTTGAATTAGATCACAAAAACATTCTAGTTCATAACAAAAATCACCCCATTTCATTTTCACTTGATTAGGTTAGGCATTTTTTTAGATTTACTAGCTCACTAGTTCTCGAATTTCTAGATTTTTGACTAGTAATGTTTTATTTTTTATTTTTTAGCATGGTTTAACAAAGGTATTTTTGAGTTATTCCACTTGGAATGGGGACCTAAGAAATCCTAGTTAATAACAAAATTTGTCCCATTCAATTTGGAGTTGATTTGCTTGGTCATTCGATGAATTATAGTAAATATGTACATCTTGTAGGAAATCACTGTAGCATCATGTAGGAAACTCTATTTTGAGCCAGAATTGAGAAAAATCATCATTGAAGCTGGGATTAGGCCTCTACTTGACCTCCATTCCATTAAGACCATTTTAACCCTCTTGCTCCACACTTAGGTCAACATTTTTCTAGTTTTCAAGAGGAGGATTTGATTTCCATTTCTTCTATCTTCAGTCTTACATTAGATCTCATCAATGTTTTATATCATTCTACAAATTTTTCCTCATGCATGAAGTAGACATCTAGATCATGAAATTTTTTTTCCTTTAGATAATTTAAATTCTTCTTGTTTGCATGATTTTTGGGTAAATGTCATTGTTTGATACAGTGCAGGTGTTTCAGGAGTACAGAGAGATTTCATAGTCAGCAACCTCATCACAACTTCATCCACCCGTGGTCCTCACTTTCTTTCACTAAATCCTCACCAAATTTATCATTTCACAAGGAAACTCCTCCATGATTTTTGAGCAAATCCAGCCATCTCCCAACTTTGGTTTTGAGTTCTGAAGTGGTCCTAAGCACTCCCTTGCCTCATTCCATCCACCAAACACCTTCCCTAAGCTTTCCATCACCTTCAACATCAATCCTTTTTCTCTCGGTTTTATCATGTAGGTTTTTAGAGGATCCTGTAGGTTTTCAGGGCATCTTGTAGAATCCTGTAGGAAACACTGTTTTGGGGCCGAATTGAGGAAAAAACCTCAAGGAAGCTAGAAAAGGGTCCCTGCTTGTCTCCCAAGCCTTCTGGCCATTCACCATCATCTCCAAGCCACATGCCACATCACCAAGAGAGATTAGATTTCACACTCTCACATGAAAAAAGACAAAAAGAAAAACAAATTTATTATATTCATTTACATGCACAATAGCAGAAGGTATGATGGTTTGAATCTACATGCTTAGGACAGCAGGATTGTATACATCTTAACTTAGCATTCTTTTGAAGCAAAACCTCTTAGCATTTAGTTAGAAAATGGTGTGTTTTATCATTTGATTTCAGTCTCTTTCCTTGTACTTTCTTTCTTGTAATAGGTTAAGGTTCCATTTCGAACATTTCATTTTTTGTAATTAGTTTAGGATTTGACTCCAGTACATGCACTCTATTACATCATGTCAACAGAGGAAGGACACATTGTATTCTTCACATATATTGCTAATACCTCTTAAGTTTGTACGAACCCCAGGTTCATAATTAAAGTCGGTAACCCTGTGAG
Organism: Pinus tabuliformis; assembly: GCA_031772625.1. NCBI lineage: Eukaryota > Viridiplantae > Streptophyta > Pinopsida > Pinales > Pinaceae > Pinus > Pinus tabuliformis. The sequence continues at coordinate 885,184,468 of CM062813.1, forward strand.
TTGCAACATTCTTGTTGCAATACCAAGGCTCATCAGTTTTTGGCGCCGTTACCAGGGAGGTGCCAAAGTATGCATTGTTTTCTTCCCTAGTTGATTCATTTCTTTTTAATTTTTGCAAAAAAAAAAAAAAAAAAAAATGGATTAGGCATATTTTATTTCAAAAATAGGAAAAGTGCATTGCATCAATGTTTTCATTCAATCATAAAAACAATAAATTCTGCAACACAACCCACCCCCCCATTTGATCACATGGTGCAATAAGAGCCATATCACCATCCATGTTGGGTTGTTTTATATTCTTTCCACGACTAACCTACGTAGTGAAACGGGGGGTTAGAGAGGGGCGGTAGCCCCCCTCTACGGGGTCCGGGGCAGCGCCCCGGGAAAATTTTTTTTGGACCCTATATTAGGTTGGGCGAACCTACCTATGGTTTTGTGCATGATTTTCGCACATGGTATTGGACGCGATGGTTTTTCGGTCCATGGTATTGGATGCTTCGGCATGTATAAATATGTATTGTAACATTGAAAGGAACATAATGAAAAATCAAGCTGGTAGTCCCGGTTTTGGGATCCAGGGAAAAATCTCTGTGCATATGTGTTTTATGGGTTATGCTCTCGCATTGTTTATTTTCTTTGTTTAATAATTCGTATGCAGGTAATTTCTGTACAGGGTTAAAACCTACATTTGGTATCAGAGCTGTTTTGGCTTCAAGGGGACGCCTTTGTTGCTGAGGGGTTTCGCTCGGGCCTGTGGTAGACCCTGTTCAGTGGGAGATCTGCGAGATTGATTCTGGTGGTGAAAGAAGATGGCGAGCAGTGGAAAGATCGAGATTGAGAAGTTCAATGGTCAGAGTTTTGAGTTGTGGAAACTCAAGATGGAGGATCTGTTGGTCGATAAAGATCAGTGGATCGTGGTAGATCCGGGTACTAAACCATCGGGAGTGACCGATGAAGAATGGAAGAAATTGGATCAGAAGGCAAAGAGCACAATACGATTGTGTGTCTCAGATTCAGTATTACTGAATGTATCAGGGGAAGCTACGGCAAAGGCTTTGTGGGTCAAGTTAGGGACTTTGTACCAATCTAAGTCTCTGGTGAATAAACTGTTCCTGCGGAAAAAGCTGTATAACCTGAGGATGAAAGATGGAGACTCGGTGACAGAGCATCTGAATGCGTTTAATACTGTGGTAAGTCAATTATTATCTGTTGATATTAAAATTTCAGATGAAGATAAGTGCATCAGTCTATTGTGTTCTCTACCAGATTCGTGGGATAGTCTGGTTATTGCAATAGGTAGCAATGCAATTGCTTTGCAGTTTGATGAAATAGTCTCAGCCTTGCTGACGGAGGAGATGAGACGGAAGAATATGGACAACCAGAATGGTGATGCCTTGTCTGTACGAGGACGGTCCCAGAACAAAAACAAAAATAAGTCATCGAGTGGGAGATCTAAATCTAGAGGGAGATCTAAATCTCCAGGAAAACCTACAAAGGTGGTGTGTTGGAAATGCGGAAAGGAAGGGCACTTCAGAACGGATTGTAAATCTAAAGCTCCTGATAAAGGAAAGGGATCTGATGATGCTCCTTCTGCAGAGGCGAAAACCACCTCAGATGAAGGTGGGGATGTGTACTTGGCTTCTTCAAGTATACATGTAGATCATGAGGCATGGTTGATTGACTCGGGTGCATCCTTTCACTTCACTCCCCATAGAGAGTGGTTCTGCGAGTATGAGAAATATGATGGTGGTGATGTCTTCTTAGGAGATGATAGGAAGGCTAGAATCATTGGTCGGGGAAAAGTAAAGTTGAAGTTGCAAGGTGGAAGGGTTAGAACACTTCCGGGTGTTCTACATATTCCTGCATTGGCCAGAAATCTAATTTCTGTAAGCAAGTTGGATGATGCAGGTGTAAAGACGGTGTTCGAGAAAGATACCTGCAAGATGGTTCGAGGAGCATTGATATTGATGCGGGGAGTTCGGATTGGAACTCTGTACAAGCTGCAAGGTAGCACTGTTGTTGATGGGTGCAATAGTTCTATGGTTCCTGAAAATGGAGTAGAAAATCTAGTGGTCTCTGGAGAGAAGACCATGTTGTGGCATCAAAGGCTTGGACATATTGGAGAGAAGGGCCTTCGAATACTTCATGGTAAAGGTATGGTAGAAGGTATGAATGATAGCTCTCTGGATTTTGATTTCTGTGAAAATTGTGTGTATGGGAAGCAGAATCAAGTGAGTTTCCCCTCTGGTGGTAAGAGGACGAAACAGATATTAGAGCTTGTGCACAGTGATGTGTTTGGACCTGTGAAGGTTCCATCACTGGGTAAGTCTGTGTACTATGTATCATTCATAGATGACTTCTCAAGGAATACATGGATATATTTCCTTAAGAAGAAATCTGAAGTCTTTGACAGGTTTAAAGAATTTAAGGCTCTGGTGGAAAATCAGACAGAGAAGAAGATAAAGGTGCTGAGGACAGATAATGGTGGAGAATTTTGCAGCAAGGAATTTGAAGAATTTTGTAAGAAGTGTGGTATAGCATGGCAGAAGACTACTCCATATACACCTCAGCAAAATGGAGTCGCAGAAAGAATGAACAAGACGTTGATGGAAAGGGCAAGAAGCATGCTCAGTGGTGCCGGGTTAGGACAGGAATTCTGGGCAGAGGCGGTGGATATTGCACGTTACCTGATCAACAGATCACCCTCATCAGCGTTGGAGGATAAGACTCCACAAGAAGTATGGACTGGTAAGAAACCCTCTCTTTCACATCTGAGGGTATTTGGATGTGATGCATATGTACATGTTCCAAAGGAGAAATGAACCAAGTTGGATAGTAAATCTGAAAAGTGCATCTTTATTGGGTATAAGGATGGTTTAAAGGGTTATAAGCTTTGGAACCCAGTCACACGGAAGGTTGTGTACAGCCGAGATGTGGTGTTCAGAGAGGTAAAAGATGTTATTCAATCTGAAGTCCAACCAAAGGAACCTGAGAAGATAGAGTTTGAGCCAAAGGAGGAAGAATCAGACTCTGCAGCAGAGGAGGAATCAGAAGATGAAGAGCCACAAACTCCGGCTGTGAGAAGATCAGGTCGAGAAAGAAGGCAGCCAGAAAGGTATAGTCCATCTGTTTTCAGTTCAAATTTTGCTTTGTCTGTTACTGATGATGATCCCAGAACTGTGAAGGAAGCAGTGGATTCAGAGGATGGAAAACTCTGGAAAGAGGCCATGGTTGATGAAATGGCATCTTTGCACAAAAATGAGGCTTGGGATCTGGTAGAGTTGTCGGCTGGAAGGAAACCCATTGGCAGCAAATGGGTGTTCAAGAAGAAGACTAATGCAGAAGGAAAGGTGGAGAAATACAAAGCTCGGTTGGTAGCAAAAGGTTATTCCCAGGTGCCGGGAATTGATTTTGGTGATATTTTTTCTCCTGTTGCCAAGGTAGCTTCTATTAGATTACTTTTATCTGTTGCTGCTGCTTTTGATTTTGAGGTAGAACAAATGGATGTGAAGACAACATTTCTTCACGGGGATTTGGAAGAGGAAATCTACATGAGGCAACCTGAAGGCTTTGCGGTGAAGGGTAAGAAAGAACTAGTATGCAAGTTAAAGAAGTCTCTGTATGGGTTAAAACAGTCACCAAGGATGTGGTATCAGAAATTTGATACATTTATACGGGGACTTGGCTTCACCAGAAGCAAAGCAGATCATTGTGTGTATTTTAAATTAATTGGTGACCGTGTTATTTATCTGGTCTTGTATGTGGATGATATGTTGCTGGTTGGAAATGACAAAGAAATTATCCAGGATTTGAAGACCCAATTGTCCTCCAAATTCGACATGAAAGATCTTGGTGCTGCAAACTATATTTTGGGCATGGAAATTAAAAGAGATCGGGCAAAGAGGAAGCTCTGGTTAAACCAGAGGAAGTATGTCGAGACAATACTGCAGAGGTTTAATATGCAGGATAGTAAACCGGTGAAGGTTCCTATTCCTATAGGTGTGAGGTTATCTGCTGAACAGTGTCCCAAGACACAAGAAGAGGAAGAGGACATGTCCCGTGTTCCATATGCAAGTGCAGTCGGTAGCTTGATGTATGCAATGGTCTGTACTAGACCAGACATTGCACATGCAGTGGGAGTATTGAGCAGGTTTATGTCAAAACCAGGGAAGGAGCACTGGACAGCAGTGAAGCGGGTTTTCAGGTATTTGCGTGGCACTAGTGATTATGGTTTGTGCTACCAAGGAAGACCAGGATTGGACAGAGTGTTGGATATTCATGGTTTTGTTGATGCAGACTGGGCTGGAGATCTGGATCAGAGAAGATCTACAAGTGGGTATGTGTTTAACCTATTTGGAGGTGCAGTCAGTTGGATGAGTAAGAAACAATCTGTAGTGGCACTATCAACTACAGAGGCAGAATACATGGCAGCCACTCATGCAAGCAAGGAAGCAGTTTGGTTGCAGAGATTGTGTTCAAGTATGGGGTTAGTACAGGGAGCTATAAGAATAGACTGCGACAGCCAAAGTGCAATTTTCTTGGCAAAGAACCCTGCTTATCATTCAAAGACAAAGCACATTGATGTTCAGTATCACTTTGTGAGGGATATGATAGAAGACAAAAAGGTGTTGCTGGTAAAGGTGGACACTTTGAAGAATACTGTAGATGCATTGACAAAATCTGTGAGCTCTGAGAAGTTCTCTTGGTGTAGAGAAACAATGGGTGTTTCAGGGCTGGAAAAAATGACTAAGCTCTCCTGTGGCCCCCTGTGGAAAGAAAACAACAAGTGGGAGATTGTTGGGTTGTGTTATATTCTTTCCACGACTAACCTACGTAGTGAAACGGGGGCTTAGAGGGGGGCGGTAGCCCCCCTTCGTTGCGCCGATTGCGCAGCGGGAGGGTCACAGGGGGGGCGGCAGCCCCCCCTGTCCGGGGGGTTTGAGGGGGGGTGGGTAGCCCCCCTCTACGGGGTCTGGGGCAGCGCCCCTGGAAAAATTTTTTTGGACCCTATATTAGGTTGGGCGAACCTACCTATGGTTTTGTGCATGATTTTCGCACATGGTATTGGACGCGATGGTTTTTCGGTCCATGGTATTGGATGCTTCGGCATGTATAAATATGTATTGTAACATTGAAAGGAACATAATGAAAAATCAAGCTGGTAGTCCCGGTTTTGGGATCCATGGAAAAATCTCTGTGCATATGTGTTTTATGGGTTATGCTCTCGCATTGTTTATTTTCTTTGTTTAAGAATTCGTATGCAGGTAATTTCTGTACAGGGTTGAAACCTACAATCCACTTTTGTAGATAGAAGAAGGATATGGCAAAAAATGTAGAAGAAATGAATGGAGATGATGGCAATAAGGAAGATCTTCTTGGATTCCCCATTCAAGATCCTAATGTCAGCGTGCATACGAAGAACATCCCTCCATCTTTTCTTCCAAAATTTCATGGTCTAAGGTTAGATGATCTGGAAACCTTTCTCTTTGAATTTGAACTTGTTTGTAGTTCTTATGGTTACTTATTAAATACTCAAAAACTAATATTGTTTCCGACAACATTGAAGGATAGAGCTCTTAAATGGTTCATGAGTTTAGGGACTAATTCAATAAGATCATGGAATGATATGAAAAAGATATTTATAGAAAAATATAAAGATCATGATCTTAAAGAAGAAATCTTTAGAATGAATCAAAGAGAAGATGAGAGTCTAGGGGATCTAATAGAGAGGTTCATCTATAATTGTAAGAGGGGGAAACTACATAATTTAGGATCCGATACACTAAAAACCCTCTTACTTAGAACAATTAGGGATGAGTGGATTGATATTCTTGATATCATGAGTAGAGGTGATGTGTATCAATTATCATTTGAAGAAATCTGTGAAACATGAAAACACATATCAAGAGGAAAAGCAAGAGTAAGTCAATCAACATCAAGATCGATAAGTCAAGCTAAACTTGGAAATTTGTTTGATGACTTTAAAACATAAATTCTTAGCAATCTAACCGAACAAGTAGAAATGTTAAGAATACAAAATGAGAAAAAGAATATGTTTGTGTTGTCCATGCAGAATCACATGATGTTAAATGTTTCTCCTCATTACCAAGGTTGAAGGAAGTTCACCAAGAGGACAATGGAGCAAGTCAATTGCCAATGTAGCAATGTTATGTAGCTCCAAGAGGACCATGGCAACCATTCCAGCCTTATATGATGCAAGAGCCTAATTGGAACACACCCTTTCCTTGTAATTGGAACACACCCTTTCCACCTCAAAGTAATTGGAACACACCCTTTCCTTGGCAACATTGGCCATCTCAACCCCAAAACCAATCTTAACAGCAAGGTTGGAAAGGAACTTATGGGAGCCATCCACAATATCTTTAGTATTTTCCTCAATATTTTCCATACCAAATTCCATGTTATCTTTACTATTCACCTCCACTACAACCACAACCCCATCCACATCCATCTCAAATATACACTCCCACTCAACTACCTGTACCACCATTTCCAAACTCACACATTGAAGTAGTTCAACCCACTTACAACGCTGAGGTACGACACTTCCAAACATCTCCTCTTGAGATCAATGGTATTCACCATAGCTCAGGAACAGTATTGCAAAAAAGAGACTATCTTGATATCATTAAAGGACCACATCTAGAAGAAGAAGATTCAAATGAGAAGACCACATAATCATGGGTTGCACTTGATGAAGAGTAGACATCAAAATCAGAGATCGAGAGAGCTCCCTCATGGTTACCATCAATTCCTCCATATATTCAAGAGAACAATCAGCAAAAAGAGGAAGACTTGAAGGTCATGATAGAAGAAGACATCCAAGATGACCCAAATCAGCAAATGGCTAGGGGCATCACAACTATATTGAAATATGGTTCCAAATAGTCACTAAGTTGCAGCAATACTCTCTTCTTAAATTGTGCTTAATATCATCAAGGTCAAATCATTTGGTCTCTAAAATCCAGGTACATGTCAAAGCATACATATCAAGCCTACACATCATTTTGTCTATCATCTTGATGTGCACATGGCTCCATTGGAAGTATTCTTATACTTGAAAGTGATTTTGTTTTTCAAGTAGAGTAGGGTAAAAAAAAAATGAGAAATAAGAGAAAAAATAGAAATCTCAAGTGAAAACCTCCTTTGAGGCACCTCAAATTGGCTCATTGATTGAAAACCTCCATGAGCCAATCAATGGGTTGGGAAAAAAAGGATCCTAGGTGAAAACCTCCTTTGAGGCGCCTAGGTAGACCTACTAGTTGAAAACCTCCTTGAGGCGGCTAGTAGAACTAGAAGAAGAAGAAAAAAGGTGTTGAAATGTGGCAGCAAGAATATTCAAATTTAATTTGTCCTTGAATTAAATTGTGAATTAAAATTGAATTTAGTCTTAACAGCTACTTGAAAATAATTTATTTATTTATTTTGACTTAATTCATTTGTGAAATTCAAGTTAGAAGTCTTTCTGTAGTCATGCAAGAGTTATCCGTTAAATTAAGGAGATAAGCCTTGAATTAAGGAGATAAGATTGAGTTATATTTGAGTTGTAATCAGTTAGCTCAGTTTACTGAGTTAAGTCTAGTTAAATTAGTTCTAAACTGTTTGAGGAACTAATAGAGAGTTAATATTCAGTTGATGCATGCATGCATTCAACTAGTGTACTCCAGTTAACTTAAGATTCCCTCATCAGAAACTCATGCATGTCTATTCTGAGAAAAACCCAGCTAAGTTAAATGTTAAGGACAATGTACTATTAGTTGCATGTGTTTTCTTATAAAGAAAACGCATGCATGCAGAATATATAATTCCTTGAGGATTACGCAGTTCTGACAGGGTGTGAGATCAATGTGTGAGATCAATTTTCCACTTGGTAAGAGGAAATCATCCCAGAGGAAAAGCGCAAGGAAATAGGAGTTTGGAGGGGAGGAGAAGGCTTGTGAAAAGACAGGATTGCCTATGAGCATCTGCGAGGGTTGTACTAAGAGTTGGCTAGCTGTGAGAGCTAAGGATTTCTATAATTCCTGTGTATTTCCACCTTGTATGGTAATACAGATAGTGGGGTTTTCAGCTAAGGCTTTCCCCAAAGTATTTTCATGTGTATTGTGCATTGATTCTTCTTCTTCTGGTTATATGTGTTCAACTTGATATTTAATCTTCCGCAAAGAAAAATTTGATAGTAGGAGTAGGTTATAGTATTCTGCTTTAGTTATATTGCATTATCGGGTTAATCTACAGTTAGATTTTCTACATGGTCTTAGAGCGAGATTTATAGAGAATTTGCAGAATTTCTACATTGTCTCAGAGCCATATTTGTAGAGAATTTGCAGAATTTCTACATGGTATTAGAGCCAAGTTTATCAGAGCTGTGAACAATATACGAAGAAGAGAGAATTCAAAGTTTGAATTTTGGGGTTGCTGGTGCAAATCCAATTCATATCATACTTTGAGTTTGGCCAATGGTGTTTTATGGATTGAGATTTGAGTATGCCTTGGAAGGTAGCTCGAATTACATAGCAAGGAAACATAGAATGGAGGTTGTATTAGAAGACAATGGCTTGAAGGAATTCATTGATCAAGAAATCCAAAAGCCAGATTCAACTAATGCACAAGAGTTGGCTGAGTGGAAGAAGTGTGTGACAAAGGCGAGACAGATCATCCTTGAGGGAGTTCGAGACCATATTGTCTCAAGTCTCCGTGGGAAGGATACTCCATTTTCAATGTGGAAGACATTGAAGGACCTCTACCTGAACAGTAGCATCTAGAGGAAATTGGCGCTCAATTATAAGCTTCGAAGAATCAAGATGGAGAAGGGTGATACTACTTCCACATATTTGAACAAGCTCACCACTTGCAGAGATGAGCTTAGCAGTGTGGGAATAACTACTGCCAATGATGATATGGTGAGCCTCACTCTCCTTGGCTTTCCAAAGAGTTGGAATAGCTACCAGGACTCTTTGAATGGAAGGAAGAAACTACCGGATTGGGAACAACTATGGTCAGATCTTATGCAGGAGGATATCAGGAGGAGCACACAAGATGGTTCTTCATCCAAGAATGATGATGAAGAAAATCTGGCCTTAGCAAGTAAGGAAAGGAAAGGGAAGGGGAAGACTTCCCATTCTAAATCGAATTCTTCTCATGGAGGGAAGAAGGGTGACAAGTCTAAAGTGAGATGCTTTAATTGTCACAAGATGGGACATTATGCGACTAATTTCCCATCAAAGAAGTCCAAGAAGGGATCCTCGAAAGGATCGGAAGGTGAGGCATTAGCCCCTCAGCTCGAAATGGACTTTACCCTCATCGCATGCATGGTATCATCAATGATGGGTTGTGTTTGGTATCTTGACAGTGGAGCCTCATTCCACATGACCGGTGATAAAAATTTATTCAGTGTCTTGGAGGAGAAAGACCTCAAGATGCGCATAGAGATGGGCGACAACTGAAAGTATAGTGTTTTAGGAGTGGGCATGGTTGCTTTTCAGAGGGAGCATGGAGATCCTATCACCTTGACAGATGTGAAATATGTGCCTGAACTGAAGAAGAACTTGGTATCAGTCACGATGTTGGAGGACAAAGGCTATGATGTTGTCTTTAGTAAAGGAAAGGCATTCCTAAGACACATAGCCACGGGTCAGACCAAAAGGATAGTGATTCAGGTGAAGACTTTTTATAAACTAGAGGTAGTTGATTGTGTAGCATTGAGTATGAAAGCAGAATTGGTGCAAAGCCAAGACATTTGCCAGTTGTGGCACAAGCGGTTGGGCCATTTGCATCATGGGGATTTGAAGATAATGTAGCCAATATCTATAGGACTTCCCAAAGGTAAACTTGAGCAAGTTGACACATGCAAAGGTTGTACCTTGGGAAAGTACACCAAGTCTTCCTTTCATGACCAAGACAGTCGAGCAAAGGTTATCTTAGAGCGAGTTCACATTGATGTGTGTGGACCATTCTCGATGACATCCACAGTGAAGCAAAGGTATTTTGTGATTTTTGTTGATGATTATTCTCATAAATGCTAGATTTATTTCATGTAAAAGAAGGACCAGACCTTCTCAAAGTTTTGTGAGTTCAAGGCTTTGGTCGAGAAATAGTCAGGGAAGAATATCAAGGCCTTGAGAAGTGAAAACGGTGGAGAATATGTCTAAGAGAAATTCGTCGGCGTAAATCACAAGATAAATCATTTTTCGACGCGTTTCGAACCAACAAGTGTGGTTCATCGTCAGGACAAGTTGAAGAAACAGATCCAGCTTAGCAAGTTAAAGAGTCTGAGCAGAGACTCCAACGGCTATCTTGACTAACGGCTAATTTTGACTTTAGGACCAGAGTCAAGATTTAATGGAAATTAGTTAAATTATGTGAATATATAAATATAAATTAATTTAAAAGTCAGTTAAAAAGGTATTGTTTAATAATTAAAAATTATAATTCGTTATTTAAATGGGACTTAAAGTGTGTGTGTGTGTGTATATATATATATATATATATAGAAATATATACAAAGGTTAGTTAGAAACTTATTGGAACGAGAAAATAATTTAAAAATTTGGAATATACATAAAAAATAATATTATATAAAGTTTAATTAAAAAATAAAATAAAATAAAATAAATAAATAATAGATTTTTAAAATAATAATAATAATAATAATAATAATTAAAAATTGAATAAATAAACTAATGAATGAATCAAGCGAGCGACATATACCAAAAAAACAAAAAAAAAATATATATATATATATATGAGTAACACTAGGAGGAAGGAAAAGACAAGGCTCCGAGGAAAAAAAACAACGAAAAAAAGGGGGAACCAACAAAAGCTAGAAAAGGTAAGACTAGGAGGAAAGGGCCGGGATCCAGCAGCTACTGATCTTCCAGCCGTCATCTCTATTGAGATTGCTCGGCCTTCTTTCAATTTCAATAGCTTCCCTGAATTTACGGTGATGGAACTGAGCAACCCTGGCAATAACCTTGGCCTCCTCAATACACACTTGATGCTTGGTCTTCTCCGCATGCTCTGCTAACGCTGAAGACTTGGTTCTTCCATGTCTTAGGTCCGCTGCATGTTCGCTAATCCTTTGATGGATGGAGCGCCCCATTTCCCCGATATAGGGGGTCCCACAAGAATAAGGGATCAAGTAGACACCCTTCATATCTTTAGGATCAATGGGATCTTTCACTTATCGGAGGGATTTGCGAATAGTATTGAGGGACCTGAAGGTTGAGGGAATATCATACTGCTTAAGAATCCGAGCAATCTTGTCAGTGGTTCCCTAGACATAGGGAAGATGGACCCCTAGCCGGAGCTGTTTTTCGTTGTTTTTTTTCCTCAGAGCCTTGTCTTTTCTTTCCTCCTAGTGTTACTCCTTATATATATATATATATATATATATATATATATATATATATAATTTTTTTTTTTTTTTTACTTTTTTTTTTGGGTATATGTCGCTCGCTTGATTCATTCATTAATTTATTTATTCAATTTTTAATTTTTATTAGTATTATTATTATTATGATTTTTTTTTCTTTTTTTTCTTTTTTTTTTTAAATCTATTATTTATTTTTTTATTTTATTTTATTTTTTTAATTAAACTTTATATAATAATTTTTTTATGTATATTCCAATTTTTTAAATTATTTTCTCGTTCCAATAAGTTTCTAACTAACCTTTGTATATATTTCTTTATATATATATATATATATATATATATATATATATATATATACAAAGGTTAGTTAGAAACTTATTGGAACAAGAAAATAATTTAAAAAATTGGAATATACATAAAAAAAAATTATTATATAAAGTTTAATATATATATATATATATATATATATACACTTTAAGTCCCATTTAAATAACGAATTATAATTTTTAATTATTAAACAATACCTTTTTAACTAACCTTTAACAACTTTTAAATTAATTTATATTTATATATTCACATAATTTAACTAATTTCCATTAAATCTTGACTCTGGTCCTAAAGTCAAAATTAGCCGTTAGTCAAGATAGTCGTTGGAGTCTCTACTCAGACTATTTAACTTGCTAAGCTGGATCTGTTTCTTCAACTTGTCCTAACGATGAACCACACTTGTTGGTTCGAAATGCGTCGACAAATGATTTATCTTGTGATTTACGCCGAAGAATTTCTCTTAAACTTGATATGGATCACATAAGCCTCAATTCAACAGGAGAATATGTCTCTCAAGAGTTTACGGAATTCTGTGCAGCAGAAGAAATTAAACGGGAGTTGACGGTACCTCATAACCCACAGTAGAATGGGGTCGACGAGAGGAAGAACAAAACTATTGCAGGGGCAGCTCGGGCGATGTTGCATGACCAAGTCCTACCACTTCACTTATGCGCTGAGGCATGCAACATAGTGGTCTATTTGCAGAAAAGAAGCCTGCATCACATACTTGGGATGAAGACGCCAAAGAAAGCTTTCTCCGGTAAGAGACCAGATGTGGGTCACTTCAAGATCTTTGGTTGATCTGTATATTGCCATGTGACAAAGGATGCACAAAAGAAGATTGAGCCAACAACAGAGTTGGGGATATTTGTGGGGTACACTAATACACCTCACAGTTATCGGGTGTTCTTTCCTACCAGTCAAAGGACAGTGGCTCGCAGAGATCTCAAGTTTGATGAGAAGAAGGTCATGTGAGTTTCCCTTGAGAGGGAGCTCCAACTACAGGTTGTGGAGGAACTGTTGGTTCCTAAAGAGGAGGAGCCTCAGCCTGATGCTGAGAAGTTGCACTAAGAGGTTCCAGGAGTGGAGACATCCACTCAAGCAGAGTCTTTCAGAGATGGACAGAAGCGCACAAGAGAAGCTGACAGATTGTTGCACGATGTGAGAGAGAATGTGGGAGCACCATCTTCTCAACGCAGACAGAGGAGGTCACCAGAGAGGTACACTGGATACATGGCCCTTATTGGGGAATGTCTTGAGACCGAGCCATCTTCCTTTGAGGAAGCAATTTAGCAGCCGATTTGGGTTGATGTTATGGTGGAGGAGTAGGACTCCATAGTTCATAACAGTGTTTAGAATGTGGTTCTGAGACTGAAGAACAAGTTAGTTGTGAGTTCCCGTTGTCTTTACAAGGTAAAGCAAGCTGTTGATGATGGGAGGATCATGTTGCTGCTGTACATTTCGACAGAGGAGAAAGATGCTAACATTTTGACAAAGGCATTGTCAAAGTGTAAATTCGAGTTCCATAGAGACAGGATCAGGGTGGCAAATAATCCCTTTCTTGTTGAGAGGGAGTGTCGAAATGTGGCAACAAGAATATTCAAATTTAATTTGTTCTTGAATTAAATTATGAGGTCAAGTTAGAAGTCTTTATGTAGTCATGCAAGAGTTATCACTTAAATTAAGGAGATAAGCCTTGAATTAAGGAGATAAGATTGAGTTATATTTGATTTGTAATTAATTAGCTCAGTTTACTGAATTAATGATGCAAGAGCATTCAACTCAACAATATCATTGTATTTTAGTAGACATAGGGGGTCTTGTGTTTCCAAGGAAGTTGGTTTCTTAAGTGTTGAATTAATGTAATTATTTAGGCTTTTGAGTGATTTTAATGAGAATAGGATTTAATTAAGAATTGTGAGACATATTGGTGAGCACCAGTATTTCAGCAATAATGTTGTAACTCTTGGGGCTTCCTACTTTAATTTTATCAACTTGATAGTTCGTAACAAACTTGGAAGCGACGGTGTTGTATGCACAAGTACTAGTTCTTAATACAGGCTATCACTTGGTCAGCTGGCACAAGATCACTAGGAGCTCAAGCCAACTTCTATGAGTTTCCAGAAGAAGCTTTTAACTGTGATGAAAGAAAGCTAACTCTACAAAGACTATTCTACTTGCAGAAAGAGAAAGAAGACTAGAGTGTAAAGCAAACCCTAATTTTTCCAACTAACCCTACTTTTACAGAAAAAGGGATGAAAACTGATGAAATGAATTCCATTGACTACTGAAAAGGAAAATTACATCTATTCAAGCTATTCCTAGAATAAAATGAGAAAAGAACATCTTTTTGCATTTTTATGTGTTTTATGTGAAATTGTTATGCATGTGATTTTGTCTGTTTGTGACTGTGGCAGAGGGTTGGTGGCGATGGAGGGCAGATTTGGTTTTTGCAAAGGTGTAAGAAGGTGTGGAGGGGTCCTAAGAAGCCTCTGGTAACCTTCTGAAGACTTACCCTGCAATCGGACTTCGAAAAATCACTCACAGGAAATTATACAGGAGGCTGCAGAGGATCTACAGGGGGATGCCAAGAGCTATTTTTAGAGGTTTTAAGAGTGGAAAAATGGTTGGAAACGGTAGCTGAAGACTAGAGAGATGTTTTGAGGTGTTTGGGGCTTAACAAGGAGGATCAAGAAAGAAAATGATGGTTGGATTTGTTCAAATGACGAGAAGAAAGCTTATGGAAAAATTGCAGAAATTATGGCAGATTCGTGAAAGACTGTGAATGACTTGTGAAACCTATGAGAAATGAGATGATGCTGACTGCTTTATTGATGTATTGTGAGCTGAGGTTTTTTGTAAGATATCTACACATCTAACTACCGAAACTGAGCAAGAAAAGGACTAGCTGCACCAAGAAAACAGAACCATATCTCTTATTAACCTAATTTCTGACCTAGAAACATAAAGTGCTGAACAATAACCTTTGAACAGAAAAGCTTGCAAAGATATCTATTATAAAAATAGGAAATGATCATGGCAAACTAAATCTGAAGCAATACATTAACTTTCAACTCAAGTCATCACACTAGAAATTTCATGGAAGAGCAAAACTGTGTTTTTGGTGGCAGCAATGGTGCCATGACCTCAAATCATGATCCCAAGAAGGGAGAAAAGAGATCAGAGCCTATTGTTTGCCTTTTTTGAATCTTATCCTATAATTGTGTGAACCTACTTCAACAACTGAAACAAAAGCAGTTATGCAAACCATCAAAAGCAACCTAATCTAAACAAGGTATAATGCATTCATGTAACAACAATTTACTCATGAACTGAAGAAAAAAACATATAAGTACAAGGCAAGAGGTGTTGGGTAGCTTGGGTTGGGCCCTAACCCAAGAGCTTCAGCCCTTTGAAAGAAATCAATGCTGGCTCAGAAAATATGTCATCTCCATTATCAAAATAAAAGTCACATTACATAAACAGTTCACAAAAAGGAAGCTCGAAACTGGAGCTACACAAAAGTGCGAAAATTTTACTAATAACTGGCTAACCTACTGAGGCTCTAAGCCCCCTTACTTATACAAATGGAATCCTTTAACAGCCCTCCTAAAATCAAGGAGCTCAGCTTCCCAAAACTGCAGATAAACAGCAATCCTTCTTTAGTTGCTCGACTACCCCTTGGATGCATTAATGTGGCTACTTGTGCTTCGCGTTTTTGATAGAAAATTTGAGGTAAAGGTTCATAAATGAATGGGACACTCCCCTACAAATCCTCTTCCCTGTTTCCTCGAATATTGGCTGCCAAATGCCCATAAATCCTTTGACTTTGTCCAAAATTGACCAAAAAATCTACATAAAGCACACATTAGACTTCATGGCATAATGACTAACCCAATTCAATCTATTAACATAAATATAATCAAAAACATGCAATAAACTAATGAGAATGGTGGATTAGGTCGAATTAAGAGGTAGAATGAGCCCATATAATTGCCCATTTATGGGGCTCATTGTTGAGCCTTGAAAATGTCATTCATTTCCATTACACTTTCACTATATGTCCATTATATCACCTCCACTTCACTACTATGTCACCACATTCATCCCACTTTCATTATCATTGGGCCACATTTATGTTTTTCCAATCTTTATTAATTCTAAGTCTTTTAAGTGAATTTGTGGTTAAAAATTAGAAAATAATGTGCATATTCTTATACCTAACAAATGGGTTGAGGTTGTTGACATGTGTAGGTTGAAAGGAGACTTCTAGAAGACCCTTATGTGGCACTCTAAGGCTAAATTCGAATTTGGTTGGAAAGAATCATGGGATCATGAGGATATGTGTCACATCTCCTAATTGTATTGTAACTCTAAGAAGACATGTGTCTTATCAGTTCTTATTTTGATTAGAACTCTAGAGGTAGAGGGAGAGATTCATGGACTCTCATTAATAAGATGGCTCTCATCTTTTTGTATAAATAGGAGATCTTTCTCCTTCATTTGTTAGTCTATTTTAGCTTAAGCTTGTTAGTCCCTAGTTCTTAAGTTTGTAATTCTTCCTTGATGGCTTTTGAAAGCTTTGGAGAACTTTGTTGTACTTTGTACTTTTGAAGAAATTGAATAAAGCTTTGATGTTCTCAACATGGAAGGAGATGTGAAGTAGATGTCATGGAGCATATTAGAATGTAAGGTAGAGTAGATTTCATTTTGTAAATATTGCTTTGTAGAATGTAAGGTAGAGTAGATTTCATTTTGTAAATATTGTTTTGATTTCATTATGTTATTTAATTGCTTTCAAGTTTGATAGATTAGATTTTTCATTCATGCAATTTTAATTCATGCAAGTGGCAGAGGGCCCCTGCACACTAAAGCCTTGTATAGTTGTCATTTAATTCTGCATTTAATTTTGTTATGCTTCTGTATATTAGCTGTACATAAATTGCTTTCAAGTTTGATAGATTAGATTTTTCATTCATGCAATTTTAATTCATGCAAGTGTGTTCAACCGGTTGATTGTAGATTAGTGATGCACATAGCCTTTTAATGACTAATGACATGATAGAATCATCTTGTCCTTTCGCTGAAGCAGCAAGGATACTGGGTCTCATAGTCACTAGCTCATTGTTTGGTTGTTGCATTCTATTTTGATTGTAGATTAGTGATGCACATAGCCTTTTAATGACTAAAGACATGATAGAATCATCTTGTCCTTTTGCTGAAGTAGCAAGGATACTAGGTCTCATAGTCACTAGCTCATTGTTTGGTTATTGCATTTTATTTTGACTGAATTAGCTGTATATTTACACTTTTGTTTAAATACTAATTCCATCAATAACATGTTTTAAGTTCTTTTGAAGTGCTAAGTTTTGGAAGTTACCATTAGGGACATAGGCCTTGTCTTGAAATCTTTATCCATACTTGTCCTTTAAAAGTATTCTTAAGACCTTAGAATAGGATTTCCATTTGCATTAAACACTTTAGAAAACCAACAAGAACAAAACCCCAAAAACAACATAAACTATAAAAAAACGAAGTAAGAGAAAGGTTAACTAAGCACATATGGTGCACCACACTTCATCAGTTTACGATACCCAGATTGATAATTTATGTAGAGCAATTTAAGACGTTAAATTGACTAGACATTTTGGCGCCGTTGCCGGGGAAGTGTAATTAGGAGACCTTATTTCTTACATCTGAAAAAAAAATTAACAAGTCTTGAGTATGCTCTCCTCCTGCACTTTGTGTGATCTGGAGGATCAGAAAAATAATTGTTATGTAAAAAAAAAAAGTTAATAATTGTTGAGTATGCTCTCCTCTTGCACTTTGTGTGATCTGGAGGATCAGAAAAAGAATTATTATGTAAAAAAAGAAAAAAAAAAAAAGAGACAAAATAAACTTCAACATTTCAATTGATTCAATAAAAAAAAATAATGAAAAAATGAAACTCAACTGCTTTGATAGGTTCAAATTGTCCAAAATTGTCTGGTTATGCTTTGTAGTGGTCTTCAAAACACTGTATCCTATTTTAATAAGGTTTTGCAACTTAGCTGCGGAAACTGCCCTGATTCCGCAGCTAGCTGAGAATTCCGCAGCTGTTTCATGGTTTAGCAGGTTACAAGCATTCAATGAAAAAACCGACCACATGGGCATCTTCAGAATTGTCCTGACACGGATCCTATCCTAGTCACCCAGCTCAGATCGATGAAAAACCAACCTAAGACCTCAATCAAAGTCCTATTTTTAACATGTTTTTCTTAAAGTATTTGCTGCCTGAAATTGAAAATCATGAATCCTTTTTATAAAATTTTACAATTTCAGAGAAAAAAAGAGAAGAAAAACAATCTATGGTTATCCTCAATCCTAGCCTTCACTGTGGCCTCAGTATGCATCCATGTTCAAATTTTGGCCTTAAAATGAACCTGCAAAAACCAAATAAATCAAAACTCTGTTGTGTTAAAATAAAAACTCTGCATTTTTGGAATCTGGTTGGAATTCTGCTGATCTGGTTTTCAAAGAAAAGGTATGAAGGATTAGTTGGATATCTTGTAGAAAAGGCATTGACAACACATTGTGTTGAAATATCTATAGAACTACCGATTCATTTGCATTAATATCAAGGTATCCAAATTTCTCCCTATCTTGCAATCTGAGAAATGGTGGAGTGATCTATCAATTGGCAAGTCCGAGAGAACCAAATATTTTTTGTTCTTAATTTATGTTCTCAGGACTTTAGATCTTCACAAAAGGATAAAGAAACTTTTTGTTTTCTTCAATCCAATACACCACTCTGCAGTCATTTTATGAATTTGCACCCCGCAACCTTTTATTTTAAAATTCTGCTAGAGTTTATGATTGCTAGTTGAGGATCTGTTTATACAAGTCTCTGTTTTGTAAACACATTTTCATTGTATGCTCTGTATTCTTTTTGCAACCACTGGTTTTTTTTCCGCAATCTTCTTCCATCTTCCGCTCATACAACCGTTCCGCCTCTGTGAAACCATCGCTTACATTCCATCAAATACCTGATCATAACAAATGAAACAATGCTAATGTATTTGAAAATTTCTATACGGATTCATTTGTTAATCAAACAAGAAAAACGAATGCAGCAATAAAAACATCAACTCAGAAAAAATACAGAACAAAAAAAAAAAAAAAACGTCAAACTTTGAGAGCTCGATTTTCCCAAACGAAGGCGAATTTCAAGAAAATAAAACATGGGTTTTTTTTCCAGGTGGGTCAATTAGATAACCCAGAAACCGTTTGAAGCAATTTGTGGCGGTCTGGGAGAAATCTTCGGTTCTTTGGAGCCTCTTTTTTGCCGCCGCGTGAAGAAAAACGGAATTTGAGTTAATTAACTGATAGTTTGAATGTGTGATTCAATTCCGCGTGCCTGAGGAAGAGAAATCCGCTCAGGTCCTATCTCCTTGGCGGCCAGATCATCCACCGTGTCACTGAATATGAGGAAAAAAATATTTTTATTAAATGCACAGAGAACAATTCAAACACGGCACGTTGTAGTTGAAATACGACTCTTTGTCATTAAAAAACCATTTGTTGATTTTGCCACCCGTCTAAGCACTTGCTCCGCCACCTCTCGATTAATAATAGTTCTAAATTAAACAAAATAGTGGTTAACAGCAATCCAATTGAACACGACTCTCCATCACGTGAACCAGTCCAAACTGATCTGGCAATTTCTATCTAACTTCACTACTCTGCTCCGTTCCTGCCACTTGTTCTCTGTTTCTCCATTTACCATCACTGTATTTTTCTCCATAAAACCATGTCAATTCCCCGCTAACACATTATGAATCTTCTTCATCCATCATTCACGCAGATGAATTGTTAGAACAAGAAGGAAAGAATGGGTCTGTTATTGAGGGCAGAACCGGAAGGGCTTAAGTCTATGAAAGGGCCAAATAGTTATGATCATGGTTATAGGCTGTTTATCAAACTATAAGTCCATTAATAAAATTGTTTTTCTCCATTCACAGAGTTCCTACATGCAGACAATGAAAAAAAGAATTTCAAAATTGATGATCAACTATTTTAGCTTAACTTTCCGCAGCTGGCTCAACTTTCCGCAACTGTTTTGTTAAACTCTAGGTTGCAGGTGTTATCAAGAAAAACAAGTCACATGGGTAGCTGGGGGAATGTTGATACATAGATGGTGTCCTATTCATTCGATCAAATTTGATGAAAAAGACCTCGGTCAAAAGGAAGTCAAATTGTGTGTTATCACTACGTCGCCACACTGAGTCGCTGCATGTCAAGAAAAAATAATAATTTTGAATCAATGAAATGAATAAGTTATTTGCTCACTTTTCTGAAGGTATTGATTAATTTTGGACTGATGATGAAAGATGAATGGCTAACTTTGTATCCAAGATTGTAGCTACAGAACCGTGCACATTCCGCAGCTAAAGTATAATTCCGCAGCCAGAAAAACCTCATTGTTCAAATCAGCCTATCTTTCTCATACAAAAATCAGATTTTGGTGATTTAACTATCATTCGAAAGATCTCAACAAGATATATACAATGAGAAATCTATCATTAGAGTTTGACATGGCAAATAATGAAATAAATTGCTGGAAAGAAGCAACATTCAACTTGGGCACCAATTTCAAAGCATGTATAAATTCTTTTGATTTTTCCTTTGAGAACTTGTTTCATTAATACAAATTCTTAGTTTTGTGTGTAAATATCATAACTAGAGAGATTGATCACCTCTCTCCTTTGATAATCTTACATTCCATTGCAGAAGAAATATTAGTTTTTTTGCAGGCTTCAGGAGGAAGGACAAATGACTACAAGAGAATGGTGTCTCTCTAAGAGACCAATTTGTTTCCTAAGAGGATGGTCAGCAACAAAGAGAAAGTATATTGATGCAAAATCAGATCCAAACACTTGAAAAACTTTCAAATACTATTGTCTCCATCATATCCATCCATCACATCCATACCTCGTAATAAACCATTCATCTCATTTTCCTCCATATTTTCCATTTTCATTCACATACACTTTCCATCTCTTTTTTTCCATTCATAACCCACAAATAAAAGCAAGAGGCTCATTCACATGCTTATTTCCATTGCCATTTCTGTTCTCCATTGCCATTTTCCATTTTCATCTTCCATTCCTTGTCATTTTCATTCCACAAATAAGCCCTGCTTCAATGCAAATTATTGAGTCCATAGTCCTTTGAGTCTAAGTTCTTTGTAAAAACACCTTGAGGCTTGCATGCCTTAATGGCAAGTCCTCATGCTGACAAACAATGGGAATACATTAATGTCCCTTGTTCGTCAGATCTTCTAGGTGACTCGACTTCAGCAAATTCATTCGTACCTAGCAAGATTTGTTTGGGCATCTTGACTCTCATTGTCATCAATGGTGAGAGTTCTCGTGTTGACTAGTGGCATCCATTAATGGCCACTAAGCCAACAATTTCCTACTATGTTCGACATCAGAACATCTTTTCACATAGTAGGAATTGTTCCAATGAATTTTGAAGACATGAAGACTATTATTTTCAGCATTTTGGAGCAGATTCAGCAAGTTTTAGTAGAAGCAATAAAAAGTCATCTTATCTCTCTATCCATGATTCCTCTTGTTCAGCCACCTGAAGAAGAATATGATCAGAAATTTTCAGCCACCACACATACAACTCATCCATTCCAAAGGGTAAGTGAAGGTACGTCATTTTTCTAACTTTTGACCATAGAATTCCATAAAAAGCTAGAATGATAATTGTTGGAAAAACATTTCTCTTCCCCATTTCATAAAATTACCAATACCATCAGTTGGGGGGGGGGAATACATTCATATTCATATATTGCCATGTCCATATCATATTCAGGAGCCCACATACATCCAACATATATTAACTATTACATTGCTATTATGAGCATACAATGGCTTTTGAAAAAGTGCTTAAAGGATAAATTGGATACAAACAAAATCATGGTTGTCACACAAGAACCAACCATCATGCAATCCAATAAAGATATACTTTGCAACAATAATCAAAATATCATTATGCAAAGTTCAAAGATCAAAGTAGAAGGCAACAACAAAGAAAAAAAAATGGTTGTAACACAAGAACCAACCATGTTGCAATTCAAGTAAAACACTTTGCAGAAATATGAAGTTATCAAATGATATCTTGCAAATTTAAGCCAAAGCTCAAGGATCAAAAGAGTTAATGTAATATATATTGCATGAGGACATGCAATAGCTTCAGTTGGGGGGTATGTTGAGCCTTGAAAATGTCATTCATTTCCATTACACTTTCACTATTATGTCCATTATATCACCTCCACTTCACTACTATGTCACCACATTCATCCCACTTTCATTATCATTGGGCCACATTTACGTTTTTCCAATCTTTATTAATTATAAGTCTTTTAAGTGAATTTGTGGTTAAAAATTAGAAAATAATGTGCATATGCTTCTACCTAACAAATGGGTTGAGGTTGTTGACATGTGTAGGTTGAAAGGAGACTTCTAGAAGACCCTTATGTGGCACTCTAAGGCTAAATTCGAATTTGGTTGGAAAGAATCATGGGATAGTGAGGATATGTGTCACATCTCCTAATTGTATTGTAACTCTAAGAAGACATGTGTCTTATCAGTTCCTATTTTGATTAGAACTCTAGAGGTAGAGGGAGAGATTTATGGACTCTCATTAATAAGATGGCTCTCATCTTTTTGTATAAATAGGAGATCTCTCTCCTTCATTTGTTAGTCTATTTTAGCTTAAGCTTGTTAGTCCCTAGTTCTTAAGTTTGTAATTCTTCCTTGATGGCTTTTGAAAGCTTTGGAGAACTTTGTTGTACTTTATACTTTTGAAGAAATTGAATAAAGCTTTGATGTTCTCAATATGGAAGAAGATGTGAAGTAGATGTCATGGAGCATATTAGAATGTAAGGTAGAGTAGATTTCATTTTGTAAATATTGCTTTGTAGAATGTAAGGTAGAGTAGATTTCATTTTGTAAATATTGCTTTGATTTCATTATGTTATTTAATTGCTTTCAAGTTTGATAGATTAGATTTTTCATTCATGCAATTTTAATTCATGCAAGTGGCAGAGGGCCCCTGCACACTAAAGCCTTGTATAGTTGTCATTTAATTCTGCATTTAATTTTGTTATGCTTCTGTATATTAGCTGTACATAAATTGCTTTCAAGTTTGATAGATTAGATTTTTCATTCATGCAATTTTAATTCATGCAAGTGTGTTCAACCGGTTGATTGTAGATTAGTGATGCACATAGCCTTTTAATGACTAATGACATGATAGAATCATCTTGTCCTTTTGCTGAAGCAGCAAGGATATTGGGTCTCATAGTCACTAGCTCATTGTTTGGTTGTTGCATTCTATTTTGATTGTAGATTAGTGATGCACATAGCTTTTAATGACTAAAGACATGATAGAATCATCTTATCCTTTTGCTGAAGCAGCAAGGATACTGGGTCTCATAGTCACTAGCTCATTGTTTGGTTATTGCATTTTATTTTGACTGAATTAGCTGTATATTTACACTTTTGTTTAAATACTAATTCCATCAATAACATGTTTTAAGTTCTTTTGAAGTGCTAAGTTTTGGAAGTTACCATTAGGGACATAGGCCTTGTCTTGAAATCTTTATCCATACTTGTCCTTTAAAAGTATTCTTAAGACCTTAGAATAGGATTTCCATTTGCATTAAACACTTTAGAAAACCAACAAGAACAAAACCCCAAAAACAACATAAACTATAAAACAACGAAGTAAGAGAAAGGTTAACTAAGCACATATGGTGCACCACACTTCATCAATTTACGATACCTGGATTGATAATTTATGTAGAGCAATTTAAGACGTTAAATTGACTAGACACTCATCATCACCCCCTACTGAAAGTGTTGCTCATCCTTTGAGCAACTAATCTATCTCCTCATCCTTGATGGCGTTGATGGCCTCCCTGACATTCCATGCTTCAGATATGAGATCCTCT
Source organism: Pinus tabuliformis (assembly GCA_031772625.1). Taxonomy (NCBI): domain Eukaryota; kingdom Viridiplantae; phylum Streptophyta; class Pinopsida; order Pinales; family Pinaceae; genus Pinus; species Pinus tabuliformis. The sequence goes on from CM062813.1 coordinate 885,208,194, forward strand.
TCCCTATCATGGAATCCAGTTTTGGCATCCAACTTTTCCCACTGTTGTTTTTCTTTTTCTTCCTTTGTGCCTTCTAGTAGTCCTAGCAATAGTGGAGGACTCAGCTTCAGACCAATCCAATGGGCTTTCAGACTTTCTATAGAGTGCTTATAAAGGGGCACTCTTCTTAATGCTTCTCTCATTCTATTTGAGGAGTGGTACTCCCTGATTTGTAGGATGTGGGGGAGTGTGTTCCACCTTCTCATGTAGGCATGGATGCAATCTTCCCCAAACAACCTTTCCATGTCTTCAAAATGCGCAATAGCTTGAGCTTGCTCATTGATGTACTTAGGCGCGCTTTGAGGATTAGCTGCAAATTTCTGGTTTGTGTAAATGAGAGCCATAGGGTCTAATGGTTCTGCTCTTTTGCCATCATTTTCTAGAATTATGTTGCCCTTTTATCTTCATGGCTCATCCAAGATGCCATGTTCATTAGCTGCAAGTCTCCTAACACAACAATGGGGTCCCATAGGTTCATATCAGTAAGGGCCATGTTGTGTAAATAAAAATCTGCTAGCTTCGTTTTGTCCTTAGCTGAATTGTGATCACATAGATCCATGAATTGGCCATAATCCTTAAAAGGTATGGTGCCTCTCTGGGCCAGAGTCTTGATTTGGAACTAGAGCCACTGATCTTTGAGGTATACTGCATATGATTTTGCTGGTTGCCTACACTGTAGTGCCTCCATATCCCAGTTAGCCATGTAGGCTAATTGGGCTTCCCTTTCCTGTAGTTGCCTTCTTAAGATCAATACCTCAATTTCTGCATGGGGTTCCCTTTCCTGTTGTTGTCTTCTTAAGATTAACAGCTCATTTTCTGCCTGGGTTTCCCTCTCTTGCAGCTGTTTCTTTAATCTTTAATTTTCTTCTTCCAAATGCGATCTCCTAATGTCTTCTATATGCCTTACAGTGCTTAATTCTTTTCCCATCTCTCTCAACTTGTTTGCCATGTGCCCAATGTCTTCCACCTCTTTTGATTTTGCGATCTGCATCCATCTATGGCTTCTTACTCTTTCTTTTTCTAGCTCAAGGAAAAAATGGACTGCAAACTTCTGTGGGATGATTTTCCCCCCTTCCAGAAGGTTGTAATAAGAGCCTAAACTAGGTTGTGGGTCAGGTTCTAGTATCCCTGCTGTTTCATCCTTCCCCTTGATTTTCTTTTCTGCCTTTTTCTCAAGTTTCTCAATCTCCTGTAACTTTTTCAATGTCTCCTGTAGAGCGGTAGCCTTGAAGTACATGGATGGTTGCCTTTTCCTTTTTTCCTTGGGCTTGACTGGAGTGTTGAGTGCAGCAAGAAGGATTGCTGCCTCCCTTGCTAGTGTCTTAGGAGACATTTCTACCTATTGTGCCTCTGTTTCTTCATCTGTTGTATTTCATGTTCCTGTTGGTTTTGTTTCTTCTATCAATGATTTTGTTTGCTCTTATTTTTGCTTAGTTTCTGCCTTCTCTATGGTAACCTTTTTCTGGACTATCTTAGGCTTTTTCCTTTTTGTTCTAGGCTTCTTCTTTTTCTCTGCTGTGGTCTTATTCTTCTCTGTTTGGGTTTCCTCTTTCTCTGTTTTAGACTCTTTTCTTTCCACTTGGGTGTTCCTTTCCTCTTCTTGGGTTTCCTTATCAGCTTCCCCTTTTTGTTCTTCCTCCTCACTCTCAGATGGACTGAGGTCATAAGTGAGGGCCTTTATATCATCCTCCTTGGTCATATTTCTGAAAATCTCCCAAGCTATGGGGATTGTGAAAGTGTGGAGGGCATCTTCCACCAGCAATTTAATTAACCCATGGTGAGCCAACTAATCTGGAACTCCTGCCTTCAATTTACTATTGGAATCTATTAGGGATTGGAGGAGAAAATAAGGAATACTGAGTTTTTGGGGTGCAGGAAGATCCATGCCATATCTTAACTCATGCAAAAGTCTGAAATGGTACCCATAAACTATGTTGTACCTTCCTTCACAAGAGATGTACTTGATAATCTGATAGCTGACCTCATCCCAGGGGTAAGGTATGCTTGTTCTCCTGATGCCATTTTTGTCCTCTACAGGATGCTCATCTGGCTGGAAGAAGGTTTTCTTGGAAACTTGACCTAGTGGTTTTTCTTCCTTGCTCCAGGGTAGTCCAAGTGGGAGACTGGTAACCCTGCTGATGAATTCTGGGATGATTTCTATAGTGAAACCCTTGAAATTGACAGTGGCATGATTTTTTGAGTGAGGTGTCAAAGACAAGGAAAATTCCTCGGTTGCTTCTTCATCATACCCATGAAGCTTTTCAAAGAAGGGTATCCAATTTTCTCTAGTAAAAAGGGCTACCACCTCTGGGTGTTCATGTAGCCTAGTTGAGTTCAAAGGTTCCTTCCTCATAAATCCCCTTATCATGATGCTCAGAGTCTTCTAGAATATCTCAGGTGAAGAGGGAGACAACAAATTTCAAACCCGAAAACAGAGAAAAACTGAGGTTTTATTTCAAGAAATAGGGAGAGTTTTTAATGCAATTTTCCTTCCTTTCAGGCTCAATTTTTTTAAACTTGCATTACTCCTTTGTATATGTGAGTATGAAGGTGGTGAAGGAGACAATATCTTAGAGACGGATAGCAGATAAAACTGCGTTTTTTATTAAGAAATAGGCAGACTTTTCAATGCAATTTCCTTCTTTACAGGCTTAATTTTCTCTAAAATTGCATCACTCCTTCATATATGAGAATACCATGATGGAGAAAGAGACAACGCTTTAGCACAGAAAGCAGATAAAAAGATTGTGTTTTTTTTTTTTTTTAAGAAATAGGTAGACTTTTGCTTTCAATTCTCCTTCCTTTTCACTCAATCCTTTGCTTGAAATTACATCACCCCTTGTATATACGAATATGCAAAGTGGATTTACCAGAGCCTACCTCTTTGAGCTCGAATTTTCCATAAAACCCCAATTTTTCCTCTACGAGACTGCTCACTGGCTCTAATATATAAAGGGCTCCTGTAGCATCTATTTTTGTTCCTGTAGATCCCAATAATGTTCCTGTAGAATCCGATAGGCAGAAGGGTTCTGAAAATGACAGCAAACGACTATTTCGACGCTCTGGAGGTGGTAGGTAGCTTGTTGTAATCGAGAGCACAACAATACAAATGAAAACAAAGGTGGTGGGTGCAGTTGAGAGAGCGTACTTAAGCTTACAGGAGAGGCTTGCAGTGATGAGATGAGGTGGCAGGAAGGGTATGTTACCCTCATTCAGACCATTGGTCCCCACTACAGTGTCATCATGAAACTTTATGCCGCCTGCCCGCAATCATTTCCATCATTCTCGTTGGAGTTCAAAATATCTGCCACTACTTGTTTTGAGATTCTTATGAGTTAACTAGACACACGTGCAGAGTGAACTCTGGCTGAGTGTTGTTGAACTGGACGAGGGTGGCCAGTTAGTTGGCCACTGATCTAGTTTAATCTCAACCATCCCATTTGTTCATGCAGTTTTGGATCATACAGATGCAACAGAGGAACGGGTTTAGACACTTACCTGTAAGTCGAAATGTGCGTGTTGTGGTGTTCCTTGGTTCTTTTGCTGTTGCATGCTCATATTCAGTTGTTGCATGCCTGTATCTCTTCTGCTATATGCTTTTTGCTTCTTGATACGTGGCTTGTGTGCTTTGTGCAGGTATCCTCTAGCTGGATCTAGCTGCTGATGCTAGATTTTAATGGGACAGTGAATTGTTTTGTCCATATCTCCCAGACGGTAGACTGGATTGACCTAAAATTTTCTGAGCATGTTTCCATCATCATTATGCACCTCCCATAGAAAAAATTTGGTCAATGGATGCACAGATTTCGAGAAAAAATGAAAATGGCTGAAGGTGATGGAGGTAAATTTCTTGGTAACCGTGTACTGGAAGTTGCTGAAATTTCTTGAGCATGTTACCATCATCCATATGCAACTCCCCATGAAACATTTTTTTAAATGGATGCACAGTTTTCAAGTTAGAGAAAAAACAAATTTCTACTCTATGTATTTTTGTATCAGAGCATCCTACAGTTTTTGGACAATAAAAAAATGAGCTTGGGCTGTAATGCGGACTTGGAAATGATGGAAGAGAGGTTTGAAGATTGCAGGAGGATTTATAAACCTTTTATGAAGCTTCCCTGTTCCCCAAACTGCTTTTAAAATCCATTTCTAGCTCTTCGTAATTTCTACAGGAGCCTCCTGTAGAAAACACAGTTTTCATAAAAGAAGCACAATGAGGTGGAAAGAATGTCAAGAATGATAGAAAAAGGTGAGGGAAGGTAGGATAGGTGTCGTTATTAGTTTCAAAGCTTTCTTGGAACCTGCTGCTGCTTCCTAAAGTTCTCCTACAAACCTACAATACAACTGGAAATTTATTTTTCTTTTTCTTTTTCTCTCTCTTTTTTTTTTTAAACAACTAGGGCACCTCAAGGAGGTTTTCACCCTAATTGCCTGCCCTGGGCGCCTCCAAGGGAGGTTTTCACCTAGGGATCTTATTCTCTTTTTCTTTTCTCTTCTTTCCAACCCATTGACTGCCTCATGGAATTTTTCAATCAAAGAGCCAATCAGAGGCGCCTCCGAGGAGGTTTTCACCTTAGATTTTTATTTTTTCTCTTATTTTTCATTTTTTCTTTTTTCTCTCTACCCTACTGTACTTGAAAAGAAAATTCATTTTCAAATATAAGAATACTTCCAATGGAGCCATGTGTACATCAAGATGATAGACAAAATGATGTGGAGGCTGGAAATGTATGCTTTGACATATATCCGGATTTCAGAGACCAAATGATTTGACTTTGAAGGGATCAAGCATAGTTGAGGAAGAGAGTGATGCTGCAACTTAGTGACTGTCTGGAACCATATCTCAATATAATTGTGATTTCCTTGCCCCTTGTTCTGATCTGGATCATTCTTGATGTCTTCTTCTACAATGACCTTCATATCTTCCTCCTTTTGCTGATTTTTCTCTTGAATACATGGAGGATTTGATGGTAACCACGAGGGAGCTCTCTCAATCTTTGATTCTGATGTCTTCTCTTCATCAAGTGCAGCCCATGGTTCTTTGATCTTCTCTTTTGCATCATTTTCTGCTAAATGTGTTCCTTCAATGATATCAATATAATCTCTTTTTTTCAATACTCTTCCTGAGCTATGGTGAATACCATTGAGCTTAAGAGGAGTTGTTTGGAAGTGTTGTACCTCAGCATTGTAATTGGGTTGAGCTACTCCAATGTGTGGGTTTGGAAATGGTGGTTCCCCACTATATACTTGTTGGGCCTGTCTATTGTTCAAGTTCGGGTTCAGCTGGGTAGGAATTTGGGGTTGCCTTGGTGGAGCAGGAGGCAATGGTTGAGCAGGTGGTGGAGGCAAAAGAGCGGGAGGAGAGTTGTACTGGGGCCTCCACCCCTGATGAGATGCATTCCACTGAGGTGGTGGCTGAGCATAGGATTGAAATGAATGGTTGGCTGGTTGGGCATGATATGGAGATGTGAAGGACCAAGGAGGAGGTGTGGACCAGGAAGGATGAGCAGGGGGGCCCCAAGAAGGTATGAATGTGACTTGGTTGGGGTTGTAGTATGCCTGAGATGTCCCTTGCATCCCCTGCTGATATGGTCTAGGTCCATGCGGCCTCCTTTGGTTTATGTAATAGATATGTTCAGTGGCTCCTTCGGCCCCTTGGTATACAACTTTAAGTCCGGGCAAGGAAGGGCACTTATCTGTAGAATGATCTTGTTCACAGACAGAACAAACCCTTAAAGAGTTCAATGGGCATTCATTCCTAAGATGCCTCGTGGTGCATCTAAGGAAAAAAATGGTCAAATCCCTCTCTTCTTCCTCTTGTTTCCTTTTGATATGTAAAACATCCATTTGCATGGTAAGAATATGCAGCATCTCACTCTTGAGGTCTTCCAGCATGTTTCCAATTTCACCTTTAATGGATGAATTGGAAGAAGAGGTACTGCCCCTAGCATTTTTGTTTTCAGCCATTGGCTCCAGAGGAATGTTTTCTTCTTCTTCTCCCCTATAGGTTCTTCAAATATGTCTTGCTATCCACCTAAGGGTTCTTCTTGATCACAGCCATCAAAGAAGAGAGAAGGTTGGTTGTGTGAAGCAGTGGGGGCGCTGGGCAAAAAATTTCCTGAATTATCTCTATTCCTACGAGGCATGAAAAGAAATCTTTTGGTTGATTTTTTTTGTTTTTTCTTCTTGTACCTGCAAAACTAAAATTGATTGAACAAACAAATTGCAACTAACTGAAATGAACTTGTTGAAATGGAAATTGCAGAATTGAAATGAAAGCGAGGAAATGACTAATCTATTTTAATGAAATGGAAATTGCAGAATTGAAATGAAAGCAAGGAAATGACTAATCTACTTTGTTGAAGTGGAAATTGCAGAATTGAAATGAAAGCAAGGAAATGACTAATCTACTTTGCTGAAATGAAAATTGCAGAATTGAAATGAAAACAAGGAAATGACTAATCTACTTTGCTGAAATGGAAATTGCAGAATTGAAATGAAAGCAAGGAAATGCAGAAACTGAAAGAAACAACTATTCTACTTTTGCTGAAATAAACTACTTAGCTGAATGTTGCAAGAAGAAATAAAAGAAAGAAGTAATCACAAAATACTCTGACGCTTCCCTGGAAACGGTGCCAAAAAGTGGTGAGCACCAGTGTTGCAACAATAATGTTGCAACTCTTGGGGCTTCCTACTTTACTTTTATCAACCCGGTAGTTCGTAACAAACTTGGAAGCAACGATGTTGTATGCATAAGTACTAGCTCTTACTGCAGACTGTCACTTGGTCAGCTGGCGCAAGATCACTAGGAGATCAAGCCAACTTCTATGAGCTTCCAAAAGAAGCTTTTAACTGTGATGGAAGAAATCTAACTCTACAAAGACTATTCTACTTGCAGAAAGAGAAAGAAGACTGGAGTGTAAAGCAAACCCTAGCAAACCCTAATTTTTCCAACTAACCCTACTTTTGCAGAAAAAGGGATGAAAACTGATGAAATGAATACCATCGACTACTGCAAAGGTAAATTACATATATTCAAGCTATTCCTAGAAGAAAATGAGAAAAGAACATCTTTTTCCATTTTTATGTGTTTTATGTGAAATTGTTATGCATGTGATTTTGTCTGTTTGTGACTATGGCAGAGGGTTGGTGGTGATGGAGGGTGTATTTGGTTTTTTCAGAGGTGTAAGAAGGTGTGGAGGGGTCCTAAGAAGCCTCTGGTAACCTTCTGAAGACTTACCTTGCAATTGGACTTTGAAAAATCACTCACAAGAAATTCTATAGGAAGCTACAGGGGATCTACCAGAGGATCTACAAGAGGACGCCGAGAGCTATTTTTAGAGGTTTTAAGAGTGGAAAAATGGTGGGAAAGGGTAGCTGAAGACTAGAGGGATGTGTTGAGGTGTCTGGGGCTTAACAAATAGGATCGGGAAAGAAAATGATGGTTGGATTTTTTCAAATGACGAGAGGAAAGCTTATGGAAAAAGTGCAGAAATTAGGGCAGATTCGTGAAGGACTATGAATGACTTGTGAAACTTGTGAGAAATGAGATGATGCTAGCTACTTTATTGATGTATTGTGAGCTGAGGACTAGCTACACCAAGAAAATAGAACCATATCTCTTATTAACCTAATTTCTGACCTAGAAACATAAAGTGTTGAACAATAACCTTTAAACAGAAAAGCATGCAAAGAGATCTATTGTAAAAATAGGAAATGATCGTGGCAAACTAAATCTGAAGCAATACATTAACTTTCAACTCAAGTAATCACACTAGAAATTGCATGGAAGAGTAAAACTGTGTTTTTGGTGGCAGCAATGGTGCCATGACCTCAAATCATGATCCCAAGAAGGGAGAAAAGAGAGCAAGGCCTATTGTCTGCCTTTTTTTAATCTTATCCTATCACTATGTGAACCTACTTCAGCAACTGAAACAAAAGCAACTATGCAAACCATCAAAAGCAACCTAATCTAAACAAAGTAGAATGCATTCATGTAACAACAATTAACTCATGAAATGAAGAAAAAAACATATAAGTACAAGGAAAGAGGTGCTGGGCAGCTTGGGTTGGGCCCTAACCCAAGAGCTTAAGCCCTCTGAAAGAAATCAGTGCTAGCTCATAAAATATGTCATCTCCATTATCAAAATAAAAGTCACAATACATAAACTGTTCACAAAAAGGAAGCTCGAAAATGAGCTGAACTGGAGCTGCACAAAAGTGCGAAAATTTTACTAATAAATGGCTAACCTACTGAGGCTCTAAGCCCCCTTACTTATACAAATGGAATCCTTTAACAACCCTCCTAAAATCAAGGAGCTCAGCTTCCCAAAACTGCAGATAAACAGCAATCCTTCTTTACTTGCTCGGCTGCCCCTTGGATGCACTAATGTGGCTACTTGTGCTCCGAGTTTCTGATGGAGAATTCAAGGTAAGGGTTCATAAATGAAGGGGACACCCCCCTACAAATCCTCTTCCTTGTTTTCCTCGAATATTGGCTGCCAAATGCTCATAAATCCTTTGACTTTGTCCAAAATTGACCAAAAAATCTGCATAAAGCACACATTAGACTTCATGGCATAATGACTAACCCAATTCACTCTATTAGCATAAATATAATAAAAAACATGCAATAAACTAATGAGAATGGTGGATTAAGTCGAATTAAGAGGCAGAATGAGCCCATATAATTGCCCATTTATGGGGCTCATCACATATTTGTAAATGTTCTTGAATGTAGGAGAATATGAGAGATTTAGGATAGTTGAGAGATTGAGAGATTTGAGAATTAATTTTAAATCTTAGATTAGTAGTTAGTTCATGATTTTGTGGATTATGGAGGATCCTTATAGATAAAGAAGAGATTTTAGGATTTTGTTGAGGAGTTTATGGATCTAAACCAAGAATTGGTTATAGAATCCTTTTGTATAAATGTAAGCCTAAAGGGCATAGTCAGAGGTTAGATAGTTGTTAGTTGGTTAGATAATTAGAGTGTGATAGTAAGCCTATGGGCAGATTGTGAAACAGAGGCCACTGACATTGAAGATCAGGCCAAAGAGAGGGAGACTCTTATATAAATACTTGTTTATTAATACAAACAACTCAATTCTGAGTTTGCGTGTGTGTGTGTGGAGTAATTCAATTATAATCTGTGTGAACTTGAGTATTCTGCGTAACAAAGGTTGCAGGTGGAATTTGGCAGAATACAGAGAAAGAAGAACGATGTGAAGAATCCTAATGGATCGCTTGAATCCATTTGAAGGATCACAGTCAAGATTCTGGAGTGGTTGTGTTAAGAACTCGCAGAGTTAAGCTCAAGAGGGAGTCGCGCAGCAGACTAGCGGAAGGACGAGAACCCTGAAGAAACCCGAAACCACAGAAAATCATTGAAGGAATGGCATAAAACCCAAGTAAAGAGTCGGATGAAGGAGTGAAGTATCAATGCACGAGAGTCATTGGATCTACCAGATCAATGGACGATATTTTTTGGTGATGGGCAGCCAGGATTAAGTCACATGGAATGGATCTAAGAAATGAACAGTGGAGATTCACTAGTTAGTATCGCATCGCAACATATCACAGGAGTGAATGAACCGACCTTAAGTGCTTTGCGATTGCGACATGCGAGATCATTGCTAACCGTTGGATCGGGTGCTTTGATCAACAGTAAAGGATCACCAATTATTCCGGCATTGCAAAATTTCTTTGTGAGGAATGAACCTTGGGCCTTAAGAAAGTGCGACGTGCGAAGTCCAATGCGATCAGTGATTAGTTCGCATCGCAATATTCCATAATGGATGTACCTTGGCCCTTAACAACTATGATATGCGGTATTGCGACATGCGATGTGAGCGGACCTGAGAAGGTATGGACACAGTTTACTGTATTTGGAATTCGGGTTGTTAATCACATATCGGATGCGAAAGGAGGAATGCATGTTAGTGTGACCCACGAGAATGTGACAGCTGATGGATTTGATGGATAAAACCAATGGTGGGAATGAATGTGATAAAGATAGAGAATCAAGAAAAAATATATGAAAGTCATGGTCTGGTGGAAGAGTGATCATATCCCGCAGATCAGGATTTCTGAATGCATGTGCTGAAGAGTCTTGAATCCTCCGATAGCGATAAAGGTATGCATCGGTAAATGTGCAAAGGCAGAGGAAATGCGGAAACGGTATGGTTTACGTGTGTTGTGGAATATTTCTATTTGAAAAGAATTATAATAGAAATAAAGCACTGATAGAAGGTTTATGGGTAAGTCCGTGGATAACCGTAGTTATAGAGTGGGGTTGGTTATATATGTGCGTGCATTAAGGATTGATTAAAAGTTTAATGAAGGGAGAGTATCGAGTCCCAATGGAAAGGATGGATTAAGGGTAGGCTGTTGATTAGTTAAGAAATCATTCCGCATGAGATTTATTAATGGGGCCTTAAACCTTAAAGCGATTGAAGATTTGACTCGGCAGGGAGTTGAAATTCCTAGGGCAAATAAGATAAATGAATTTCATATGCATACTATGGGTATGGTATCAAAGCAGAACAAAGAAATTTTGTGTGAAAGTTTCTTTGAAAAGAATTTAGAACAGAGTTATGTGTAAAGATGTGTATGCAGGCAAGGGAGATCATATTCTAATATGAAAAACAATAGGCACACAAAGATAATGTGTAGCAGAACTTGCAGATGCAAGAGATACAGGACAATCCATTCAAAGTGCAGGAGATGGTGGAACAAGATCATGCAAAGATCTTGAAGGTGAGATGGTATGTTTTTGTTTTAATCTGATTTGAAGATTGGAGAGTTGTGGTTTTTATAATGATGCACAGGTAGCAGCATAAGAAGGTGAGAAGATTGCAGCAACCTAGAGCAAGGAGTGCTCAAGAGAAACTGAGAACAACTTCCAACTGCGGTTGGGTAGAAGTTGTTGAGGCAGCTCCATAGTTGCAGTTGTGGGTAGAGTTGTCTTACAGATAACAATTCCAGCAAAAGAAGTGTTGGGTAGAATTGTTAGTCAGCAAGAGGTTTGAGGAAAGAACCAGAGAAATGCTAACAGACTGAGCTCAAAGGAAAGAAGCTTAGTGAAGCATATGCAGCAAGAAGGAGAATTGTTACTGCAGAGGTATTGTTGCAGCTCACGGAAAGATCACAAAGGCAATTCCACAAAGGATGTGGGTAGAATTGCTAAGTAATGAAGGAAGCTGCTTAAATTTTCTGAATGAAAGCAAAATGTGGCAAAACCTTGAGAAATTCCAACAGATGTTGGATAAAGAGGACAATTGTGTTCTTAAAAGGTGCAGATGAGTTAAAGCCTAGAAGGAGCAGAGAGGAGTGCTAAAAGGAGGTTCCAGAGATAGAGAACCAAGGGCTTGCCAAAAGACCAAGTACATAGGAAAGCTTGGTGAGGTAAGCGGCAGCAGAGAGGACGTGTTGTTGTAGAGGCTTTAATGCAGCTCATAGTGAGTGAGTGAAGAACTCATAGAGATGGAGAAGAAGATGACAATTGATAGTCATAGTAGAGGTTCTGAGGAAAACCACATCAGAAGAAAAGTAAAGAAGGAGGATGCCAAGGCAAATGGCAAGAGAATGATTCAAGAGGAATTTGACAAAGAGATTGCTGAGATGAAAGAACAGCTCAATGTATTGAGGATGATACTAGAGGAAAGCCACAGACAAGGTTGGGTCTTGAAGAAGAAGCAAGTGAAGTGGCATAAGTTACAGATAATGCTACATCAGAGGCAAGTAAGGTGGTTGATGGGAAAACTCAAAGAAGCTGAGTTGGAAATGGAAGTGTCTATTTGTGAACCAGAGCAGGGTGAAGTTTTGGGTGAAGAAGAAGGAATTATTGATGATTTTCTGAACTATTGGACAAATGCAGACCAGCAGGAGAATGTAAAACCTTATATCGTTGAATCTAATAGTTTTGATGTGATTACAGGTTTTGCAAAGGATGAGCAATCTTTTGCAGTTGTCAATAGTATGGAAGAGTATCTTTCAGAAGATAAAAAACTCCGAAGTCAAGAATGCGGAGAATGTCTCGTGAATGAGAAAAGAAGTGAATTATTGCAGCAGAAAGAACTTAGTAACACATTGATGTTTGAAGCTGTGACAACACAGGAAGAATTTCTTGTGAAAGGAGATGAAATTCAGTCTGAAGAACTAATATGTGAAGAAGCAGTTCAGATTATTGAACCTTGTAATTTTCAAATTGATAATTTGTGTATAAATGCAGGAATCATAAGTAATGATGAAGTATTTATGAAGTGTCACAGAGAAATTAAGTTGTTTGAGTATTTACTGGGAAATTCAGAGTATGACAGTGTGATTCCAGAGGAAGGAGTTCACTACAGTGGACAAGATCAAAAAGACATCATTAGAGCCAATGATGTAGAGAGAAGACTAACTGATAGCCTTGAAAGTACATTAGAGAATCCTTTTAAAAATTCTTTAAAGAGGTCAAATCAGCATATTGATGTGTTGATAGAAGAGGAGAAATCAGAGCAGCATATTGAAGTGTTGCCAAAGGAAGAAGAGGCACTGAGGCCTTATATTTTTTATTTTAATAATTGTTTTGTGAGTGCAGGTTTAGTTGCAGATGCTGGAGGAAATTTGGTACAGATGAGCAGTCAAGTAAAGATGGTAGAAGAGGATTCTGTGGAAGAATTTAATCCATGGAACAGAGATGTTTGATTGCTGGAGAGAATGATGGAAAGTCGGGATTCAATGCAGAAAGAGATAACCATGAAAGAGAGTAAGGATGAAAGGAAGGCAGAAAAAGAAAAAGTAAGTGATAGAATTCGACAACTTCAAGGAGAAGAACAGCAGATTGAAGAGTTAGTGGACAACAACAACAACCTGAAACAAAGAGAAAGAGGAAAAAGTAAGTGGCAGAATATGGATCAGTCCAAGGATGTGCTGGAAATAGAGATTGAAGAATTATGGCATTTGATGATGAAACAGTTCGTATGGAGGAGATTGATAACAGCCGAAAGGATGATCAATCAAAGTTTGAACCTGATTAACAAGGAGAGGAAGATAAAATAGAAGACAGCAGACATACATCAGAAGCAAAGGTGTAAGGCATTTGGGCAGTTACAAACTAAAGTTTGGGACCCTGGAGGTTTTCTATCAACATATGAACACACATGATCAGGAGATCATGAATGTTTTCTACTTTGGGAGTCTGATGCAGGAGCATTCAGCTCAACAATATCATTGTATTTTAGTATACATAGGAAGTCTTGTGTTTCCAAGGAATTTGGTTTCCTAAGTGTTGAATTAATGTAATTATTTAGGCTTTTGAGTGATTTTAATGAGAATAGGATTTAATTAAGAATTGTAAGACATATTTTTAAATGTTCTTAAATGTAGGAGAATATGAGAGATTTAGGATAGTTGAGAGATTGAGAGATTTGAGAATTAATTGTAAATATTAGATTAGTAGTTAGTTCATGATTTTGTGGATTAGGGAGGATCCTTAGATATAAAGAAGAGATTTTAAGATTTTTTTTCAGGAATTTACGAATCTAAACCAGGAATTGGCTGTAGAATCCTTTTGTATAAATGTAAGCCTAAAAGGCATAGTCAGAGGTTAGATAGTTGGTTAGCTAGTTAGATAATTAGAGTGTGACTGTAATCCTACGGGAAGATTGTGAAACAGAGGCCATTGACATTGAAGAGCAGGCCAAAGAGAGAGAGGCTCTTATGTAAATACTTGTTTATTAATACAAACAACTCAATCCTAAGTTTGCGTGTGTGTGGAGTAATTCAGTTATAATATGTGTGTGAAGTTGAGTATTTTGCGTAACAGAGGTTGCAGGCAGAGTTCAGCAAAATACATAGAAATAAGAATTGTTGAAAATGCAACAAGATGATGGAGCCTAGTGAAAAGAAGTTGCCTTCACTAAGTGGGCCTGCAGGCTATTTTTGGCGCAAAGTCTATTTTTAGACTATGACTATTGTTAGACATATGGATCATGGTCTATGAGTTGCAAGATGTTATTTATGGATAATCTATCATGTTGGTAAAAATAGATGGACCTCTATTTTTAGACATATGGGCGGAGTCTATTTTTAGACTGCTAGTCAAAAATAGAACAGTCGAATATTATTAGCTCTTAATAATATTTGGACTATAAACATTATCTTACCTCTTGCAGCACTTCAATTCGAGCTATGGATGTGGCACATGCAACTGCCAGAAGGAAATACACTTTTCCTATGGGTTAGTTGAGCTATTGCATGATGGACTTCAGTTAGAACTCAAGTGATTGAGTTTGGTGGAGTTGATTGAGGAGTTGATGGAGTTGTGTTCAGTTTGACTTAGTTGAACTAGTTGTATTTAGTCTAACTGCCAAATACACTAGTGATGAGTTTAATTCACTAATTATTAACTTATAAATCAACTAAAGAATACATCAGTTAACTCAGTGCATGGACAGTTCAGTGGAGACAACTGTTAGAGGTGGGTGAAAGGGTGAGACTACTATCAGTTGTGACTATCGTTGTGCATGAGATTTGCACAATCATTGATTGAGATTGCCAATGAGGATTGCGCAATACAAGCCAAGGGAATTTGAACTTGGATCTAATCAATTCTCAACTTGGATTGCGCAATAGAGGCAGGCAAACAGTGGAGGAGATTTGAACCCGTGACTTGTTCAGATCTGAGCTAGTTTGTGTGTAGCAGGTGGAGATAGTACTGAGTACTTGTGAGGAGTATTGTACTATGTATTGTTACATGTTCTCTATCATTATAATATACAGATAGTTGGGGGTTTTCAGCTGTATGCTTTCCCCATTACATACTGTGTTGATATGTGTGATTGATGTTTCAATGTGCGCATGCGATTGTTTCTTAATTCCGCAAATTGATGATCAATGGTAGAGGAGGTTATGTATTATGCATGCATTGCGCAAATAGTGTATAATCAAGATAATCTCTATGAATAAGTGTTATATTATTCAAATTTCTACATGGTATCAGAGCTCGCTGATTTGTAGAAAAATTCTACATGGTATCAAAGCGAAGTTGATCATCAAATCTATTATTCAGAAAGTGATTACATTTTATTTCTTCAGGAAGAGTCTGTAATCGGACCAGGTAGCCTCTGGATTCATCCTTCTTTTGGAAGGTGATATATTCGGTAATTCCCATACAGTCAATCTCTGTATGAGAAATACTTTGTTCTCACGAATTTTAGATCAGAAGCGGTTGAGTTTTTGAGCTGGTGGAATTCGAATTTGCAGCAGTGTTTTCTTAGTGTCGAAGTTGAAATGTCTTTCAACGGATTGCGATTGGAGTATGCCCTTGAAGGCAGCTCAAATTATATTGCATGGAAAGACAGGATGGAGGCGATGTTAGATGACAATGGGTTGAAGGAGTTCATAGAAGCTAAGGTCCCAAAGCCTACTGATGCTGCTCACGTTGAGGCTTGGCAAAAGAAGACAGCAAAGTGTCGAAGGATTCTGTTGGAGGGCGTGAAGGATCACATTGTATCCAACCTGCATGGAAAGGCTTATCCATACTTGATGTGGAAAGCGTTGATAGATTTATTCCAAAGCAAGAGCGACCAGAGGAATTTGGCGCTCAAGGATAAACTCAGAAACATTAAGTGTGAGAAAGGAGACAGTATGCCCAAGTATCTCACGAAGTTCACCCAATGCCGAGATGAGCTGGGAAGTGTGGGGGTGACTGTCGATGATGAGGACTTGGTGAGCTTGGCTCTCCTTGGTCTTCCGAAGAGTTGGCATTCCTATCAGGACTCTGTCAATGGTCAGGAGAAATTTCCAAGATGGGAGAGACTTTGGTCTGATCTTGTGCAAGAGGAGATCAGGCGAAATACCAGGGACGGATGTTCATCAAAGGCATCTGATGAATAAAATTGTGCTTTGGCTA
This sequence comes from Pinus tabuliformis, assembly GCA_031772625.1. NCBI lineage: Eukaryota > Viridiplantae > Streptophyta > Pinopsida > Pinales > Pinaceae > Pinus > Pinus tabuliformis. The sequence continues at coordinate 885,224,131 of CM062813.1, forward strand.
CCAAAGCAAAGAAGGGGAAGAACAAGAAAGCTTCTCATTCTGGTGCAAAAGGCAAGAAGTAGGACATGTCCAAGGTGAAGTGCTTTCATTGTCACCAGCACAGATATTATGCCACAAATTGTTCGCAGAAGAAGAAAAATAAGCAAGCTGCTGAATCTACAGCAGGAGAGGCCTTAGCCTTGCAGTTTGAGTAGGATTTTTCACTGATCGCATGCTTGGTATCAAGTGTGATGGGATTAGTATGGTTCTTGGATAGTGGTGTGTCTTTTCACATGACAGGAGATCGAGATTTGTTTTCTGATTTGGATGAGAAAGATCTTGGAGTGCACATCGAGATGGGCGATGATGGTAGATACAGTGCGACCGGTATCGGTACCATTTCCTTTGAGAGGGAGTCTGGTAAACCCTTCGTAATGAAGGAAGTGATACATGTTCCAAGATTGAAGAAGAATCTTATCTCTGTGGCGATGTTAGAAGACAAGGGATATGATGTTGTCTTTAGCGAGGGAAAGGCTTTCCTGCGCAGTAAGACAACTGGAGAAACCCGGAAGATAGGGGTTTGAGTCAAGAACCTTTATCAATTGCATGTATATGGTTGCGCAGCAATGGCATGCAAGGTAAAAGGATTGGTGTGCTAGGATGATGGCAAGTTGTGGCACCGGAGATTGGGCCACCTTCACCATGGAGCCTTGAAGATACTACAGCAGATTTCTACTGGGCTTCCTAAAGGCACTCCTGCGCAGTCAGATCAGTGCAAGGGGTGTACTTTGGGAAAATTTGTGAAAGCCACCTTTCATGAGAAGGATAGTCGCACCACGACGATCCTTGAGAGAATTCACACAGACGTGTGTGGACCTTTCTCAGTAGCTTCGACAGCAAAGCACAAGTACTATGTGATCTTTGTTGATGATTTCTCTCAAAAGTGCTGGATCTTCTTCATGTAGAAGAAGAGCAAGACATACTCAAAGTTATGTGAGTTCAAAGCACTGGTCGAGAAGGAATCGGGGAAGAAGGTGAAGGCTCTTAGGAGCGACAATGGTGGTGAATTCATCTCTGGCGATTTCAAGGACTTCTGCAGCGCAAGAGGGATTCGAAGAGAGCTCTTAGCTCCCCATAACCCACAGCAGAACGGGGTTGCTGAGCGGAAGAACAGAACGATCGTGGGTGATGCATGGGCGATGTTGCATGATCAAGGCCTACCCCTTCACTTGTGGGCGAAGGCATGCAATACTGCAGTATATGTGCAGAACCGTTGTCCTCACAAGATACTTGGCATGAGTACACCCGAGGAGGCTTATTCTGGTAAGAGGCGGCCTAATATTTCCCATTTGAGGATTTTTGGTTCTCCTGTTTACATGCATGTGACGAAGGATTCCAGGAAGAAGCTGGAGCCAACTGCAGAGGTTGGGATATTTGTTGGGTACACTGATACGCCCCACAACTATCGTGTGCATTTTCCAGACATTCGCAAGACTGTTGTGTGACGGGATATCAAATTTCAGGAGGAGAAAGCCATGAAGTGTTCGCTTGAGAGGGAGCCACACTTTCATGCAGATGAGGAGCTATTAGTTCCTAAGGATGAGCTTCAGGATGTGGATCAGCCACAAGATGGAGTTCATGGAGTGGAAGAGACCACTCATGCAGCGCCAACCATCAGAGGGTGAAAGCACACTACAGAAGCTGAGCGACTGGCTCAAGATGCAGAGAAGGTTGTAGGACCACCTACAGCACAGCGCAAACAGAGATAGTCACCTCATCGGTACACTAGATACATGGATCTTGTGAGCAAATATGTCGTGACTGAGCCATCCTCTTTCGAGGAAGCTATGGAGGATCCCGCATGGGTAGATGCCATGGTGGAAGAGTATAATTCGATTTCCAGAAACAGTGCATGGGAGATTGTCCCAAGACCGGAGGGGAAATCAGTGGTGGGTTCAAGATGGATCTACAAAGTGAAGCAGGCAGCTGATAGGAGTGTGGAGAAGTACAAGGCAAGATTTGTTGCCCGAGGCTTCTCACAGATAGAGGGGATCGATTATGAGGAGACCTTTGCACCTGTCACAAGGTATTCTTCCATACGGACGATTCTTGCTCTCTCAGCAGAGATGGGGTGGCACGTCCATCAGATGGATGTGAAGACTGTGTTCCTCAACGGAGTCATTGAGGAGGAGGTGTACATAGAGTAGCCCGAAGGTTTCGAGATCTTCAGCAGTGAGTCGCATGTGTGCAGGCTCAAGAGAGCGTTGTATGGGTTGAAACAAGCACCTCGTGCTTGGTACACACGGATAGACAGTTATTTCACTGGACTTGGATTATCCAAGAGTGAGGTGGATCCTAACCTATACCAAATTGTGTTGGAGGGTAAGCTGTTGATCATTGTACTTTATGTAGATGATTTGATTTTGACAGGAGATGAGTTGTTGATACTTTCATGCAAGGAGGATCTAGTAGAGAGTTTGAGATGAAGGACCTTGGCCTCCTTCATTATTTCGTGGGATTGGAAATTTGGCAGCACAATGATGGACTATTTGTTTCTCAGGCTAAGTATGCCCGAGAGATACTGGAGAAGTTCAACATGCATGGCTGCAAGCCTATTGATACTCCTCTTCCTGGAGGTTGGAGGAATGAGGATGCTACTTCAGCGGAGGTAGTGGATGCCACCGTTTATCGATAGTTGGTGGGGTCGCTTATGTATCTAGTCAATACACAACCTGATATATGCTATGATGTTAACCAGCTTTCACAAGCTATGGTTAAGCCAACCAAGCTCTTCTGGAAGGCAGGTAAGCATGTATTGCGTTATCTCAGAGGCACATCGGGATATGGATTGTGGTACAAACAGGAGGATGAGGTGAAGCTATGTGGCTTCACGGATGCAGATTGGGCAGGGAGCCCAACAGACAGAAAGAGCACATATGGAGGGATCTTCAGTATCGGGTCGACAGTAGTTTCTTGGTACAGCAGGAAGCAGAGATCTGTGGCACTCAGTTCAGCAGAGGCCGAGTATATGGCAGCAAGTTTGGCTACCTGTGAGGCTATATGGATGAGGAAGATCCTGGTCGGGTTGTTCAGGTCACACTTAGAGCCTACTGTGATTTATTGCGATAACCAGAGTTGCATTAAACTCTCGGCTAATCCAGTATTTCATGATAGATCCAAGCACATCGACATCAGGTACCATCATATCAAAGATTGTGTGCAGCGGAGAATCATGTTACTTTCATACATTCCCATGGAGGATCAGGATGCTGATATCTTGACGAAGGCACTCACCAGGAGCAAATTCGAATACCACAGAGGTAGGATAGGGGTTGCAGATAATCCATATCTTGTTGAGAGGGAGTGTTGAAAATGCAACAAGATGATGGAGCTTAGTGAAAAGAAGTCGCCTTCACTAAGTGGGCCCACAGGCTATTTTTGGCGCAAAGTCTATTTTTAGACTATGTCTATTGTTAGACATATGGATCATGGTCTATGAGTTGCAGGATGTTATTTATGGATGATTTCTCATGTTGGTAAAAATAGATGGACCTCTATTTTTAGACATATGGGCGGAGTTTATTTTTAGACTGCCAGTCAAAAATAGAACAGTCGAATATTATTAGCTCTTAATAATATTTGGACTATAAACATTATCTTACCTCTTGCAGCACTTCAGTTCGAGCTACGGATGTGGCACATGCAACTGCCAGAAGGAAATACGCTTTTCCTATGGGTTAGTTGAGCTATTGCATGATGGACTTCAGTTATAACTCAAGTGATTGAGTTTGGTGGAGTTGATTGAGGAGTTGATAGAGTTGTGTTCAGTTTGACTTAGTTGAACTAGTTGTATTTAGTCTAACTGCCAAATACACTAGTGATGAGTGATGTGAATTAATTATTAATTAATTCACTAATTATTAACTCATAAATCAACTAAAGAATGCATCAGTTAACTCAGTGCATGGACAGTTCAGTGGAGACAACTGTTAGAGGTGGGTGAAAGGGTGAGACTACTATCAGTTGTGACTATAGCTGTGCATGAGATTTGCACAATCATTGATTGAGATTGCCAATGAGGATTGTGCAATACAAGCCAAGGGAATTTGAACTTGGATCTGATCAATTCTCAACTTCGATTGTGCAGTAGAGGCAGGCAAACAGTGGAGGAGATTTGAACCCGTGACTTGTTCAGATCTGAGCTAGTTTGTGTGTAGCAGGTGGAGATAGTACTGAGTACTTGTGAGGAGTATTGTACTATGTATTGTTACATGTTCTCTATCATTATAATATACAGATAGTTGGGGGTTTTCAGTTGTATGCTTTCCCCATTACATACTGTGTTGATATGTGCGATTGATGTTTCAATGTGCGCATGCGATTGTTTCTTAATTCCGCAAATTGATGATCAATGGTAGAGGAGGTTATGTATTATGCATGCATTGCGCAAATAGTGTATAATCAGGATAATCTCTGTGAATAAGTGTTATATTATTCAACTTTCTACAAGAATGATACGAAGAATCCTAATGGATCGCTTGAATCCATTCGAAGGATCACAGTCAAGATTCTAGAGTGGCTATGTTAAGAACTCGCAGAGTTAAGCTCAGGAGGGAGTCGCGCAGCAGAACAGCGGAAGGACGAGAACCTTGAAGAAACCCAAAACCATAGAAAATCATTGAAGAAATGGCATAAAACCCAAGTAAAGAGTCAAATGAAGGAGTGAAGTATCAATGCACAGGAGTCGTTGGATCTACCAGATCAACGGACGAGATTTGTTCGTGATGGGCAGCCAGGATTAAGTTGCATAGAATGGATCTAATAAATGAACGGTGGAGATCCGCTAGTTAGTATTGCATCACAACATATCATAGGAGTGAATGAACCGACCATAAGTGATTTCTAATTGCGACATGTGAGATCATTGCTAACCATTGGATAGGGTGCTTTGATAAAGGGTAGAGGATCACCAATTATTCCCGCATCGCAATATTTCTTTGTGTGGAATGAACCTTGGGCCTTAAGAAAGTGCGACATGCGAAGTCCGATGCGATCGGAAATTAGTTCGCATAGCAATATTCCATAGTGGATGTACCTAGGCCCTTAACAACTGCAATATGCGGTATTGCGACATGCGATGTGAGCGGACCTGAGAAGGTATGGACGCGGTTTACTATATTTGGAATCCGGGTTGTTAATCGCATATCAGATGAGAAAGGAGGAATGCATGTTAGTGTGACCCGCGAGAATGCAACAGCCAATGGATTTGATGGATAAAACCAATGGTGGGAATGAATGTGATAAAGATAGAGAATCGGGAACAAATATATAAAAGTCGTGGTATGGTGGAAGAGTGATCGCATCCCGCAGATCGAGAGTTCTAAATGCATGTGTTGAAGAGTCTTGAATCCTGCGATTGCGATTAAGTATGCATTGGTAAACATGCAAAGGCAGAGGAAATGTGGAAAAGGTATGGTTTACGTGTGTTGTGGAATATTTCTATTTGAAAAGAATTATAATAGAAATAAAGCGCTGATAGAAGGTTTACGGGTATGTCCGTGTGTTATAGACATTTTTGTGCCTTACAGCATGAAGCATGAAATGTCAATAATCTAAGGGATCCAAAGTCCCTAAACATGTTGTTCCTACCCCTAGAGGAACAAGGTCAGCAAACCACAGCACTAAATATCAGTTCTCCACCTGAAAACACTCAGAAACAGGCTAATTCTAGATCATGTCAGCTGCTCCATTGAGCATCTGCGCTGAATGTCAACTGCTCCACTGTGTACCTGCGCTGAATGTCAACTGCAAAGAAGGCTACCTGCGCTGGGCGAGTTTGGCCAAGTGGCACAGTCATTCCTCAAGGTGTCAATGCCCAGGAAGCTTCCAAAATGACACTTGGATCAGGGAATTCGACTGGTGATGAGTAAGAGGGTCTAGATCTCCAAGTGGAAGCAAGAACCTCCAAGTGGACTCAAGAACTGAAGAATAACTGAAGTGGGAGAGGACACTAGTCAGCTTCATGCCAGCTACAATCTGACTCATCCTTTCTCCAAAACTCCTATATATAGAGCTCTCTCATGAGGTCTATGGGGGCTGGAATCTTGTGAATGTAAGGAAGTGCTGTTGGTTTGAGTATAGAACTATTGGGTGATTTGCTTGAAGGAGGTGAAGAGGAGATTTCTTTCTGCTGGGAGGTGATGCTGGATTGGACCTTTTATGGTTGTATTACTTCTTGAACTTTACTTCTTCCATTAATAAAGCATTTGAGGTTCTTCTATATGCATGTGTCTCAATGGTGTATTGCTATACTTGTGTATTTGGTTTATTCTAATCCTTGAATCAATTATGAATGTATGCTTCTTGTAGTTTCCCTCTCTTTCCATTTTGCAGGATCTTGGTGTAGCTGGGCCAGTGAAAGAGCAAGGAGCTGGGAGCAAGCAGCAAAGAGAGAAGATTGGATCAATCATTAGCGGAAGACAACGGTTAGTGGATCTCTTTCTCCCCTCTCTTACATCTCATAAAGAAGTAATCTCGAATAGCTTTGCTTTGATTGTTGCTGAGGTACTATCACCCTTAGAGTGGGATAGGGTCATTCCGTATTGGATACTTTTCCCAACAACAAATTGGCGACTCCGCTGGGGAACGTATCTTGTTGGTTGTTTGTGTTTTTGCTATTCATTTCATAAACACAGGGAGTACCGAATCGAACTGCATTTGGATCTTTCAAATGCAAAGTAGAGGGCAGCTACTCTAGCTCAGTTTCTGGGCATGTTTATGATTTGAAGAGCTGATCCACAAGGACTCTGAACAGCTCTTAGTGATAGCTTTTCATCCTCCTTTTCATCCCTTAGTGTGTACTTGACTGATAGCTTCTGATTTGGCCAAAAACTGTGAATTTTTTAGCAATCTGTGACCCGGAAACTGAGAAAAACGAAAGTTTATCTCTTCAGTGCAGGCACTGTGAAGGCAGTCTGCATTTCAGCGCAGTTCCCGAAGGGGCTACCTGCGCTAAAGGTCAAACTACCAGTGTACTACCTGCGCTGAACCAGTTTTGCCTAGTGCTACTGGGGTTCCCTGCTGTTTATTGCCCTGTTCTCATCCTTGTTTTTGCTGCCAGTTACCAGTCAATGTACCTATCTGAAACCAACTTTCCTTGCCACTATTCCGCCTCGGTTGTATAAAGAAACTGTGTTTGTTCTTTGTGTATTTCTTATATCATTTACAGTTTCCCATAACGAAAGCGAACTAGTCTTGCTGTGGCCTCTTAGATCTAGACCTGTGATAAGTGTCGTTTTGATCTTAAGAGTTAGTTTATTTGTTGTTCATGGCTGATTGAGCTTTTGCTTTCGTCATATGGTTTGAATTTATGTATTTCTAGTGTCGAAACAAGTAAATCTTAAGGTGTCTTTTGATTTTGGACAAGCTTGTTTGCTTTCACTTGAAATTGAATTCGAAGTTATACAACAGCTTTCTTTTTGTATTGCACCAACATTAAGAAAGAGAAAAGAAATACCTGCATTGTGCATGTGCATTTTGACAATTTGCATGTTGATTTAGGAAAAAGTGCATTAGTGTGTGCTCTATGATCTGTGTGAAAAGATGATGTCTTTCTTTTCCCTCAGTAGTTAAGATTTTCAAAGTTGAAAGATTGAAAAGCTTGCTTATCATCTTAGACTGCATTTAGGAGTGTTACTATACATCTCGTGGTGATCCATAAAGGCAAACTGCTAAACAAGATCAACCTTAAAATAAATTGAATTTACATAACAACGCATTGAAACATAACGCAAACACATAGAGGTCTAAGCTAGCGACGTGTTCCGGCGTCGTTAAACGTGATATCTTAGCGTTGAGTGGTTGGGTGATTCCTCCATGGTGAAACGATAAGTATCAATACGGACTTGTGCTCCCACGTACCGTCACATATATATTGGGAGACCCCTATAGGAACAAAGCCTTTATCCATAGGAAACCGTGTCGGCCGTCCTACTGATCGCAATGCAGTGAACACAGCATTCACGAAGATCGACCACTTGTACCATAAAACGTATTCTGTGGTTTTGCGAAAAGTTTGGCACACCCTCTGCCTAGAACTCCAGAGTAGTTTCTTTTGGCCTTTTTCAAACTCTATAACTGAAAAAGTCCATCCGAGCATTTGTCACTTCGGGCTCGTTAAAACATCGAAGGAGACTAGAGTCATCTTTAGCTTTTTCTCGACTCTTAAAAAGTGAAAAAGCAAGTTGTGTCTAAAGCGTCGTTATAAAATTTATTTTAAACGGAACATAATCACCTCCTATTCCTGCGTTGATCTGTAGGTTGAGAACATGGAACGCCCCAACCAAGGGATTCCACATGATGGAAATCCTAGTCCTTTCTCCTCTTGGGGAGAAGTTGGTGCGCCCCACATGGCCACATTGTCGCTTCCAGGACTGACAATTGGCCTGCCAATTTGGCTATTCTCAACCAATGTAGTTCAGAACACCATGGTTCCTGAACAGTCGAGTCAACAGTTAGATGAGTCTAGAGCTGCCCACCAGCCTTCTACTTCCTATAATTCTTCCTCCAATCCTTCATCTTCGCAAGGTAGAGCCGGCAAAAGCCAAGCTCCCATGGAGAAGAAGGAGAAGAAGAAGAAATAGAAGAAGAAGAAGGAGCCTAAGGCGACTGGGGGCAAGCAAAAGACATCTGACAAAAATCCACACACAGCACAGACCGGGGCCTAAATCGCCATGTGTCATATGTAGAGGAGACCACTTCCATAGAGATTGTCCCTGTATTCCCCGGATACTAAGGGACTGGTCCCCTCGTTTGCACAATTCGGGAGCATCAACCTCTGATAGCCATGTTGAATGCTTACCGTCAACCAGCGAAAGTGAAGGTTCAAGACAAAGAGGGGGAGCAAGATCCCCCTGCAGACTGTGTGAAGGCAATCATGCCATCCACCATTGTCCCTTCTTAGACGAAGCGAAGAGAGTTTTGGAAGATCGCCCGGTTTCACCGTTGAGACTTCCTCTTGGATACAAAAAACTCGTGCCAAGTCCTTCGTTGGTTGAAAATACAGCTGGCCCACTCAAGTGGTCAGCTGAAGCGTCAGTCATTGAGAATGAACCTACTGAATCCAGACCGGACGAAAGTCCAAAGGTCGAAACGGCAGTTGACCCGGTTCTTCCTTCAGAGGTTTCATCCTCAAATGACACCGTCACTGAAGATTCATCTTCAAATGACACCCTCACTGAAGAGAATAAGGATGACACCATCCAGATTCTTTTCATCAACACAGACTCTGACGAGCGTCAGGGCAATGCGCCCATTCCTTTATCGCAGGAAGGAACATCGTCAGGGTCATATCCGGCCGTATATTCGGTCCCACCACCAAGCAACCTGGTTGTATCCTTTGATTGGAATCAACTAGGCAGACCCCGGTTGCCAGCTAGTATACCATTCAGAATCATAGTCCAAATTTATAGAATGGTAATGGCTGGCACTATCATTGATGAAGGGGCATCTGTGAGTATCCTTTCCTCTATTGCTTGGAAAGCACTGGGTTCCCCGACGCTTTTGCCTGAGATAAGAAATCTCTCGGGTTTTGATAAAGGAACCAGTCGACCATTAGGGATCCTCCCCAATGTACCTGTTACATTGAAAGGGAAGACCGTTCAAATGAACGTGATGGTCGTTCAAGGACCCTTGGATTATAACCTACTCCTTGGACGAGACTATATATATTGCATGGGAGCTATAGTCTCCTCACTCTTTAGAGTAATGTGTTTTCCACACGAAGGAAGAATGGTCAAGCTCGTAGACCAACTTTCATTTCCGGGATCACGCATCGCAAATAGTCACATACCAACCCTGAATGGTCTATTCAATCAAGAAATGTCTCCACCCCCAGTCCTCCTTCCCGATGAGTGCGAGTGATTCGGAAAGATAGGACTGGAACCCAGGGGGCATGCATCCTGGTCTGCTTCGGGCAGAGGAAACCCTGGGTATAAGGTAGAATTTCCGCAAGAGAATATGACTAGTCCGTACCCCGTCCGTGGATGGAAGAGGGGTTGTTCTAGAATAGGATTCTTTTGTCAAGGTTACTTGTTTGACAAAGGTCATTCACCATTGTCTACTTCGGTAGACAGTGCTGAGGAAATGTTTTCGTTTGATGGTGTTAACAAAACAATCTTTGGGTAACCAGAAAGAGGCAAGCCTCACCCTTTAAAACAAATGTTTTATCAGATAAGTAGGGGCAGCCTTGAAATTGTACTTTATACCTGGGGGCATGCAAACCTTTTGGAGTGCAAGCTAAGAGCGGTTATTTATTTGTTTTTGGGATTAGCCGTTTCCGAACTTGCATAAAGAAAGGATGAGAGGGAACATAGCTTATGTAAGGCGCGAGCTCTATAAAAAATGGGGTCTTACAGGAGACATTCTTATCTTATGACTGGTATAATCGAGCAGTTTTACCGCGGAATTTATGCTCGTTAAAAAATAGAAAAGCGAGATCCGAGCAGTTTTAGCACATAGTTCATGCTCATTAAAAAATAAACATAAGATTGAGCATTCAAGCTCATTAAAAAATGAACATACTCCGGTAAATAATCTCTGTGATCGTAAATTTATTAGCCATAAAAAGCCTTGGTCGTGTTTGCACCTGCCACCTCCATTCCATTTGGCCAATCGTTCACCTCCATATGATTGTTTACCTATTTTGAGGAACAGCTGCGAAGAGTGATTTCACTTAGCCATCCTTGTGACACTGCCAAGATTGGAAAATTCCAACCTGTACCTGGAATCTGCTGCTATCCCTTTTTATCACTCGTTCCTCAAAAGACGAGTCTTCTTTGAGCTCTTTTCATCTGACTCGTAAAATATGAAAAGTTTGCCGAGTTTTGGCCTTCCAGCTCGTTAAAGTGACCGGAAGAGCTGTCCCTCCTCTAGATTTTAATCTTTTTGGACCTGAGGGATTATTACACAAAAAGGTCGAGCGCTTGTTTTATTCGGCTCGTTAAAGTTATCGAAAACTCATCCCTTCTGTATTGTTTTATACTTTTTCGGACTTAAGGGATTAGATGACGAAAAAGGAATTTTGGAGTTAACTTTCTGTACCTTTTCAGACTCTCTAAAAATGAAAAGGACCGAGTTTTCCTTGTCGTTAGACTCGTTAAAATGATTAAATAGCGACAAACTTGTCTTTAGACGAGAACGAGTTTCCCTATCGCTAGGCTTGTTAAAACATAGCGATGGTCTTGCCCGAAGGGCAGGTTATAGAACAAGCATATGTTATCCTCCTCAAGCTTGACAAAAATAAAGAGGTACTGGTCAGAAATGACTGGGGAAAAATTGGGAGAACCTCGAAGCTTTAATGGTAGCAAGTCGCTCTTGAACATGACACTTTTCCTCCGTATCACATCGGGTTGGGTTGTTTCATTCGCCGGTCTCATCACCATGGTCTTCACCAAACCATCCACATTTGGGGTAATGCTACTGATCCATCGCATCACTGTCGTTATATGTTCAAGAGATGTTGTTCAGAAAGAGTCAACCGTGTCCCATCCACTGCCATACATTATCCTTCATCCACCCATGATCGCCACCCTGAATCATATTTCACAGATTGTTTTCACCTCCACTAAAATCATTAGCTCCGTTCCGTGTCACTGATGTGGGATTCATTAAGGCCCTCCTTTGACGGATCGCTTCTTGTCAACTTCAGCTCATTATCCAAGAAGTTGATCTAGGAACAACCCCTTCAGTACTTTGAAGCTTACATGCCTCAATGGCAAGTTTCTCACTTCCGGCGACAGGTATACATCAATGACCTTCGACCAGAAGATTTTGCGTGTTATTCACACCACGTGAATTGTACTGCAGTACCTTGAGGGTCATTATCATTATCGGTGATTCCTCTCGCGCTTGTTAACGGTTTACATTATTGACCGGTAATCAAGCGATGTCTTTCGATGTTCGACTTCAGCGCAATTCTCACATGGATCGACTTGTACTTAGAGTGAAGATCGAACGAGTTTGAAGACCCCGGATCTAGTTTCATCCATCCGGGCTGCGATATATATTCAGGAAATATAAAAACATTTGACATGTACATCATTGCAGCAGATGATCATCCTACTCGAAGGATGATAATTTCAGCAGAGAATTATTAGTCTACCATCAGACGATCGTCTATTATATGTACCAAAATGAATTTATAAAGCTGAGCATGGGAATGCCCACCTCGGCTAGATCATGAAAGCAGAATGAAAAATAATGTATTGTATTGTATTTTATTACAGGTCACCTCTCAGCGATTGAATGAACTTCGGATCCTCCTGATAAAGCATTTCACCCGATAAACGACCTCATACTTTAGGGGGCAACTGTTATAGACATTTTTGTGCCTTACAGCATGAAGCATGAAATGTCAATAATCTAAGGGATCCGAAGTCCCTAAACATGTTGTTCCTACCCCTAGAGGAACAAGGTCAGCAAACCACAGCACTAAATATCAGTTCTCCACCTGAAAACACTCAGAAACAGGCTAATTCTGGATCATGTCAGCTGCTCCACTGAGCATCTGCGCTGAATGTCAACTGCTCCACTGTGTACCTGCACTGAATGTCAATTGCAAAGAAGGCTACCTGTGCTGGGCGAGTTTGGCCAAGTGGCACAGTCATTCCTCAAGGTGTCAATGCCCAGGAAGCTTCCAAAATGACACTTGGATCAGGGAATTCGACTGGTGATGAGTAAGAGGGTCTAGATCTCCAAGTGGAAGCAAGAACCTCCAAGTGGACTCAAGAACTGAAGAATAACTGAAGTGGGAGAGGACACTAGTCAGCTTCATGCCAGCTACAAGCTGACTCATCCTTTCTCCAAAACTCCTATATATAGAGCTCTCTCATGAGGTCTATGGGGGCTGGAATCTTCTGAATGTAAGGAAGTGTTGTTGGTTTGAGTATAGAACTATTGGGTGATTTGCTTGAAGGAGGTGAAGAGGAGATTTCTTTCTGCTGGGAGGTGATGCTGGATTGGACCTTTTATGGTTGTATTACTTCCTGAACTTTACTTCTTCCATTAATAAAGCATTTGAGGTTCTTCTATATGTATGTGTCTCAATGGTGTATTGCTATACTTGTGTATTTGATTTATTCTAATCCTTGAATCAATTATGAATGTATGCTTCTTGTAGTTTTCCTCTCTTGCCATTTTGCAGGATCTTGGTGTAGCTGGGCCAGTGAAAGAGCAAGGAGCTGGGAGCAAGCAGCAAAGAGAGAAGATTGGATCAATCATTAGCGGAAGACAACGGTTAGTGGATCTCTTTCTCCCCTCTCTTACATCTCATAAAGAAGTAATCTCGAATAGCTTTGCTTTGATTGTTGCTGAGGTACTATCACCCTTAGAGTGGGATAGGGTCATTCCGTATTGGATACTTTTCCCAACAACACCGTGAATAACCATAGTTATAGAGTGGGGTTGGTTATATATGTGTGAGCATTAAGGATTGATTAAAATTTTAATGAAGGGAGAGTATAGAGTCCCAATGGAAACGATGGATTAAGGGTAGACTGTGGATTAGTTAAGAAATCATTCCGCATGAGATTTATTAAGGAGGCCTTAAACCTTAAAGCGATTGAAGATTTGACTCGGTATGGAGTTGAAATTCCTAGGGAAAATAACATAAATGCATTTCATATGCATATTGTGGGTATGCGTAGGTATTTCTTGCATCATTTAAGTCCAGTAATTAGTTCCAAACTGTTTGAGGAACTAATAGAGAGTTAACAGTGAGTTGATGCATGCATGCACTCAACTAGTGTACTCTAGTGAACTGAAGATTCCCTCATCAGAACCTCATTCATGTCTACTCTGAGAAAGACCCAGTTAATTTAAATGTCAAGGAAAGTGTACTATTAGTTGCATATGTTTTCTTATAAAGAAAATGCATGCATGCAGAATATATAATTCCTTTAGGATTGCGCAGTTCTGACAGGGTGTGAGATCAGTGTGTGAGATCAGTTTTCCACTTAATTAGAGGAAATCATCCCAGAGGAACACCGAAGGAAATAGGAGATTGGAGGGTAGAGGAGAAGGCTTGTGAGAAGCTAGGATTTCCTGTGAGCATATGTGAGGATTGTACTAAGAGTTGGCTAGCTGTGAGAGCTAAGGCTTTGTATAATTCCTATGTATTTCCACCTTGTATGATAATACAGATAGTGGGGTTTTTAGCTGAGGCTTTCCCCAAAGTATTTTCATGTGTATTGTGAATTGATTCTTCTTCTTCTAGTTATATGTGTTCAGCTCGATCTTTAAGCTTCCACAAAGAAAAATTTGATAGTAGAGTTAGGTTATAATATTCTGCTTTGGTTATATTGCATTATCGGGTTAATCTACAGTCAGATTTTCTACATGGTATTAGAGCGAGAATTGTAGAGAATTCACAGAATTTCTACATTATATCAGAGCCAGATTTCTAGAGAATTTGCAAAGTTTCTACATGGTATCAGAGCCAAGTTTATAGGAGTTGTGAGCAGTATACGGAGAAGAGAATTCGAAGTTTGAAGTTCAGGGTTGTAGGTGCAAATCGAATTCATATCATACTTCAAGGTTGGCCAATGGCGTTCTATGGCTTGAGACTCATGCCTTGGAAGGTAGCTCGAATTACATAGCATGGAAAGATAGAATGGAGGCTATATTAGAAGACAATGGCTTGAAGGAATTCATTGATCAAGAAATCCAAAAGCCAGCTTCAACTAATGCACAATAGTTGGCTGAGTGGAAGAAGTGTGTGGTGAAGGCAAGACGGATCATCCTTGAGGGAGTTCGAGACCATATTGTCTCGAGTCTCCATGGGAAGGACACCCCATTTTCAATGTGGAAGACACTAAAGGACCTCTACCAGAACAATAGTGACTAGAGGAAATTGGTTCTCAAGGATAAGCTTCGAAGAATCAAGATGAAGAAGGGCGGTCCTATTTCCACATATCTGAACAAGCTCACCACCTGCAAAGATGAGCTCAACAGTGTGGGAATAACTACTTCCGATGATGATATGATGAGCCTCGCTCTCCTTGGCCTTCCAAAGAGTTTGAATAGCTACCAGGACTCTATGAATGGAAGGGAGAAACTGTCAGATTGGAAATGACTGTGGTCGGATCTTATGCAGGAGGAGATCGGGAGGAGCACACGAGATGGTTCTTCATCCAAGAATGATGATGAATAAAATCTGGCCTTAGCAAGTAAGGCAAGGAAAGGGAAGGGGAAGGCTTCCCATTCCAAATTGAATTTTTCTCATGGAGGGAAGAAGGGTGACAAGTCTAAAGTGAGATAATTTAATTGTCACGAGATGGGACATTATGTGACTAATTTCCCATCAAAGAAGTCCAAGAAGGGATCCTCAGAAGGGTCAGAAGGTGAGGCATTAGCCTCTCAGTTCGAAATGGACTTTACCCTCATCGCATGCATGGTGTCATTGATGGTGGGTTGTGTTTGGTATCTTGACAGTGGAGCCTCATTCCACGTGACCGGTGATAAAAGTTTATTCAGTGCCTAGGAGGAGAAAGACCTCAATATGCACATAGAGATGGGCGATAATGGAAAGTATAGTGTTTCAAGAGTAGGCACGGTTTCTTTTCATAGGAAGCATGGATCTCCTATCACCTTGACAGATGTGAAATATGTGTCTGGACTAAAGAAGAACTTGGTATTAGTTGCGATGTTGGAGGACAAAGGCTACGATGTTGTCTTCAGTAAAGGAAAAGCCTTCCTAAGACACATAGCCACGGGTCAGACCAAGAGGATAGGGATTTAGGTGAAGAATATTTGTAAACTAGAGGTAGATGATTGTGCAGCATTGAGTACGAAAGTAGAATTGGTGCAAAGCCAAGACATTGGTGAGTTGTGGCAGAGGACTTCCCAAAGGTAAACCTGATCAATTTGACAAATACAAAGGTTGTACCTTGGGAAAGTACACCAAGTCTTCCTTTCATGGTTGAGATAGTCGAGCAATGGCTATCTTAGAGTGAGTTCATACTGATGTGTGTGGACCATTCTCGATGGCATCCATAGCGAAGCAAAGGTATTTTGTGATTTTCATTGATGATTATTCTCGTAAATGCCAGATTTATTTCATGTAGAAGAAGGACTAGACCTTCTCAAAGTTTTGTGAGTTCAAAGCTTTAGTTGAGAAAGAGTCTTCATACTGATGTGTGTGGACCATTCTCAATGGCATCCATAGCGAAGCAAAGGTATTTTGTGATTTTCATTGATGATTATTCTCGTAAATTCCAGATTTATTTCATGTAGAAGAAGGACTAGACCTTCTCAAAGTTTTGTGAGTTCAAAGCTTTAGTTGAGAAAGAGTCAGGGAAGAAGATCAAGGCCTTGAGAAGTGACAACGGTGGAGAATATCTCTCAAGAGTTTAAGGACTTCTTTGTAGCAGAAGAAATTAAACGAGAGTTGACAACACCTCATAACCCACAACAGAATGGGGTGGTCGAGAGGAAGAACAGAACTATTGTAGGGGTAGCTCAGACGATGCTTCATGACCAAGGCCTACCACTTCACTTGTGGACTGAGGCATGCAACACAACGGTCTATTTACAAAATAGAAAAATACATCGCATACTTGGGATGAAGACACCAAAGGAAGCTTTCTCCTGTAAGAGACCAGATGTGGGTCACTTCAGGATCTTTGGCTCATTAGTATATTTCCATGTGAAAAAGGATGCACGGAAGAAGCTTGAGCTGATAGCAGAGTTGGGGATATTTTTGGGGTACACTGATACACCTCACAACTATCGGGTGTTCTTGCCTACCATTCGGAGGACAGTGGTTCACAGAGATCTCAAGTTTGATGAGCAAAAGGCCATGCGAGTTTCGCTTGAGAGGGAGCTCCAACTACAAGCTGTGGAGGAACTGTTGGTTCCTAAGGAGGAGGAGCCTCAGACTAATGCAGAGTAGCTTCATGTAGAGGTTCTAGGAGTGGAGACATCCACTCAAATGGAGTCTTCTAGAGATGGATAGAAGCGCACAAGAGAAGCTGACAGATTGCTGCACGATGCGAGAGAGAATTTGGGAGCACCATCTTCTCAGCGCAAACAGAGGAGGTCACCTGAGAGGTACACTGGATACATGGTCTTTGTTGGGGAATGTGTTGAGATTGAGCCATCTTCCTTTGAGGAAGCAGTGCAGTAGCCGATTTGGGTTGATGCTATGGTGGAGGAGTATGACTCCATAGTTCGTAACAGTGTTAGGGACATGGTTCTGAGACTGGAGAACAAGTTAGTTGTGAGTTCTCGTTGGCCTTACAAGGTAAAGCAAGCTGCAGATGATGGAAGGATTGGGTTGATGCAATATATTTAGATAGAGGAGCAAGATGCTAGCATTTTGACAAAGGCATTCTCAAAGTGTAAATTCGAGTTCCATAGAGACAGGATCAGGGTGGCAGATAATCCCTTTCTTACTGAGAGGGAGTGTTGAAATGTGGCAACAAGAATATTCAAATTTAATTTGTCCTTGAATTAAATTGTGAATTAAAATCGAATTTAGTCTTAACAGTTACTTGAAAATAATTAATTAAGTTATTTTGACTTAATTAGATGGAGAAATTCAAGTTAGAAGTCTTTCTACAGTAATGCAAGAGTTATCCCTTAAATTAAGGAGATAAGCCTTGAATTAAGGACATAAGATTGAGTTATATTTGAGTTGTAATTAGTTATCTCAGTTTACTGAGTTAAGTCCAGTTAAATTAGTTCCAAACTGTTTGAGGAACTAATAGAGAGTTAACAGTCAGTTGATGCATGTGTGCACGTGTACTCCAATTAACTGAAGATTCCCTCATCAGAAACTCATGCATTTCTATTCTCAGAAAGTCATAGTTAAGTTAAATATCAAGGATGGTGTACTATCAGTTGCATGTGTTTTCTTATAAAGAAAATTCATGCATGTAGAATATATAATTCCTTGAGGATAGCGCAGTTCTGACAGGGTGTGAGATCAGTTTTCCACTTGGTAAGAGGAAATCATCCCAGAGGAAGAGTACAACGAAATAGGAGCTTAGATGGCAGAGGAGAAGGCTTATGAGAAGTCAAGATTGCATGTGAGCATCTGTGATGATTGTACTGAGAGTTGGCTAGCTGAGAGATCTAGAGCTTTGTATAATTCCTCTGTATTTCCACCTTGTATGATAATACAGATAGTCTGGTTTTAGCTTAGGCTTTCCCAAAAGTATTTTCATGTGTATTGTTCATTGATTCTTCTTTTTCTAGTTATATGTGTTCAAATGGATCTTTAAGCTTCCGCAAAGAAAACTTTGATAGTAGAAGTAGGTTATAGTATTTTGCTTTGGTTATATTGCATTATCGGGTTAATCTACAGTTAGATTTTCTACATGGTCTTAGAGCGATATTTGTAGAGAATTTGCAGAATTTATACATGGTATCAGAGCCAGATTTGTAGAGAATTTGCAGAAATTCTACAAAAGGGAGAAAAAAATAAAAAAATCCTTGTTCCATGTATCTCTTTGATGAATGCATGTACTATCCAACATCTACAAGCAAAAAAGAAAAAGAAAAATAACAAGTTGGTACCAAAAGAAAATTTGGTCAAGCCTAGTCAAAAGAAGTCAAATTTTGACTTTCTCCTCCTTTGCTCAAATGCTCCACAAGGCCAAGGCCCTGAAAATCCATCACCCTTATCTATTTCTACCATACATAATGAGGTCACTAAGTTGCTCAGAGGATGTGCAACACTTTCAGTAGGGGGTATGATTGGCCTCTAAATTAGACATAAATTAAGGCCCATGGCCTTTAAATTAAACAATAATTTAAAGCTTGTGACCATCCTTCAACATATTAAATCTCTCTTTTTGTATTAGATAATGTATTTTTAACCTTAATATATTCATTAGGAAGGTTTATGAATTATTGGATATTTTTGCCTAATATTATTTATTTTTGTGGAATATTATGAGAATATTGCGCAGATTATGAAGATTTGGAGGAGGAGATAATTTAGGGACTTGTTCCCTACTACAGGATAATCAATAATAAATAATAAATCAACAAGATATTATGGAATTATGGCACAGATTGTGGAACTCCAATGATTGAGAAAATCTAGGAATGTGTTCCATTAATCAAGGGACCAGATCCACTGATCAATGGATTTTGGTGGGGAAAGCTTCCTCCATTCATGGGGAACGATTCCTAATCATTTTGTATAAGTACCAAGTCGAATTTTACTCTAGAGATAGATTTTCATTAGTGTTCTTGTGGAGAGAACTCGTATTTTTGCAGCTCCATTGTATTTTCTTGCATGGATGTAATTGTATTGATGAAAATAATGAAAATTGGTGTCATGTTCAGCTTCTAAATCTTGTTTGCCTCCATAGGTCTCTAAGTTTCCTTGGGCTTGGCCATCCCAAGAGCCTTAGATCCCTTTCGTATCATTTTTTTCCTTCTTATCACTGCTTATTCACATGCATCTCTAGTTTTTATTTCTTTCTACTTCTTGCATTTAGTCTTAATAATTTCTTGTTGTAGGATTGAGTTAAATGGTTAATGGAGGTTCTTTTGCAGGATCACAAGAATTATTTCATCCTTGGAAAATATTTGGAAGTTCATAGAAATCATTGAGCTGGTTGGATTAGTCTTCTTATTCCCAAACCTAGATTTCTGGAACTCCTTTGTGGCAAAGAACAGTAAATTTCTACTATTTTTTAGAGCATGCTAACGAGCTTCAATCAAGTTGGTTCCACTTGCATTAGATCAAAAAAACATTCTAGTTCATAACAAAAATTACCCCATTGCATTTCACTTGATTAGGTTAGGCATTTTTTTAGATTTACTAGCTCACCAGTTCTCGAATTTCTAGATTTTCGACTAGTAATGTTTTTTTTTTTAGCATGGTTTAATAGAGGTCTTTTTGAGTGATTCCACTTGGAATGGGGTCCTAGGCCATCTATTTAACAAAAAAATTTGTCCCATCCAATTTGGAGTTGATTTTCTTGGTCATTCGATGAATTGTAGTAAATATTTACATCTTGTGGGAAATTACTATAGCATCATGTAGGAAATCATGTTTTGAGCCTGAATTGAGAAAAATCATCATTGAAGCTAGGACTAGGTCTCTACCTAACCTCCATGCCATCAATACCATTTTAAACTTCTTGCTCCACACTTAGGTCCACATTTTGCTAGTTTTCAAGAGTAGGATTTGATTTCTATTTCTTCTATCTTCAGTCTTACATTAGATCTCATCAATGTTTTATATCATTCTACAAAGTTTTTCTCATGCATGAAGTAGACAGCTAGATCATGAAATTTTGTTTCCCTTAGATAATTGAAATTCTTCTTGTTTGCATGATTTTTGGGTAAATGTCAATGTTTGAAGTAGTGTAGGTGTTTCTGGAGTACAGAGAGATTTCATAGTCAACAACCTCATCACAACTTCATCCACCCATGGTCCTTAATTTCTTTCACTAAAACCTCACCAATTTCATCATTTCACATGGAAACTCCTCCAAGCTTTTTGATCAAATCCAGTCATCTCCCAACTTTGGTTTTGAGTTCTGAAGTGGTCCCAAGCACTCCCTTCCCTCATTTCATCCACAAACCACCTTCCCTAAGCTTTCCATCACCTTCAACATCCTTCATTTTGCTCTCTGTTGTATCCTCTAGGTTTTCAAGGGATCCTATAGGTTTCCAGGACATCTTGTAGGAAATCATGTAGCATCCTATAGGAAACCTTGTTTTGAGGCCGAATGGAGGAAAAAGCCTCTAGGAAGCTAGCAAAGGGTCCCTACTTGTCTCCCAAGCCTTCTAACCATTCACCATCATCACTAAGAGAGATTAGCTTTCACACTACACATGAAAAAAGACAAAAAGAAAAACAGATTTATTGTATTCATTTACATGCACAACAATAGAAGGCTTGATGGTTTGAATTTGCATGCTTAGGACAGTAGGATTGCCTACATGTTAACTTAGCATTCTTTTGAAGAAAAGCCTCTTAGCAGTTAGTTAGAAAATGGTGTGTTTTATCATTTGATTTCAATCTCTTTCCTTGTACTTTATTTCTTGTAATAGGTTAAGTTTCCATTTCAAACATTTCATTTCTACAATTAGTTTAGGATTTGACTTCAGTACATGCACTCCATTACATCATGACAGCAAAGGGATGACACATTGTATGATGCACATATAGTGTTGATACCTCTTAAATTTGTACGAACCTCGGGTTGATAATTAAAGTCAGTAGCCTTGGGAGTTGCAGCATTCTTGTTGCAATACCGAGGCTCATCACTTTTTGGTGTCATTGTCAGGGAGGTGTCAAAGTATGCATTGTTTTATTCCCTAGTTGATTCATTTCTTTACTTTTTGCAAAAAAAAAAAAAAAAATTGCATTAGGCATATTTTATTTCAAAAATAGGAAAAGTGCATTGCATTAGTGTTTTCATTCAATCATAAAATCAAAAAATTCACCAACACCAACCACACCCCCCCCCCCCCCCATTTGATCACATGGTGCAATAAGAGCCATATCACCATCCACTTTTGCAAGTAGAAGAAAAAGGACATGGAAAAGAATGTAGAAGAAATGGATGGAAATGATGACAATGAGGAAGATCTTCTTGGATTCCCCATTCAAGATCCTAATGTCAGCGTGCATATGAAGAACATCCCTCCAGCTTTTCTTCCAAAATTTCATGGTCTAATGTCAGAGACTCTGGAAACCTTTCTCTTTGAATTTGAAATTGTTTGAAGATCTTATGATTACTTATTAAAAAATCAAAAACTAAGATTGTTTCCGGAAACATTGAAGGATAGAGCTCTTAAATGGTTCATGAGTTTAGGGACTAATTCAATAAGATCATGGAATGATATGAAAAATATATTTATAGAAAAATATAAATATCATGATCTTAAAGAAGAAATATTTAGAATGAATCAGAGAGAAGATGAGAGTCTAGAGGATCTAATAGAGAGGTTCATGTATAATGTTAAGAGGGGAAAACTACATCATTTAGGATCAGACACACTAAAAACTCTCTTACTTAGAACAATTAGGGATGAGTGGATTGATATTCTTGAACTCACGAGTAGAGGTGATGTATATCAATTATCATTTGAAGAAATTTGTGAAACATGAAAACACGTAACAAGAGGAAAGGCAAGAATAAGTCAATCAGCATCAAGATCGGTAAGTCAAGCTAAACTTGTAAATTTTTTTGATGACTTTAAAACAGAAATTCTTAGCAGTCTAATCGAACAAGTAGAAATGTTAAGAATACAAAATGAGAACAAAGAAGATGTTTGTGTTGTCCATGCAGAATCACATGATGTTAAATGTTGCTCCTCATTACCAAGGTTGAAGGAAGTTCACCAAGAGGACAATGGAGCAAGTCAATTGCCAATGCAGCAATGCTATGTAGCTCCAAGAGGACCATGGCAGCCTATTCACCCTGATATGATGCAAGAGCCTAATTCAAAATTTCAAGCTTATGCACATCCATCTCAAAGTAATTGGAACACACCCTTTCCTTGGCAACATTAGCCATCTCAACCCCAAAACCAATCTTCGCAGCAAGGTTGACAAGGAACTTATGGGAGCCATCCACAATATCCTGAGTATTTTCCTCAATATTCTCCATATCAAACTCCATGTTACCCTTACCATGTTGAAATATGGCAACAAGAATATTCCAATTTAATTTGTCCTTGAATTAAATTGTGAATTAAAATCGAATTTAGTCTTAACAGCTACTTGGAAATAATTAATTAATTTATTTTCAATTTATTAGTTGGAGAAATTCAAGTTAGAAGTCTTTATGAAGTCATGCAAGAGTTATCCCTTAAATTAAGGAGATAAGCCTTGAATTAAGGACATAAGATTGAGTTATATTTGAGTTGTAATTAGTTAACTCAGTTTATTGAGTTAAGTCCAGTTAAATTAGTTCCAAACTATTTGAGGAACTAATAGTGAGTTGACAGTCAGTTGATGCATTAATGCACTCAACTAGTGCTACTCCAGTTAACTGAAGATTCCCTCATCAGAAACTCATGCATGTCTATTTTGAGAAAGAACCAGTTGAGATAGATGTTCAAGGATAGTGTACTATTAGTTGCATGTGTTTTCTCATCGAGAAAACTCATGCATGCAGTCAAGGATTCATCCTTGAGTATTGTGCAATTTTGAAGGTTTGGTTTTCCACTTGGTAGAATGCTAATCATCCACAAGGAACAGCGCAAGGAAACAGGAGCTTGGAGGGCAGAGAGGAAGGTTGGAGAGAAGCCAAGATTTCCTATGAGGATTGTATTGAGAGCTGGCTAGCTGTGAGAGCTAAGGCTTTGTATAATTCCTATGTATTTACACCATGTATGATAATACAATAGTGTGGGGTTTTTAGCTAAGTCTTTCCCCAAAGTATTTTCATGTGTATTGTGCCATTGATTCTTCTTCTTCTGGTTATATTGTCCAGCTTGATCTTTAAGCTTCCGCAAATTGATAGTAGAAGTAGGTTATAGTATTTTGTTTTGATTTATATTGCATTATCGGGTTAACCTATCACAGATTTTCTACATACCATTCACCTCCACCACAACCACAACATCATCCACATCCATCTCAAATATACACTCCCACTAAACTACCTATACCACCATTTCCAAACCCACACATTGAAGTAGTTCAACCCACTTACAATGCTGAGGTACAACACTTCCAAACATCTCCTCTTGAGATCAATGGTATTCACCATAGCTCAGGAACAGTATTGCAACAAAGATATTATCTTGATATCATTAAAGGACCACATACAGAAGAAGAAGATTCAAATGAGAAGACCACAGAATCATGGGTTTCACTTGATGAAGAGCAGACATCAAAATCAGAGATCGAGAGAGCTCACTCATGGTTACCATCAATTCTTTCATATATTCAAGAGAAAAATTAGCAAAAAGAGGAAGACTTGAAGGTCATGGTAGAAGAAGACATCCAAGATGATCCAAATCAGCAAATGGACCAAGGGAATCACAACCATATTGAAATATGGTTCCAGATAGTCACTGAGTTGCAGCAATACTCTCTTCTTCAATTATGCTTGATATCATCAAGGTCAAATCATTTGGTCTCTAAAATATAGGTACATGTCAAAGCATACATTTCAAGCCTACACATCATTTTATCTGTCATCTTGATGTGCATGTGGCTCCATTGGAAGTATTCTTATACTTGAAAGTGATTTTGTTTTTCAAGTAGAGTAGGGTAAAAATAAAAATTGAGAAATAAGGGAAAAAATAAAAATCTCAGGTGAAAAACTCCTTTGAGGTGCCTCAGATTGCCTCATTGATTGAAAACCTCCATGAGGCAGTCAATGGGTTGGGAAAAAAGAAAAAAAGAGGAAAAAAGAAAATATCCTAGGTGAAAACCTCCTTTGAGGTGCCTAGCCAGACCTACTAGTTGAAAACCTCCTTGAGGCGGCTAGTAGGCCTAGAAGAAGAAGAAAAAGGGAGAAAAAAATAAAAAATCCTTTTTCCATGTATCTCTTTGATGAATGCATGTACTTTACAACATCTGCAAGCAAAAAAGAAAAAGAAAAAAATAAGTTGGTACCAAAAGAAAAATTGGTCAAGCCTAGTCAAAAAAAGTCAAATTTTGACCTTCTCCTCCTTTGCACAAATGCTCCAATAAGGCCAAGGCCATGCCAATCCATCACCCTCATCTATTTCCAACATCCACCCATCATTCTCAAGCTTCTACCATTCAATTTGTTTGGTATCCTAAAAACTTACAGAATCCTCTGTTTTACTACACGATACAAAAATACATAGAGCAGAAATTTGTTTTTGCCATAACGTGAAAACCATGCATCCATTTGCCAAGCTGTTTCAGGGGGAGATGCATATGGATGATGGTAACATGCTCAAGCAATTTAAGCAAATTCTAGTGCACCTTTTTCGATAAATTAGCCTGCATCACCTACAACCATTTTTGCATTTTCTCGATATCCGTGCATCCATTTAAAAATTCATTTCATGGGGAGATGCATCTCGATAATGGTAACATGCCCAAGAAATTTCATAAAATTCTAGTGCACAATTTCCAAGAAATTGGCCTCCATCACCTTCAACCATTGTTAGTTTTTCTCGAGATCCGTGCATCCATTGATCAAAATATTTTATATAGAGGTACATAATGATGATGGAAACATGCTCAGAAATTTTCAAGTCAATCCATTCTCTCACTTGGGAGATATGGACAAAACAAGTAATTTTCCTAAAAACCTACAGGGTTCTCTTAGATCCTACAGGATATAGACCAACACCTACAGGATTGCCAGTGAGCAGTTTTAAAAGGGAAAAATAGAGATTTGCTTCATCAAGCAGTGTTAAGGAGGTAGGTTCTACATTTCCTCACAATTTTCCAAGTGAAAGGAACATAAAAAAACTCTTCTAGTTTGTTGAAAGTGATTGCAGCATAAGGGAATTGTATACACAAAATTTTTAAATTTGGTATCGGACCTATACAAACCTCCATCAATCAGAGAAAAACGACAGGGGGAACCCATCAACACAATGAGGATTCATCAGCACCCTCCTATACTAGAGATATTCACAAGGCACAATTGGATGGGTTTCTTTGAAAAATTGAGGGGATATGATGATGAAGTAGCCATAGATTTGCAGTCAACTGCAGCATGGAGATCCAGAGATCAAAGAAGCTCATCCAGAGCTTAGCATCAGCATCAAGATCATCAACATCACCATCCAACACCTACACATCAACATCAACGCAGCAACAGCATGCAGGTCTCTCCAACAACCATCAGGTAGGTACAGGCATGCAATGTTCTTGACCTCTTCTCTTGAGCATATTATAGTTAGAAATTTGTTTTCCATGCATGAGAGATGAGGTTTTATAAGCTAAGGATGGGTCAACAGTCTCAGCCACCTTCAACTAGTTAATTGCAACTCACTCTTTCACTCATGCAATTTTGAAAAGTTAAATTATGAAGGGTGATGATTTCAAGGAATGAGGACAGAAGTTAAAAGAAGAAATTTTTGCAAAGGCCAAGCCACCACAGCACTCCAAGCCCTTCATCCACTTCATATTCACTATCTATTTATCATTCATCCATCCCATTTCATTCTTGAAAAAAAAACAAATAGAACATCCTCTCCAGTTTCACAAACCTACACTACTCCCTTTGAGCCCTAACATCATCATCCAATCCCTCTTCATCATTTCTCATCACTCCCATACAGTTAGAAGACCTTGAAAGAGGAGGAATGGCTACTATAGGAAGGCAAAATGTTGCTACAAAAAGGAAGAAATGAACAAATTATGTTAAACCCCAAGATGGCAGAGCTTAAGAGAGACCTAATCAAAATAGAGAACTCCAGGACCATTAGGCAGTCATCTAGGCCACAAGAGAGAATAATAAGGCAACAGAAGGAAATGATGCATTCACCATCAAAACAAAACTCAAACTGTAGTGATGAAAAGATGCTTTCCAATAGGTCTCCAATCTCTTTTTAGCTTTTGTCCAATGCCTAAAAATGGGAAAAATGCATGGCAGTCAAGTTGAGGGTTTGCCCTAACCTCATACTATCATTTATGCTCAAAACTCGTATCCTATAGTTTTAATAGGGTTTCCTGTAGGTTTCCTGTAGTTTTGACAGGAATTACTACATGATGTCCTAATTCTCATCTAAAGGCAGTTTGAAGGTTTTAGAGGTGTCCAAATGGTGGAACAAGGTAGCAGAAGGTTGATAAGGATATGGATGACCTTGCTAAACTGAAAAATATTCAAGAACTCATCTTAAATAAGGGAAAGAAAGAAAGCTAATGGTCTCAAGAAATAGTGATTTTTCTTTGCACAAATATGCTTTTGGGCTTGTCCTTGCAGAACTTACAACCAAGATTCTTAATGCACAAGAGAGAGGCCATCAGGGCTATGGATGAGGCACAATGAGGTTACTAAGTTGCTTAGAGGATGAGCAACACTTTCAACAGGGGGGTATGACGGGCCTCTAAATTAGACATAAATTAAGGCCCATGACCTCTAAATTAAATAATAAGTTAAGGCATGTGACCATCGTTCAGCACATTAAACTTCTCTTTCTGCATTAGATAATTTATTTTTAACTTTAATATATTCATTAGGAAGGTTTACGAATAATTGGATATTTGTGCCTAATAATATTTATTAATTGGGTAGATTATGAATATTTGGAGGAAGATATAATTTAGGGACTTGTTCCCTACTACACGAGGATCAATAATAAATAATAAATCAACAAGATATTATGGAATTATGGCACAGATTATAGAACTCCAATGATTGAGAAAATCTAGGAATGTGTTCCACTAATCAAGGAACCAGATCCACTAATCAAGGTATTTTGGTGGGGAAAGTTTCCTCCATTCATGGGGAACGATTCCTAATAATTTTTTATAAGGATCAAGTCAAATTTGCCTCTAGAGATAGATTTTCATTAGTGTTCTTGTGGAGAGAACTTGTATTTTTGCAGCTCCATTGTATTTTCTTGCAGGGATGTAATTGTATTGATGAAAATAATGAATATTGGTGTCATGTTTAGCTTCTAAATCTTGTTCTCCTCTATAGGTCTCTGAGTTTCCTTGGGCTTGGCCATCTCAGGAGCCTTAGAGACCTTTTGTATCATTTTATTTCCTTCTTTTCACTGCTTATTCACATGCATCTCTAGTTTTTATTTCTTTCTATTTATGCATTTAGTATTAATAATATCTTGTTGTAAGATTGAGTTAAATGGTTAATGGAAGTTCTTTTTTAGCATCACAAGAATTATTTCATCCCCGGAAAATCTTTGGAATTTCATAGTAATCATTGATCTAGTTGGATTAGTCTTCTTATTCCAAAATCTAGATTTCTGGAACTCCTTTGTGGCAAAGAACAGTAAATTTATGCTATTTTTTAGATCATGCTAATGAGCTTCAATTGAGTTGGTTCCACTTGCATTAGATGACAAAAGCATTCTAGTTCATAACAAAAATCACCCCATTGAATTTTCACTTGATTAGGTTAGTCATTTTTTTATATTTACTAGCTCACTAGTTCTCAAATTTCTAGATTTTCGACTAGTAATGTGTTTTTTTTTAGCATGGTTTAACAGAGGTATTTTTTAATGATTCCACTTGGAATGGGGACCTAAGACATCCTAGTTAATAACAAATTTTTTTCCATCCAATTTAGAGTTGATATGCTTGGTCATTCGATGAATTATATTAAATATGTACATCCTGTAGGAAATCATTGTAGCATCATGTAGGAAATCCTATTTTGAGCCCGAATTGAGAAAAATCATCATTGAAGCTGGGATTAGGCCTCTACTTGACCTCCATGCCATCAAGACCATTTTAACCCTCTTGCTCCACACTTAGTTTTGATTACATCGGAGGAGACATTCTCAGGGAGAAATTCGGATGTGTCTCACTTCATAATTTTTGGAACCTCTGTTTATTTCCATGTCTCCAAATATTTGAGGAAGAAGCTTGAGCCGACATCAGAGTTGGGACCTTTTTTGGGTTACACCAAAACTCCACACAATTACCGTGTGTACATACCTTCCCTCATAATGGAAGTTGTGCGAAGGGATGTAAAGTTTGATGATGAGAAAGCAACATGGTTCGCTCTTGAGAGGGAACTCCAGGTCCCACCAAAAGAGGCACTTTTAGCTCCAAAGGAGGAGCCTCAGGAAGTTTTGGAGAATCCACAAATGGAGGAACGAAGAGGAGGTAGAGTGGAGACATCCACTCAAGAAGAACCATCTAGAGAAGGAAGAAAAAGAACCACCGACGTTGATATACTTGTGCGGGATACAAGGGAGAGTGTGAGAGCTCCTTCAAATATGTGTAGGAAAAGGAGGTTACCTGAGAGGTAAACTGATCGAGGTGGATATTGGTGGCCACCCACCTAGACCTCTAGTTAGTTTCATTTGTTTCCTTTTTTATTTCAGCATTTATTATTTTTAGCAGTTTTTCGGGTCCTGAACTTCCGAAGTAGTTTTGACCCCCTAAACGGTGTTTTTTTAGACCTATTGGAGGCCCATAGCCAATGGCAAGGGTTGTGGAAAATATTTTAGTAATCAGAGAGAACTTTCCGAAAAGGTATTGTACACGCCAAACAGAGATAATACGACCAAGTTATGACCCCAGGAATTTGGTTGCCCAACTAACCCCAAT
Organism: Pinus tabuliformis; assembly: GCA_031772625.1. Classification (NCBI taxonomy): domain Eukaryota; kingdom Viridiplantae; phylum Streptophyta; class Pinopsida; order Pinales; family Pinaceae; genus Pinus; species Pinus tabuliformis. Next base: position 885,253,322 of record CM062813.1, read on the forward strand.
GGGGCCCACAATCTCTGGGTGTTACATCTCCTGGAGTTAATGTTTTGGATGTTTAGGGTTTTCTCATGTTTTCCAATAATAAATATTCCATTGAGCCTCATTGTAACACAGTTTAGAGGCATGTAGCCACCACATCTCTTCTTAGAGATAATCTACCATTGCCCGAGCTAGTCTTATTTCCATTCTATTTGTAAGCATATTTCAATATTTGATATTAATGAAATGAAGTGTTATTTCTGTTGCATATTTGTATTTATGGTTATATCTATAATTTTTTGCATTCCTGTTTAAATTCGGATCAGTGGTATCAAAGCGATCTTCTCTTTCTCTGATTTTCTTTGCATGTCCCCAACGAGGTCGAAATATAAGGAGTTAGGGCTTGAACTAGTCGAACCTTTGCAAGACCAGCCTTGCAAATCATGATGACCTCCCCTAGAGAAAGAAAAGAAAGATGAGGAGGCAGGAGATCCTTTCAAAATCTTGCTCGAAGAAGCCCTCGAGTGACAGAGGAATGCAATGATGGACAACATTACACAGATCCTTCAGCAGCTACCCAAGGGCGACACATCTACTTCCAGCAACTACTCTGGAAGCACCACACCCTTTAAGGTACAAGTTAACTTTGAAATTCCCATATTTGAGGTTTAGATAGATACAGATGTCATAGATAAATGGTTAAATCTGCTAGAAGTATATTTTTATGTTCATAATTTTTCTAGCCAGGAAAGGATTACTTTTTCTCTTCTCAAAGCATCCCCCCATGTCAAGGACTGGTGGGAAACCTACTATGAGCAAAAGGATGAAAGTACACCCCCACTATTTTCATCCACACCCACTTGGGATTCGTTTCAGGACGTCATCAAGGAGCATCACTACCCTGTCGGGAGATATGAGGATAAATACATAAAGTTTACCACACTGCGACAGAGAAGGGACCAGATGTGTTGGAGTGTACCAATGCTTTTCATACCCTACACATGAAGTTAGGTATCAAATATTCTGAGAAGCATTTGGTACTCAAGTACTGCGGCTACCTACACAGGTACATCCAGGATGAGATGGAGTCCCTAGACATCTCCTCACTCGGCACAACGTACCGATATGCTATCAAGGTTAAACAGAAGCTTAAACAGAAAAAGCAAGACTTTGGATCTACGAATCCGAAGCAAGGCAAAGGCACCCCCAAACCACAAAGCAAAGTGAAAAGCCAAGGCGAGGTGACCCAGGATAACCCGATGAAGCCTAAAGAAAAGAAAAACAACACAAAGACAAAGAAGGATACAAGAAAGTGGTGTGAGTTCCATAAGAGATCCACTTGCAACAGAAGCAAGTGTCGGGCTTCTGATTCTAACACATGTTCTGACTTTGAGTCAAAACCCAACAAGGGGAATGGTAAAGGGAAGAAAATCATTGACATGGAGCTTAGTGCCACTATGGCCACCACCAAGATCCAGAAGATTGAGCCTACAAATCCAGAAGAGGGGGAGAGCCTATTCCACTCACAGATGTGGGTGAAGGGTTCTCCGCTGCAGTTCATTGTCGACATCGGGAGCCCAAAGAACCTCATTTCAGCAGAGGTCATGAAGCAGTTTGGCTTACAGCCTACAACACACCGTAGTTGTAGACCATCAGGTGGTTTCACCAAGGACAATATCTCTGTGTCAGCCAGCAATGTCCTCTTCCCTACAACATCAAGCCCTTCACGGATGAGGTAATGTGTGATGTTGCTCCTCTTGAAGTATGTGATGTATTATTAGAACAACCATACTTATGGAAGTGGTATGTTGTATATGAGTCTAGACATCGCTTTGTTATTATTTCTTTGGGTACTAAGTTATACAGGATATTGGAGGTAGCCCCACCTACCACCATCTCCTTGATCTCTGTTGAGCATAGCAGTAAGGTCATCTCCCAGACTGGGAAATTTGTTTTCTTTTTTATTTTCTCTCAAACTAAGGGGAAGGTCGTAGCCACATCCATGGCCCTTGATAAGGGTTCCTCCAAGCAGCAGAAGTAGGTGGATACAGTCGTGGAAGAATACAAGGACATCTTCTCCTCACCCACAGGGGTACCCTTGCATTATCAGGTCAAGCATTCAATCGATCTAACTCCCACAACACTTGTACCCAACAAGACGATATATTGTTGCTCCATTATGGAAAATTAAGAGATCAAGCGGAAAATCCAGGAGTTGCTACAAAAGGGCACATCCAACCAAGTTCCTCGCCTTGTGGGAGCCCGATTGTACTTGTATAGGAGAAGGATGGGCCCTGGAGACTCTAAATTAATTATTGCGCACTAAACAAAATCACTTTCAAGAATAGGTAGTTAATCCCACAAATTGATGACCTATTGGACCCATCAAGGGAGCCAAGTATTTCAACAAGATCCATCTGAAGTTTGGTTATCATCAGTTTCCAATAGAGCCCACAGATGTATGGAAGACCGCCTTTAAATCCAAGGAAGGCATTTTTGAATGGTTGGTTATGCCCTTCAGGTTGAAAAATTCCCTTGCTACATTTATGAGGCTAATGGATGACATCTTGCGGCCCTTCACCAACTCGTTCATGGCAGTTTATGTAGACAACACCCTCATATTTAGCAAGATTTGGGAAGAACACTTGCAACACATTCGGCAAGTCCTTCAAATCCTTTGGCAGCACAAACTATGTGCCAACTTGGAGAAATGCACCTTTGGCATGAGCCAAGTCCAATATTTGGGTTACATCATAGATGAGTGTGGCATGCATGTGGACCCGACCAAGATCCAAGTCATTCGAGATTGGCCAGCCCCGACCACTCTAACAGAGCTTCGCAGCTTTTTGGGCCTTGAAAATTTCTATCGAAGGTTCGTGTTGGGATTATCCCATATCGCTTGGCCTTTGAGTTAGATTACTAAGGGTGGGGTGAAAGAAAACTTTACCTTGTCCAAGTCCCAACAGAAGGTGTTCGTTGAGCTAAAGCATCACCTCTACTCTGCACCAGTATTCACACTACCAAACCTGTAACAACCATTTAAAATAGAGACATACACCTCAGACTATGCTATTGGTGTAGTCCTCACCCAACACGGGCATCCAATGGCCTATTATAGTGAGACACTTTCTGATATAATTCAGAATTACCCCACCTATGATAAAGAGATGTATTCCATCATGCAGGCTTGCTGACAATGGAAACACTACATTCTAGGGAAGGAGACGGTCATCCACACCGATCACCAACCTATTCAGTTTATACAGACATAAGGGAAGTTGCAGAATGATTGGCATCAGAAGTGGTCTACATTTATGCAACAATTCCACGTAAACATTAAATACAAAAAGGAAAACACCAATCATGTTGGAGATTGCCTCAGCCAACCCCAGTTGCAACACTGACTACTATTCTCAACTCTTATGGTCACAAGACCTCTGGATGGTCACAACTATACAAAAATGATCCAGAGTTTGCCTCGACATACCAGATGCTAGTAGTTATCAATCAAGTTCCTGATTTACACCTCTAGGACGCATTAATATGCTGCGTGGGCCACCTTTGTGTTCCTTCAAGAGAGCATGCCAAGCTGATTTGGGAGGGGCACTACATTTGGGTCGCAAGACACTTTGTTTTGGAGAAAATTGTGGTTGTACTACAAAAGTACTTTTATTGGCCAAAACTCCAACTGGATGTTGGGAAATATATTAGATCCTGCACTGCCTGTGCCATCGCTAAGCCAACCATCAAGAAGAAAGGATTGTACACTCCTCTGCCTACTCCAAGCCAGCTGTGGGAATCCATCTCCATGGACTATATGTCTAGCCTCCCTTCTACCAAGCATGGTAATGACTATTTATTTGTGGTCATGGACAAATTTTCTAAGATGGCTATATTGGTGGCCTACAAGAAGAGTATCACAATATAGGACACTACCAAACTCTTCTTTGAACGAGTATGGGTACATTTTGGGATCCCATAGACCATTATATCAGATTAGGATAGCAGGTTCCTGAGAAATTTCTGGTCAAGCCTCTGGTCACTATTGGACACCAAGCTCACCAAATCGACTATCTTCCATCCCCAAACTGATGGCCAGACGGAGGCCGTCAATAGGATGATAGTGCACATACTCCACATGCACAACTCCAAGCATCCTCGAACCTGGGATGAGAGTCTTCCATATGTGTAGCACAGTTACAATAGATCTTTCCATAGCTCGACTGGTCATAGTCCCTTTCAAGTGGGTCTAGGATTTCAACCATTGTGTCAAATTGATGTTACCATGCCTCATGTGACTACGCAGACAGAATCCACACATGTATTGTCTGAGGTTGATAAAGTGACCAGATTTATTGAACGCATCCAACACATCCACCAATAGGTTCACAACATCCTAGAGAATTCAAATGCCAAGTACAAGCAGTGACATGATCAACATCGGGTGCCACACAAGTTTCAGGTCAGCGACAAAATCTAGTTGCATTTGGAGAAAGAACACCTTACCGGAGCCCATCAGAAGCTCAGAACACTCCGATATGGTCCTTACACCATTACCAAGGTTGTGGGAGACAATTCTTTTGAGCTCAACATTCCCCCATTCCTTGGCCTGCACCTAGTGTTAAATGTGGATTGCCTTCGACCATACTTCCCACCATTGTTGGACACATCAGACATTGCAAAACAACTCACACCAATAGATTTAAACCCAGACTACATGGAACATGACATAACTGATCAGATTATGGACACACAAGTCAAGAACACTCGTGAGCAAAAGAACCAACTATATCGAGTTGTCAAAGCTGGCCAACTCTTGAACCAAGGAAAGTGGCTCACCAGAGACCAAGTTTAGTAGAAATTTCCTCACCTCATGGAGGCTTTGTACACAATGGGGACCATTTCTTCCTAAGGGGGGAGGAATGATCCACATGGATATTGGTGGCCACCCACCTATCCCACCTAGAACTCCAGTCAATTTCATTTGTTTCCTTGTTTATTTCAACATTTATTATTTTTAGCAATTTTTCGGGTCCTGAACTTCCAGAGCAGTTTTGACCCCCTAAACGACGTTTTTTTGAGGTCTGTTGTAGGCCCTTAACTAAAGGCAAGGCATATGACAAATCTTGTAGTACTCGGACAAACCTTACCAACAAGGTATTGTACGCGCCAAACAAAGGTAATATGACCAAGTTATGACCCTGGGAAGTTGGCTGCCCAATTAACCCCAACAAGGCCCACAAACTCTTGACGTTACATCTCTTGGGGTTATGGTTTTGGTTGTTTAGGGTTTTCTCATGTTTTTAAATAATAATAGGCCCTTGAGCCTCATTGTAACACAATTCAAAGGCATGTAGTCACCACATCTCTTCTTATAACCTACCATCATCTGAGCTAGTCTTATTTCCATTCTGTTTGTGAGCATATTTCAGTATTTGATATTAATGAAATGAAGTGTTATTTTTGTTGCATCTTTGTATTTATGGTTATATATGTAATTTGTTGCGCTCGTATTTAAATTCGGATCATAAACTGGCTACATGGCTCTAATGATAGAGCTTGTAGGGACTGAGCTATCCTATTTTGAGGAATCAATGGAGCAACCAGTATAGGTTGATGAAATGCTGGAAGAATATGAATCCATCATGAAGAACAGTGTTTGGAAAGTGGTCCCAAGACCAGAAAATAAATCAGTTCTAGGTTCGATATGGATCTTCAAAGTTAAGCATGCAAAATATGGAAGCATAGAGAAGTATAAGGCTAGATTTGTGGCCAAATGATTCTCTAAAGTTGATGGAATTGACTATAACAAAACCTTTACTCTCGTAGCAAAGTATTCATCCATTAGATCAATTCTTGCATTATTTTCACAGATGGGGTGGGAGATCCACCAGATGGATGGAAAAATAGCATTCCTAAATGGGGTTATTGAGGAGGTGTACATAGAGAAACAAGAAGGTTTTGAGACATTTGATCAAGAGTCTCATGTGTGCAGACTCAAGTAATCATTGTACGGTCTCAAGAAAGCACCCCATGCTTGGTACACCAGGATCGACAGTTATCTCACTGATTTAGGCTTCCCCAAAACTGAAGCTGATGAGAACCTCTATCATATTTTGGTAGAAGGTAAATTACTTATCAATGTTTTATATGTTGACGATTTAATATTAACAGGTTCTGAGCAGTTGATCGGCCCTTTCAAAGAGGATCTTGCATGGGAATTTGAGATGAAATACATGGGCCTCATTCACTACTTCCTCAGGATGGAAGTATGGAAAGGCGATGGGGAATTGTTTGTGTCTCAAGAAAAGTATGCAAACGAGATACTGCAGATATTTCACATGGAGAGTTGTAAGCCAAGCCACATTTAGAGAAAAATTGGCGGAAGGATACTGCCACTTCAGGTGAAGAAGTTGATGCTACCATTTATCGGAAGTTAGTGGATTCACTGATGTATCTTGTGAACACACAACCAGATATGTGTTATGCATTCAACCAACTAATCCAAGCTATAGTTAGGACAACCAAATCGTTTTGGAAGGAAGTAAAGCATGTTTCACGGTACTTTAGAGGCACTACCCAGTATGGATTATGGTATAAATAGACAGAGGGAGTGAAGTTGTGTGGCTTCACAGATGCGAATTGAGCAGGGAGTCCATCCAATCAAAAGAGTACATCAGGTGGAATTTTCAGTGTTTAGTATGCAGTGGTTTCTTGGTATAGAAGGAAGCAAATATTTGTGGCGCTCGGCTCGGAAAAACAAGAATACATTGCTGCAAGTCGAGCAACATGCGAGGTGATCTAGATGAGAAATATACTTGTGGAACTGTTTGGTCAAATTATGTATCCAACAGTGATCAATTATGATAATCTGAGCTGCATTAAGCTCTCTAAGAATCTGGTAGTTCACGATCGATCCAAGCATATAGATATTCGATATCATACTTTACAGGATTGTGTGTAGAGGCGGATAATGTTGCTATGATAAATTCCGACAGAGGAACAAGATGGTGACATTTTGACAAAGGCCTTATCAAGAGGGAAGTTCAAGTTCCACATGTGTAGGATAGGGGTGGTCGATAATCTCTTTCTTGATGAGAGGGAGTGTTGAGAAGTGCAGAAGAAAGTCTCAATTTGACTTTGCCTTGGTCAAATTGAGAAAATTCAAATTTCCACGTCAACAGACAACTTGAATGCAATTAAATTGTGTAACATGGCTTGTGTCACTCAGTTAGCTCAGTAAATTCAAGTTACAGGGCTTGGAGTTAAGTTTTGCGTTTGTGATTACTAAAATTTAGCAATCCGTTTCAGTGATTTTCAGTTGTGTTCAGTTAAATGACCTCTAACTATTTTTGGAGTTAGTTGAAGGTCAATGGTGTAGTGGGACAACAATATAACTCAAAGATATGTTAGTTAACTAATCAATTAGCCCAAAATAGCTAGTGCATAAAAGGAATTTGAGTTCCTCAGTTGAAGTGGAGATGACAAGGCATTGTAACATCAGTTGTAGACTAGTCTCGAGTGTACAAGTGTTGTAGATGATCAACCTTGAGAATTGTGAAATCAATTGGAGGAAAATTCCTAAATAATAGGGGCCTAATTCCTCAAGAATTGTGCAAGGAAATAAGGGCTCTAGCTGAGGCAGAAATTGACTAAGTTTGGGTCAGAGCTTCTCATTGAGCAGAGAGATAGGTTATTCACATGAAGGTTGTGCTCAAAGCAAGCGAGCAATTGTAATACATCTCTATTCATCTGATTTAATGCAAGCAGACTTAAGCCGTTTTTAGCAGATGATTTCCCCTAGAAACATGTGTGTTATTTCTTATTTCAAGTCTGAGATTGTTGTTCCAAATTGTGAATTAAAGTCCACAGAACATTATAGTAGAATCGTGTCTCTTGATTTAGATTAAAATTTCTTGAGCAGTTGCAATTCTACATCATAATTCTACAACATGTTTCCTTTTTCTTGGTTTCCATGATCCAATCCAATGGATCTTGTTTAAAGAAATTATGATTGAGTTATATAGGGTACAAATACTTAATTGTCTTCAAAGTGTCCAATAGTAGTGGAAAATATTGTCAAAGCAGCTCCACAATTAAATACTAGGTGCAAGCCAAGGAAAGAGTGTATACTCAGTTGAAAATCATTTTCACCGTAGCCTTTGTGATTGTGTAAGGTCCATATTGGACTATTATATGCTTCTTTTGGGTGCATGTGAGGCTATATTTCTATATATGCAACCACACCTTCTCACCAACTTGAAACTTATGTGAAACTCAATGCTAGTCATATTGCTACTTGTACTTGGCATTGAATTTCTATAGGATATCATTAACCCATTGTTAGAGGTGCTAGATATATTCAACAAATTTGGTTGTTTTATCTACCTCGACATAACATGGTAGGACTCTATTGATGAATATGTAATGGGCAAAGATACATCAATAGGGGCTAATGGTTGGAACCCCAAGAACATCTGAAAATGATTGTGGCCAATAGAATTGTGGAGAGCTCTGTTATGCTAAACATATGGAAGGAATTTTTTCCATGTACACGGATGCCTAGAATTTTTCATGCACAAGATATGCACAATCATCATGTTTACCACCTCTGTTTGTCTATTTTTTTAGGGGTGAAAGGCAATCGATTTGGTCAAATTGGCATTAATTGGAGACCACATGATAGACTATAAGGTAATGAGGAACCTATTATCCCTATCTAAAATAATGGTTTGAGGTAGTCCAAAATGAACCCAAACATGCTCAAATAAGAGTTTAGTAGTGGCCTTAGCTATGATACTCTTCTTGCATGGTGCAAAAATGGCCATCTTAGAGAACCAATCAATAATCACAAACGCACAATTGTTATGACATGCTTGGTGGAGGGAAAAAATAGCATTGACTCCCAAGGATTATATAGGGTAGGTAGAGTAGTGTATAACCATTTCTTATTGATGGTTGGCTTAGTAATGGTATAGGTGGTGTACAATTAAAACCAAAAAGCAAACAAAGTGAAGGATTTTTAGAGACTAAGACACACTCGGGGACAGAAGGAAAACTAGTTGGAACTAAGTAAACTAAGTGACACAAGCCATGTCACACAAGTTGACTGCATCCAAGGTGTCTGTTGATGTGGAAATTTGAATTTTCTCAAATTGACCAAGGAAAAATCAAATTGAGACTTTCTTGTTGCATTTTTCAACACTTCAAACATCAATGCTAAAATTATTTTTCAACTTACACCAAGATTGAGCAATGTAGTTGATGTACATCAATGTTGAGTGCCAATATTTTCATAGAGGGGCTACATTAATAAACATAGATTTCTTGTCTCATTCATTATTTGATTCAAGTTTCTCGACATGGAATGAGCAAAGTTTCAAATTACATTTGGATTGTTCACAAGTTTGGTACTCCTCCTTAAAGGAAAATTCCCCTAGTGCTTTTATAGTTGATGGAGTGTAATTTTCTACACCATATTTGGAAACCTCAATATACCATGACTTTCTCATCAATCCATTTGGGGAATGAGTTGAAAATTCCAATATGAGAGACGCTCTTGTAGCCATGTATAAATTTGCCTCTTTAGGGTCTTGGTAGAGAGACTCAAACTATGAGTAGAATGAGAGCTAGTTGGAATGGATGTTGTAGACTAGATACAACGCTCTTATTGAAAATGATTCTCCCATTGTTACAAACCCCACAATTTCCATATGCAATACAATAAGCTAGACTCTTTCTAGCTAGGAAAACACATAATCTCATTATGTTGATATTTAAAACTAAAAGGAACTAAGGGTATAGAAAGAAGCAACTCTATTCACCACCACAAAGAAATGGAAAGAAGGCCTCTCACTATATTTGGCCTTGAATTGTAATAAATGGGTAGAAACATAAAAAGTGTTTTTTAACCAACCATGACAGCAAAAGTCACAATTGAAGTGGCAATAATGGAAGTTAATTGCAAAAATAAGTCAGTATAGGAACAAGTACCCATCTCCACCTCGATCATCCATCCATTTTCTCATTATATGCCTACCGAAGGTTCATCATATATAGAATCAATATCCATGACATGGAATATTTTTTGAGACAATGCTTTGGGTAGAGTGGAAATCTAGTAGTGAAGAGACATGTTTGGAAGTACTCAAAGGGTTAGGTGTGTCAAGCTTGCATACATTTTCCATTCATAAGCTATAGGATTTCATTACACTCACTAATAAAAATTCTAGGGTCTTGGAGGTGGGATCGAATTGCCAAGTCAAGTGTGACATCTTTATTTGAAATATCATCCCACATAATGTTTTGAAATTCATTCTTCTCTTTCTTTGGTGAGAATTGTATCCTTATCACCTTTTGCAAATGTTCCATGCCCACCAACATAGGTGCAACAATTGTCCTTAATGAATTGTAACCCACTTGAATCCCTTATTTGTTTCCAAGCATTGATCATGATGACCACACGAGTCCACATAAAAATTATTTAATAAAAATATCTAATTCAAATTGATTTAGAAAGTATATTTTTGTGTGGAATCTTAATCCTTGTCTACTTAGTTGTTAACCTATTCTTTTGTTAAAAAAAATAGAGTTAGATTTGGATAGAAATCCATCACACTGAAAGGAACCAAATCTAGTTGTCCAACTCCAATCATCACAAGAGGCACTATGTGTTGATTGAATAAAGATGGTGATGATGGAGTAGTTGAAATAGGAATTACATATGACAATACAGGAATGGGTGGCATAATAAAGTTTGGGTTGGGTGGGATTGCATCATGCTAAGATATCATATCAACATGGCTAAACACACTTGTTTCAAGAGAAATCCACTAAGTGTGTACATGGGTAAGTGTGAGAGTTGTAGGATTTTTTATGCAGGAGCATCGACCCACCTCTGATAAATAAGTGAAAACAAGTTTCTAAAAGGAAAAAACATGTAAAGCGCAATTTTCAAAAAGAAAAGGTGATATCTACTTTGTAAATGATTAAAATCTTGAGAATCAAATCTGTGAGGGATCTTATGGATATCATTGAGAGATTTTTGGAGAAGATCGTAGATCTAAAGTGGTCCATGACAATGTCATTTTCATATATAAAATATAAACATGATATGTCTGGAAGGGGTCAATTGGATGAATATCAGACTCGCCAAGGTGCTACATAATAGTATATTGATTAATTTAATGAAATTTGATTCCTATGTTATGTAAATTTGTGCATAAACTAGTGTATATGGTTGTGATTTTAAGAACGTGGGGTGTGTATGTTGGGGTTGCATGTTGGTTACAGGTTGCATAGGATAGAGTGTGGAGGAAGGCAAAAACTGAACGGTCCACATACTCAAATCATGAAGAAAATCCATGCATTCCAACAATGGAACGATCCACATTGATCATGGGATAACGTTGATCATAAGTGCTAGTGTGATAATTTTGGCCATGATGATGAGATCCTGGCCATCAACCACGAGAAGGATCGATGGCTAGAAGGATATCTAGTGACGAGATCCTATCATTCATCCTTGAATTGATCAGATGGTTAATAGTTAATTCACCTATGTCAAAGAGTTACACAGAACACGAGTTTATGGAATGAAAAATAGTTTACATTCCACATTTTATGGATTTCAAGTGTGGATTGAGTCATAGTTGGCAGAACACTGAAGTTCCACTAGATTTGCAAGACATTTAAATCCATATATATATATATATAGTTGCATATTTGTTTTGGAAACCATTTCGAGTGGTTAAGTAGTGTCCCATAACCCACAGGTCCAAGGATTAAAACCATAAAAATTAGAAATGAAGAACCCCTAGAAACTATTTTCATCAATTTTACACAACCATTGAAGATGGTGATATTGGTATGCCATGGAAATTAAAGCGAAATTGCAATGTGTTTGTATCTAATTGAGAAGTGTCCATATCTATTTGGAAGGAGTTAGTTATCACATAATTTCATGCCTTGATTTGTACATGGACCAGTAATCTAGGAAGAATACATTAGGTAATGGAAATATCAAGTTGCATAGCAGGATATTGAGGAGACTAACTAAATCTATAGAAACATCTGAAATCCCCATGTGTTAGAGCCTAAATCTACCTCAAGATGAGAAAGGCAGGTCTAGGGTAACATCAAACCACACTTAACCTGGTATTTAGCCCTACCAGGTCGAGAGAGGGCTCTCTCCTTGTCAATCTCAATGAAAATTTATCAAGGAAGGCTTGAGATGACTGATATGAATTTTAATCTTAGGCTAGGTATGTTTTCTCAGATGATTTTGTTTGATTTTAATGGTTGGTTGCTGGATCAGATGGGGAAGGCAGCTTTAGGTCCAGGAAATGAACACAGATTTGTAGAGGTTTATGTGGGGCGAGGTAGGAAAGTGTCTTAGCACTTTGAAATGAGTGTAATGGTGAGTCTAAATACTAGTGAGGAGCTGGAGATGGCATAAAAATGTCATGAATCCTCTTCAAACAGTAGAAGATATGTAAAACTAAAAGAACCCCAAGGCAGAGCAGTAAAACATCAATGGATTCTACCCTTTACACTTGATTCATTTAGTTATGCAGAATAAGAGAGATGATGGCACACATAAACATAAGATCACTGAATAACAGAGAAGGAAACAATGCTAATTCACATTACCACAAGAATCCCACAAAAGTCTACAAAACCCTGGTTTATTTCCTTGCCAAATTGCAGAAGTGATGTACATAGTAGCTCAATGCATCCATAAGAGTCCAACCTTTACAAATGACTAAAAGAACACATGATATAGACCTCCAAACCACCTATTCTATCCATCAGGGGTCGAATCCATGAGAAGAGGGGTGGTTTCAACCATATCTAAACTAGGAACACAAAAATAGGCAGTGGAACAACTTGCCTCTAAAACCTAGGAAACTTATTCATTCAACTCTAAACCACCTACAACTGATGTATCTACCTTATCAAGTCAATTTTTATCATTTTTACATCATAGTACATAAATTTACATCATGTCACATCATTAATTTGACCATAAGAGAGAAAAAGTCAAACTAGAAGAAAACTAGGCGAAAAACAGAGTTTTTGAGCAAAATTGGCACTTTTTCATCCTGTGCGTAGCGCCATTTTTCCTGTGTGTAGCGCTTTTTCCAAGCTACTTTAGGAGGACTTCCCAACGTCCAAATCAGGTGCAAGATAGCTCGTTAGAAATCCCTATGAGTCTAATTTCTAGAACAACTTGAATTTTTTGATTTGGAATCCCTTTGCCCCTCCAAAATTGCAATCTCCCAAGACTGCTTCCTGTGTGGCCAAAAAGTGGTAGAGAGGGCATTTTTTGGGTGTTTTTGGCCCTTTTGGAGGTCCAAAACTTGTCAAAGTTTCCTATTAACTTCTGAGCATGCATAAATTTTCATAAGGAATCCAAAAATTCCAATTTTTCTTCAAATGAAGGCCCCTATCAAAAGCGAGCGCCGGTGGTGCTACGCACCTATTGGAAAAGCATGTGCGTAGCACCACTGATTCTGTGTGTAGCACCGTTTTCAGATAACGTTTTGGAGGCCTTCCCAGTGTCCAAATTGGGTACACGATAGTTCGTTGGAAATTTTATTGAGTCTACTTTCCAACACAACTTGAATTTTTCAATTTGGAGTTCATTTGCCCTGTCAAAAGTCAAATCTCCCAAGACTGGTCAAAATGTGAAAAATGAGGTTGCCTAAAGGCAGAGTGCTGTTGCAGTCAACTTTTGAAGGTCTTCCTCAACTCCAAATTGAGCTCATGATAGATCATTCGAAATATATCAAAAAAATTATTTGGCCAACCAAGCTAGGATAAATCTTGATTTTCCCAAGGTCACTTCAGAGGTGCATCAATTCTCCTAAGGCAACTATATTTTTGACATTTCTCTAAAACCATGACACCTGTGTAAAAAGTGAAGGAGGTTTTTCTTCCTTAGCCTATTTTGGACAAAAAACTCTCTCACTTTCTCCAAATTCATCTTCTATTTCTCATAAACATCATTTGAGTAAAACCTACCCCGATGTGTGGAACAGGGGATTTGTTGAAATGAAGGGAAATGAAGGGGATAAGGGGCTTCTAAATTCTTGAGGAAATTTTGGAAAGTAGGGAGGGATGTTAAGAAACAGGGGAAAGTGTAATTTCAAATATTGAGTGAGGGGAAGGGGTCCAAAAGGGCTAAACACAGGCCTAGCCTAGAAAATTGTCAAATTGTAGCAAGAAACTAGGGTTTGTGGGAAAATGAGGAATTTGAGAGATATCAGTGATGGGAAGTGTTTAATAAGGTACATTAAGGATAGGGAAAGGTGTATGAGCATCAGGATGCAAGCTTTGTTGATGATTTGACCATCCAAGAGAAATTACCTTCAAAACCCTAAGAGAGGGAAATGAGCCTTACCCAAGTACAACTAAAGCACGAACAAGGTGTAAAATGACCCATTGGAACCCGAAATGATGATGAAAACCCTTTGAATGATGGTACACTTAGTTGAATGGTGACATGGACCGACCTTTGGACAATTTTGAAAGGAGTGAAAACAAACCCTAGACCTGATACCTAGTGACCAAAATTTACTTGAAAACTCACTAAAATGACAAAATTTGACATTGACACTATGAGACCACTTTGTAAGAGCATATTTGATCACTAGAGGAAGGCTGCAGAGACTAACACTAACACCATGTTTGGAATGTTGATGAAGGGGAACATATTTTGCTTTTTCAATGGGCTAGGTTGGAGGTAGTGAGGCAGTATCTGAAGAAATGGATGAAGTATTTGTTCCAAAGGTTGTGAATAACAATAACGCTTCCTAGGAGTTTGTTGATAATTGGATATATGCTAGTGCAATAGGGTGGATATTTAATAAAATATTGTCCACAATAATGTGGGATGTCAATTCTTTTTCAATATTACATTGTTAATGGTCATGACAATAATGGGGAATTGATTGCTAGAGACATGGGTGTGAATATCTTTGCCTCACATCATATGGAAAAGTTTATGGGGGATGGATTTTGTATTGTAGTATGGATGAGGCATGAAACAATGATGCAAAGATCATAATATTTAGGGAATGATCTAAGTGGTAGCCTATAGCCAATAAGTTATCATGTGTTGCATCTTGCATGTATTTTAGTAAAAGGAGTTATAATCATTGGCCTTTGAAACGTAGAGGTCCAAACATTATGAGGACAATGCTCAAAAGGTCTTTATATATGGCAAGCCATTGCTATTGAGAGAAAATCTACTTAGTGGTTGGCATCGCTACTATGTTGGGGGGATTTTGACGCAAAAAGGATGTGTGTGGTGAGTTCAAATATAGAAGTTGTAATGCAAACAAACAAACTGGAAAAGACAACAGGTGTGACAAAAATATAACTAAGAGGTGGAGGAAACTCAAAAGAGAATTTTGCATTATATATATATAGAGAGAGAGAGCCAAATCCTTGAAACTATTACACTTTTTATTTTCTAATGAATATTGTGGGATCTTATTGTAGGAAAAATAGATTATTTTAGGGGAACTGGTTCTTATCTTAACTATAAGAGTTAGATATGGAGAAGAGTAGCCTCTTGCTTACCTTGGCTATGAAAGTTACAAATAAAAGCTCATGTAAAGTATGGTTGGAAACTATAAAAATAGTGTTATTACTGATAAAATATCTTACATCAACACATAATAGGATTTTTGTAGCTAAATTTGAATTCGAAATGGAGATAATAAAATTTGGCTTTATCTCGAATTTAATAAAAATATATTCTTTACTAACCACTGTAATATAAATTAAACCCTATGTAACTAAAGCTTGATTAATGTATTCCATGTCCACATTTTGGATTCTTGTAACATATACTTGGCATAGAATATTATTAATGAGAAGGGTCAATAGTTTTATACAAAAAAGTCTTACACACCTTTTTGATGGTTAATTATACTATGACTTTAAGAATTAAATTATTTTTATTTTTATATAATATTAATAGCAATTATATATATTAAGTCTTATATTTTAAATATAAAATCTATATCTTAAATTTGTTTATATACATATTTGACAAACTTCAATGGCTTATATTTATAATTTTCTTTCCAAATATTAATGAGGCTATTTATAACAATTATGACCATTATAACCAATTATACTAGCAAAGTAAATTATATTTTTGAGTTTGTGAATTTATGTTATGGAAATATGTATTTTTACGTGAGGGGTACGAGTTTGCATTCCTCCCTACTTAATACGGTGGATTCATCTTGATTTTAAAGACAAGATTAAGTTCTAAAAAGTTTGTTATAATTTTATATTTTATTTAATTATTTTGAAAAAATATTTATTTTTAAATTTTTTATTATAATTTTTTTTTATGAAATTTTTTTATTGATTTATCAAAATATTATAGAAGATTTTTTTAGAAAGCTTTTCATTTTCAATCTTACTCTAATCAGATTTGTTGGCTAAGAAAGATAAAAGAAAAACAACTAGTCAGATATTAAAAATTAGAGTGAATCCTCTTACAAAATGCACTGAGTCTCCAAAAGACATAGAGAATACAAATGTAACCAGCCATCATCACTAATTTAGGGAGAAGTCGGGGCATGCCAAGCATTAAGGTAGTCTGAAAGTCTAGGACCCCCATGAGCATGGAACTCCACATGATCAATCCCGCCTTCTAACAAGTCCAACCTTTCATGAATGTGTCTTTGACTCCTCCAAAAAGAAGCCATTATGTCTAATAAGTCCCACTGGTTATGTTGTATATCATGCATGAATGCAATTGTCTTGTTCCAGCCCTCATGTCGTTTCAACCCTAGATCTATCAAGAGTGTTGTGATATGTTACAATTATTTGTCCTATGACTCTAAAAGGGAGGTTTTGCTGCAAGAACAAGAGAAATTAGATTTTCTTGAGCCGGTTTGTTATCTAGCCCAATGTCCTCACCTCCTACGACATCATATGAACCCGCCCTGCCACTACAACCCGCCATATTCCCACGAGGAGCACCACCACAATGCATTGTCCCTCTCTGATACAATATTCCCCAAGAAGGTCCCAAACACTAACACCAAAAACACAACCCCCTAAAAATTGGTGCTAAACAAGGTCGTCGCCTTACCATCAAATGGTGCCTAGAGTCGCTCTAACCCAACTGGGCCAAACCACAAAATCCCAATTCTTGTGCCCACCACCAACCCTAGATGCCACAAGGGCTCCACCAGAGTGGAATTCTTACTAGGAGCAAGACCCAATATCTAGGAATTCAACTTCCAACCCTCAACTTTAAAGAAAATGACAAACCAAACTCCGTTGCAAACACCACAAGATGCCTCAAAAACTGCACTAATAAACCATAGACATTCGAAGCAAAAAATTTATGAACTCAACAGCCACTGCTCCCAACTGTGTTACATAGCGAGAAAATTTCATTGATACTTAATAGATAGACTCAAAGAACTTGCCCCTTCCTCTGGTTAACTGCAACTGAAGTGTGTTGGAGAGACCCTCTCCACACCACGGCTAGCCAACCTTCGGGTAGTCCTCTATCCCACCTTGCGCCAGGGTCCCAAACTCTAAAACTCAACCCATCAATCCCACTAGACCAACCACCCCACTACGCAACAAGCACATTCCTCCCTGCAATGCATGGACTACCCAACATGAAAAAGGTGGCAAATTGTGCATACACAATGATCCCTTCACCACCTTCCAAATCTCCCATAACCAGACATAATAGATGTTGGAGGAAAGCCATCTTTCCAACTATAAACAGCATGCCCTTTCTCTTGAAGTGTCCAGGCGTTCGCCACCCCTCCCTCCACTTGTCGTTATACATTATTATGTGATATCATACGGTACTGTTGGAGTACCCTCCCCATGCCTAACCATTTTAACTCACCATGATCTATCACCCCCATCGAGGCTCCTTTATCTCTATCGATGATACTGGTTAATTGATCCGTTAAGTCAGAAGAGGAAGTCGGAGGCCAATCTTGATAGGTGGAGAGATTTGAGTCCTGACTTCCCTAGTTTTCCAGTAGATCAATAGCCTTATTCGTCATTATCAATGAGTGGGTTGTAATTACGTAAGGGAAAGATAGCAACAAATATTTCATTCTATGGGCCAGGAGATCAAGATGCCAGTTCTTGATGATATTCTGGATTGGAGAACCATCAAGAAGTTTTTGCTCTACATTGATTGCCAACTAGGAGTCCCCGTTGATCTGAAGATTCAAATAATCTTTCTCCCTTGCCCAGGATAGTCCTTGTTCCAGTGCCTGAAATTTTTCCATGTTTTTGTTGGTGAATCCATAATATCTGACATAAAAATAGAGAGGCTTACCTTTCTCATCTCAGAAAATACCTCCAAATCTCGTCGGGCCTGGATTTCCTTCGAAGCCCTATCAAAGTTCAATTTTATGAAACCATGAGGGGGAGGAGTGAATTCCAAGTGTGACGTGGATTTGAGGGAGGGCAGTCGGCCCTAGGGCTTAATCACAAAATATTGGGATCTCCAACTCCTTAAGAATTCGAGATTCCTCCCCTTCCACTTTCCAGTATTCATCCCCCCATTCCTCCAATAGGATCAATTATTCAATGTTCATCTTGGTTCTCTTCCATACCTCCTCCCTTGTGCTCCTTTCATCCCTAAATATAACCTTGTTATGAGCCTTCCAAACATTCCATAGAAATAGCCTCAGGGCCAACTCTCGGGCTATGTTCACAATGGGGATTTTAAATAGGGAGTTTCTCCAAACTTCTATGGATTCACCAAGGCTATTATGAGATTGGTCCAAGCAACCAAAGGTGGTTCTAATCCTATTCCACAACATTTCCATGTTTAAGCATGTGTTCAGCAAATGTTCTAAGCTCTCTTCATGCTCCTGGCACAAAGGGAACCAAGGGAGGCCTTGAAAACCTTTTTGCCTCAAGAGATCCCAGGTTAGGAGGCATCCACGATGAATCAACCATAGAAAGCTAACCACTTTAGGCCACAACTTCCATCCCCACACTTTATGCTAGAAAGGCTCCTTTAGTACTTGTTAGCTCTACTACAAACTTTAGCATTTGGAGGACCAAATATCAGCTTCACCGTGTGTTTACGCTCAGAAGGCAAATCGCAGCAGTGTTTTCCTCCCTCCTCCTTCATTTCCCTTGCACTCCCCTAGCCCCGCTATCTCTGTTTTCTTCCATAAAACCTCTCCATTCCCCGTTTAAACCCTCCGAAACTCAACCAATCCCTCTTTAGCCCCTTTTCCTTAAGCCCCGGGTGCTTAACCCACGACCCTACGCTTCCTCAGCCCTTAGTCGTCCTTTAATCACAGTCGTTGATCGTCCTGATCCAACGGTCCCTGACGCCAAAACCTTTTTCCCCCGCGCACTAAACCCCGTTTATTTCCCCGTCTTCCGATCATTTTTCGCGCATTCCGATGGCGTTCGCGCCTCCCGATCACACAAGCTGCCCACTCATTAACCCGCAGGGAAAGCGGTTTTGGCCCCTTCACATCCCCCACGTGTCGCGTGATGATTATGATTGCGCGCTCGTTGTACGTTTACCGCCATCCTCCGAAAGCGGTGTGGGGAATACCACATACCACTCGTCCCCACCGGTTAACCTCCGTATATCTTCTCCGCCCAATAGCCGTTGGATCCACCCGCCCGAGATCCAATGGCTCACACTTGTTCGCTCCCATTTCCTCCTGATGTCTCCCTCCGAGTCAATCTCAGTCGTTCAGCTACGCGATCCAACAGCCAATAGTTGTTCCTATCATATTCATGCCTCCACCATACTGTCCATACCACCCTTGACTGTTCTGTGCTGCCGAAGGACAAGGGCGATCACCTACCAGCACTCTGCGTAGTTAATCTTCAACCACCGCATTCAAAAAAGCAGGGTGGCCAAGAACGAAAAGGACATGCCTCGAGCAGTTGAATTCATTCAGCAGTTATGGAGCATTTTTTCATACGACATTCCACCTGCTCAAGAAGGACAACAGAATATCAGGAAAGGTCAAATTCATTCATTGAAGCAGCAGATCATATCAGAGGCCCATTTTAGATAGTTAAAGTGGTTGGTAGTCCATTATGACCCCTCCGCGCATAGAATAGCAGAGCATTTTTGTAATCAACCTCTATATATACCTAGAAACAAGATGTGATGAGGGTTGATGGTTATTGTTTTGATGTAAGGTTTAACTTCTGGAGACTATAACTATTGTGATACTTGCAGCGTTCGGTCTTCATTTTTAGCTAATACAAGCTTCTTTTGCTGTTAATTGCTCACTTTCCATTTCTAATATGTTCCAAGTTGTGCCTGTTATGCATTTTTCATGTGCTCTTGATGTTTAGCATTAGAGGGTGTTGTGGGGAAAAGTATCCGACTCAGATGACCCTATCCCTACTCTAAAGGTGACAGTCTTTAGCAACAACTGAAAGTAAAGCTTTGATGTTTTCCTTTATGAAAGTACAGAGAGAAGGAAGAAAAGATTAACCAACCTGGTATCTTTCGCTTAGTCGATCCTTATCCTCTCTCCTTGTCTCTTGTTCCTAGCTCCTTGCTCTCTTTGCCGGCCCAGCTACACACAGATCCTGCACAAAACAAGAGAGGAAACTACAAGATACATGTACTCATAACTGATGCATGGATTAGAGTGAATCAAATATACAAGTAAATACAATACATCAATGCAATACAAGTATATAGGAGAACATGCAAAACTTTATTGATAGAAGTAACAGGGTTCTGAGAAGGTTACAACCATTGATGGCTCCAATCCAGCAGCACCTCCCCAGCAGCAAGAACTCTCCTCTTCACCTCTAGTAAAACAATCACCCAATAGCTCTAACTGTAAACCAACAGCACCTCCTTGCTTTACACGAAATTCCAGCCTCCTTAGACCTCATAGAAGAGCTCTATATATAGGATAGAAGAAGAGAGGATGAGTCAGCTTGAGACTGACATAAAGCTGCCTTGTGTCCTCTCCCTCTTCAGTTAATCTTCAGTTCTTGAGTCCACTTGGAGATCCTTGCTTACACATGGTGATCAAGTACCTCTTACTCATCACAGGGTGAATCTCATGAACCAAGTGTCAGTTTGGAAGCTTCCTGGGCAATTGACACCTTGCAGAATGACTGTGCCACTTGGCCAATCTCGCCCAGCGCAGGTAGCCTTCATTGCTTTTGACTTTCAGCGCAGGTACAAGGAAGAGCAGTTGACATTCAGCGCAGTTGCTCAGTGGAGCAGCTGACATGATCCAAAATTAGCCTGTTTTGAAGTGTTTTCAGGTGGAGAACTGATTGGAAGTGCTGTTGTTTGATGACCTTGTTCTTTTAGGGGTAAGAACAACATGTTTAGGGACTGAGGATCCCTGTAATTATTGACATTTCATGCTCCATGCTGCGAGGCACAAAAATGTCTATAACAGTTGCCCCCTAAAGTATGAGGCCGTTTATCGGGTGAAATGCTTTATCTAGAGGGTCCGAAGTTCATTCCAGTGCTGAGGAGGCGCCCTGTAATACAATACAATACGATACATTATTTTTCATTCTATTTTCATGATCTAGCTGAGGCGGGCATTCCCATGCTCAGCTTTATAAATACATTTTGGTACATAGAACAGACGATCGTCTGATGGTAGACCGATAATTCTCTGCTGGAATTATCATCCTTTGAGTAGGATGATCATCTGCTGCAATGATGTACATGACAAATGCTTTTATACTCCCTGAATATGTATCGCAGCCCGGATGGATGAAACTAGATCCGGGGTCTTCAAACTCGTTCGATCTTCACTCTAAGTACAAGTCGATCCATGTGAGAATTTCGCTGAAGTCGAACATGGAAAGACATCGCTTGATTACCGGTCAATGATGAAAACCGTTAACAAGCGCGAGAGGAATCACCGATAATGATAATGACCCTCAAGGTACCGCAGTACAATTCACGTGGCGTGAATAAAGGACTTGGCGTCGAACGCCACGCAAAATCTTCTGGTCGAAGGTCATTGATGTATACCTGTCGCCGGAAGTGAGAAACTTGCCATTGAGGCATGCAAGCTTCAAAGTACTGATGGGGTTGTTCCTAGATCAACTTCTTGGATAATGAGCTAAAGTCGACAAGAAGTGATCCGTCAAAGGAGGGCCTTAATGAATCCCACATCAATGACACGGAACGGAGCTAATGATTTTAGTGGAGGTGAAAACAAACTGTGACATATGATTCAGGGTGGCGATCATGAATGGATGAAGGATAATGTATGGCAGTGGATGGGACACGGTTGACACTTTCAGAATGACCTCTCTTGAACATATAACGACACTGATGCGATGGATCGGTAGCATTACCCCAAAATGTGGATGGTTTGGCGAAGACCATGGTGATGAGACCGGTGAATGAAACAACCCAACCCGATGTGGTACGGAAGAAAAGTGTCATGTTCAAGAGCGACTTGCTACCATTAAGCTTTGATGTTCTCCCAATTTTTCCCCAGTCATTTCTGACCAGTACCTCTTTATTTTTGTCAAGCTTGAGGAGGATAACATATGCTTGTTCTATAACCTGCCCTTCGGGCAAGCCCATCGCTATGATTTAACGAGCTTAGCGATAGGGAAACTCGTTCTCGTCTAAAGACAAGTTTGTCGCTATTTAATGAATTTAACGAGTCTAACGACAAGGATAACTCGGTCCTTTTCATTTTTAGAGAGTCTGAAAAGGTACATAAAGTCAACTCCAAAATTCCTTTTTCGTCATCTAATCCCTTAAGTCCGAAAAAGTATAAAACAATACAGAAGGGATGAATTTTCGATTGCTTTTAACGAGCCGAACAAAACAAGCGCTCGATCTTTTTGTGCAATAATCCCTCAGGTCCAAAAAGATTAAAATCTAGAGGAGGGATAGCTCTTCCGGTCGTTTTAACGAGCTGGAAGGCCAAAACTCGGCAAACTTTTCATATTTTACGAGTCAGTGAAAAGAGCTCAAAGAAGACTCGTCTTTTGAGGAACGAGTGATAAACAGGGATAGCAACTGATTCCAGGTACAAGTTGGAATATTCCAATCACGGCAGTGTCATAAGGATGGCTAAGTGAAATCACTCTTCGCAGCTGTTCCTCAAAATGGGTAAACAAACATATGGAGATGAACGATTGGCCAAATGAACGGATGGAGGTGAGACTGCAAGAACACGACCAAGGGCTTTAATATGGCTGTCAAAGGTTACATTTACCAAGTTTATTTACCGGTTCATTTTTTCTGGGTGAGCTTGAACTCTAAGGGAAGATTGCTCACAACTTATGTTTATTTTTTAACGAGCATGAACTATGCGCTAAAACTGCTCGGATCTTGCGTTTATTTTTTAACGAGCATGAACTATGTGCTAAAACTGCTCGTTATGCCCCCAGCATAATAATGCAAATCGAGGTGTATGCCCCCCAAGCTTCATTGCATTCAACTTTGTTGATTGGAATGAAGGTTTACCATTGAGATCTGGAAAGGGGATTGTTTCATTTTTTAATGAGGTTGACATAGTAAAAGAACTATCCTCATGGTTTTTCATTTTTTAACGAGGTTGACCTGAGATAGGAACTATCCTCGAAGCCGACAAAATATCTAGGAATCTTCCGAATCCAACCAGAAGATTGGATTAGATTTCATTTTGTAGGTTTCCACTGTGGCCACTCCCGCCAGATTACTTGGAGGCGGTAGGGCGAAAGTACCCATTAAGGCAGGGTCTTTTAGGAGACCTACTCCGATATTTTGGAGCAAATGATTCCTTCCATTGATCATTGGAATGCTCTCTGTAACTTGTGAACTGTCGTGGAGAAAAGTTTGTTGGTCAACGATTGTAATTCCCCCTTGGAAGGGGAATGCAATCTTCCTGAAGTAGGTTGACACAACTGCGGCCATGGCATAGATCCATGGTCTTCCAAGTAGGATGTTGTAATCGAGGTTTCCATCAATTACTTCAACATCAATTCCTACTGTTTTGCCCCCCAGTTCAACTTGCAAGTTACTTAAAATCCCGTATGGAGTGTATGATCGTCCATCAAATGCTTTTAACGTCGTTGACGATTTCGACAAGGATGGTGAGCCTAAATCTTCCCAGCAACTCATCGACATAAGACATGTAGATGCCCCCTCATCAATAATTGTTCGATGAACAGTTTTGTTGAGGGCTTTCACTTGAATAAGGAAAGCTAGTTGAGCTGGTAACTGAGGGTCATATCCTTTATGATCAAAGGCCACAAGATTGGAATCCATTGGGCCAATCCCACCTATTGCTGATAATAAAGCTTGCTCTTGGGAGGGGCAATTTTGTTGTACTTCAAGTGTCGACATAGTGGACGGCGATTGGGCCGGGTCCTTTACTATATTATAATTCTGTGCTCCTTTGGCACGAGGATTAAATGTCGATTTGTGTACTACTCCCTTTCGCGACTTTATCATCAGCTCAGGAACGATGGGTGGCACAACTTTGGTCAAAGCTGTCGTCGAACTACTAGGTTGTTCATTAGCCTTGTTATTCGACAGCCATGGATTCCCGTAATCTTTATTCCTTGTCAAAGCATTATTCTGCTGCTTTGAGGTAGACAACATAAGCACTTGGGATCGGGAAGCATTTTGATTAGCAACCAGATTTTGACCAGGATTAGGAAACGGATCAGTCAACACCGCTGAGGTTTTCGGACTCTTAAAGAATCTTTTAAGCTCAGCTTTGCATGGACAATCTGCTGTCCAATGATCCTCATCGCATATATGACACCCCGAAGGGGGTTTCCCTTTTCTCCCTTTCTTTTTCTTCTTGTCTCCTGGTTGCTTCAGTTGTTTGCCCTTGTCGTCCGACACGGCACTTACTTCCGAGGCAAGAAGTTCTTCATTTGCATTTTGATTCGAAGTCTTACGGGTTTTCTTAGACGAATCCCGTGTTGACTTTGCATTTGCAGTGCCAATCACACCATCGCCGGCATGAGAGTCACTATTTGATCTAGGAGGGGGAGGAATTGAAAATTCCGGTCTAGGGGCGTCAGGTATCTTGTCATAGAGCGTGCCAGACTGAGTATATACTAAGTCTAAATACTGGGCACGAGCAATAACTTGCTCCTCTGTTACGACGCCTCCCTTGGCCACATCTTCTGTTATAGCAGGAAGAAGCGACTTTATAAACCACTCAGCTAAAAGCTGATCTGGAACATAAGTCTTTACCATTCTGCGACGACGACGCCACTCATGTATATGATCTGATATATGTGTGGCCGTTGTCTGCTTGAAATTGGTCAAGATCTCTGTTCCAGTTTCGTACCTTATAGGTAACTGAAAGTGTGTTAAGAAAGTCGTGGCTAGGGAACTAAAATTATCGAAAGAGGCTCTAGGTAACTCAATATACCATTTAACCGCCGGACCAGTCAATGTCCTCTGGAAAAGGCGAAGCCTTATCGAATCATCATTCAAGGTATTCGATGAACACCACAGATGGAATGTCATCACATGATTCGACGGGTCTTCGCCAGGATTTCCATTGAATTTAGGGATGTCCGAAGGAAGTTTGTGAGGAATCGCTGGCCACCAATGGGCATAGGCGATTGGATCGTTCGTCAATCGATGTAAATCTGGTAATTCTAGAGTTGCCACGAATGGCAACTGCTGATTCAGGTTTGGTGAGGCGTACCCAGGATACGATGGAATCGCCTGAGCAGTAGGCCTTTGCATACCAGCATAATGCAACTGATGTTGATATGACTGATATGGCTGGTGGGCTTGGCCACTATAAAGTGGTTGATTTAACCCGTTCTGAATACAGGGTTGCCCACTATTCGCAAAGATCTGTTGTTCAGATCCCTGGTACACCTGTTGAAACTGAGGTTGTTGGTATTACACCATCCATGGTTGCGAAGCCATGTTTTGCTGTGCGATACTAACCGACGGACCAAGATGCGGGGTTATGGTTCCCGTTTGTATCTGTGTCGTCCCGACAGTTGGCGATTGTGGTTGTGTTGCAGGGTCAAGGGGCTGTTGCATTACAACTTGGGGTTGACATACAACAGGCATCGATTGAACTTGCGACACGGTTACAATTGCTGGCGTCATCGGGATGCTAGACATAGGTACACATTGTTGCATGGAATATACAACTCTCGGTTGTTGGGGCAACATAGGCACCCAACCACTCGTCGTAACTTCAGTCAAACCTGAATGCGGTTGAAAACTGCCGTATGGGTATCCTCCCGGAGGGGGAAGTGAAAGGGCATATTGCCCCCCATACGGTAACAATCCGGAGCTCAAGGGTATAGATTGCCTTTGAGGACTGGATGGTCCAAACTGATTTCCAAAGGGATCAATTTGTCTAGTTTCAACATAAGAATTACCGGGTATTATACCGGAAGAACAAACTGGAACAGACCAAGTTGTCATAATAGTCCCTGGGTGGACTCCTTCTAGCTGTTGAGAGCTAGTCGGGACAGCTGGTATGCCGGCAAACATCGTCGGAGTGACAGCGGGAGCTTCTGCTATCGCCGTGTCATTTGGCACAGTCCTAGATGTCGACGGTTGCTCAGACATTTTAAGTCTATCCAATAAACTGCCTAACGATTCTACAGGAACTTCCACTGGCGATGGACAAACTTCTGATGCAGAAGGAAAAAGAGTGATGCCTACTCCAAAATGAGTTGGAGTATTTGCTTGCTGGTCCTCTACGATTTCCTCTATTGCAATCAGACTAGGAGGAAGAGGAAGACCGTCAGGTCCGTAAAAGATTTCTGGTGCCGAAGAAGGGGTTGCTTCGACAGCGACAGTTGTTTGAGCAACAAGACTCTGTGGACCGGTTTCAGATGGAACTGGTTCAGTTATGCAAGTACTTGTTCTCAGACTAGGATCAGTACAACTGTCCCTCTGTCGTTGTTGAACTTCTTCAATAGAGGCAGGGATTCCAGAAATATTAGGAGTGACCAGAATCTCAGATGTAGTTGGAACTGTTGTTCTAACTTTAATGGGAGATTTTGACCCGGTCAAGCGAGTTTGCTTCGTCCGTACTACTCTCGATTCCGGAGACAAAGACGGTTGACTCGCGAGTCTCCTCGAACGACGGAGTTCTAATTGACTTTCCTCCACGGTTGCGGATTACTCGATCAACTAAAATACAAAAAGGGGAATTATGTTTCCGTATTGAATGAATTTTATTAGACGCTTTTAGACACAACTTTGCTTTTTCATGTTTTAAGAGTCGAGAAAAAGCTAAAGATGACTCTAGTCGCCTTCGATGTATTAACGAGCCCGAAGTGACAAATGCTCGGTTGGACTTTTTCAGTTATAGAGTTTGAAAAAGGCCAAAAGAAACTGCTCTGGAGATCTAGGCAGAGGGTGTGCCAAACCTTTCGCGAAACCACAGAATACGTTTTACGGTACGGGTGGTCGATCTTCGTGAATGCTGTGTTCACTGCATCGCGATCAGTAGGGCGGCCGACACGGCTTCCTAAGGATAAAGGATAAATGCCTATAGGGGTCTCCCAATATACGCGACGGTACGCGGGAGCACAAGTCCGTATTAGTGCTATCGTCCCTCAGGAGGAATCACCCACCTTCGTAGAGATCGACAGTCACTACGTTTAACGACGCCGGAACACGTCTCTACCTAGACCTCTATTGTGAGCGTTATGTTACAATGCGTTTTTAGATTCATTCAATATATTTTAAGTTGATCTTGTTTAGCAGTTTGTCTTTCAGGATCACCACGAGATGTATTGGTACAAATTCCTAAATGCAGCTAAAATGATAAGCAAGCTTTACAATCTTTTTAGCTTTGAAAATCCTAACTACTGAGGGGAGAGAAAAACATTATCTTTCCACACAGAGCATAAAGCACAAACTAATGCACTTTCCCCTAGATCAATCACGCAAACTTATCAAAAAATGCAAATGCAAGATGCATGTATTTCTTTTCTTTTCCCTTAATGTTGATGTAGACAAAAAGGAAACTGTTGTATAATTTTGAATCTAATTTCAAGAAGAAATAAACAAGCTTGTCCACAATCAAAAAGACACCTTATGATAGACTTGTTTAAAACACAGGAAATGTATAGATTCAAACCATGAAATGAAAAGCAAACAAACTCAAACAGCCATGAACAGTAATAAAACTAGCTCATAAGATCACAAAGACACTTTTACAGTTCAGGATCTAAGAGGTCACAGCTATACTGGTTCGCTTTTCACAATGGGAAACTGTAACTGAAGCAAGAAATACTGAAAGAACATTCACAGTCTCATCACACAACTGAGGCGGAATAATGTCAAGGAGAAGTGGTCTACAGCAAGTACAATGACCAGCAAGCAATCAGCTAAAACTCAGTGAAAACAGGGCCAAGACACAAAGGGAAAGCTGAGCAAGACAATGGCTAACTGGACCAGCACAGGTTCTAGTCTGCCAGTTTGACTCTCAGTGCAGTTCCCGAAGGGAGTACCTGCGTTGTAATGCAGACTGCCTGTGGACAGCCTGCACTGACTCACGAGAGTTTCGTCTACAAAGAATTCCGGGTCATAAAAAGCTCAAAAATGCACTGTTTTTGCTGAAATAAAAAGCTATAGGTCAAGTACAGGCTAAGGGATGATCAAGAGGATGAAGATCTATCACAAAGAGTAAAGAGTCTTTTGTAGATAGGCTCTTCAAATCTTGAATTTGTTCAACAAATGAGCAAGAGTAGCAGTCCCTCTACTTCGCTTTTGATATAGTCAAAAGCTTTTCGATTTGGTACTCTTTTCTTCAAGAAATGAATAGCAAAAATACTACAAACACCAACAAGATACTAGGCTCCCCAACGGAGTCGCCAGTTTGTTGTGGGGAAAAGTATCCGACTCGGATGACCCTATCCCTACTCTAAAGGTGACAGTCTTTAGCAACAACTGAAAGTAAAGCTTTGATGTTTTCCTTTATGAAAGTACAGAGAGAAGGAAGAAAAGATTAACCAACCTGGTATCTTTCGCTTAGTCGATCCTTATCCTCTCTCCTTGTCTCTTGTTCCTAGCTCCTTGCTCTCTTTGCCGGCCCAGCTACACACAGATCCTGCACAAAACAAGAGAGGAAACTACAAGATACATGTACTCATAACTGATGCATGGATTAGAGTGAATCAAATATACAAGTAAATACAATACATCAATGCAATACAAGTATATAGGAGAACATGCAAAACTTTATTGATAGAAGTAACAGGGTTCTGAGAAGGTTACAACCATTGATGGCTCCAATCCAGCAGCACCTCCCCAGCAGCAAGAACTCTCCTCTTCACCTCTAGTAAAACAATCACCCAATAGCTCTAACTGTAAACCAACAGCACCTCCTTGCTTTACACGAAATTCCAGCCTCCTTAGACCTCATAGAAGAGCTCTATATATAGGATAGAAGAAGAGAGGATGAGTCAGCTTGAGACTGACATAAAGCTGCCTTGTGTCCTCTCCCTCTTCAGTTAATCTTCAGTTCTTGAGTCCACTTGGAGATCCTTGCTTACACATGGTGATCAAGTACCTCTTACTCATCACAGGGTGAATCTCATGAACCAAGTGTCAGTTTGGAAGCTTCCTGGGCAATTGACACCTTGCAGAATGACTGTGCCACTTGGCCAATCTCGCCCAGCGCAGGTAGCCTTCATTGCTTTTGACTTTCAGCGCAGGTACAAGGAAGAGCAGTTGACATTCAGCGCAGTTGCTCAGTGGAGCAGCTGACATGATCCAAAATTAGCCTGTTTTGAAGTGTTTTCAGGTGGAGAACTGATTGGAAGTGCTGTTGTTTGATGACCTTGTTCTTTTAGGGGTAAGAACAACATGTTTAGGGACTGAGGATCCCTGTAATTATTGACATTTCATTCTCCATGCTGCGAGGCACAAAAATGTCTATAACAGAGGGGCTGTCATCCCACCTCTATGTTAGAATCTAGTATGTATCATTGAATATGTTATGCAGGTTTCTGCTTACTTAGTGCCAGAGAGTTGTCATCCTGTCTGTGCATTAGGAAATAGATTTGAAGACCTCTTTACTGGTTGCAACCGGCCATCACATGGTCTTGTGCATCTGCTGGTGTGGTCAGTATTCCCCATGTTCACTTAATCCTCAAACTGTGAGTAATTGGTGGTCCAAAGCCTTGTAGTCTGGGGTTGTTCACCCATGTCTGGAGTTAAGCATAGTAGAAGTGGTTATTTGGCTTGAACAAGCATCATTCCTTCCATTCATCCATTTCCAACACTTTTTTTGAGTTTGTAATGTTCCCGAGCATCTCTGAGATACAACCTAGGAGAGTTTCTTGGGGTGATAACATTAATTGGAGCCGTTGCCGGGGAGAGGAGATTGAAGCTCAGCTTCCCTGGGAGACGACACAGTTCCAAATTTTAATGATAGACAAAGTTTGGACACATTTCTGGTTGTAATCATCTATCTGGTGACTCCACTGGAGGAAGACCAACCTTTGGCGACTCCACATCACAGTCCTGGCTCAGTTTGTGAGGCATGCTCGAAGAAATCCTCAGAAATCACGAGTTGAACTAGTTCCTGACCTTGAGAAGATCGTTAAGTAGAAGAAAATTTTGCAGAAAGGAGCATCAGGATCAGGTAAGCCCCAAAAGTCCCATGTATCTCTGCTAGTGAAGAAATCACCTTCAGAGATTCATAAAGCTCATTTTCATTCATTTCCCTTTCGGACCTCAGTCCAAAGAAAGCATCCCATACAGTCCATCATATTCCTCTGTTTTTTTCATCCATTACGTTGCTTCATGCCACTCAGTCTACCAGTTTCCTTACACCTAACTCCAGTCGTGGCAGGCCAACAAGCCCTCACAAAGATAGAAAGAATCATTGCTGCTAGGTATGGACCCTTGGTCTTGCCTGTTCCTTTAAATGCCATGCATGCAGGAGATTATCAGGAATACATGCCTAAGTTTACTGGTACAGAAGGAGTAACAGCTGAAGAGCATCTAGAGTCTTTTTATTTTTATGTTGATAACCTGGATATCTATGAAGAGGATGTGTGGATGAGGGTTTTTGTCCAAAACCTAGATAGGGAGGCTAGAAAATGGTTCAGAGAATTACCCCCTAGGTCTATAGCAGACATTGAGGCCTTAGATGATGTGTTCCTAAAGCATTGGGGGGATAAGAATGATCTGCTCTATTATCATACTGAGTTTGGGAACTTACAAAGGGAAGATGGTGAGATGCTGTCTGATTTCAACATCAGATTTAACCATATGTACAGCAGAATGCCCGCTGAAGTGAAACCTACCCCTACTTCTGCTATGCTTACTTATGCCCATGCCTTCAATTCTCAGTTCTGCCTACTGTTAAGAGAAAGAAGATGTGCTTCTTTGGCTGATATGCAAGATGCAGCCTTTGAAGTAGAATCAAACATCGTGGCTGCAAAAAGACTCAAAGGTGATGCTGAAAGAAGAAGACAGAGGGGTGACTCCTCATCATCCTCAGATCCTAAGATCGATGATTTGGCCAGGATGATAGAATCATTAACCTCTGAAGTTTCCAGATTAAGGGTGGAGCGGCATTCTAAGGAAGCAGGAGCTCCTAGTACCTTTGCTCTTCCATATCCAAATCTATATAGAGGAGCAAAGGAGCAGTCGCAAATTTTGCAGAGAAACAAAGATGCAAATGAAGACAAAAGGGTAAAGACCCTTTTTCAGAGTATAGTCATGGAGGAAGATCGTTTTGAAGAAGAGGATGAGGTTCAAGGTTTGGAAGATAAGGACAGTGCCCCTTTCTTAACCAGAGCTGCCTATGAAGAATCATTATCCAGAGGCACTGCTCGTGAGTTTTTTGTACCTGTAGAACAACAAGCTTATCAGCAAGAGCAATCAGCAACAGGTCCCACCATCCTCGAAGACCTTGAGCCTAAAGCCAGCCCAGCTTCCAATGACTATGAAGATCTGCAAATCGACCAGCCTGCTGTTATCTCCAAACTAGTGATCAAAAAGGGAGAAGAACGCTCCCCATCATCTTATGCTTCTTTGACTATTCCAGTGACAATCCCTCATAGTTGCCCACTAAGCACTGAGGCAGGCCATAACTCAATACCCAAGGCTGATACTGATCATCTCAGTCTTTATATTTTGATGCCTGCCTAGGTGACCTCCACACAGCTTGGAAGGGCAGTGTGCCAGATCACAGAGGAAATGGATGCACAGTTTTGGGACTCCCCCTTGGATGCTAACTGTTCTAAGAAAAATGGAGCAGATGATGTCTCTGTGTCCCCCGCATGGGAATACAATGGTTCACCATTCATATTAGTTGTGCAGACCACAAATGACACAGAGAAGTACACAGCATTCATTGTTATCCAGCAAGTGTACAAAGGCTCCCATGAAGAACATCCGAGGATGAGAGTATACAAAAAGGAGATGAAATTTGATCCATATCTACTAGATAAGGTCAAATGCCCTAAACTCTTTGAGGTAGAGGATCAAATCAACCCAATTTTGTAGATCTATGATGAACGGGCTGAGAGGAGGGGAAACAATTTTGGTGGCCTAGTAGATGACCAGTTTTTTAGGATTTACGATTACGGTTTCCGAGCCTTAACAATTATAAGCACGTTCTTTTGCAGGTTTTAGGGTAGACTTAATTTGACTCCATGCCCAATGGATACTAGGCAATGTTTTTAAGCTTGTTTTGTATCAAGGAATTAGTCTGCAGTTCTTGAGACCTCACAGGGAGGATCTCATCCCCAGAAGGAGCCAGTGTTAGCTCTGCTACAAACTTCAACATTTGGAGGACCAAATACCAGCTTCGCCATGTATTTACGCTCAGAAGGAAAATCGCAACAGTCTTTTCCTCCCTCCTCCTTCATTTCCCTTGCACTCCCCTAGTATCGTTATCTCTGTTTTCTTCCATAAAACCTTTCCATTCCCCGTTTAAACCCTCTGAAACTCAACAAAGCACTCTTTAGCCCCTTTTCCTTAAGCCCCGGGTGCTTAACCCACGAACATGCGCTTCCTCAGCCCTTCGTTGTCCTTTAATCGCGACCATTGATCGTCCTAATCCAACGGTCCCCGCCGCCAAAACCTTTTTCCCCCGAGCGCTAAACCCCGTTTATTTCCCCACTGTCTAATCACTTGCCGCGCGATCTGACGCCGTTCACGCCTCCCGATCCCGCAATCTGCCCACTCGTTAACCCACAGGGAAATCTGTTTTGGCCCCGTCACATCCGCCATGTTTCGCGCGATGATTATGATCGCGCGCCCGTTGTACGTTTACCGCCATCCTCTGAAAGAACTACGGGGAATACTGCTTACCACCCGTTCGCCCAT
Organism: Pinus tabuliformis; assembly: GCA_031772625.1. NCBI lineage: Eukaryota > Viridiplantae > Streptophyta > Pinopsida > Pinales > Pinaceae > Pinus > Pinus tabuliformis. The sequence continues at coordinate 885,286,587 of CM062813.1, forward strand.
CCCCACCGGTTAACCTCCGCATATCTTCTTCGCCCAATAGCCGTTAGATCTACCCGCCTGGGATCCAACGGCTCACGCTTGTTTGCTCCCATTTCCTCCTAATGTCTCCCTCTGAGTCAATCTTAGTTGTTTAGCTACGTGATACAACAGCCGATAGTTGTTCCCGTCATAGTCACGCCTCCGCCATACTGTCCGTACCACCCTTGACTGTTCTGTGCTGCTGAAGGACAAAGGCAATCACCTACCAGCACTCTGCGTAGTTAATCTTCAACCACCACATTCAAAAAAGTAGGGTGGCCGAGAACGAAAAGGACATGCCTCGAGCAGTTGAATTCATTCAACAGTTATGGAGCATTCTTTCATACGACATTCCACCTGCTCAAGAAGGATAGCAGAATATCAGGAAAGGTCAAATTCATTCATTGAAGCAGCAGATCGTATCAGAGGCCCATTTTAGATAGTTAATGTGGTTGGTATTATGACCCCTCCACGCACAGAATAGCAGAGCATTTTTGTAATCAACCTCTATATATACCTAGAAACAAGATGTGATGAGGGTTGATGGTTATTGTTTTGATGTAAGGTTCAACTTCTGGAGACTATAACTACTATGATACTTGCAGCGTTTGGTCTTCATTTTCAGCTAATACAAGCTTCTTTTGTTGTTAATTGCTCACTTTCCATTTCTACTATGTTCCAAGTTGTGCCTGTTATGCATTTTTCATGTGCTCTTGATGTTTAGCATTAGAGGGGCTATCATCCCACCTCTATGTTAGAATCTAGTATGTATCATTGAATCTGTTATGCAGGTTTCTGCTTACTTAGTGCCAGAGAGTTGTCATCCTGTCTGTGCATTAGGAAATAGATTTGCAGACCTCTTTACTGGTTGCAACCGGCCATCACATGGTCTTGTGCATCTGCTGGTGTGGTCAGTATTCCCCATGTTCACTTAATCCTCAAACTGTGAGTAATTGGTGGTCCAAAGCCTTGTAGTCTGGGGGTGTTCACCCATGTCTGGAGTTAAGCATAGTAGAAGTGGTTATCTGGCTTGAACAAGCCTCATTCCTTCCATTCATCCATTTCCAACACTTTTGTTAAGTTTGTAATGTTCCCGAGCATCTCTGAGATACAACCTAGGAGAGTTTCTTGGAGTGATAACATTAATTGGTGCCGTTGCTGGGGAGAAGAGATTGAAGCTTAGCTTCCCTGGGAGACGACACAGTTCCAGATTTTGATGATAGACAAAGTTTGGACACATTTCTAGTTGTAATCATCTATCTGGCGACTCCACTAGAGGAAGACCTACCTTTGGCAACTCCACATCACAGTCCTGGCTCAGTTTGTGAGGCATGCTCGAAGAAATCCTCAAAAATCACCAACTGAACCAGTGCCTGACCCTGAGAATATCGTTAAGCAGAAGAAAATTTTGCAGAAAGGAGCATCAAGATTAGGTAAGCCCCAAAAGTCCCATGTATCTCTGTTAGTGAAGAAATCACCTTCATAGATTCATAAAGGTCCTGTTCATTTATTTCCCTTTCGGACCTCAGTCCAAAGAAAGCATCCCATACAATCCATCATATTCTTCTATTTTTGTCATCCATTACATTGCTTCATACCACTCAGTCTACCAGTTTCCTTACACCTAACTCCAGTCATGGCAGGCCAGCAAGCCCTCACAAAGATAGAAAGAATCGTTCTTGCTAGGTATGGACCCTTGGTCTTGCCTGTTCCTTTAAATGCCATGGCTGCAGGAGATTATCAGGAATACATACCTAAGTTTACTGGTACAGAAGGAGTAACAGTTGAAGAGCATCTAGAGTCTTTTTATTGTTATGCTGATAACCTGGATATCTATGAAGAGGATGTGTGGATGAGGGTTTTTGTCCAAAACCTAGATGGGGAGGCTAGAAAATGGTTCATAGAATTACCCCCTAGGTCTATAGCAGACATTGAGGCCTTAGATGATGTGTCCCTAAATCATTGGGGGGATAAGAAAGATCTGTTCAGTTATCATACTGAGTTTGGGAACTTGCAGAGGGAAGATGGTGAGCTGCTGTCTGATTTCAACATCAAATTCAACCATATGTACAGCAGAATGCCAGCTGAAGTGAAACCTACCCTTATTTCTGCTATGCTTACTTATGCCCATGCCTTCAATTCTCAATTCTGCCTGCTGTTAAGAGAAAGAAGATGTGCTTCTTTGGCTAATATGCAAGATGCAGCCTTTGAAGTAGAATCAAACATCGTGGCTGCAGAAAGACTTGAAGGTGATGCTGAAAGAAGAAGAGAGAGGGGTGACTCCTCATCATCCTCAAATCCTAAGATCGATGATTTGGCCAGGATGATAGAATCATTAACCTCTGAAGTTTCCAGATTAAGGGTGAGGCAGCATTCTGAGGAAGCATGAGCTCCTAGTAACTTTTCTCTTCCAAATCCAAATCTATATAGAGGAGCAAAGGAGCAGTCGCAGATTTTTCAGAGAAACAAAGATGAAAATGAAGACAAAAGGGTAAAGACCCTTTTTCAGAGTATAATCATGGAGGAAGAGCGTTTTGAAGAAGATGATGAGGTTCAGGGTTTGGAAGATAAGGGCAGTGCCCCTTTCTTAACTAGAGCTGCCTATGAAGAATCATTATCCAGAGGCACTGCTCGTGAGTTTGTTGTACCTGCAGAACAACAAGCTTATCAGCAGGAGCAATCAGCAGCAGGTCCCACCATCCTCGAAGACCTTGAGCCTAAAGCCAACCCAGCTTCCAATGACTATGCAGATCTGCGAATCGACCAGCCTGCTGTTATCCCCAGCCCAGTGATCAAAAAGGGAGAAGAAAACTCCCCATCATCTTATGCTTCTCTGACTGTTCCAGTGACAATCCCTCATAGTTGCCCACTAGGCACTGAGGCAGGCCATAACTCAATGCCCAAGGCTGATACTGATCATCTCAGTCTTGATATTCTGATGCCTGCCCAGGTGGCCTCCACACAACTTGGAAGGGTAGTGTGCCAGATCACAGAGGAAGAGGATGCACAGTTTTGGGACTCCCCCTTGGATGCGGACTGTTCTAAGAAAAATGAAGGAGCATATGATGTCTCTGTGTCCCCCGCACATGAATACATTGGTTCACCATTCATATTAGTTGTGTAGAACACAAATGACACAGAGAAGTACACAGCATTCATTGTTATCCATCAGGTGTACAAAGGCTCCCATGAAGAACATCCGAGGATGAGAGTATACAGAAAGGAGATGAAATTTGATCCATATCTACCAGATAAGGTCAAATGCCCTAAACTCTTTGAGGTAGAGGATAAAATCAACCCAATTTTGCAGATCTATGATGAACGGGCCGAGAGGAGGGGAAACAATTTTGGTGGCCCAGTAAATGCCCAGTTTTTGAGGATTTATGATTAAGGTTTCCAAGCGTTAACAATTATAAGCATGTTCTTTTGCAGGTTTTAGGGTAGACTTAATTTGACTCCATGCCCAATGGATACTAGGCAATCTTTTTAAGCTTGTTTTGTATCAAGGCATTGATCTGCAGTTCTTAATACCTCACAGGGAGGATCTCATCCCCAAAAGGAGCCAGTGTTAGCTCTGCTACAAACTTCAGCATTTGGAGGACCAAATACCAGCTTCGCCATGTGTTTACGCTCAGAAGGCAAATCGCAACAGTATTTTCCTCCCTCCTCCTTCATTTCCCTTGCACTCCCCTAGCCCCACTATCTCTATTTTCTTCCATAAAACCTCTCCATTCCTCGTTTAAACCCTCTGAAACCCAACAAAGCCCTCTTTAGCCCCTTTTCCTTAAGCCCCGGGCGCTTAACCCACGACCGCACGCTTCCTCAGCCCTTTTTCATCCTTTAATCACAGTCGTTGATCATCCTAATCCAACGATCCCCGCCACCAAAACCTTTTTCCCCCAAGCGCTAAACCCCGTTTATTTCCCCGCCGTCCAATCACTTGCCGCGTGATCCAACGGCGTTCGCACCTTCCGATCCCGCAAGCTGCCCACTCATTAACCTGCGGGGAAAGCAGTTTTGGCCCCATCACATCTACCACGTGTCACGTGATGATTATGATCACGCACCCGTTGTATGTTTACCGCCATCCTCCGAAAGAGGTGCAGGGAATACCGCTTATCGCCCGTCCCCGCCAGTTAACCTCTGCATATCTTCTCCACCTGATAGTCATTGGATCTGCCCGCCCGGGATCCAATAACTCACGCTTGTTCGCTCCCATTTCCTCCTGATTTCTCCATCCGAGTCAATCTCAGCCGTTCAGCTGCACAATCCAACGGCCGATAATTGTTCCCTTCATAGTCTTGCCTCTGCCATATTGTCTGTACCACCCTTGACTGTTCTGTGTTGCCGAAGGACAAGGGCGATCACCTACCAGCGTTCTGCACAATTAATCTTCAACCACCACATTTAAAAAAGCAGAGTGGTCGAGAACGAAAAGGACATGCCTCGAGCAGTTGAATTCATTCAGCAATTATGGAGCATTCTTTCATACAACATTCCACCTGCTCAAGAAGAACAGCAGAATATCAGGAAAGGTCAAATTCATTCATTGAAGCATCTAATCATATCAGAGGCCCATTTTAGATAGTTATGTCGTTGGTAGTCCAATATGACCCCTCCACGCATAGAATAGCAGAGCATTTTTGTAATCAACCTCTATATATACCCAGAAACAAGATGTGATGAGGGTTGATGGTTGTTGTTTTGATGTAAGGTTCAACTTCTGGAGACTGTAACTACTATGATACTTGCAGTGTCTGGTCTTCATTTTCAGCTAATACAAGTTTCTTTTGATGTTAATTGCTCACCTTCCATTTCTACTATGTTCCAGGTTGTGCCTGTTATGCATTTTTCATGTGCTCTTGATGTTTAGCATTAGAGGGGTTGTCATCCCACCTCTGTGTTAGAATCTAATATGTATCATTGAATCTGTTATGCAGGTTTCTATTTACTTAGTGCCAGAGAGCTGTCATCCTGTATGTGCATTAGGAAATAGATTTGCAGGCCTCTTTACTGGTTGCAGCCGGCCATCACATGATCTTGTGCATCTGCTGGTGTGGTCAGTATTCCCCATGTTCACTTAATCCTCAAATTATAAGTAATTGGTGGTCTAAAGCCTTGTTGTCTGGGGGTGTTCATCCATGTCTGGAGTTAAGCATAGTAGAAGTGGTTATCTGGCTTGAACAAGCATCATTCCTTCCTTTCATCCATTTCCAACACTTTTGTTGAGTTTGTAATTTTCCCGAGCATCTCTGAGATACAACCTAGGAGAGTTTCTTGGGGTAATAACAGTACTTCTTTATGATTTACCATAATATTATATGTTTCTTTTATCGCAAATGTGCCCTGAGATTTATATACCCATCTCATGTGATCCTGATCCCTAGTGGTGAGCACCAATATTGCAGCAATAATGCTGCAACTCTTGGGCTACCTACTTTACTCTTATCAACCCGGTAGTTCATAACAAACTTGGAAGCGACGGTGTTGTATGCACAAGTACTAGTTCTTACTACAGGTTGTCACTTGGTCAGTCAACGCAAGATCACTAGGATCTCAAGCCAACTTCTATGGATTCCAAAAGAAGCTCTATATGTGATGAAAGGAGAGAAAGACTACTCTACAGATACTACTCTAACTGCAGAAAGGAGAAAGACTGAAATGTAAAGCAAACCAAGTAAATCTTAATTAACCAACTAATCCTAATTTTGCAGAAAACCCTATGGAAACCATGAAAATAATGCCATTACCTACTCAAGGAAGCAAACAACATCTAACTAAGCTATTTCTGGAAGTAAATGAGCAAAAAACATCTTTTTGGATTTTTATGTATTTTTATGTGAATTTGACATGCATGTGATTTATTGTTTGTGAAGGTGGCAACGAATAGGTGGTGTTGAAGGGTGGTTTTGGGACTTGAGAGGATGTAGGATGGTGTGGTTGGGTCCTAGGAGGTCTCAGGTGGCCTTTTAGAGGCTTTTCCCACACTCGGCCTTCAAAAGAAAGCCTACAAGGAAATCTACAAGAGGAAAAACAACGTTCTACATGAGGCCTACAGGAGGAGGCCGAGAGCAGTTTTGGCTATTTCGAGGGTGTGAGAGTGGGTGGAAAAGGTGAATTAAGGTTGGAATGAAGTATTAGGGCACCTAGGATCTACCAAGAATCATTGGGAGAGGGAAAGATGATTGGATTTGCTCAAGGAGTGAGGAAGAAATTCTATGGAAAATGCAGAAAGCTAAGGCAGAATTGAGGGGAGACTTCGGCGACCTGTAGGGCATGGATCAGATGGAGGATGGGATGGCTGATAGGCTAGCCTACTGCCAAAATATCTCTGCTGCATAAACAACTGACAGTCAACCAATGAGATTAAGCAAGCAGTGAAATAAGTGCATCTAGAAAAACAAAGTTTTGCATCAAACTAATCTAAACTGTGATCCAAGAAAGGAAATGTTGATAACTGATGCAAGAAAGGAAAGCATGGAAGAATACTATGGTAAACAAAGAAGCGAGTATGATGAAGAACTTCTGAAGTAAAGAAAACTAGACTATTTAACCAACTAAAAAGTTGTAAACACTAGAAGTCCTATGAATGAGGAAAATCTGTGTTTTTGGGGCAGCAAGAGGGTCTTTGCCTCAAATCATGGTCCCAGAGGGAGGAAGAGAGGCCAAGGCATTGTTTCTAGCCTTTTGGATCTTTTCTTTATCACTTCTTAACCTGCTATAGAAAGCACAAATGGAAGCAAACTATTGAATCATCAACAGCAACCTATTCTTGACCATAAAAGAAATTCATCTAACAACAACCTAATCTACAAACTGAAATAAAACATACAAATACAAGTAAAGAGGAGCTTGGCTGCTTGGATTGGGCCCTAACCCAAGAGCTTCAGCCCTCTGAGGTAACTCAGTGCTAACTCAAAAAGGATTCCATCTTTATTTCCAAAACAATAACAAGATTACATGGAACTGTCAAAATAATAAGCTCGAAGTTGAGCAGAGTTTACATAAGAAAAAGTACAACAAAAATCCGACCCTAGTGAGGCCCTAGGCCTCTCTACTTATACAAATGAAGCTACCAACAACTTCCTTAAAATCAGGGAGGCTTGGCTCCCAAAACTCGAGATAGTCATCAGTTATCCTCCACTTGCTCGGTTGCCTGCTAATGCATGACTTGGCTGCTTGTACTCCGAGCTGAATGAAGGGGAATTCGAAGTGAGGAGTAATAAATGAGGGGGATTCCCTCCTATAAGTCCTCTCCTTTGTCCACTTCGAGTTATTGCTGCCATTTTTCCACTGGATCCTTGACTTTGACCACAAAATTCATCAATAATCTGCATTAAACACATATTAGACCACATGCCATCATAACTAACTCAACTCACTCTATAAGCATAAATATAATTAGAAATCATACAATAAGCTAAGAGAATGGTTGATTTGACTAGGTTATGAGGTAAAATGAGCCCATATAATTACCCATTTATGAGGCTCATTATCACCCCCTACTGAAAGTGTTGCTCATCCTCTGAGCAACTTAGTCCATCTCCTCATATTCTATGGCCTTGGTGGCCTCCCTAGCATCCCATGCTTCTAATGTGGTCTCCTCTTCCTTGTCATAGAATCCTGCCTTCCTGTCTATTTCTTCCCACTACTCTTGCTCTTCTTGTTCTCTTCTGCCTTCCAGCATGCCTAACTGTAGTGGGGGACTCAATTTGAGGCCAAGCCAATTGACCTTCAACCTCTGCATGGAGCGCTTGTACATTGGCACTCTCCCTAATGCCTCCTTCATCCTCAATGGGGAATGATATTCCCTGATCTGCAGACTGTGTGGTAAGGTGTTCCATCTCCTCATACATGCATGCACACACTCATCCCCAAGTAACATTTCCATATCCTAAAAATGTGCAATGGCTTGTGCCTGATCACTGATATATCTAGGGGCAATATGAGGATTATTGGCAAGCAGGTTATGTGTGCTAATGAGTTCCATGGAGTCTGATGGCTCAGCTCTGATCATTAATGGCTCATTCTGCTCCTTTATCATCAACCTTCTTATTTTTGTTGCCCTTAACTCTTCATGGTTCATCCATGAGGCCATGGCCATTAGTTGTAGGTCCTCTAACCTGGCATTGGAGTCCCACACATTCATTTCTATGAGGGCCATGTTATGCAGGTAGAATTCTGCCATCTTTTCCTTATCTTTTGACGTGCTTTGATCACATAGGTCCATAAACTGCCTGTAATCCTGGAAAGGCATTGTGCCTCTTTGTGCCAAAGTATTTATCTGAAATTGCAACCATTGGTCCTTGAGATACAGACCATAGGATTTTTCTGGTGTCCTACATTGCAATGCCTCCATGGACTAGCTAGCCATGCATGCCAGTTGGGTCTCTTTCTCTTGCAGCTGCCTCCTTAGTAATTCATTTTATGTTTCAAGTTGGCTTCTTGCAATTGCTTCTTTGTGTTTGACAGCACTTAACTCTCTACCCATTTCTCTAAGTTTGTTCTCCATATGGCCAATATCCTCAACCCCCTTGGATTTGGCTATTTGCATCCACCTATGGGTCCTTATCCTTTCTTTCTCTAATTCAAAGAATAGTGGAATTGCAAATTTTTGTGGAATTATTCTTCCCCCCTCAAGAAGACTGTAGTAGGAGCCTATTGAGTCTTGAAAATGTCATTCATTTCCATTACACTTTCACTATTATGTCCACTATATCACCTCCATTTCACTACTATGTCACTACATTCATCCCACTTTCATTATCATTGGGCCACATTTATGTTTTCCAAACTTTATTAATTCTTAGCCTTTTTAAGTGAATTTGTGGTTAAAAATTAGAAAATAATGTGCATATGCTTATACCTAACAAGTGGGTTGAGATTGTTGACATGTGTAGGTCAGAATAAGACTTCTAGAAGACCCTTATGTGGCACTCTAAGGCCAAATTCGAATTTGAGTGGAAAGAATCATGGGATCATGAAGATATGTGTCACATCTCCTAATTGTATTGAAACTCTAAGAAGACATGTGTCTTATCAGTTCCTATTTTGATTAGGACTCTAGAGGTAGAGGGAGAGATTCATGGACTCTCATTAATGAGATGGCTTCTCATCTTTTTGTATAAATAGGAGATCTCTCTCCTTAATTTGTTAGTTTTTTAGCTTAAAGTTTAGAGCTTAGCTTGTGAGTCTTAGATTAGCTTGGAGTTTGTAGTTCTTCCTTGATGGCTTTTGAAAGCTTTGGAGAGCTTTGTTGTACTTTGTAATTTTGAAGAATTTGAAAAAAGCTTTGATTTTCTCAACATGGAAAGAAATGTGAAGTAGATGTCATGGAGCTTATTAGAATGTAAAGTAGAGTAGATTTCATTTTGTAATTTTGCTTTGATTTCATTATGTCATTTGATTGCTTTCAAGTTTGATAGATTAGATTTTCCATTCATGCAATTTTAATTCATGTAAGTGTGTTCAACCGGTTGATTGTAGATTAGTTTTTCTTTACATATTTTTGCATCAAATAGTGACATGAGATTTGCCTCTCTGCTGACTTTGTTTTTTTAGCTTTTCAATTTCAGTTATGTTTTGATTTCAGTTTTATTCATTTGCTTTGTCAGTTAGTTTAGATATCAAATTCGTCATATCATTGATGATTATATGCAAAAGCCATAGCTTAGACTACTTGGCGAGGAATCGAACTATGAATGATGTGATTTGATTTTAGTTTTACTTTTCTACAATTAGATATCAACTTGCTCATATAATTGACGATTATCTCCGAAAGCCATAGCTTAGACTATCTGGCAAGGAATTCAACTATGAATGATGTGACCTGATTTTAGTTTTACTTTTCTGCAATTAGATATCAACTTGCTCATATCATTGACGATTATCTCCGAAAGCCATAGCTTAGACTACCTGGCGAGGAATCAAACTGAATGATGTGATTTGATTTTAGTTTTACTTTCCAGCAATTAGATATCAACTTGCTCATATCATTGACGATTATCTTTGAAAGTCATAGCTTAGACTACCTGGCGAGGAATCGAACTATGAATGATGTGATTTGATTTTACTTTTATTAGTTTGCAGTTTTTGATTTATTTGAGTGCAATAGCTTAATTTTTATTTCCGTATTTAGACAAGCAGCAGAGACAGTGGTTTCATGATCAGTATTTCATCTTTTGTTTGATTTAAGTAGCTGCATATTTACACTTTTGTTTAAGTACTGATTTGATCAATAACATGTTTTGAGATCTTTTGACATGCTAAGTTTTGGAAGTTTCCATTAGGGACATAAACCTTGTCTTGAAATCTACATCCATACTTGACCTTTAAAAGTATTCTTAAGATCTTAGAATAGGATTTCCATTTGCATTAGACACTTTAGGAGATCAACAAGAACAAAACTCCAAAACAAAATAAAATCTATACAACAACGAAGTAAGAAAAAGGTTAACTAAGCACATCTGGTGCACCACACTTCATCAGTTTACGATACCCAGATTGATAATTTATGTAGAGAAATTTAAGACGTTAAATTGACTAGACATTTTGGTGCCATTGCTGGGGAAGTGTAATTAGGAGACCTTATTTCTTACATCTAAAAAAAAATTAATAATTCTTGAATATGCTCTCCTCCTGCACTTTGTGTGATCTAGAGGATCAAAAAAAAGGATTGTTATGTAAAAAAGATAATAATAATTCTTGAGTATGCTCTCCTCCTACACTTTGTGTGATTTGGAGGATCAGAAAAAGAATTGTTATGTTAAAAATAAAAAACAAAAAATTATAAAAAAAAAAAAGAGGAGACAAAATAAACTTCATCATTTCAATTGATTCAATAAAAAAAAAATGAAACCCAACTGCTTTGATAGGTTCAACTGTCCAAGATTGATTGATTATGATTTGTAGTGGTCCTCAAAACACTGTATCTTGTTTTAATAAGGTTTTGCAACTTAACTGCGGAATGTAGCTTGATTCCGCAGCTAGTTGAGAATTCCGCAGCTGATTTCAAGGTTTAGCAGGTTACAGGCATCCAATGAAGAAACCGACCACATGGGCATCTCCAGAATTGTCCCAACATGGATCCTATCCTACTCACCCAGATCAGATCAATAAAAAACTAGCCTAAGACCTCAGTCAAAGTCTTGATTTTAGCATGTTTTCTTTGAAGACTTTGCTGCCTGAAATTGAAAATCATTAATCCTTTTTATAAAAATTCACAATTTCAGAGAAGAGAAAAAATCTATGGCTATCTCCAATTCTAGTCTCCACTATGGCCTCAATAGAAACCTGCATTCTTTGTGGTAATTTTGGTACTGATATTAGATGTTGATTTGGGTACAAGTGCCATTTTGCCCATGGTGAAAAGGAGCTTGGGAAGGTAAATGCAGTAACACACAATCTTAAAGATGATCTGGCAACAAGACCTTTTGGTAGTAGGTTCCCAGTTGGTGGCTTAGATGGAAAGTCTGGAGGTCGTCCTGGCTATCGTGAGGTTACTCCTCCTAGTATGGCAGCTGTAGCTACATTTGGTGCTTCAGCAACTGCAAGAAAAATAATAAATATCGATGTTGCACTTGCTGGTGTTGTAATTTGGAAAGGTGCTGAAAAATCTAAGTAAATTTTTCATTCAACTGGTGCAAAATTGGCTATAAGAGACCATCAGTCCTATACTAACCCGAAGTATATTGAGTGGGAAAGCAGTTTTGATCAAATAAAGGAAGTCGGTGCCTGGGTTTGTCAACTGATCGTGCACACGAGTACTACATTGCCTGTAAAGTAGATTTCATTTGTTACAAACAATTTCAAAACCGCGACCATTAGGAATCGATAAGCGTAAACAACAGACCTGCAAATGAAATTCAACCACAGTAATTTAAAAAAAAAAAAAACGTAAAACAGAGAAAAATGTCAAACTTTGAATGCACGATTTGGCCAAACAGAGGCAAATTTGGAAAAAATAAAACATGTGTTTTTTTTCCAGTAGGGTCAATTATATAACCCAGAAACAGTTGTTAGAAATTCGTGGCGGTATGGGAGATATCCTCAGTTCTTTGGAGCGCATTTTTGCCTACCACGTGAAAAAAACAGAATTTCAATTAAATGAACAAGCTGTGATTTAATTCGGAAACGGAAATTCTAATTTGATTATGTGCTGCCATTTACTCCACCACATCTCCCGCCTTTTATTGCCACTCGTCTATAACTCATTAACACCTATAATCCCAATTGAAGACGGCTTTGTTTAGTGAATTAACTCCATTACGTGAACCAGTTGAGTACGCCTCTTCCAAACTGATCTGTCAATTTCAATCGAACTTCACTACTCCATCTGTTTATCCCTATGTTCCTTTCATAAAATGCTTGATGCTTTACTCATATGGATTTTATTATTTTCATAGTCACATGCCTTGCATGATTCGTAGAGATTTAAATTGCAGCAACATTCTCGTGAATGGCAATATTGGATTCTTGTGAATTGTAAGCTAATTGCATACGACTCTTAAACCCTTATTATTTGTTCCTTACACCGAGTTTTTTTTTTCCTTTTCATATCTTCACAGCCTCTTTGCATACTCAGCCAACTTGTTTTCACACAGCCTATGCATATCTTCACTCTGTCTTCATATATATTCATTAGCTGCGGAATCTAGCCACTTTCCGCAGCTGATTCAACTTTCCGCAGTTGTTTTTGTTAAACTCTAGGTTGCAGGTGTCATCAGACAAAACAAGGCACGTGGGCAAGTTAGAAATGACCTGGACATGGATCAGGTCCTATTGGTTTAGCCAGATTCATTAAGGAAAGCCGTGGTCAACGGTGGTCAAATGGTGAGGAGGTACATACAATTACTTTAGTCACAGTCATCTGCTTCCATATACATTTTCATTCCATTTCCATATCCATATATGTCTGATTTCTATCCATGCAATCACTCCATTTCTCAGATAGTAAAGGGAATTCTGAAGAGTAGCCGAGAACAAAAATGATGGGGCTCATTGGGAGAGCTAAATCAGTTGAACACACTTGGACTTGGACTTTCTTTAGCTAGATCAAACTAAAGGATAAATTGGATACAAACAAAATTATGGTTGTCACACAAGAACCAACCATCATGCAATCCAATAAAGATATACTTTGCAAAAATAATCAAAATATCATTATGCAAAGTTCAAAGATCAAAATGGAATGCAACAACAACAAAAAAATTGGTTGTAACAAAAGAACCAACCATGTTGCAATTCAAGTAAAAATGATATCATGCAAAGTTAGGCCAAAGCTCAAAAGATTTAATGTAATATATATTGCATGAGGACATGCAATAACTTCAGTTGGGGGGTATGTTGGGTCTTGAAAATGTCATTCATTTCCATTACACTTTCACTATTATGTCCACTATATCACCTCCATTTCACCTCCATTTCACTACTATGTCACTACATTCATCCCACTTTCATGATCATTGGGCCACATTTATGTTTTTACAAACCTTATTAATTCTTAGCCTTTTTAAGTGAATTTGTGGTTAAAAATTAGAAAATAATGTGCATATGCTTATACCTAACAAGTGGGTTGAGATTGTTGACATGTGTAGGTCAAAATAAGACTTCTAGAAGACCCTTATGTGGCACTCTAAGGCCAAATTCGAATTTGAGTGGAAAGAATCATAGGATCATGAGGATATGTGTCACATCTCCTAATTGTATTGAAACTCTAAAAAGACATGTGTCTTATCAATTCCTATTTTGATTAGGACTCTAGAGGTAGAGGGAGAGATTCATGGACTCTCATTAATGAGATGGCTTCTCATCTTTTTGTATAAATAGGAGATCTTTCTCCTTCATTTGTTAGTTTTTTAGCTTAGAGTTTAGAGCTTAGCTTGTGAGTCTTAGATTAGCTTGGAGTTTGTAGTTCTTCCTTGATGGCTTTTGAAAGCTTTGGAGAGCTTTGTTGTACTTTGTAATTTTGAAGAATTTGAATAAAGCTTTGATGTTCTCAACATGGAAGGAGATGTGAAATAGATGTCATGGAGCATATTAGAATGTAAGGTAGAGTAGATTTCATTTTGTAATTTTGCTTTGATTTCATTATGTCATTTGATTGCTTTCAAGTTTGATAGATTAGATTTTCCATTCATGCAATTTTAATTCATGTAAGTGTGTTCAACCGGTTGATTGTAGATTATTTTTTCTTTACATGTTTTTGCATCAAATAATGACATGAGATTTGACTCTCTGTTGACTTTGTTTTTTTAGCTTTTCAATTTCAGTTATGCTTTGATTTCAGTTTTATTCATTTGCTTTGTCAGTTAGTTTAGATATCAAATTCCTCATATCATTGACGATTATCTCTGAAAGCCATAGCTTAGACTACCTGGCGAGGAATCGAACTATGAATGATGTGATTTGATTTTAATTTTACTTTTCTGCAATTAGATATCAACTTGCTCATATCATTGACAATTATCTCCGAAAGCCATAGCTTAGACTACCTGGCGAGGAATCGAACTATGAATGATGTGATTTGATTTTAGTTTTACTTTTCTGCAATTAGATATCAACTTGCTCATATCATTGACGATTATCTCCGAAAGCCATAGCTTAGACTACTTGGCGAGGAATCAAACTATGAATGATGTGATTTGATTTTAGTTTTACTTTCCTACAATTAGATATCAACTTGCTCATATCATTGACGATTATCTCCGAAAGCCATAGCTTAGACTACCTGGTGAGGAATCGAACTATGAATGATGTGATTTGATTTTACTTTTATTAGTTTGCAGTTTTTGATTTGTTTGAGTGCAATAGCTTAACTTTTATTTCCGTATTTAGACAAGTAGCAGAGACAGTGATTTCATGATCAATATTTCATCTTTTGTTTGATTTAAGTAGCTGCATATTTACACTTTTGTTCAAGTACTAATTTGATCAATAACATGTTTTGAGATCTTTTGAAGTGCTAAGTTTTGGAAGTTACCATTAGGGACATAAACCTTGTCTTGAAATCTACATCCATACTTGACCTTTAAAAGTATTCTTAAGACCTTAGAATAGGATTTCCATTTGCATTAGACACTTTAGGAGATCAACAAGAACAAAACCCCAAAACAAAATAAAATCTATAAAACAACGAAGTAAGAAAAGATTAACTAAGCACATATGGTGCACCACACTTCATCAGTTTACGATACCCAGATTGATAATTTATGTAGAGCAATTTAATATGTTAAATTGACTAGACAGAGCCAAGATTGGGCTAGGGATCAGGTTCTTGTAGCTTTGTTTCTTCTTCCTTTCCCTGTGGCTATCCTTATACACTTTTCTCCAGCTTTCGGGTCTCCTGTAGTTTTGACAAGGTCTCCTGTAGAACTTTTTGTGCCTCCTTTAGGACTGTTTTTGGGCCCTGTAGTTCTACCTTTTCTTTCCATGTGGGGGATCTAGGAGTCCCCCTTTCATATGTGATAGGTGCCTTGGAAGGGGATTCTGTTAGGCCCCTATACTACTAGTGTAACCCCTTATTGTTATGAGTATAACCCACTTATTATATTTATGTACCCATGTAGTGCCCATATTGTTACTATTGTGCCCCATAGAAGCCCACTATCGTTATTATTGTGCCCTTACATTATTATTGTTATGTCGGCTCTGATTATGTTATAACCCCTTAGACTCCTATATATAAAAAGGAGGTCTTTTCATTTGTATCATCCAAGAATTGTTTATTTATGTAATGTAAAGGAGGTTGCCCCCTCGAAGAGGCTGAATTCTAAGGCGTTGATCTATCTTTTCTATCTTTTCTTGAGCTGGTTTCATAACATTTGGTATCAGAGCTTTTGATTCTAGGGTTTCGCTGCTCCAAACAGGTCATCGTGGTATTTTCACTATAACTTTTTTTCTGTGACGTTTCAGAAGTCGCAAAAAAACCCATTTGAGAAGAAATCGCACTGAACCTTGGGTCCGAATTTCAGAGCTTTTAGCGCGATATTTGCGGAGATATGATCTTAGGAAGTTGGTCTTTTTGCAGAATCCTGAATTACATTCAAAACAGGTGACCTGGGGAAAATCATCATAACTTTCTCTCTAGGGATCGGATTGAAATTTCGTAAGAAGTCACAGAAAGAGGACAGACTAAAGTTTCTTGTATGCATTTTTCAGATCCAAAGGTTGAAACAATGACACGTGGCACTTCATACAATTTCGCTCTTCTGGAAAGGTCTATAATCAGGTCATCTTGGGAGATTGTGCATAACGCTTTCTTAGAGAATCCATTTTATATCAGACTGGTGGCATTGGAAAGAGGACACAGAGGGCTACTATAGTTCACAATTTCAAAACTTAAAGATCTGAAAGTACAGAGTTACAGTCGTTTCAAGGTCGAGCTCCTAAAATCAAGAAAAAGCAAGATGAGGAAGTTTGATGGCAAGGATCCAGTAAATTGGATACTTCAGATGGAGCAATATTTTGATCTACATGGTGTACAACTGTTACAAAAGGTATGTATTGCATCTTCATATTTAGAAACAGATCAATTTTTATGGTATGAAGGGCTTTGTTCTCGTAAAAAACTTGTTACTTGGTCAATTTTCACGGAGGAAATGATAGCACATTATGAGGATACAAAGAGCAACACCTTCTTTAGAGCAACACCACAACAATTGGAAAGAGTAAAAGGGCTTTGTGACATAATGGAAAGAAAAATTATGGAAACCAGGAAGCATACCCCTCACAACTATAAAGATGGAAGTGTTGTTTCTCCCAGCCTTCCACAACCTACAAGGGTTACACCACAACAATTGGAAGAAAAAAGAGAAAAAGGGCTTTGTTACAATTGTGATAGCAAATGCACTAAAGGTCATAGGTGTGCTGAGAAGAAATTATTTTACATAGAATATGAAGAAGAAGAAGAAAAGGATCAAGAAACATCAAAACAAGAGGATATACGCCAGGACATCACCCCAGAGAAAGAAGAAATGAATCAGACCATATCTTGTAAAGCATTGGCAAGAATTACTACTCCTAAAACTCTCAAGATAGAAGGATATATCAAGAAGAAAAAGGTGCAAGAAGTGAAAGATCACATCGAGAAAGAAGAAATGAATCCAACCAGATCTTGTAATTCAATGGACAAAATTACCACTCCTTAAACTATCAAGATAGAAGGACACATCAAGAAGAAAAATGTTCAAGAAGTGAAAGATTACATCGAGCATCAAGAAATGAATCCGACCATATCTTGTAAAGGACTGGAAGAAATTACCACTCCTCAAAAGATAGAAGGACATATCAAGAAGAAAAAGGTTCAAGCAGAGAAAGATCACATCAAGCATCAACAACAAGTTCTCCAACTTTTAAAGGATAACGCCACTTCGATGCAAAATCAAATGAAACAACAGGTAGATCAACATCGTAGTGAAAAATGTTTTGATGTAGGTGATTGGGTATTTTTACTGCTACATCTCAAGCAAGCTATTTATGAGAAGGAAATGTTGGCAATACTACATGCACTTAAAAATGGCGACCTTACCGAATGGGAAGACTCTTCAAGGATAAGGATGTGGAAGCATTGTTTTGTGCTATTTATATTATCCAACCAAATTGGATAAACTAAGCAAGGGATGAATGGAAGAAGGACAAAGAAGTATGGCTACTTATTCAAAAGTTGCAAAAGATCCCAATTCAAGCAATATTGCTAGAAATTGAAAAGGAAAAATCATATTGGAACCTGGAGCAGTCACAGAAACAAGAACCCGATAGCTACGAAATCGATCAATTTCAGAGTATCTCATCAAGTGGAAGGACTTATCCACTGAACATTGCACATGGGAGAACAAGAATTTTATACAGAAGCATCAAGAACTATTCAAGCGTTGAGGACAACGCTTTTTGAAGGAGAGGGGCATGTTAGGCCCCTATACTACTAGTGTAACCCTTATTGTTATGAGTATAACCCACTTTTAGTAGTTTGACCAAGGTCTCTTGGTCAAAATTAGCCGTTAGAAATGTAGCCGTTGGGATCTCTGCACACTCGATTTATTCACGCTAAGCTAGATTGGTTCTTCAACTTGTTCTGACGATGAACCACACTGGTTGGTTCGAAACGCGTCGACAAAAGATTCGCTATGTGATTTTGCCGAAGATTATCCTACAATATCATGGATCACAGAAGTCTAAATTCCTCTATAACCCACTTATTATATTTATGTACCCATGTAGTGCCCATATTGTTACTATTGTGCCCCATAGAAGCCCACTGTCGTTATTATTGTGCCCTTACATTATTATTGTTATGTCGGCTCTGATTATGTTATAACCCCTTAGACTCCTATATATAGAAAGGAGGTCTTTTCATTTGTATCATCCGAGAATTGTTCATTTATGTTATGTAAAGGAGGTTGCCCCCTCGAAGAGGCTGAATTCTAAGGCGTTGATCTATCTTTTCTATCTTTTCTTGAGCTAGTTTCATAACATTTGGTATCAGAGCTTTTGATTCTAGGGTTTCGCTGCTCCAAATAGGTCATCGTGGTATTTTCGCTTTTTTCTGTGACGTTTCAGAAGTCGCAAAAAAAAACCCATTTGAGAAGAAATCGCACTGAACCTTGGGTCCGAATTTCAGAGCTTTTAGCGCGATATTTGCGGAGATATGATCTGAGGAAGTTGGTCTTTTTGCAGAATCCTGAATTACATTCAAAACAGGTGACCTGGGGAAAATCGTCATAACTTTCTCTCTGGGGATCGGATTGAAATTTCGTAAGAAGTTATAGAAAGAGGATAGACTGTAGTTTCTTGTATGCATTTTTCAGATCCAAAGGTTGAAACAGTGACACGTGGCACTTCATACAATTTCGCTCTTCTGGAAAGGTCTATAATCAGGTCATCTTGGGAGATTGTGCATAACCCTTCCTTAGAGAATCCAATTTGTATCAGATTGGTGGCATTGGAAAGAGGAAACAGAGGGCTACTATAGTTCACAATTTCAGAACTTAAAGATTTGAAAGTACAGAGTTACAGTCGTTTCAAGGTCGAGCTCCTAAAATCAAGAAAAAGCAAGATGAGGAAGTTTGATGGCAAGGATCCGGTAAATTGGATACTTCAGATGGAGCAATATTTTGATCTACATGGTGTACAACTGTTACAAAAGGTATGTATTTCATCTTCATATTTAGAACCAGATCAATTTTTATGGTATGAAGGGCTTTGTTCTCGTAAAAAAACTTGTTACGTGGTCAATTTTCACGGAGGAAATGATAGCACATTATGAGGATACAAAGAGCAACACCTTCTTTAGAGCAACACCACAACAATTGGAAAGAGTAAAAGGGCTTTGTGACATAATGGAAAGCAAAATTATGGAAACCAAGAAGCATACCCCTCACAACTATAAAGATGGAAGTGTTGTTTCTCCCAGCCTTCCACAACCTACAAGGGTTACACCACAACAATTGGAAGAAAAAAGAGAAAAAGGGCTTTGTTACAATTGTGATAGCAAATGCACTAAAGGTCATAGGTGTGCTGAGAAGAAATTATTTTATAGAATATGAAGAAGAAGAAGAAAAGGATCAAGAAACATCAAAAGAAGAGGATATACGCCAGGACATCACCCCAGAGAAAGAAGAAATGAATCAGACCATATCTTGTAAAGCATTGGCAAGAATTACTACTCCTAAAACTCTCAAGATAGAAGGACATATCAAGAAGAAAAAGGTGCAAGAAGTGAAAGATCACATCGAGAAAGAAGAAATGAATCCAACCATATCTTGTAATTCAATGGACAAAATTACCACTCCTCAAACTATCAAGATAGAAGGACACATCAAGAAGAAAAATTTTCAAGAAGTGAAATATTACATCGAGCATCAAGAAATGAATCCGACCATATCTTGTAAAGGACTGGAAGAAATTACCACTCCTCAAAAGATAGAAGGACATATCAAGAAGAAAAATGTTCAAGCAGAGAGAGATCACATCAAGCATCAACAACAAGTTCTCCAACTTTTAAATGATAACGCCACTTCGGTGCAAAATCAAATGAAACAACAGGTAGATCAACATCGTAGTGAAAAATGTTTTGATGTAGGTGATTGGGTATTTTTACTGCTACATCTCAAGCAAGCTATTTATGAGAAGGAAATGTTGGCAATACTACATGCACTTAAAAAATGGCGACCTTACCGAATGGGAAGACTCTTCAAGGATGAGGATGTGGAAGCATTGTTTTGTGCTATTTATATTATCCAACCAAATTGGATAAACGAAGCAAGGGATGAATGGAAGGAGGACAAAGAAGTATGGCTACTTATTCAAAAGTTGCAAAAGATCCCAATTCAAGCAATATTGCCAGAAATTGAAGAGGAAGGAAAAATCATATTGGAACCTGGAGCAGTCACAGAAACAAGAACCTGACAGCTACGAAATCGATCAATTTCAGAGTATCTCATCAAGTGGAAGGACTTACCCACTGAATATTGCACATGGGAGGACAAGAATTTTATACAGAAGCATCAAGAACTACTCAAGCGTTGAGGACAACGCTTTTTGAAGGAGAGGGGCATGTTAGGCCCCTATACTACTAGTGTAACCCCTTATTGTTATGAGTATAACCCACTTATTATATTTATGTACCCATGTAGTGCCCATATTGTTACTATTGTGCCCCATAGAAGCCCACTATCGTTATTATTGTGCCCTTACATTATTATTGTTATGTCGGCTCTGATTATGTTATAACCCCTTAGACTCCTATATATAGAAAGGAGGTCGTTTCATTTGTATCATCCAAGAATTGTTCATTTATGTAATGTAAAGGAGGTTGCCCCCTCGAAGAGGCTGAATTCTAAGGCGTTGATCTATATTTTCTATCTTTTCTTGAGCTGGTTTCATAACAGATTATTTCCCTTGGATAGAGGGTGAATCTACAATAATAATTGCCACTTTTGAAGAACGCTAGGGTTTCCTTGTCTTGATTCTTGTGCTCTTCCTAGCCCTGAAATACATTGAGGTCTGCCTCTTCCTCTTCTGTTTTGGCTTAATTGGTGTGCTGAGGGTAGTGAGAGCAGTTGTTGCCTCTCTTTCTAGAGTCTCAGGGGACACTTCTGTCTTTTCTACCCCTTTTTCTCCTCCTTCTGTTTCTCTTTCTGTCTCTGTTTGCTCTGTTTCTTCCTGCTCTGTTTCTTCAACTTTCTCCTCCTCTATCTTAGTTTCTTCCTCCTTCCCTTTTTGTTCTGCTAAGTCACCAGTTGCCTCACCTTCTCCCCCTTGCTTCTCTTCCTCCTCACTGCTAGTAGGACTGATATCATAGGTTAGGGCTTTTATGTCATCTTCTGCTGTCATGTTTCAGAAGATTTCCCATGCTACAGGGAGTGTAAATATATGGAGGGCTTCTTCCACTAAAATTTTGATTAACCCATGGTAACCAAGTTGCTCTAAATTCCTTGCTTGAACTTTAATGCTAGATTCAATGAGAGACTGCAGGAGGAAGTAGGGGATGCTAAGCTTCTAAGGGGCTGGAGTGTCCATGCAATATCTTAATTCATGAAGGATTCTAAAATGGAAACCATAGACAATGTTGTACCTGCCCTCACAGGAAATATATTTGATTATTTAGTAGTGGACCTCATCCCAAGGACATGGTATGCTAGCCCTTCTAATGCCATTTTTATCCTCTACAGGGGTTTCATTGTTTTGGAAGAAGTTTTTCTTGGCAGCCTGGCCAATTGGTTTTTCATCCTTACTCTAGGGCAATCCAAGAGGAAGGGAAGTGACCCTACTAATAAACTCAGAGGTTATCTCCATGGAAAGACCTCTAAAGGTGATAGTGGCATGTGTTCTAGTGTGAGGGACCAAAGAGTGGGCAAATTCTTGATCAATTTCCTCATCAAACCCTCAGAATTTCTCAAAAAAGTTCATCCAATTTTCTCTTGTGAATATGCCCACTACTTGGGGATGTGCACGGAGCCTGGAGGAGTTGGTGGGCTCCTTCTTCATAAAACCCCCGTCATTTTTTTTATGCTTCTTTGGGGATCCAAATGTGGAGAAGGAGACAACAATTTTTGAAGAAAAACAAAGAAACAGGGAGACTGTGTTTTTTTAAGAAATAAGCAGAAATTTTGTTATGTATTTCCTCCACCTAAAGGCTTTATTTCCTCCTCAAAATTAAACCACTGCTTGCATATTTTGATATTCAATGGGGGTATGCATAGAACCTACCTCCTCAGCCTGAGAATTGTGCTAAAACCCGTGTTTTCTCCCTTCAAAACAACTCACTGGCCCTCCTGTAGAATTCTTGTAGGTTCTCCTGTAGAACCTATAAGTGCTCCTGTAGAAAATGCTAAGAGCAGGAATATGGGAGAGATCAATGGAGAATGATGGTTATGAGGTTGTGGGGGCATGAGGAGATTGCAGGAGCGAAGTTTCGAGGAGAGAATTAAGGAAAAGGTGGTGAGAGTGCTCGAGGAGGAGTACTTAATGCTTTTTATGGATATTTCTGGTGATGGAGGGTGAGCTGACCATATTCGGACCGTTGGTCCCCCACCTGCCTTGTCATCATGGCCCTTTCCTCGTAATCATCCCTTATAATTACATCAGAATTCACACTTCCTCCACTACTTGTCCTTGACATCTTTCTTGAGTTGACTGTGCGCACGTGTGGGTGACATCTTCGGATGAGTGGAGTCAACTAGATGAAGGTGGCCAAGTTAACTGGCCACCTTTCCCTTGTTCAACCTCAACCATGTCATTACTTTTGCATGCCTTCTAACTACACATTTGCAAACAAAGGAGCTGGTTAGTTACTTACCTGAGATTTGAATGTGTTTGTTGTGAGATGTTGTGGCTCTCTCTCTGCTACATGCCCTTGTTTATTTTAGTGCATGATGTATGATTTTTGATGTGTGGTTGTGCCTTGTGCAGGTTCTTCTCTGGCTAGATCTGATCTTCAGTTGTCTTCTTCAACCTTCATATTTTCACCCTCTTGCTGTTGATGCTGGATTTTAATGGGATCAACTGCTACAAAAATTCTTACAAGAGCTCCTGTAGCTGCTTCTCCCCTTGAAACTTCAACTTATTCATGTGCCTGGAGCTGTGAGGATGATGTCAGAGATGTAGATAGAGATGGAGAGGTAATAGGTAGGCTTCAGGTGAGGTGTATGGTGTTGCCTACTCTCTTATTTTTTTTTTCTTTTTCCTGAAAACTGTTCTTTTCTCTGTGTTTTTCTTGGACAGGAAGAAGAATTATTCTTGGGGTTGTGATGCAGGCTTGGACATGAGGGCAAGGAGGTTTGAATACTATAGGAGGATTTATAGATTTTTTATGAAGCTTCTTTGTCCCTCAAACTACCTTTTATATCTATTTTTGGCTCTCTGTAATTCCTACAAGAGCCTCTTGTAGAAAACACAGTTTTTGAAAAATAAGCACAGTGAGGTGAAAAAAATGCCAAGAATGATGGAGAAAAGTGTGGGAAGGTAGGATAGGTGCTGGTGTTGGTTTCAGGGCTCCCTTGGCACCTTCTATTGCTTCCTGTAGTCCTCCTGCAAACCTGCAATGCAACTGGAAATTCATTTTTCTTTTTCTCTTTTTTCTTTTTTTTTGAAAATGACTAGGGCTCCTCAGGGAGGTTTTCACCCTAACTGCCTACCCTGGGCGCCTCCAAGGGAGGTTTTCACCGAAGGATTTTATTTTTCTCTTCTTCTTTTTTGACATCACTGGGCCACCTCAGGAGAGGTTTTCAACCCAATGATGGGACTCAAGTGCCTCATGGAGGTTCTCACTTGAGTCCTTATTTTTTTTCTTTTTTTCTTTTTCTTCAGTGAGTGGATGAAGTGGAGGCTAAGA
Source organism: Pinus tabuliformis (assembly GCA_031772625.1). NCBI lineage: Eukaryota > Viridiplantae > Streptophyta > Pinopsida > Pinales > Pinaceae > Pinus > Pinus tabuliformis. The sequence continues at coordinate 885,310,435 of CM062813.1, forward strand.
CATGCTCCACTACCATCATTGTCCTATTCAAATCTTCAATGAACTCTCACTTGGAGAGGGGTTTGTAGACATTCAACCGATGTCCATTGACAAGCATGGGGATGGCTTCATCATCAATGGTTCTGATCATAACTGAACCATTGTCATTTCATTTCTCCACAGTATAGGGTCCCAAACATCTTGTCCTTAACTTGCCCTTGAAATCTTTATATCTTGAATCATGGAGTAGTGCTCAATCTACCTCTTGGAATTGCTTCTCCTTGATGTCTTTGTCATGCCATATCTTTCTCTAAAGCTGAACTACTTTTGTATGGAGAAGGGCCTGCATTATGTGTGCATCCAATCCATTGAGCTGAAGTAATCTTTCTTTCTGTGCATGGTTGAGGTCTAGGTCCAGCTGAGCCGCCATCCTCAGGGTATTGAATTCAAATTCTATTAACAGCAAAGCCCTCTTCCCATAGACCAACTCATAGGGTGTGAACCCTGTAGTGGTCTTCCATGTTGTGTTGTAGGCCTAAGTGGCCTCAACTAATCTGTCCGCCCAGTCTTTTCTGCTGCTGCTTACTACCTTTGTCAGGATCCCTTCCAATGATCTATTAGTGACGTCCACTTGCCCATTGGCTTGTGGATGGTAAGGGGTCGAAGATCTGTTCTTGATTTTATGATGTGTGAGCAGGTCTTCAATTAAATTGGAAGTAAACTAACTACCTTGATCTATGACCAATTCTCTTGGATACTCGAACTTGTAGAATATGTTCTCTCTCAAAAATTCAGCTAGTTTTTCCTCTGTCACTGCTTTGATTACTTTTGTCTCTGCCCACTTTGTCAGGTAATCGGTGCACACAATGATGTATTGCTTCTGCTTTGAAGGAGGGCTGATAGGACCCACAAATTCCATGCCCCACTTCTTAAATGGCTCAAAGGTCACTTGAGTTTGCATGGGCATTTCATCCTTTGGAGTAGGTTTCCCCATCCTCTGACATTGATCACACTGGCTGGTATATCTCCTCACATCCTGATGAAGAGTGGGCCAGTAGTAGCATGCTTGCAGTATCTTGAAGGCAGTTCTTTTTGCTACAAAATGACCTCCACAAGGCCCATCATGATAGGTCAGGAGGATGTCAAAGACTTCCTCCTCCTTGACACATCTTCTCAAGATCTGATCTGGGCCAAGTTTGAAGAGATTGCCCCCAATCCAAGTGAAAGGGGCACTTTTCCTCACTATCTTGCTCTTCTCTTTTGAGGACAGATGTGGTGGAAACTGTGTTGAAACCAAGTAGTTTGCTATATCAGCAAACCATGGAGAGAGTACTGAGATAGCAAACAGGTGTTCATCCAGCATTTGGTCATCCACCATTCCTTCTTCACTTGCAGGAAAATTTACTCTAGAAAAAAAGTCAGCAACAACATTTTCTTTACCAGGCTTATTAATAATGGTCAAATCAAACTACTACAGTTAAAGAAACCATCTAATAATGTGAGCATTCACATCCAGTTTTTTCATTAAATATCTATTTGCAGCATGATCAGTGTGCACAAAGGTTTGATAGCTTGTGATATAATGTTTGAATTTGTTTAAGGAATGCACGATAGCTAGGAGTTACTTCTCAGTCACCATATAGTTTAACTCTGCCTTTGACAAGTTTTTGCTTATAAACTATATGGCATAAGGTAACTTTTCATCATTTTTTCCCAAGGCTGCTCCTATTGCTTTGTTCGAGGCATCTGTGTAAATGTGGAAAGGTAGGGCCCAGTTTGGGCCTCTCAGAATTGGGGCAGTCACGAGCTTTCTCTTCAAGATATCTAGAGCTTCTTGACAGTTTTTCAACCATATAAACTCAACATCTTTACCTAAAAGGCCAAACAAAGGAGAGGCTGGCTTGCTGAAATATTTAATGAATCTTCGGTAATACCCAGCTAAACCTAGGAAACTTCTGACATCTCTCACTTTTTGAGGAGGTGGGACCCTTTGGATGATGGCAATTTTGTTGGGGTCCACCTGCAGTCCTTGTTGAGATATTGCATCACCTAGCACGGTTTCTTTAGTCATCAAAAATTCACATTTTTTGGACTGAGAGACAAGTTCATCTCAATACATTTGTCTAGCACTTTTCTTAGATTAGATAAGGCTTCCTAAAAGTCAGATCCATAAGGAGTAAAGTCATCCATGTATATCTCTACTGCATCATGAACTAACTCAGAAAATATACTCAATACCGCTCTTTGGAAAGTGACTGGAGTGTTACACAAACCAAAAGGAAGGACCCGGTATGCAAAGGTACCCCAAGGACAAGTGAAAGTGGTCTTATCTTGGTCTTCCAGGCTGATTTGAATCTGATTGTACTCGCTAAACCCATCTAGGAAAGAGAAAAACCTTTTCCCTACCAGACCGTCTAACAATTGATCTATGAAAGGTAAAGGAAAATGGTCATTTTTAGTGGCTTTGTTCAATTCTCGATAGTCGACACAGATTCTCCACTTACCATTTTTCTTTGGCACTAGCACCAAAGGAGAGACCCATTCACTGTCAAAGATGGGATAGATGAACCCTGCATCAAGCAATTTTTGTAGTTCTTCCTTAACAATATCTTTAAGTGTTGGATTCATCCTCCTTTGCGGCTGCCTGTCTGGCTTGCAATCCTCCTTGATGTATATATGATGAGTACATACTGAAGGGTGCACTCCCTTCATCTCCTTATAACTCCAGGCGAAGGCATCTAGGTGTTTTCTCAGCAAGCTACATAATTCCTTCTCCTAGGAAGTGGATAGGGATGGATTGATTTTAAAGGATCTTTCTGGGCCGAACTCTATATTCTTAACACAGAGAGGAGTGGAGTCAGCCTCACAGAGATCAATTGAGGGGTTGTTTTGGGTTTCTCTTACTATGTCCTCTAATGGTGATATAATAGGGGGTGGATTCTGAATCAAATTTTCAATCATATCATCCTCATCTTGTGGTTTTCCCCCCATGGCGATTTCTAATGCACAAAGTGGTGCAGAATAGAATTCATCCTCATCTTCCTCCTCCAACCAGAGAGATAGATCATGTTCTAGAAATGGTTGGGAAGGAAGATATAGGATTAACAGCTTCGACATATGCCCGTTCTTTATGGTCATGCTCCCAGCTCGACAACTGATGTAGGCATCGGCAGTGGCCAACCAGGGTCTTCCTAGAATGAGAGGATACCCAGTGAGCTTTTCCTTTGGCTGGAGAACTAAGAAATTAGCAGGGTACTCCCAAGAATCAATGGAGACCATCACATCTTCCACAATCCCCTCAGGGGTCACGATGGAGCGGTCTGCAAGCTGTAGCACAGTCGTGGTCTTCCTCAAGGAGCCCTAGAGGTTGAGTTTGAGCATTGTGTCCTTTGTCATCACATTAATGGTAGCTCCCAAATCAATCAAGGTGTGTGGGATCATGGTGCCATTGATGTGGACATCAACTACTGGGCTTCCAGGGTCCAGATATTTTGGACAGATTACCTGCCCCAACATCAGGTCAGATAGTTGCCCTATGACATTGATGGTTGGGGCATCCCTCTTGCACCTTCCTGGATGCCTAAAGCACTTCTCTTTTATCAACCTATTGTAGATAGGCACATCTTTTATGGCTTGGAGAAGTGGTATCTTCACACATAAATGTTTCAATTCTCCCAGGAGTTCAGTTTCTTCTGGAGTAGGCTAGACTATTATGGATAGTCTCTCAAGAAAGGGTGGATTTGATTTAGGTTTGCTTTCTTCTTTATCTTCCTCAACCTCCCTGGGTGGAGGCTAGCTATCTAGAAGAACTTCCCAAGATCGCAAGTTAATTTCCTGAATCTCCATAACATAAGTTGGGCATGATGGTTCCCCACTATACACTTGCTGAGCCTGTCTTTTATTCGGGTTCGGATTTGGCTGGGTAGGTATTTGGGGTTACTTTGGTGGAGCAGGAGGTAATAGTTGTGGTTGGGTAGGTGGTGGAGGCAAAAGAGTAGGAGGAGAGTTGTATTGGGGCCTCCACCCTTGATGAGATGCATTCCACTGAGGCTGCGGCTGAGCATAGGATTAGAATGAATGGGTGGCTGGTTGGGCATGATATCGAGATGTGAAGGACCAAGGAGGAGGTGTGGACCAGGAAGGATGAGTAGGGGCCCCAAGAAGGTATGGAAGTGACTTGGTTGGGGTTGTAGTATGCCTGAGATGTCACTTGCATCCCCTGTTGGTATGGTCTAGGTCCATGCGGCCTCCTTTGGTTTATGTAGTAGAGTTGTTCAGTGACTCCCTCAGCCCCTTGATATACAGCTTTAAGTCCAGGTAAGAAAAAGCACTTGTCTGTAGAATGATTTTCTTCACAGACTGAACAAACTTCTATAACATTCAATGGGCATTCATTCCTAGGATGCCTCCTAGTGCATCTAGGGCAAAAAATGGCCAAAGCCCTCTCTGCTTCCTCCTGCTTCCTTTTGATATGTAAGGTATCCATTTGCATGGCAAGAGTCTGCAGCATCTCACTCTTGAAGTCTTCTAGCATGTTTCCAATTTATCCTTTAATGGATGAGCTAGAGGAAGAGGTGTTGGCTATGGGTTGACTCCCCCTACCTTTCTTTCTCGATGCTCTAGAATGGTTTCTAAAAACAGTCTTTATGTCCTCATAGGACAGTTGGTAGATGTCTCCCCTAGCTAGTAGATGGATCGTGTCTAAAAGATCTTCCTGAATTCCCCTGAGCAGGACCAGCTTCAGAGACTCACGGTCAAGTGTACACCCGGCCCTTTTGTAACTGAGTTGGAACCTCTCTTCATAGTCCTCCAGGGACTCATCACTTCCTATGGTCATTCAGAAAAATTCTTCTTTAGTATCTTTTGACCTAAAATAGTCTCAATACTTGTTGTTAAAGGCTCGCTGCATCTGAGCCCAAGTTGTGATGCTATTGCCAGGTAATCCCATGAACCAGCGCAAGGCTGCATCCTTGAGAGTAGAAGGAAATAGTTTCAACTTTTTCTCATCTTCTGCATAGTCATAGGTTTGACAGATAATAGCAAACTCAAACAAAAAGGTGTTAGGATCTTCTGTAGTCAGACCGTGGAAATGAGGTAAGGCAGAAGGGCATATATTCTTCATTTTGGTGTCCCCATTGGTCTCCCGAATGGGAAAGGTACCCTCTATTCTCTCTCCATTCCCCTTAGCATTTCTGTGTTCAGCCATTGGCTCCAAAGGAATGTTTTCTTCTTCTTCCTCCCCTATAGGTTCTTCAAATATGTTTGGTTGTTCCTCTAAGGGTTCTTCTTGATCGCAGCCACCGAAGAAGAGAGAAGGTTGGTTGTGTGAAGTAGTGGGGATGTTGGGCAAGAATTTTCCTGAGTTATCTCTATTCCTACGAGGCATGAAAGGAAATATTTTTGGTTGGTTTTTGTTTCTTTTTCCCCACACTGATAGTACCTGCAAAACTGAATTTGATTGAACAAAACAAATTGCAACTAGCTGACATAAACTTGCTGAATGGAAATTTGCAGAATTGAAGAGGAAAGCAAGGAAATGCAGAACTTGAAAGAAAAGAATGACTAGTCTACTCTTGCTGAAATGAAATTTGCAGAATTGAAAAGGAAAGCAAAGAAATGCAGAACTAGAAGGAAAAGAAAGGACTGGTCTACTTTTGCTGAAATAAACTATTAGCAGAATGTTTGCAATAGAAAATAGAAGAAAGCAATAATCATAGAATACTTTGACGCTTCCCCTGCAACGGTGCCAAAAAGCATGGTGAGCGCCAGTATTGCAGCAATAATGTTGTAACTCCTAGGCTACCTACTTTACTCTTATCAACTCGGTAGTTCGTAACAAACTTGGAAGCGACGATGTTGTATGCACAAGTACTAGTTCTTATTGCATGTTGTCACTTAGTCAGCCGGTGCAAGATCACTAGGATCTCAGGCCAACTTCTATGGATTCTAGAAGAATCTCTATTTGTGATGGAAGGAGAGAAAGACTGCTCTACCAATACTACTCTAACTACAAAAAGGAGAAAGGCTGAAATGTAAAGCAAACCAAGTATATCCTAATTAACCAACTATTCCTACTTTTGCAGAAAACCCTATGGAGACCATGAAAAGAATGCCATTACCTACTCAAGGAAGCAAACAACATCTAACTAATCTATTTCTGGAAGTAAATAAGCAAAAAACATCTTTTTGGATTTTTATGTATTTTTATGTGAATTTGACATGCATGTGATTTATTGTTTGTGAAGGTCACAGCGAATAGGTGGTGTTGAAGGGAAGTTTTGGGACTTGAGAGGATGTAGGATGGTGTGGTTGGGTCCTAGGAGGTATTAGGTGGCCTTCTGGATGCTTTTCCCACACTTGGCCTTCAAAAGAAAGCCTACAGGAAACTCTACAGGAGGACGCAGGAAATCTACAGGAGGAAAAACAGCGTTCTACAGGAGGCCTACAGGATGAGGCCGAGAGCATTTTTGGTTGTTTTGAGGGTGTGAGAATGGGTGGAAAAGGTGAATGAAGGTTGGAATTAAGTGTTAGGGCACCTAGCGTATACCAAGAATCATTGGGAGAGGGAAAGATGATTGGATTTTCTCAAGGAGAGAGGAAGAAATTCTATGGAAAATGCAGGAAACTAAGGAAAAATTGAAGGGAGACTTGGGCGACCTGTAGGGCATGGATCAGATGGAGGATGGGATGGCTGATAGGTTGGCCTACTGCCAGAAGATCTCTGCTGCATAAACAACTAATATTCAACCAATGAGATTAAGCAAGCAATGAAATAAGTGCATCTAGAAAAACAGAGTTTTGCATCAAAATAATCTAAATTGTGATCCATGAAAGGAAATGTTGATAACTGCTGCAAGAAAGGAAAGCATGGAAGAAGACTATGGTAAATAAAGAAGTGAGCATGATGAAGAAGTTCTGAAGCAAAGCAAACTAGACTATTTAAACAACTAAAAAGTTGTAAACACTAGAAGTCCTATGAATGAGGAAAATCTATGTTTTTGGGGCAGCAAGAGGGTATTTGCCTCAAACAATGGTCCAAGAGGGAGGAAGAGATGCCAAGGCACTGTTGCTAGCCTTTTAGATCTTTTCTTTTTCACTGCTTAACCTGCTATATAAAGCACAAATGGAAGCAAACTATTGAATCATCAACAGCAACCTATTCTTGACCATAAAAGAAATTCATCTAACAGCAACCTAATCTACAAACTGAAATAAAACATACAAATACAAGTAAACAGGAGCTTGGCTACTTGGATTGGGCCCTAACCCAAGAGCTTCAACCCTCTGAGGTAACTCATTGCTAACTCAAAATGGATTCCATCTTTATTTCCAAAATAATAACAAGATTACATGGAACTGTCAAAATAATAAGCTCGAAGTTGAGTAGAGTTTACATAAGCAAAAGTACAACAAAAATCCAACAAAAAATTCGACCCTAGTGAGGCCCTAGGCCTCTCTACTAATACAAATGAAGCTACCAACAGCTTCCTTAAAATCAAGGAGGTTTGGCTCCCAAAACTCGAGATAGTCATCAATTATCCTCGACTTCCTCAACTGCCTGCTAATGCATGACTTGGCTACTTGTACTCCGAGCTAAATGAAGGGGAATTCGAAGTGAGGAGTAATAAATAAGGGGGACTCCCTCCTATAAGTCCTCTCCTTTTTCCACTTCGATTTATTGCTGCCATTTGTCCATTGGATCCTTGACTTTGACCACAAAATTCATCAATAATCTGTGTTAAACACATATTAGACCACATGACATCATAACTAACTCAACTCACTCTATAAGCATAAATATAATTAGAAAGCCATACAATAAGCTAAGAGAATGGTTGATTTGACTAGGTTGGGAGGTAAAATGAGCCCATATAATTACCCATTTATGAGGCTCATCACCTAGCTACTTGAATTTTCATTTCCTTCAATATGGCCTCTAACTCTAGCCATTCCTATGGGAACCCTGCTCCATTCTAGTCTTCTTGGATTTTCCAGGTCTGATATTGGTCTTGTACCTCCTCTTCCTTCCATAATTAATCCATGACCATTACCTCTATCCTATTTGTGCTTTCTTGGATGCTTCATAGCTCCTCACGTGTTTCCGTCTTCGGAAACTAGTGCCAAGATTCGTCCCAGAACTTGACCCTTCTACCATTCCTAACTTCCCAGAAAAGGTGTTTTAGTTTGCCAGATTCCATATTAATGACCCCTCCAGCAACTTCGACTGATGCTTGATTTCCACCAGTTCTAGATTGGGGTAGTTAATGATGCTCATCAATAGGTATATCAAAAGGGTCATAATACCATCCTCCAGCTTTAGAACTATCTCTTTCTCACATTTATTTACAATTTTTGTTATATTATGCTTAGTGAGAGGGGTGAAAGATGTTTTCTTATGTCATGTGTCCTAATATGGTTTAAATGCATGAAATGGGGCAATTTTGAGATGATTTCAATGCAAGAGCTTAGAGTAGACAACAATGAGATATTCTAGGAGTTTTCCACCTCCTTAACTCCCCCAATTAGCCAGGATCACCAATTTATCTCTCATCAACTCGAGGTCATTGACAGCCAAGTAAGATGAAGTCATTGGCAGCCAAGCAAGTGCAATTCAAGGAGATCTAGATCCATCTTTCTCGATTTTTCATAAACAAACATCTCTATTTTCTAAGGATTTCTTGGTAGCTACCCTTTTGTATAAATAAACATGCGAAATAGCTCATTAGGATTTGAACTTTGTTTTCAGATAAGAAGCTATTGAGCTCAAGCACTTGTTCCTTCTATTTTTGACTTGTTATGTGATGTATTTGACATTCTTGCAATGATAATGAGAATTTTCTTATTGATTCATCACTGAGTTAGTTTCAAAGGGATGAGGCTCTTGGGTTTGGTCCCAACCCCAATAGCTTATGTCCCTCTTATGTATTTTTATTCCTTTTTAGCTTCTAATGTTTGCTAGTTTGCTACATTTTATTAGAATATAGTTCCTCAAAAATCCTGGACTGCTACCTCTATCTCATCTCTCTCATGGGAGCATGAATAGAGGAATCTAAAATCACAACCCAAAAATGTTATGTTTATGATTTCTTGGAAAAAGGTCTATATTAGTTATCTTGTTTTTCATATGTTTGGTATAGCTTAGAAGTTGATCCATTGCCTAGATCAGAGTTTTTGGCATAAGTTAGATATTTTTTAAATTCAACTCATCTTTTCCACCATTGGTTATGTTATTTTGTGAATGATAAGAGAGCATGTGGATGTGATGTTGCAGGACTATTGGGTCTACAAGCAAGGGACCTTTTCACCATCTCCATCCAGGACTTCTTCACCCTCTTTTTGATGAATCTCAAATGTTGTTCTTGAGCTCTGTCTCTCAAGTCACCATGAACATCCCTCTTAGTCCAAAACAGGCCTTCCTGAAGTGTTAATCTTGGCTAGTGTTGTTGACCACATTTCAGCCATCTACCACAACCTCCATCCACCTTGCCATCCCTTGATCTCATCATTCTTACCTTCCAAACCCTCTCGGAAGCCTTCCTGTAGCATGCATGTTTTTCCCTTGTTTTGACCTATGATGCAAGTTTAACTTAGTTTAGGAGTAGGTTGACCCCTAGCTTGGACTCCATTATCAAAGGAAACACCTAGGAAATTCCAACCATCCTTTTTCCTTCAATCCAAGATAGAAAAGCATTAGCTTCTTTATCACAGATTTAGCACAAGTAGAATGTTACTTTATATGCAAGTTTGAATTAGATAGATGATGCATGAAACCTTGAGTTATGATTTGGCAGGATAATTTCATGTTTACAAGTGAATTAGATAGCAAGATGGTTGATGGAAAATAGTGTAGTTTCCTTTCTGCATGTAGTATATCTCTTGTGTTCTTTCATGAATTGATTCAGAAGAATTTACAAGTTGGTAGCATCTACAAGTTAGGATTTGAAAAGCATTTTGTTTTCTACATTAGAGCTAGCTTCTGAATTGCACTTTCAGTAGTTAATTTCCCCTAATTCAGTAGAAGAATGGTCTTGGAGCCGTATTGATCAAATGCCCTAGTTGAGGGTGGCATTAGTAGAATTCCATCTATCCTGTATAAAGCAATATCACTCAAATTTTGTACAAACCTTGGGTTGATAAATAGAGTTGAGGAGCCCTTGGGAGTTGCAGCACTCTTGGTGCAATACCAGGGCTCACCACTTTTTGGCGTTGTTGTCGGGGAGGTGTCTAGGTAGATGTTATTTATGCTTAAGCATTGCTTTCTGTTTTGCATTCAGTTTTTAAAAAATCACATAAAAGAAGAAAAAAATTCTTTCATGCCTTGTAGGAATAGAGATACTCAAGGAAAATTCTTACCAAACACCCCCACACCCTCAAATAGTCAACCTTCACTCTTCTTCGGTGACTATCAACTTCCCTCTCTGACTACAGGGGAGTTAGAAGACCCCTTAGGTGAACAACCTGAGATTTTTGAAGAACCTATTAGGGAAGAAAAAGAACCCATTTCAGCTACCCAAACCATAGTTGAAAATAGGAATGATGAGGTTTTCCCTATCAGAAAAACTAATGGAGAGGCTAGAATGAAGAATATAAGCCCTACTACACTTCCTCGCTTCCATGGCTTAACCTATGAGGATCCTGATACTTTTATGTTTGAGTTTGATGTTGTCTGTAGGACCTATGACTATACCTCTAATGACCATAAGTTGAAGTTATTCCCATCTACCCTTAAGGATGCATCCTTGCGTTGGTTTATGGATCTGCCTCGGGATAGCATCACTACCTAGGCTAAAATGCAACAAGTCTTTAACAACAAGTACAAGGACTATTGTAGGTCCAAAGAAACCAAAGAATAAATCTTTAGAATGACTCTTGGACCTAATGAATCCTTAGAGGACTATGAGGAGAGATTTTAGCTCAGTTATAGGAGGGCCAGATGCACCCTCGATCCTGAATCACTCAAGTTAGTTCTTCTCTGAGGGATCAGGGAGGACATGTTGGAAAACATCAACATGTTGTCTAGGGGAGAAATCTATTAGTTATCCTATGAATACATCAAAACAATGTTCAAGAACCACTCTAGGGTTTCTAGGAAGAAGAGTAGGGCTAGTCAAGACTTGGTCAATTTCTCTCCCTCCACAAAATACATCAAGAATGAAATTAGAAACATGTTGGAGGACTTTAAAAGTGAAATGTTGCATACCTTTTCTTTTCAAATGGATACCATGCAGATCAAGAGGATACAAGAGGAAGTAGAGAGGGTGTTAGCTATTTTTTCCCTAAATGCACTAAAAGGCACCCCAAAAATGAATGCCCATTAAATGTCATAGAGGTGTGCTCAGTTTGTGAGGAAAACCATGCCACAGATAAATGTACTTCTTCGCCTAGATTAAAATCTGTATACCAAGGGGTAGAAACTGGGGTTGAGTAACCCTATTTTATAAATAAAAGGAGGCCTTAAGTACCTCAGTTTTACCAACAGGGCATGCAAGGTGCATCTTACTCTTATTACCATCCCAACCAGAATGCACCCTTGCCACCTCGGTACTCTTCCACTCAACCATCATGGTCCACTCCTCCTCCTTGGCCTTATGCTCCTTAATATCCTCTCCAACCTATCAATCAACCATTTTAGCCATATGCTTCTCCACATCCTTAATGGAATATCCCATCCCAAGGGTGGAGGCATCAACTCAACTAACCTCTTGTTTTACTGCCTCCACCTCCATCTCAACCATAGCTCACTCATCTTGCTCCACCCAATCAACCTTAGATGCCTGCTCGACCCAATCTAAACCCGAATAACAAGAAAGCACAACAGGTCTATAGTGGAGAGACATCTTACCCTGCCTATGTTGTGGAGATCCAAGAAATCAACCACAGACATGGAAGAGTGCTTCTAGATAACCGATCTCCATCTCCACCTGAAGAGCTTGAAGAGGAAAAGGAAGAGAATATACTTCAATTAAATCCACCTCCTTTTCCTGAGAGATTGATCCATCCTAACCAGCACACCCCAGAAGAGACTAAACTTTTGGGAGAATTGAAGAATTTGTGTGTCAAAATACCCCTCCTCCAAGTTGTTAAGGATGTTCCCATCTACAATAATCTTATCAAAGAGAAATGTTTCAAACACCTTGGGAGGAGAAAAAGAGACACCCCCGCCATCAATGTTATTGGTCAATTATCAGTTTTGATGTTGGGGAGAGTGATTTGTCCAAACTATCTAGAACCTAGAAGTCCAGTGGTAGATGTGCACATTGATGGAATCACTGTCCCTCATACCCTGATTGATCTTAGGGTTTGTCACACGGAATCAGTCAAAAGTGCGGACACAACCGACCTTCCTAGAAGTCTAAGACATTCTAATGACAAACAAAACAAACTGGAACTATCCTTCTCTAAACATACATTATGATATGAGAAATCAAGTGTTTCGTTCTTACCTTTGTCCAAACGCTGTTGTAGAAGTCCAAGCTTTGTTGATCTGGACGAGCTCCTCCTTTTCTCCAAAACCTGCAATCACCAACAGTCAAACAATTAAATAGCACCTGATTATAACATAAAACAAAGCATATTCAACATATAGACCAAGGAGTACATGAAATAACCCATAAACAACAAGTTATTGAGAAGAATGGACCAATTTGCATTAAAGGTAATCAAAAGGAACCATTACAACCTGAGCCTTGGTGTTGTGCAAGCTCCTTCCAGGGTCCACAAGAGTCTTCCTCTACTTTGACAAAGCTCACCCACTTCCAAATAGAACAAGTAAAGATGGCAATCTCTCCTCACAAGCTTCTAAATGGGAGTCCTAATTCCTGCAGCATTTACCCTTAGAAATGTATAGCTTTCAACCTTTTTTCCTTCTGGCCCAATGCCTGTATTTATAGTGCTCAAGAGGAGGTTAATCAGGTCCACCATCAATGGGATAATCCCCTCTTTGGGTGGGATAGCTCCCTTATTGATGGGATAAGTTCCTCTTTGATAGGAGTGCATGAACCATCTGGAGGCGCCCAATACACGTCGAACAACCTTCTAGAATGCTCTAGAAATGACCACAAGTAACTTTTTAAAGATGAAACTTGCGCATTCTAACCTTTACAGGGGGACGCACCTGCACCTTTACATACAGAGCGTCCAAAGACGCAGTTTTTGTGAACATTGGGAGCGTCCCCGCAGGTAAGGTTGAGAGAACCTGCGTCCCCAGAGATAAATACATTTATACAAGACTTTCTCTCTTTTTTGGAGTTTGACATGGAGAGCAGAGGCATAAGACTTGCCTAAGAGGGTAGCATGACTGTTGATTGAGCCATACTAACTGTAAATAGTCATGGTGACATTTTTTAGTGTAACAGGGTTTCCATCAATGTGATGACTAAAGAAACCATGCTAAAACTAAACTTCCAAGGATTCTTGAGAAAGACCACTACAGTGTTGTAGCTTGCATATAGATCCACAGTGGCTCCTGAGGGAGTTGTTGAGGATGTAATGGTCTTTATTGACTCGCGAGAGTATCCTACTGACTTCTTGGTTCTCCAACCCAAAACCAAATACAATGGTTATCCTCTCATCTTGGGAAGTCCATGGTCAGCCACTTTCGATGCTTACATTAGTTGTAGGGTCAGGAACATGAACATTAAGAATGGGCATTTTTTCCAAACAATTGGTATTGTACCCTCCTGCTCAACCATCCATTAAGCATGACTTACCCCTATGTTTAGAAGAGGTAGAGGAAGATGAAGTGTATCATACAACATCCCATCCAGTATGTACCCTAGATGTTGTTATATGAGGGGAGGCAACCTGATGAAGATGACCTCATTGACCAAATGCTCTAGAACCAAACCCCCAATACCATGCCTCTTGTTGAGCTTGTAAAGGAATTTGAGAGTAATCCTTGGACTAAATTATGCTTAGTTGACCCAAGTCCTACCCATGTCAAAAGTGTAGATTTTTTTCCACCTAGAACCTTGAATATTAACCCCTCTCTCTCAGCCAACCAAGAAGAGAAATTGTGCAAGATGTTGAGAGAGAACTTAGATGCTTTTGCTTGGAACTATAAAGAAATGAAGGGGGTGCATCCTTCGGTTTGTACTCATCACATCTACATCAAGGAGGGATGCAAACTTGTGCGCCAACCTTAGAGGAGAATGAACCCAACCCTCAAGGACATAGTAAAGGAAGAGTTGCAAAAGTTGTTGGATGCATGGTTCATATACCCCATCTCAGATAGTGAGTGGGTGTCCCCTCTAGTTTTGGTCCCAAAGAAGAATGAGAAGTGGAGGATTTGTGTGGATTACAGATAACTGAACAAATCCACCAAGAAAAGACCATTTCCCTTTACCTTTCATTGATCAAGTTTTAGATGGTCTTGCAGGGAAGAAGTTCTTCTCTTTCCTGGATGGATTCAGTGGTTACAATCAGATCCAAATCAGCCCTGAGGATCAAGACAAAACTACATTCACATTTCCTTGGGGTACCTTTTCTTATAGGGTCCTTCCTTTTGGTTTATGTAATGCCCCTGCCACTTTTCAAAGGGAAGTTCTGAGCATCTTTGTTGAGTTAGTCCATGACTCTGTAGAGATCTACATGGATGATTTCACTCCCTATGGGTGTGAATTCCTGGAGGCTCTCTCTAACCTAGGAAAAGTCCTGAAGAAGTGCATTGAAATGAACCTCTTGCTTAGTCTTGATAAATGTGAATTCTTAATTAATGCAGGGACTATCCTTGCCCATTCGATATCTTAGGAGGGAATACAAGTGGACCCAAACAAAATTTCCATCATAAAAAGGGTCCCTACTCCTCAAAAGAAGAGGGATGTTAGGAGTTTCTTGGGCTTAGCTGGATACTATAGGATGTTTATCAAGGACTTTAACAAAGTGGCCTCACCATTGTTTGGATTTCTGGCCAAGGACTCATAATTGTGCTGGAAAGGTAGCTGCCAAAAGGCCCTTGAAATTTTGAAAGAGAAATTAACCACTACACCCATACTTATGGACCCAAATTGGGCTCTTCCTTTACATATCCATGTTGATGTATCCGAAAAAGTTGTGGGGGAAGACTTGCGAAAAATAGATGATAAGTTACCTTATGCCATTTAATTCATTAGTAAAAATCTATCTAAAGTTGAATTAAACTACATTGTAACTGAGAAAGAACTCCTAGTTGTTGTACACACCTTCTAAAAATTTAGACACTACATCAATGGATACCAATATTTTGTGCATACGGACCATGCATCTATCAAATACTTGATGAATAAGCCTGATGTGAACACTAGAATCATTAGATGGTTGCTATTGTTACAACGGTTTGATTTAACTATCATTGGCAAGCCAAGAAAAGAAAATGTAGTTGCAAATTTTTTGTCTAGACTTTCTTTGGCTATGGGTGATGAAGGGATGGTCAGTCATCAGCTTCCAGATGAGCACTTATTTTCCTTCTCAGTGCTCTATCCATGGTTTGTTGGCATAGCCAACTACTTAGTTGCTGCCAGATTTCCTCCAAATCTATCATCTAGGGAGAAGAGAAGAATAGTAAGGAAGAGTGCCCCTTTCACTTGGATTGGGGGAAATATCTTCCAGCTGGGATGAGATCAGATCTTAAGAAGATGTGGCAGGGAAGAGGAAGTCTTTGAAGTCTTTGATGGGCCTTATGGAGGTCATTTTTCTGCTAAGAGAACAACTTTCAAAGCTCTACAAGCTGGCTATTATTGGCCCACTCTCCACCAAGATGCAAGAAGGTATACCAGCAGATGTGATTAGTGCCAGAGGATGGGGAAACCCACACCCAAGGATGAAATGCCCCTACAACCCCAGGTGGCCTTGAGTCATTTGAAAAGTGGGGCATGGATTTCATTGGGCCAATTGATCCACCATCAGGGCAAAAAAAGTACATCATTGTGTGCACTAATTATTTGACAAAGTGGGCTGAGACAAAGGTTGTCAAGGCAGTAACAGAGGAGAAAGTGGTTGAATTATTAAGGGAAAATGCCTTCTACAAATTTGGGTACCCAAGAGAGATAGTCACCAATCAGGGAGATCAATTCACATCACATATGATCGAGAATATTTTAATACAGCATCATATCAAACATAGAAAATCTATTTCCTATCACCCTCAGGAAAATTGACAAGTAGAGGTTACAAATAGGGCATTAGAGATCATCCTCACCAAGGTTGTGAGCAGCAACAGGAGGGATTAGGCAAACAGATTAGGGGAGACCACTTGGACCTATAGCACAACTTGGAAAATAACTACAGGATTCACTCCATATGATCTGGTTTACGGAAAGAAAGTTCTATACTCTATTGAGTTTGAGTATAATACTTTGAGAATGACAACCCAATTGGACTTAGATGTTACTAAAGCATAGCAAAAGAGGTTTCTCCAGTTGAATAGCTTGGATGAGTTCAGAATGCAGGCCCTCCTACACACTGAAGTTATACAATTCCAGAGGAAAGTATGCCATGATAGGCATATCAAGGACAAAGTTTTTCGGGAAGGTGATTTGGCATTATTATATGACTCTGAGTTCAAGGATTTCAAAGGAAAAATAATGACAAGATGGTTAGGCCCATACCTGATAGAGAAATTTCATGAAAATTGAGTTGTTCAAATCAGGACCATTGACGAGGAAGGGATTCCCTTGCTTATCAATGGCTACAGGTTGAAGGTATATAAAAAACCAATGTCAAAGGAAGAATTCATCAACACCATCAGTAGAGAGGTCAATGTGATTGGAAGTGTCATAGCTTCCAGTCCACAACATTTCTAGATTCTTTTTTGAAAAGAAAAGAAAAGAAAAAGATAAAAGGTCTGGATGAAAATATTTACGAGGCATCTGAAGCCAACTCTTGGGTTGAAAACCTCTCTGAGGCAGCCTAGGAGTAAAGAAAAAAAGAAGAAAAATAATAAATATCCCTGGGTGAAAACCTCCCTTGAGGCGCCTAGGGCATGCATACAGATTAAAAACCTCTTCCGAGGTATCCTATGTGTCTCAATATATATATATATATATATATATATATATATATATATATATATATATAAACAAAGGAAAAAGCCCAAGACATGGATCTACATCATGTCTGTTAATTTTTTTTGTCATTTTACAGGATTGAAGACAGTGGCGGATTCAACCATCCACTTTTTTATCACCTGAATTGAACCTCAGGTTGAAGGAAGGCAATGCCAGGGTAACCACAAACCACGCTTAGCCAAGTAGCTACCCCTACTAGGCCGAGAGAGGGCTCTCTCCGTAAGGATCTCAGCCAAGATTAATGGATCAGGAAAAGGATTTTAGGCTAGGTATAGTAGCACGAAGTTTTGATTGGATTTTGAAGGGGTTTTACTGGATTAGGGGGAGCTAGATAGTTTAGGTCTAGGGAACTAGGTCAGAATTGCAGGGTGTTTAATGGGGCAAGGTAGGCATAGGCTTTAGCACTCAAGGGGCTTGATGGGATGAGATGTTTATGTCCAAACTTCATGTGGGTCATCTTATTCATGGCTGATAATATTTTTATTAGATTCCTCTCATTGAGAGATGTAAGATTGATATAAAGATCATCCGATTCCGATAAGTATTCATGGAGGTATGAATTTATTTTGATTATGGAATTATTATCAAGCCGACCTACAACTCATGTAGGCTAAAAAGCCCAACAATTGTATCTATTCAAACATCATCATTTGTGTATAGATACAAGAGGACTTTTCCTCATTCTCACTCACTCATCCCATGACATCTCTCTCTCTCTATTGCGCAGAAAAGAGTCTCTTCTCTACTGTGCAGAAAAGGGTCTCTCTCTCACACATGTGAAGCCGAAAGCTGCTGAAACTGAAGCTACAACTGCAGATCCAAACTTTGAGCAGTGTGGACCATCAAACCTCCTCTTCTGATCTGTGTTGTAGGTTCATCTGAACCTCCTCTGAAAGCCGCAACTTTTGGTGGTGGAATCAAGTCAATCCGACGGACGGTTTGCAAGATATCGACTGCTTTATTTTGAAGGAAGCTGTTGAAACTGAAGTTGCAACTACAGAAGTGAAGTTTGACCTGCGTGGACCAGAAGATATCCTCATCTAAACTGCGCTGTAGGTTCATCTGAACCTCCTCTAAAAGCTGCAACTTTTGGTGGTGGAATCAAGTCAATCTAATGGACGGTTTGCAAGATATTGACTGCCCTAGTTTGAAGGAAGCTACTGAAACTGAAGCTGCAACTGCAGAAGTGAAGTTTGACCTACGTGGACCAGAAGATCTCCTCATCTGAACTGCATTGTAGGTTCATCTGAACCTCCTATGGAAGCCGCAACTTTTGGTGGTGGAATCAAGCCGATCTGGCAGTCGGTTTGTGAGATATCGTCTGCCCTAGTTTGATGATGAAGCCGCTAATGTTGATGCTACTGATCTAAGGTTTGCTACTGCTGATATGAATCAGATTTATTGTACTATTTCTCTTTGCTGAATTATTGAAGATAAAAGAAGATTTGATCAAAGGGTTTCCCCACACATTGTGGGGTTTGTCCTTGGCTAGCTTCCACATCTTGTGTCTCTTGTCTTGGCTTGTTTTCTGTCGATCGTTTAATGTTCTATCTGCACTTTACTTTATGTACATGTGATTGCTAATCTATGGAATATAATAAAAAAAGAAGTAAATTGCTATAAGCATAGAACATAACATAACTTAACATGGAATCAGAGCTGAGGTGAAGACAAAGCCCGAGCAAGAGCAAGAGAAATCACTGAAGAGAAGATTGGCAAGGCTATCCTAGAAGAACAAGGAGTGTTGAACCATGTGAGAGGCAATATTGTTGAGCCTCCATCAAATGCATCCACTGCTGCAAGGTACAAATGGAAAACCGGAGAATTCAAAACAAAGAAGATCATCCGGGACTCTATCGGCAAGCACTTGGTGGCCTACATCTCTAATCTGAACACCTCCAAGGAAATCTATGAAAGACTGGTAAGTTTACTTAAAGTTAATGATGCAAATCAAGTTTTGTTTCTTAGAAATAAGCTAAGGGAAATCAAGAAGGGTAAAGATGAGAGTATGCAAGCATACTTCTTAAGAATCACCGAGATCAAGAACGATCTCCTATCTATTGGGGAGACTATTGCTGATAGGGAAATGGCACTCACGACTCTTGGAAGATTACCATCCAAATGGTACGTGTTCAAGACTACTCTTCTGAACAATCATGTAATTCCTGGTTCCAAGGAATTAATGGCTAGATGCATTCAAGAAGAAACAAGGGTAGAAGAGCAAGAAATTCCCATGCCTGGCGGTCCTCCTGCTGCATTTTCTTCTCATGCTAAGAAAAGAAATAATCCTAGGACTAAATCAAAAGGAAAGGTTGGACCTAAGGGTGCAAGAAAAGGACGATGTTACATCTGCGATAAAGTCGGTCACTATGCAAGGGAGTGCCCTGATAGAAAGGACTCACACCGGGATGATGATCAAAATCCCTCTGATGGCAATCAAAGGAATGAAAAATTCAATAGCAAAGGTAAGAGGAGAACTGGGAATCAAGGAAGAGGACAACCATTCAAGAAGGCTAGAAATTCCAGGATGTATTAAATGCACCTGACCTCAAAAAGAACCTGGTGTCCATCTCGGAAATGGAAGACAAAGGCTACAAGGTAACCTTCAGCGATGGCAAGGTACGTATATTGAAAAATAATGTTAAAGATGCCTTTACTCTTGGGTTTCGTGTTGATTCATTATATCAGGACGATAGATGTCCGCTAGGTGTCATGTCTTATGACACATATCTTTAGTTCAAACTTTAGCATCGGAGGTTTTCCCACCTCCATTATAAATCTCTACTCGATGTAAGACAAATGGTGACAGGGATGCCCGAATTCTGAGTAGAGAAAGAAGGTGTATGTCCAAGATGTGCCGAAGGAAAGCTCAAAAGGGGACCATTCCCCTCAAGTCAAAGCAAGACCTCTGATATATTACAGTTGGTTCACTCAGGCATACCTAAGGTTGGCATTAAGAGGGAGACTACTACACCACATACTCCA
The DNA here is from genome assembly GCA_031772625.1 of Pinus tabuliformis. Taxonomy (NCBI): domain Eukaryota; kingdom Viridiplantae; phylum Streptophyta; class Pinopsida; order Pinales; family Pinaceae; genus Pinus; species Pinus tabuliformis. Next base: position 885,330,441 of record CM062813.1, read on the forward strand.
GAGCAGAATGTTGTGGCGGAAAGGAAGAACCGTACGATTGTGGAAGTTGTCTGTGTTATGCTCCATGATCAAAGACTTCCGAAATTTCTATGGGCTGAAGCTGTAAACACTGCCGTATATGTACAAAATCGATGCCCTCATCAAGCATTGGGTTCCAAGACTCCTGAAGAAATGTTCACCGGTAAGAAACCTGATGTTTCTCATTTTAGAATTTTTGGAAGCCCTGTATTTTTTCATGTGCCAAAAGAGAAAAGAAATAAATTGGGTGCATCTGGAAAGAAAGGAATTTTTGTGGGCTATGATGAAAATACTAAAGGCTATATAATATATGTAGCCGATCAAAGGGAAGTCGTGATTAGTCATGATGTCACCTTTGACGAATAGATGGCCCTCAGCAAGGTGAACAATCTTCTGACCTTGAAGAGCTCTCAAAAAGCCGACACCAGGGAACCGAAAAGAAAAGGATGATGAGGTAATGCCTAATGTGGAAGAACCGATGGATTCCATTTATCCACCTGAGCCTTCCTCTTCTAGGAAGAGGCCTTGACGGCTTAGGGGGATACTTGATGAAGTTGAAAGACATGCTGCACCCCGAAGAACCTTCCGTGAAAGAAAGAAACCCAACAAGTATCAGGGATATCTGACTAGTATGAGCACGATCATACAAAATGAGCCTTCATCATTCTCAGATGTCGTCAAGCATCAAGTATGGAAGGATGTTATGACCATTATGGAGAATGATGTCTGGGAAGTATTTCCCAGACCCCATGACAAGACAATTGTTACTTCAAAATGGCTTTACAAGATAAATCATGCAGCAGATGGAAGTACGGAATAATATAAGGCTCGTTTTGTTGCTCGTGGTTTCTCCCAAAAGGAAGGTATAGACTATGATGTGATATTTGCACCTGTTGCCAGATATACGACCATCCACTTGATCATATCCCTTGTGGCTTCACAAGGATGGAACCTACATCAGATGGATGTCAAGACCGCGTTCTTTCACGATTCGATCAAAGAAGAGGTCTATGTGGAGCAACCCGAAGGATTTGAGATTTATGATTGAAAACCTCATGTACGCAGGTTGAAGAAGGCTCTCTATGGGCTGAAGCAAGAACCCCGAGCATGGTATGAGAGGATCGATAGCTACTTGATGAAGCTGGGATTCACTAGGAGTGAAGTCGATCCTAACCATTACTTTAAGGTTGAAGATGACAAACCTCTCAGACTAGTGCTATACGTGGATGACCTCTTTCTAACATGTGCATACCCTCTCATTCACAAATGTAAGAGGGAGTTGGCTTCTGAATTTGAAATGAAGAACCAAGGACTTGAAGTGTGGCAGAAGCTAAGGGAAATTTTCCCATTTCAAGGAAAATATGTGGTGAAGATTCTGAAAAGATTTGGTATGGTGGACTGCAATCTTGTGACTACCTCGAGGATCTTAACCTTCAAAAGTTATATGGTAGTGATGTTGGACCAGATTTGGGAAATGCCTTTGAGTTTAAAAAACTCATTCGCATTGATTTTCTTGGTGAATCTTCGTCCGAACATATGTTTTGCAATTAGCATTGTGAGCTGATATTTGGTTGAGCCTCACTAGATTGGTGCCAAGAATCTTCTGAGATGTCTTCAGGACACAATCTCTCATGGTTTGAGATACACTGACGAGAATATGAAACTGCATGATTATTTGAATGTTGATTATCCAAGTAGTGTGGAGGATCACTAGAGCACTTTTTAGTGCTATTTCTCTTTGGATTCTGCTTCGATATAATGGATGAGCAGGAAGTTGAAGTCGGTTGCCATAAGCACCGACGAGACCAGATACATATCTACGAGTATGAACTCGTATGAAGCTGCCTGGTTGGGGAAGCTCTTCAGTGAGCTGTTTGAACACATACCATTGTGATTCTCTGTAACAACCAGAGGTGGGATTCAATTATTGAGGAATCCTGTATTTGTCGATTGCACCAGCAGATAGACATCATCTGAGATATGGTAAGTCGATGAGAAAGGAGGCTCCATCACATTAAGATGATGTACAAGTCGATACACCTTGTCAAAGCCCCAAGGAAATATCTAATCTATGATTTTCCCAAACGACTTGGAGTTGTCAAGAAACCCTTATACAAGGGTCCTACATGTTGCATACATTGAGCTCTAGGAGCTCTGATGGCTTGCGGTTCTTACTGGAGCAACATACAACCACAGGGTGACTCACCCTCCCCTGGTGGTGCACACTGGAACAAGATGATTCGCTCTCTTGTGGGACAAGATGTTTTGCTCTCTTGTGGAATAGGATGATTCGCTCTCCTATGTAGCAGGATGATTAATTCTCCTGTGAGGCTTGGATTGATGCGTTCTCCATGACGACTATAGTAGGATTGATGTGTTCTCCTGTGAGGCCTGGATTGATGTGTTCTCCATGGCGACTGTAGCAGGATTGATGTGTTCTCCTGTGAGGCCTAGATTGATGTGTTCTCCATGGCGGCCTGGATTGATGTGTTCTCCATGGAGATTGTAGTAGGATTGATGTATTCTCCTGTGAGGACGGGATTGATTAAGTTCTCCTGTTGAGACATCCTACCCATGCAGACTGGGACTCATGGGAAGTACCTCTCATCTGATCAATGAGTAAGGAAATGAAGTTAGGGACCATAGTAGTACCGATGGACGCATCGTTGTATCTACCGTACTCCCTACGCTAGGATGACATCCATTGATCTGGGATCAAGGATACTGGTCTGGGACCAGTGGTAGGAGTGGTACATTATATGACACTGACTTCGGGTCGGTTGAGACTGGTCTAAGACCAGTGGTACGCACTCTGAGACTGACTTTGAGTCAGTGGAGGACGTTACTGGTCTGGGACTAGTAGTAGGAGTTTTACATACTATGACGGTGACTCCGGGTCGATTGAGACTAGTCTTGGACCAGTGGTACATACTCTAAGGCTGACTTTAAGTTAGTATGATACATCCTTGATCATTTCTTCTTCTTCATAATTCGGACAAAAGCAGAGCAGAGAAAAACAAAGCAGAACAATACAGATCAGTACAAGGCAGAACAAGACAAATCAGAACAGGCAGAATAGAGCAGAGCAGGGCATGGGTCAGGCTATACAGGGCAGTGCATTTGATGGATGAATAGTAACGACCGATAGAGATATCGCAGATGAAGTTCTCCCTAGTTGAGAGGGAGTGTTAAAATTGGAAACTAGGGCCAAAATTCATGTGGGTCATCTTATTCATGGAAAATAATATTTTTATTAGATTCCTCTCATCGAGAGGTGTAAGATTGATATAAAGATCATCCGATTTCGATAAGTATTCATGGAGATATGAATTTATTTTGGTTATGGAATTATTATCAAGCCGACCTACAACTCATGTAGGCTCAGAAGCCCAACAGTCGCATCTCTTCAAACATCATCATTTGTGTATAAATACAAGAGGACTTTTCCTCATGTGCGCTCACTCATCTCGTCACGTCTCTCTCTCTCTCTACTGCGCAGAAAAGAGTCCCTTCTCTACTGCGCAGAAAAGGGTCTCTCTCTCACACATGTGAAGCCGGAAGCTACTGAAACTGAAGTTGCAATTGCAGATCCAAAATTTGACCAGCATGGACCATTAAACCTCCTCTTCTAATCTGAGTTGTAGGTTCATCTGAACCTCCTCTGAAAGCCGCAACTTTTGGTGGTGGAATCAAGTCAATCCGCCGGACGGTTTGTAAGATATTGACTGCCCTAGTTTGAAGGAAGCTGTTGAAACTGAAGCTGCAAATGCAGGAGTGAAGTTTGGCCTACGTGGACCAAAATATATCCTCATCTAAACTATGCTATAGGTTCATCTAAACCTCCTCTGAAAGCCGCAACTTTTGGTGGTGGAATCAAGTCAATCCGACTCACGGTTTGCAAGATATCAACTGCCCTAGTTTGAAGGAAGCTGATAAAGTGAAGCTGCAACTGCAGAAGTGAAGTTTGACCTACGTGGAGCAGAATATCTCCTCATCTGAACTGCTTTGTAGGTTCATCTGAACCTCCTATGGAAGCCGCAACTTTTGGTGGTGGAATCAAGCCTATCCGACGGTCGGTTTGTGAGATATCGTCTGCCCTAGTTTGATGATGAAGTCGCTAATGTTGATGCTGTTGATCTAGGGTTTGCTACTACTGATATAAATCAGATTTATTGTACTATTTCTCTTTGCTGAATTATTGAAGATAAAAGAATATTTGATCAAAGGGTTCCCCACACATTGTGGGGTTTTTCCCTGGCTAGCCACCACATCTTGTGTCTCTTGTCTTGGCTTGTTTTCTGTCGATCGTTTAATGTTCTATCTGCACTTTACTTTATGTACATGTGATTGCTAATCTTTGGAATATAATAAGAAAAAGAAGTAAAATGTTATAAGCATAGAACATACCATAACTTAACAGTTGAAGACTGGTGAGAAGCTAAGAAGGGCATGTGAAAACCATGGATCCTTCCTAGACAGTAGAAAACATGAAATGATGAATGGTTTCCCAAGGTAGAGCACTGATATAATGAATTCTACCTATCAACTTGAAAACATTCAACTAGAAGCAATGAAATGATTGATGGCATACATAAAACATATAAACATATAATCACAAAAGAATAAATTGTACTAAAACTCCATACCACAGGGATCCCATAAAAATAGTTGAAATTCTTATTAATCTCCTGCCAAACTTCTTTCAAAGGTGTATAATCAAGGTCTGAGCATCCAACTAAGTCCAACCCTTTACCATGAGAAAGAAGAAGAAGATATATACATGATTTCAACCTCCTCCCATCCTCAGGGGTCGAATCCCTAACATGAGGAGCTAATCTAACTAATACTTAACAAGAAACAGGAATATAGGCATCAACAACAACTTGCCTCTAAAAGTGAAAAACTGATTCATTTGAGCTCAAACTAACTTCTCAAGCAATGAATCTACCCTCTATCACTATTTATCTATCATAATTACATGCCAACTCATTATTTACAATAGTAAATCATCCACCATGAGAGAGAATCCATGATTACAGTTAAAAAACTGAAAAATAGCAACCCTGAGCAAAACTGCCAAAAGCGCAGTGCCATTTTCAGGTCCCTTTTGGAGGCCTTCCCGACATCCAAATTGAGCCCATGATAGCTCATTGGAAAGGTCTTCAAGTATACTTTCAAAAACACCTGGAATTTCTGAATTTGAAGCTCATTTGAACCCTCAAAACTTGATTCTCCTAACACAGCGTCTGTGTGTCGAAAAAGTGGCAGAAAGGACATTTTTAGGGTGTTTTTTGACCTTTTGGTGGACCATTTCTGCCCCAAAAACTTTGAAACTTGCTAGGGTGCATGTCCTCATCACTCTGAATCCAAAAATGCAAACCATTTCTTCATTGGGTTCCCCTAGGAAAAGCGCAGCGCTGGTGGCGCTGCACTTATAAGCATTTTTTCTATGTATTAAATTCCAAAATTTGCAAATGACAAAATTTGCTCCAAATTTGCCAAAAATTGGTGAGAAGCACCATCATCATGTGCTTTGATGACCCAAGGAATCTTCAACCAGCATCCTAAGTCTATCCTCCTCCCTTATTTGGTTTTCTCTGTTGCCTAGCTCTATCTGCTGAGGTGTCACTACTTGTGTTTTCCTCCTCCTCATAACCTCGGTCTTCTTGGTCCATGTTTGCAAGGCTGAGGTGTATGAAGGGAATAAGTGAAAGTGTTTTTAGGAATGAGGGGATGGGAAATGGCTTTATGGACTTAATTAAATGATTGAGGGAGTAGGAAATGAGATGGTTGGCTTGTTTGCTTGAGAATTTGCTCTTCGAGAAGAGGGACAAAGGGAATGGGAATGACATGGAATAGGGGTAAAGGAAAAAAGGGATAAGGTGATAGGGGAATAGGGATAGGGGAATCTAGAGCTGTAGGGATAGGTGCTAGGATGAACAGAGAGGATTTAGGGTTTTGGCATCATTAGGGATATTTTAGGGTTTCATATTAATCATAGAAAACGATGCTTATAATTTAGATTTGCAAATCAAAACCAAGGTGAGGGACGTCCACCTCCTTGTAATGATGTAGGGAAAGAGAAATTTTGGAGTTTCTTTGAGGTTTTGAAGGTTTTTAGGCTCTCCTTCCAAAAGCGCAGTGCCACCACTCAAAAGCACAGCACCAAGCCAAAAGCGCAGTGCCTGTGTTAATTTGCATTGGGAAAATCCGGCAAAAGCGCAGTGCCAGGTGAAAATCGCAGCGCCGACCTCCAAAAGTGTAGCGCCACTTCAAGGAAACCTTTGACTGCTTTCCCAGTGTCCAAATTAGACGTGGGATAGTTCATTGGAAATCTTGTCGAAACTAATTTCTAGAACATCTTGAATTTTTCAATTTGGAGTTCATTTGCCCTATCAAAAGCTCAATCTCCCAAGACTGCTCAAAATGTGTAGAATGAGGCTGCCAAAATGCAGAGTGTTGTTTCAGTCAACTTTTGGAGGTCTTCCTCAACTCCAAATTGAGCTCATGATAGCTCACTCCAGAAGTGCAACAACTCTCTTGTAGCAACTATATTTTCAACATTTCTCTAAAACCATGACACCTGTGTAAAAAGTGAAGGAGGTTTTGCTTCCTTGGCCTATTGCGGACAAAAACCTCTCTCAATTTTTCCAAATTCTTTCCTTTTTGGTCTAAAGCATAGTTTGAAGAAAAATCGGCCCTATGTGTGGCAAATGATTTGTCCCTTGGAATGACTTATTGAAAAATGATGGAGACATGATGTGTATGAGTTGGAATGGCCTCATACTCGCTGAAATGACCTCCCTTATGCCTCATATACTTAGATGTCTCTGATTTCATAGTCAACCCTAGCTCAATGGGTGAGGAAATTAGGGTTTAGTGTTTGTCGAAAATGATGATTTGGACACCCTTGGGAAAAACAAATCCCTTTGGCATGCACTTAACCCTTTGAAACTTTACCCCTTCACTTGACTATTTCCTTTGAAAAAATGATCTTTTGATGGTCTGGCATCTTTGGAACACTGAGTTAACAGCTTTGGATGGTGAAATTATTACATTTGAATGACATAAAATTACATAATGAAATAAGCATTTCTATTTACAAATCATCTTCTCATGGTGAAGGGATGTTATTTGATCACTCTTTACTTGCTGGTCTTATGCAATGGAATGGAACCTTGGCAACCCTAATGACCTAATGAAACCTTGAAAAATCCTAAAGACCTAATGAGACCTTGAAGGACTGAATTTCAAGATGACATAATGACCTCATGATTGATACAAATGGCATGATAAAAATAACTTTATGGATGATGTACAGTCAACAAGATATGAAACTATGCCAGCAAGTAATCACATTTAGGGAAGAGTGATGTTTTTGGACTAGGACTACCATCAGTGACTAATTTTTTGCATGACCTAGTGGAATGATAAAAAATTTCTGAATCAGGCCCTTAAAATGATATGAATAGAGGATTTTTTATCACTGATGGCAAGATGCAAATACTGACACTAACATCGGCCTTATTGGGGATCGCAGCTCCTTGGAGGTGTCAAGAACACCATAGACCAAGTGCCTAACCATGTGGGCCAATACGGTCAAAAACTTAAATTGAAATGCATGACTGAAAACTGACGACTTGACGACACAAACTGACTTTTACTCAACTAAAAACTAACTCAATACTAAAACACAACTGACAAACTGGAAAAGATGCTCAAAATGGATCTTATTCAATAAAACCTATCTAACTGTTCCATTCATCACATGATCAAGTAAAATGAAACAACCAATGCAACCAAGTAATCATTCTGGCCACTGTTTGAATTCTTCGCAAGTGCTTGTTTATGAGCAAGAAGAAAGAACTACTGAAATGCAACTCCCATGAAAACTTGTAAACAGATCCAAATTTTCCCAGATTGAATAATATGGATTCTCTATCAGACTCCAAAAATATTGCATGAGGATCTTGAAATTCATGTGCATTGGGACTTAGCTCTTCCAATGGATTACTTTTCTTCTCCTCATACCATGAATGCAAACTTTCATCTGAGCTTTGTGATGAGACTCCTGCTGAAAATGACAAAGAAACCGGCTACCGGATCAAGTTTGTATCAATACTTTTTTCAAGCTCAAATTTAGCTAATGGAGAAGGACTTTGACTGCAGACATCATCCAATACATCAGCTATTGGATCGTGAAAAACCTGAAAACACTGTTGCAATCCATTTTCTATTGGTTCCAATGAGATTGCATGATTTTCTACAAGCTGCTCATTTGAAGATATACTATGCAAATTTCCCTTCAAAAACTGAAATGATTCAAAACATTATGGTATGGAATCATCTTGCGTCATTTGATCATATGTTCCAGCTTCCAAGTCCTCATCTACAACCTGACATTCAATGGCATTCAAGGGCTGCAAATATAGATATGAAAAGTCTTGAACAAGGATTTCATTGCCCTCTAGATGGTCCAGATAAAAACTTATCGATGGTTGATTTCTAATTGCACGAAAGTTGTCTCTGATGAAATGAAACGAAGTAAAACAAAGAGGCAAAGATCCTTCACTCACTTCCATTGCTGATATGCATCGGCTGATCGCTGAGCTGCTGAAAGTGAACTTCCTCCTTCCACAAACTAGCTGTTGTTTTGTCTGCAAGACTAGCTTCTGTTTGGAGAACATAATCATCATCATATTGATCAAACTTACGGAAATCATTAGTATAAAACACATCATCAAGCATACATGTCAAGTCAACAGATCTCTCTTCTGCAAGCTAATCTATAAAAAAATCGTTATCAGATCTATGACAACTGGGATAAGAAAGAAAATGTTTTGTATCAGCCGCTTGTTTTTCTTCAATCAGCGAGCCATGGTCTTGAACATCATATTGATTCCTTGTGTTGATCTTTTGCATCATCTCTTCCACTACACTTACCAAAATGTCGAGCTCTACCTCTAAAGATGTCGATTCCTCTGGATCTATGTTCTTCATCTCTTCTTCCTTCAACTTTTCCCTTCTGATCAGCAGATTAGCCTCTACATCTACTGCATTGTTCTACATCTCTTCAAGTGTCGCAAGGTTCCTTCCTCTTAGCTGGAACTCCATTTTCGGATCAAAGGCTTTCGGGTAGTGTAAGAGAGCTGAATCAGGAGGAGGTCTTATATTAAGAGGCATCGAACAATAAGCTTGGTTAAATCGGGCAGAAAATTGTTGTAATGTATCCCTCGGTTGTCTTTTCAACTGGTTATACTCTTCTAGAATCAAGAAAGGGTTCTGTCTGACCACCCACTTGTCGAGGAAAATTTTGACGAACTGCTGGAAATCTAAGATGCTCACATCAGGCAGGTTTTCGAACCAACACTTTACTTTGCCTTGCAAAGAAAGAGCAAAAAGCCTAATACTGACATCCTCTTCATCAATTTCAAAAAGGTCAAGAAAAGACTCAAAATTCAGTACATGTCTCTCAACAGTGATGTTGTCACATTAACTATCAAATCTTGGTAGATATAGGTAATAATTTGTAGGGAAAGCATGGGATATAGGAGGTAAAATCATAGACTTGTATCTATCCAGAATTTTACAAGGTATAGGAGTATGTACAGAAGGTGTGGAATCAGTCTTGGTCTCTTGAGGCTCATTAGTTTGAAGACGGTCATCATAAGATTCGGAGGAAGGGTCTTGATCTCCTACCAAACTGCTTTCAAAGGTGTACAATCAAGGTCTGAGCATCCAACTGAGTCCAACCCTTTACCATGAGAAAGAAGAAGAAGATATAGACATGATTTCAACCTCCTCCCATCCTCAAGGGTCGAATCCCTAAGATGAGGAGCTAATCTAACTAATACTTAACAAGAAACAGAAATATAGGCATCATCAACAACTTGCCTCTAAAAGTGAAAAACTTATTCATTTGAGCTCAAACTAACTTCTAAAGCAATGAATCTACCCTCTATCACTATTTATCTATCATAATTACATGCCAAGTCATTATTTACAATAGTAAATCATCCACCATGAGAGAGAATCCATGATTACAGTAAAAAAACTAAAAAATAGCAACCCTGAGCAAAACTGCCAAAAGCGCAGCGCCACTTTCAGGTCCCTTTTGGAGGCCTTCTCGGCATCCAAATTGAGCCCATGATAGCTCATTGGAAAGGTCTTCAAGTATATACTTTCCAAAACACGTGGAATTTCTGAATTTGAAGCTCATTTGACCCCTCTAAACTTGATTCTCCCACGACTGCTTCTATGTGTCCAAAAAGTGGTAGAAAGGTCATTTTTAGGGTGTTTTTTGACCTTTTGGTGGACCAATTCTACCCCAAAAACTTTGAAACTTGCCAGGGTGCACGTCCTCATCACTCTAAATCCAAAAATACAAACCATTTCTTCATTGGGTGCCCCTAGGAAAATCGCAGCACTAGGAAGTTTTTCTATTTATTAAATTCCAAAATTTGCATATGACAAAATTTGCTCCAAATTTTCCCAAACTTGGTGAGAAGCACCATCATCATGTGCTCTGATGAGCCAAGGAAGCTTCAGCCAGCATCCTAAGTCTATCCATCTCCCTTGTGTGGTTTTCTCTATTGCCTAGCTCTATCTGTTGAGGTGTCACTGCTTGTGTTTTCCTCCTCCTCATAGTCACGATCTTCTTGGTCCATGTTTGCAAGGCTGAGGTGTATGAAGGGAATAAGTGAAAGTGTTTTTAGGAATGAGGGGATGGGAAATGGCTTTATGGGCTTAAATGAATGAGGGAGTAGGAAATGAGAGGGTCGGCTTGTTTGCTTGAGAATTTGCTCTTGGAGAAGAGGGACAAAGGGAATGGGAATGACATGGTATAGTGGTAAAGGGAAAAAGGGATAAGGTGATAGGGGAATAGGGATAGGGGAATCTGGAGCTATAGGGATAGGTGCTAGGATGAACAGTGAGGATTTAGGGTTTTGGCATCATTAGGGAGATTTTAGGGTTTCATATTAATCATAGAAAACGATGCTTATAATTTAGATTTGCAAATCAAAACCAAGGTGAGGGATGTCCACTTACTTGTAATGATGTAGGGCAAGAGCAATTTTGGAGTTTATTTGAGGTTTTGAGGGTTTTTAGGCTCTCCTGCCAAAAGCGCAGTGCCACCGCTCAGAAGCACAGCACCAGGCCAAAAGCGTAGCACCTGTGTTAATTTGCATTGGGAAAATTGGGCAAAAGCACAGTGCTAGGTGAAAAGCACAGCGCCAACCTCCAAAAGTGCAGTGCCACTTCAAGGAAACCTTTCACTGCTTTCCCGGTGTCCAAATTAGATGTGGGATAGCTCGTTGGAAAGGTTGTCGAGACTAATTTCCAAAACATCTTGAATTTTTCAATTTAGAGTTCATTTGCCCTATCAAAAGCTCAATCTCCCAAGATTGGTCAAAATTTACAGAATGAGGCTGCCAAAATGCAGAGTGTTGTTTCAATCAACTTTTGGAGGTCTTCCTCAACTCCAAATTGAGCTCATGATAGCTCACTCCAGAAGTCCAGCAACTCTCTTGTAGCAACTGTATTTTTGACATTTCTCTAAAACCATGAAAGTTGTGTAAAAAGTGAAGGAGGCTTTTCTGCCTTGGCCTATTGTGGACAAAAATCTCTCTCATTTTTTCCAAATTCTTCTCTGTTTGGTCTAAAACATAGTTTGAAGAAAAATCGGCCTTATGTGTGGCAAATGATTTGTCCCTTGGAATGACTTATTGAAAAATGATGGAGACATGATGTTTATGAGCTGGAATGGCCTCATACTCGCTAAAATGACCTCCCTTATTCCTCATATACTCAGATGTCTCTGATTTCATAGTCAACCCTAGCTCAATGGGTGAGGAAATTAGGGTTTATTGTTTGTGGAAAATGATGATTTGGACACCCTTGGGAAAAACAACTCCCTTTGGCATGCACTTAACCTTTTGAAACTTTACCCCTTCAATCAACTATTTCCTTTGAAAAATTGAGCTTTTGATGGTCTGGCATATTTGGAACACTGAGGTAACAGCTTGGGATGGTGAAATTATTACATTTGAAAGACATAAAATTACATAATTAAATAAGCATTTCTCTTTACAAATCATCTTCTCATGGTGAAGGGATGTTATTTGATCACCCTTTACTTGCTGGTCCTATGCAATGGAATGAAACCTTGGCAACCCTAATGACTTAATGAAACCTTGAAAAACCCTAAAGACCTAATGAGACCTTGAAGGACTGAATTTCAAGATGACATAATGACCTCCTGACTGATACAAATGGCATGATAAAAATAACTTTATGGGTGATGTACAGTCAACAAGATATGAAACTATGCCAGCAAGTAATCACATTTAGGGAAGAGTGATGTTTTTGGACTAGGACTACCATCAGTGACTGATTTTTTGCATGACCTAGTGGAATGATAAACAAATTCTGAATCAAACCCTTAAAATGATATGAAAAGAGGATTTTTGATCATTGATGGCAGGATGCAAATACTGACACTAACATCAGCCTTATTAGGGATCGTAGCTCCTTAGAGGTGTCAAGAACACCGTAGACCAAGTGCCTAACCATGTGGGCAAATATGGTCAAAAACTTAAATTGAAATGCATGACTGAAATCTGACGACTTGATGACACAAACTGACTTTTACTCAACTAAAAACAAACTCAATACTAAAACACAACTAACAAACTGGAAAAGATGCTCAAAATGGAGCTTATTCAATAAAACCTACTCTAACTGTTCCATTCATCACCTGATCAAGTGAAATGAAACAACCAATGCAACCAAGTAAGCATTCTGGATGCTGTTTGAATTCTTCGCAAGTGCTTCTTTATGAGCAAGAAGAAAGAACTATTGAAATGCAACTCCCATGAAAACTTGTAAACAGATCCAAATTTTCCTAGATTGAATAATATGGATTCTCTATCAGACTCCAAAAATACTGCATGAGGATCTTGAAATTCATGTGCACTAGGACTTAGCTCATCCAATTGATTACTTTGCTTCTCCTCATACCATGAATGCAAACTTTCATCTGAGCTTTGTGACGAGACTCCTGCTGAAAATGACAAAGAAACCGGCTGCCGGATCAAGTTTGTATCAATACTTTTTTCAAGCTCAAAGTTAGCTAATGGAGAAGGACTTTGACTGCAGACATCATCCAACACATCAGCTATTGGATCGTGAAAAACTTGAAAAGACTGTTGCAACCCATTTTCTATTGGTTCCAATGAGATTGCATGATTTTCTACAGGCTGCTCATTTGAAGATATATTATGCAAAATTCCCTTCAAAAACTGAAATGATTCAAAACATAATGGTACGGAATCATCTTGCATCATTTGATCATATGTTCTAGCTTCCAAGTCTTCATCTGCAACCTGACATTCAATGGCATTTGGGGGCTGCAAATCTAGATATGAGAAGTCTTGAACAAGGATTTCATTGCCCTCTAGATGGTCCTAATAAAAACTTATTGACGGTTGATTTTGAATTGCACAAAAGTTGTCTCTGATGAACTAAAACAAAGTAAAACAAAGAGGCAAAGATCCTTCACTTACTTTAAAATTTTAAGCACTTTCCTCCTCACTTCCAAGCTGATATGCATCGGTTGATAACTGAGTTGTTGAAAGTGAACTTCCTCCTTCCACAAACCAGCTATTGTTTTGTCTACAATACTAGCTTCTGTTTGGAGAACATAATCATCATCATACTGATCAAACTTAGGGAAATCATCAGTATAAAACACATCATCAATCATACATGTCAGGTAAACAGATCTCTCTTCTGCAAGCTTATCTATAAAACAATCATTATCAGATCTATGACAACTGGGATAAGAAAGAAAATGTTTTGGATCAGCCACTTATTTTTCTTCAATCAGCAAGCCATGGTCTTGAACATCATATTCATTCCTTGTGATGATCTTTTGCATCATCTCTTCCACTGCACTTACCAAAATGTCGAGCTTTACCTCTAAAGATTTCAATTCCTCTGGATCTATGTTCTTCATCTCTTCTTCCTTCAAATTTTCCCTTCTGATCAGCAGATTAGCCTCTATATCTACTGCATTGTTCTGCATCTCTTCAAGTGTCGCAAGGTTCCTTTCTCTCAGCTGGAACTCCATTTCCGGATCAAAGGCTTCCGGGTAGTGTAAGAGAGCTGAATCAGGAGAAGGTCTTATATTAAGAGGCATCGAACAATAAGCTTGGTTAAATCTGGCAGAAAATTGTTGTACTGTCTCCCCTGGCTGTCTTTTCAGTTGGTTATACTCTTCTAGAATCAAAAAACGGTTTTGTCTGACCACCCACTTGTCGAGGAAAACTTTGACGAATTGTTGGAAATCTGAGATGCTCACATCAGGCAGGGTTTCGAACCAACTCTTTACTTTGCCTTGCAAAGAAACAATAAAAAGCCTAATACAGACATCCTCTTCATCAATTTCAAAAAGGTCAAGAAAAGACTCAAAATTCAGTACATGTCTCTCAACAGTGATGTTGTCACATTCACCATCAAATCATGGTAGATATAGGTAATGATTTTTATGGAAAGCATGGGATATAGGAGGTAAAATCATAGGTTTGTATCTATCCAGAATTTTACAAGGTACAGGAGTATGTACAGAAGGTGTAGAATCAATCTTCGTCTCTTGAGGCTCATCTGTTTGAAGATGGTCATCATAAGATTCAGAGTAAGGGTCTTGATCAATATCAAAGGCATGTGAACATTTTGTATTCACAATCTTCAAAGGGAAAGAATCAAATGCAGGTCTAGGATCTTTTCTCGAATACAGTATACTTTGTAAAGCCTTCTTGACATTCTCAAGAAAAGAGAAGTGTCAGGCCAGGGTAACTCCTCATTGAACGAGAGAAAACACTGATTGATTTTATTCATTAGCTAACACATTATTTATACATATACAAAACGGATCAGTTCATCTTCTAGATGACTGTCCAGCTTCACCTCATCCGTTTCGGATTAGGTGTCAACATTCCCCCCCTTAATCTGAAGGGATGTTGGTGAGTCCAAGCATCATTCTGAATCTTTCAAGCTTTTCTCTTCCAAGCGCTTTGGTGAAGATGTCTGCAATTTGCTCGTTTGTGGAACAATGACGGAGATGGATTGTTTTGGCCTCAACATGATGTCGAATCAGATGATATTTAGTATTGATGTGTAGTACGATCATGGAACTTTGGGTTCTTGGCCAACTTTATTGCAGATGTGTTATCAATCATGAGTGGAGTTGATTGTATTTGTTTTACCTGCAAATCTTCAAGAATTTTCCTGAGCCACACAATTTCTTTCGTTGCTTCAGCTGCTGCCACATATTCTGCTTCTGTTGTGGAATCTGCTGGTACTGATTGTTTGCGTGATCTCTAGGAGACAGCTCCTGATCCAAGACTCATAGCATATCCTGAAGTAGATACCCCAGTTTCTTTGTCTCCATCGAAGTCTGAATCAGAGTATCCAATCAAGTTGAAGTCATCCACCTGTGTATACTTGATTCCAAGGTCTTGAGTTCCCTTCAAGTACCTTAGAACTCTTTTTGCAGCAGACCAATGTCCTTCACAAGGCTTTTGCATAAACCTGGAGAGGATTCCAACAGCAAATGAAATGTCTGGTCTGGTAGTAGTGAGGTAGATGAGACTTCCTACAAGCTGTCTATACTTTGTTGCATCCTCAAATTCTTTTCCTTCAATAGATGTGAGCTTCAAGTTTTGTTACATTGGAGTAGAAAGGGGATTGCACTCTGTCATGCCAAATCTGTTTAACAAATCTCCAATGTATTTCTTTTGAGAAAGAAATATGGACTTTGGATGTTGGGTTACTTCAATGCCAAGATAGTAATGAACATAGCCCAAATCAGTCATTTCAAAAAAATTTCCTAATTCTTTCTTTATGGATGCAATATAGCTTTCATTGTTCCCTGTCATTAAAAGATCATCTACATATACCACAAGATATACAACTGTTTTTCCAACTTTCTTGACAAATAAAGTTGCATCATCAAGATCAAAATGTTTGAAGTTGAGTTTCAGAAGATGCTCAGTTAGTTTTTCATACCAAGCTCGTGGTGCTTGTTTGAGGCCATACAAGGACTTCACAAGTTTGCATACTTTGTGTTCATGTCCTTTCACAGCAAATCCCTCAGGCTGGGACATAAAAACATTCTCTTTTAGATCTCCATTCAAGAATGCAGTTTTTACATCCATTTGATGGACTTTCCAACCGTTCTGAGCAGCTAGTGCAAAGAGTGTCCGGATGGTGGCCCATTTTGTTGTGGGAGCAAAATTTTCCTCATAATCGACCCCTTCCTTCTGTGAAAAACCTTTTGCCACAAGCCTGGCTTTGTGCTTGTCAAGTGAGCCATCAGCTTTGTACTTGTTCTTGTAGACCCACTTGCAGCCAATTGGTTTGGTTCCAAATGGAGGATCAACCAGCTTCCAAGTGCCATTCTTTATGAGGGCATCATACTCCTTCTGCATCGCTTCTTTCCATTCATCATGAGAAGCAGCTTCTTTGAAGGAAGTTGGTTCAAAATCTGTAGACAAGTTCAATTCACAATCATAAGTAACATCCATATCAACAGGTGAATTAGAGTTATCTACATCACCTCCATCTTGTCGGTTTGAATTTCTGGTTCCTGTTTTTCCAATTTCATCAGGATGAACACTTTCAAGTGTCTTTGTCAGCCACTTTGGGGGACCTTTCTGAGATGGTCCAGGCTGTTCTATTGATTGAGTTGGGTCTGAATCAAGATTGAGTCTCCCAATTCTATCAATTACATCACTTAAAGCATCATCCGTTGTTGGAGTGTCATGCAGGGGAGATTGTTCTTCAGAAGAAGATTCCACATGTTGATCTAGTATAGGAATCCCCCCTTCAAGATGTGGAATCTGATTATCAAACTCTTGAAATGATTTCGGTTTTGTGAATCTATCCAAGCGATCAAGTTGCCACTCAACAACACTGTCAGATTTGGATGATTCAAGAAAAATGACATCTCTAGATAAAACAAACTTCTTATTTACTTCATCATAATGGCGGTATGCTTTAGATGTGTTTGAATACCCCAGGAAGATACACTTACGACTTCTAGCACCAAGTTTGTTTCTATGTACCTTTGGTATTAAAGCATAACAGGTGGAACCAAATATCCTGAGATGTTTTACCGAAGGAACATGTCCATACCACAATTCATAAGGAGTCTTGTTTCTTATAGCACTAGATGGACATCTATTCTTTATATATGCAGCACATAGAACAGCATCAGCCCAAAACATTGTCTTTACATTTTTGAAGAAAAGCATGGATCGTACCATATTCAAAATTGTTCTGTTCATTCTTTCAGCTACACCATTCTGTTGAGGATTATAAGGCACAGTTGTTTGATGTTTAATCCCATGTTGGCGAAGATAGTGTTCAAATTCATTTGATGTATATTCTTTTCCATTATCAGTGAGAATAGACCCAATATGAGATTGTGCATCATTTTCAATCCATTTATGAAAATTCTTGAATGTTTGAAAAGCATCAGATTTGTTCTTCAATAAGTAAACCCAACACATTCTGGTGTAATCATCAATAAATGTCATGATATATTTATTTCCATTTGCAGAAGGAACAGGCATTGGACCACATAAATCTGAATGAATAAGTTCAAGCTTCCTATGTTCTCTTGAATGTGAATCATGAAAAGATTGTTTGCTATGCTTTCCTAGAATGCAAGCATCACATTGTTTATGTTTTCTAGGAATTGTAGGCAAACCAGCAACACCATTTTTCTTCAACAAGCGGAGACTATCATAGTTTAAATGTCCAAATCTAGCATGCCATAATAAACTTGATGGAAGTGTACTTTCATCATGATGAGAAACATATGAAAAATGTTGTGCATGAGCAGAGGTTCCTTGCAGTTTAAGGAGTCTTTCTTCTTCTATACCCCTCATGACAAGTGAGTGGTCAGATGCCTTTCTTACCTCAAGCTTGCCATCAAACATGTGAATGGAGTGACCTTGCTGGCGGATGTGGACTAGGGACAGCAAGTTTCTCTTCAGCTGTGGGAGATATAGAACATGATCCAGAAGAAAGTCTGGAAGACCAGGCAGTTTAAGCCTGATTGTGCCAAGCCCTGATGGCTTGATTTTTGACTGATCTGCAAAGTATACTGCTCCATCAACATTGTCAGTGAAATCTTCAAAAAATTCTTTCCTATGAGTCATGTGACAGGTTGCTCCTGAATCAAGCAACCAGTCATTTTTCGAAGAAGCAAGTGAAGCATTAAACAAATCTTCATTTACTCCAATGTTACATTGTGCCTCAATATAGTGAGCGGATTCAGGTGCTTTACCTTTGTCTGTGTCATCAATTTTACCTTTCTGTTGATTTCTTCTCTGCTCAACTTTGTCCCATGGTAGCTTGCATGTGGAAGCATCATGTGATCCATTTCGTTTGCAGCGAATGCAATGCAGATCTGCCTTTTCTGCTTGAGGATGTCTGCCCCCCCTGCCTCTGAAGTATCTTCCTCTTCCTCTTCGTCCACCTCTTCCTCTTGTAGAATCTTGAGCAGGATTCTTTTCTTTATGAGCAAGGCAAACAGTCTCTTCAGAAGATTCAGGGACTGTTTTCTTTCCAAAGGCTTTCTCTCTTTCAGCAAACTTTTTCACAAGAGTGTCAAAGGTTATATCTTTAAGATTTCCATTTGCTTGTAAAGACTCAAGATAGTTAGAGTAGGTAGGATAGAGTGCTTTGAGAAAGGCAATAAGAGAGATATCCAGCTCAACCTTAGTGGATTTAATATCATGCACTATAGACTTTATTTCAGATGCAAGAGTAAGAGGATCATTATTTTTCAGTTCAAGAGTGAAGAGTTTAATCATGAGCTGAACAACTTCAAGTGCAGAATGTGTATCATAGAGTTCTTTTAGCTTTTGTAAAGCTTCAAAGGCAGTGGAATAGGATGAAATATGACGACTTACTTCCTCATTTACAGATGTTGCGATCAATGCAAAGGCTTTGCTGTTCTTGTTTTCCCAAATGGCGAGTTCTTTGTCTGATGTAGGCTGCACAGGGTCTTTGTCTTCTTCTCCGACACACACTCCTTTCCACAGCTCATTGTAGATAAGGGTGTGTTTTACCATCTGGGACCATTCAGAATAGTTCTCCTTGCCAGTGAGAACTATTCCGACCATAGAAATGATTGAATGCACTCTGTAAAAAAAAAATATCTCTTCCAAAAACTTCTGTAAACAAAATCCTTCTGGAAAAAATATCTCTGCCAAAAACTTCTGTAAAAAAATCCTTATATCATAGCCTTATGCATTTTATTCTTCTTCTAACATTTCATCAGCATATCATGAGCATTTCTTATATCACCATCACTTCCATAATATTATGTTTTAAAAAATGAGGGTGCTCAAATATATATCACTGTTCAACATATATTACTGCTCAACATATATCACTGTTTTGAAAAAAAAAGAGAGGGCGCTCAAATAAGAGAGGACAGCGTAATATATATCATTTCAATATATATCATTAATGCAAAAACTGTTCAAAAGGACAGCGTAATAAAACTCTGCTCCAAGTAAATATAAACTGTTTAAGAAAACAGCGTAATAAAACTCCGCTTCAGATGGCATTTGTATTTGTTTAAAACTTCGCTCCAAGATTAAAACTCCGCTCCATTTGTATTTGTCAAGCCATAACTGTTCCGCTGCTATCTCAACGCTAGTTACAAATAACTCCTCCCGCTCACCACTGGCCTTCTTCCCTACAGGAATAGTAATGGTCTCGTTACCTCCACATATTTTTACCACAGTGCCCCTCTCTTTATTACATTCTATTATCGCCCTCGCGTTATACAGCCATGGCGCGCCTAGCAGCAGAGAGTAGGAGTTCTTGGGATTCGGCAGTGGCAAAACATGGAATGTGGTCAAGATTCGAACCCGGCCAACATCAACGGCAACGTCCTCAATCACACAGTTTTCATGCATACCCCCATTTCTGAAAGAAGAAGCAGTCGAGGGTTCCAGTTCCTTCGCTAACTCCAATGTTTCAATAGAAAACGCAGCTTTACAATACAATACAGGCCTCAATACAATACAACGCAGTCCACAGTCATTTAAAAAGTATATACCCACAGCTAAAAAATACGCAGTCCACAGCTTTTAAATGTATATACCCACAGCTAAAAATACGCAGTCCCAGTCTTCAATACATTAACGAAACCACAGTTCTTTACAAAAAACGCAGTCTCAGTCTTCAAAAAAAAACGATACCACAGTTCTTTGAAAAACGCAGCGCAGACTTCAGAAGAGCAATGACACAGCGTAATTTCAACACAGTCATAACAAACGCAGACACCAGCGATAGGTTTTACCTAACAGTGGAAACGCATCAACGTATACCATTTTGTTTGAATGGAATGAGGTAGGTTTGAGCAGAAACGCATCAACGTACAGTTCCACGGACAGAGGGCGCAGTCTCCATGTCAGGACGGAGGGCGCAGTCTCATGAGAGGGCAGTGTCAGGCTAGAGGCGTTCAGGACAGAACAGACCAGGAGTTACAACCAATTTTGGGACCTGTGCTCTGATACCATGTCAGGCCAAGGTAACTCCTCATTGAACGAGAGAAAACATTGATTGATTTTATTCATTAGCTAACACATTATTTAGACATATACAAAACGGATCAGTTCATCTTCTAGATGACTGTCCAGCTTCACCTCATCCGTTTCGGATTAGGTGTCAACAAGAAGAAATAATTTATAACAAAGAACATAATGTCTTGGATGAAATTCCAACTTGAATACCTAATCTTTCCATATTGTCCTTTCATGTTTCTGTTGGTCAGGTTCATCCTCTAGTGGAGTCCTTGGATCTGATCTCAAAACTGATTTAGAGTCGCGAGGTGAATGATTTCAGCCTTCTGGTGTTTGATCATTGTCCACCATCAACAATCATATATAAACTTGATACATTTGCTGAGGAACATAAAACTACGTCCCCAGTATGGTCGCCACTATGTTATCACCTAGATTGAACCTCGAGCTGAAGGAAGGCAATGCCAGGGTAACCACAAACCATGCTTAGCCAAGTAGTTATCCCTACTAGGCCGGGAGAGGGTTCTCTCCGTAAGGATCTCAACCAAGATGACTGGAATAGGAAAAGGATTTTAGGCTAGGTATAATAGCACAAAGTTTTGATTGGATTTTGAAGGGGTTTTGTCGGATCAGGAGGAGCTGGACAGTTTAGGTCTAGGGAACTAGGTCAAAATTATAGGGTGTTCAATGGGGAAAGGTAGGCATAGACTTTGGCACTCTAGGGGCTTGATGGGATGAGATGTTTAAGACTAGTGAGAAGCTAATAAGGGCATATGAAAACCATGGATCCTTCCTAGACTATAGAAAACATGAAATGATGAATGGTTTTCCAAGGCAGAGCACTGATATAATGAATTCTACCTATCAACTTGAAAACATTCAACTAGAAGCAATGAAATGATTGATGGCATACATAAAACATATAAACATATAATCATAGAAGAAGAAACTGTACTAAAACTCCATACCACAGGGATCCCATAAAAATACCTGCAATTCTTATTAATCTCCTGCCAAACTACTTACAAATGTGTACAATCAAGGTCTAAGCATCCAATTGAGTCCAACCCTTTACCAGGAGAAAGAAGAAGAAGATATAGACATGATTTCAACCTCCTCCCATCCTCAGGGGTCGAATCCCTATGATTAGGAGCTAATCTAACTAATACTGAACAAGAAATAGGAATATAGGCATCATCAACAACTTGCCTCTAAAAGTGAAAAACTAATTCATTTGAGCTCAAACTAACTTCTAAAGCAATGAATCTACCCTCTATCACTATTTATCTATCATAATTACATGTGAATTCATTATTTATAATAGTAAATCATCCACCATGAGAGAGAATTCATGATTACAGTCAAAAATTTGAAAAATAGCAACCCTGAGAAAAACTGCCAAAAGCACACTTTTAGGTCCCTTTTGGAGGCCTTCCTAGCATCCAAATTGATCCCATGATATCTCATTGGAAAGGTCTTCAAGTCTACTTTCAAAAACACCTAGAACTTCTGAATTTGAAGCTCATTTGACTCCTCAAAACTTGATTCTTCCAAGACTGCTTCTGTGTGTTCAAAAAGTGGCAGAAAGGGCATTTTTGGGTGTTTTTTGACCTTTTGGTGGACCAGTTTTGCCCCAAAAACTTTGAAAATTGATAGAGTGCATGTCCTCATCACTCTGAATCCAAAAATCCAAACCATTTCTTCATTGGGTGCCTCTAGTAAAAGCGCAGCGCCACCGGCAGTTTTTCTATGTATTAAATTCCAAAATTTGCAAATGACAAAATTTGCTCCAAATTTGCCCAAAATTGGTGAGAACCATCAACATGTGCTCTGATGAGCCAAGGAAGATTCGTCCAGCATCCTAAGTCTATCCTCCTCCCTTGTGTGGTTTTCTCTGTTGCTTAGCTCTATCTGTTGAGGTGTCACTGCTTGTGTTTTCCTCCTCCTCATTGTCTCGGTCTTCTTGGTCCATGTTTGCAATGCTGAGGTGTATTAAGGGAATAAGTGAAAGTTTTTTTAGGAATGAGGGGATGGGAAATGGCTTTATGGGCTTAAATGAATGAGGGAGTAGGAAATGAGAGGGTCGGCTTGTTTTCTTGAGAATTTTCCCTTGGAGAAGAGGGACAAAGGGAATGGGAATGATATGGAATAGGGGTTAAGGGAAAAAGGGATAAGGTGATAGGGGAATAGGGACATGGGAATCTAGAGCTGTAGGGATAGGTGCTAGGATGAATAGTGAGGATTTATGGTTTTGGCATCATTAGGGAGATTTTACGATTTCATATTAATCATAGAAAACGATGCTTATAATTTAGATTTGCAAATCAAAACCAAGGTGAGGGATGTCCACTTACTTGTAATGATGGAAGGAAAGAGCAATTTTGGAGTTTATTTGAAGTTTTGAGGGGTTTTAGGCTCTCCAGCGAAAAGTGCAACGCCACCGCTTAGAAGCGCAATGCCAGGTGAAAAGCGCAGTGCCGGCCTCCAAAAGCGCAGTGCCACTTCAAGGCAACCTGTGACTGCCTTCCCAGTGTCCAAATTAGGCGTGGGATAGCTCGTTGGAAATCTTGTCGAGTATGATTTCTAGAACATCCTGAATTGTTCAATTTGGAGTTCATTTGCCCTGTCAAAAGCTCAATCTCCCAAGATTAGTCAAAACGTGCAAAATGAGGCTGCCAAAATGTAGAGTGTTTTTTCAGTCAACTTTTGGAGATCTTCCTCAACTCCAAATTGAGCTCATGATAGCTCATTGGAAAGCTCTATGTGTCTAGTTATCATTTGACTCATCAAGCAAGTCATTTGGTCACTCCAGCTAGGAGAAATCTTGATTTTCCCAAGGTCACTCCAGAAGTGCAGCAACTCTGTGTTAAAAGTGAAGGAGGCTTTTCTTCCTTGGACTATTGTGGACGAAAACCTCTCTCACTTTTTCCAAATTCTTCCCTGTTTGGTCTAAAACATAGTTTGAAGAAAAATCGGCCCTATGTGTGGCAAATGATTTGTCCCTTGGAATGACTTATTGAAAAATGATGGAGACATGATGTGTATGAGTTGTAATGGCCTCATACTCGCTAAAATGACCTCCCTTATGCCTCATATACTCAAATGTCTATGATTTCATAGTCAACCCTAGCTCAATGGGTGAGGAAATTAGGGTTTAGTGTTTGTGGAAACTGATGATTTGGACACCCTTGGGAAAAACAACTCCTTTTGGCATGCACTTAACCCTTTGAAACTTTACCCCTTCACTTGACTAGTTCCTTTGAAAATTTGATCTTTTGATGGTCTGGCATCTTTGGAACACTGAGTTAACAGCTTGGGATGGTGAAATTATTACATTTGAAAGACATAAAATTACATAATGAAATAAGCATTTCTCTTTACAAATCATCTTCTCATGGTGAAGGGATGTTATTTGATCACCCTTTACTTGTTGGTCTTATGCAATGGAATGGAACCTTGGCAACCCTAATGACCTAATGAAACCTTGAAAAACCCTAAAGACCTAATGAGACCTTGAAGGACTAAATTTCAAGATGACATAATGACCTCATGACTGATACAAATGGAATGATAAAAATAACTTTATGGATGATGTACAGTCAACAAGATATGAAACTATGCCAGCAAGTAATCACATTTAGGGAAGAGTGATGTTTTTGGACTAGGACTACCATCAGTGACTAGTTTTTTGCATGACCTAGTGGAATGATAAAAAAATTCTGAATCAAACCCTTAAAATGATATGAAGAGAGGATTTTTTATCACTGATGGCAGGATGCAAATACTAACACTAACACACTTCATATCCACCACCCAAACTCATGTGATCACCACTCTCCATCATCCCATTAGCTCAAAATTCAAGTTTCACCCCCTCTCTAGATTGCTACAGGAAGGACCTATAATTGTTACAGGAAGGTCTTGTAGTGCTACAGGAGGGCACCGAAAAGCTACGGGAGGAAGATTTGCATGAAAGGACCACCAAGGATTACCTTGCCAAGGATGAATAAGGTTCCCCCACCATGGTCCACCATCCATCCATCACTCATCCATCCCAGTTCATAGAAAAATTATATTTTTCACTAAAATCCCTTTACTCTCTGTTACCCTTGTTAAAAAATTCTTGAGAAACACACAGAGCACATCCTCTCCATTTCCATAAATATACACCCCTCCCTTAGAGCCTTAGCATCATCCTCCAGACCCTTTGACATCCTCTCTCATCAGCTCCAAACAACTTGAAGACCCTAGAAGAGAAGAAAAGGACTGCTCTAGGAAGAGAACCTCCTCCTATAGCAACCTTTGAAAATCTCATAGAAATTCATAATCTTGTTTTTCTCATCAATAGGGGGTGATAACAACTCATGAGGCACTTTGCAGTAGTCATACCACTCCAATCAGGACTCTCCACCAGTAGTAGCAGCTTGAACATCAACAAGGTACCTACACACATAGCAACAATAACAGTGAAGTACCATGAGGGGCAAAGAAGATATACACAAGAAAGAAAAAAACACAGCAAGTCAACTCCCTTGATGACAATAAAAAGGTCCAGCTCCAGCATGCACATCCCTACATCAGTCGATCATGAGGTAGGCACAGGTATGGAAAACTCTCATCTCCTCCCTATGTGTAAATAACGAAAAATGTCGAGAGGAGGCATTTTAATAAGTTGGAGGTGGCTAGTCAACTTGGCCACCATCGGGCAGTAAACAAAAAGTGATGATAAGCACTCATGCAACGTCGAGGTGTCACATCAATCTAGTTATGATCACAGAGAGTGGGTGTTGATTATGAGGAATAGTGGAATAATTACTCCAATTGGGGAAAATGGTCTAAAAGAGGAAACCTCGTGTGTCTGTCAAGTCATCACAACACTCCAAGCCTAAGCCAAAAATGGAATATTATGTAATGGGGCTCGAATTCTTTTGCATTTACTCTCATTTCAAAAATATTTAAGGTGAGGACAAGCTTGGGGTGCTATCGAGGAGTTTTGTACCTTGTTCTTCCATTTCTATAGGAGGAATTTATAGGCAGCCTACAAATGCTACAAGAAGGTCGAGACATTGCTACAGGAATACTAAATGGGTGAAGAAACGCTACAAAGGGTTGAATTGGTCTCCAATTTAATATCTTTATCCCAGGCCATGTGGTAAAAAGTAATTGTACCCTCTCCTTCTTCCATCTATAACTTGTATGCTAGTTCACTTGAAATTGTACAAGAAAAACAAAGTGTGCTATAGGAAGAACAAAGTGTGCTACAAGAATACATGGATATATTTTCTTAGGAAGAAATTTGAAGAAGAAGAAAAGGAAAGAGAGATAAATGCAGAAGAGGAAAGGAAGACAAAAAATAGAGCATGCTATAGGAAAAACAAAGTGTGCCACAAGAAGAACAGAGGGTGCTACAGGGGGAGAAGAATGAGTAATAGGAGGGGCAGAATGTGACACAATAGCTACAAGAGGGGGCAGGTTCCCCAAAAACATTTGAGAAGGACTTCCTAGAGCTCGAGAAGCCTAGTCCACAACCTAGTTTGAGCTCCTATTATAAATTCATTGAAGGAAGGAGAATTATTCCCCAAAAATTTGCTATCCCACTTTTCTTTGAACTAGAAGCAAAAATAGGAAGAACCCACAGATTGTAGGTTTTAACCCCATATAGAAATTACCTGCATACGAATTCTAAAAAACAGAAAATAAACAATAGCAAGAGCATAAAACATAAAATAGATATACACAGAGATTTTCCCCTGGATCCCAAAACGGGACTATTAGAGTGATTTTTCATTAAATTCTTTTCAATGTTACAATGCATATATATACATGTTGAAGCATCCACTAACCCTAGATTAGAACATAATCGTAGTTCCCTTGATCGGATCTACAAAATACCATGGACAGAAAACTAGCATGCCCAAAACCATGTGTGAAATCCATGCGCAAAACCATAGGTAGGTCTGCCCACCTAATATAGGGTCCAAAAAAAAATTCTCAGGGCGCTACCCTGGACCCCGTGCAGGGGGGCTATCGCCCCCCTACATACCCTGTCGGTCATCGCCCCGCTGTGTCTGGCACAATGTACAGGGGGGTCTGTCGCCCCCCTTGTGATCCCCCTACTGCGCCTAACATAACATGCAAGGGAGGTTTCCACCCCTCCTCCCCCCCGACCCCTGCGCGTGGGGTAGTCATGGAAAGAATATAATACACACCCAACACAAATGGATGCAAATTGTTAAGTCTAAAAAGGTGGAAGATGTGGGCCTCATGGAAGAAAATGTCATTGAAATGGGAAAATAATTAAGTGAACTAAGAGAGAAATAGTCCACAATGAGGGAAAAGCTATAGGCGGAAAATAGATGGTTGAGGGAGAAGCTGTTGGAGAATGAAACCCAACTGGCCATAAGGACAAGCCTCTCGATGGAGGCATTACAGTGTAGACAACCATCCAAATCTTATGCACTCTTTCTCAAAGAGCAGTGGATGTAATTCCAAATTAAGACCCTAGCACAACATGGATCTATGCCATTTCAAGATTACAAACAATTCATTGAATTATGTGACCAAAGTAGCATAGAATACAAAGCAAAATTGGTTGAGTTTTACATACATAAACTCACCTTGACTGATATGAATATTTGGGATCCCAATGCAAAGTTGGGGGATATGCAACTGATGGCCCTAGCATCTGACGCACTTAGGTTGTTAGGGACAGAAAGCCAGCAAGCCTACCAAAGAAGATGGAATGCCTTACCCCATAGTCTCCAGATCAAGGAGTATCACTCTCCTGAAAGGTTGAGGAATGCATTGGAAAGGACACCCTTGTACAAAAGACTCATGCAAAGATTAAAATTCAACTGGATTGGACTCAAGCTCAGTCCACCCTTGTTGTTAGGCCTACAGGAAGGAAGAAATGAAGAAGAGGAGAGGAAGGAGTGGATATAAATAGAAAATAATGCAGGCTTCTATCCTCAAGAAGGCACACCATCTGAGGAGCCTTGGGATGTTAGAGAGGCCACCAGGGCCATGAAATACATGGACATAGATGACTAAGTTGCTCAAAGGATGAGCAACAGTTTCAATAAGGGGGTGATGATGAGGCTCATCAATAGGTATATCATAAGGATCATAATTCCATCCTCTAGCTTTAGAACTATCTCTTTCTCACATTTATTTACAATTTTTGTTATATTATGCTTAGTGAGAGGGGTGAAAGATGTTTTTCTATGTCATGTGGCCTAATATGGTTTAAATGCAGGAAATGGAGCAATTTTGAGATAATTTCAATGCAGGAGCTCGGAGTAGACAACAGGGAGAGATTCTAGGAGGTTGTCCACCTCCTTAACTCCCTCAATCAACCAAGATCACCACTTTATCTCTCATCAACTCAAGATCATTGGCAGCCAAGCAAGTGTAGTGCGAGGAGATCTAGATCCACCTTTCTCAAGTTTTGGGAGACAAACATCTCTATTTTCTAGGGATATGTTGGTAGCTACTCTTTTGTATAAATAAACATGCCAAAGAGCTCATTAGGATTCGAACTTTGTTTTCAGCTAAGAAGCTATTGAGCTCAAGCACTTGTTACTATTATTTTTGACTTGTTATGTGATGTATTTGACATTGATGCAATTATAATGAGAATTTTCTTATTGATCCATCAATAAGTTACTTTCAGAGGGTTGAGGCTCTTATGTTTGGGCCCAACCCTAGTAGCTTAGGTCCCTCTTATGTATTGGTATTCCATTTTAGGTTAGAATGTTTGTCAGTTCACTCCATTTTATTAGAACATAGTTCCTCAAAAATCTTGTGACTGCTACCTCTATCTCATCTCTCTCATGGGAGCATGAATAGAGGAATCTACAATCACAGTCCAAAAATGCTATGTTTATGATTTCTTGGAAAAAGGTCTATATTAGTTATCTTGTTTTGCATATGTTTGTTGTAGCTTAGAAGTTGATTCATTGCATAGATTAGAGTTTTTGGCATAAGTTAGATAGTTTTTAAATTCAACTCATATTTTCCACCATTGGTTATGTTATTTTGTGAATGATAAGAGAGCATGTGGATGTGATGTTGCAAGACTATTGGATCTACAGGGAAAGGTCCTTTTCACCATCTCCATCCAGGACTTCTTCACCCTCTTTTGATGAATCTCAAATGTTGTTCTTGAGCTCTATCTCTTAGGTCACCGTGAGCAGCCCTCTTAGTCCAAAACAGGCCTTCCTAAAGTGTTGAGCTTGGCTAGGGGTGTTGGCCACATTTCATCCATCTATCAAAAACTCCATCCACCTTGCATCTCTTGATCTCATCATTCTTACTTTCCAAACCCTCTCGGAAGCCTTCCTGTAGCAATACAGGGATCGTGTAGCAGCTTCGTTTAGCATGCATGTTTTTCCCTTGTTTTGACCTGTGATGCAAGTTTGACTTAGTTTAGGAGTAGGTTGACCCCTAGCTTGGAATCCATGATCAAAGGCAGCACCTAGGCCATTCCAACCATCATTTTTCCTTCACTACAAGATAGAATAGCATTAGCTTCTTTATCACATATTTAGCACAAGTAGAACATTACTTTATATGCAAGTGTGAATTAGATAGATGATGCATGAAATCTTGAGTTATGATTTGGTAGGATAATTTCTTGTTTACAAGTGAATTTGATAGCTAGATGGTTGATTACAAATAGTGTAGTTTCCTTTCTACAGGTAGTATAGCTCTTGTGTTCTTTCATGAATTGATTCAATAGCATTTACAAGTTAGGATTTGAAAAGCAATTATTTAATTTTACATTAGAGCTAGCTTTTGAATTGCACTTTCAGTAGTTAATTTCCCCCTAATTCAGTACAAGAATGGTCTTGGAGCCTTATTGATCAAATTCCGTAGTTGAGGGTGGCATAAGTAGAATTCCATCTACTGTGTATATAAAAATGCCACCTCGAAGTTTGTACGAAACCCGGGTTGATAAATAGAGCCCTTGGGAGTTGCATCACTCTTGGTGCAATACCAAGGCTCACCGGCAGTATTTTTGAAGCCATATTTGTTTCCATATTTATCGACCCCCCTGGAGCCACCGCCACCAATTTTTTTCTCCTGTCATCTTATTAAGTAGATATGGCCCTCTCATCCCTAATCATCCCCCCAATGTCAGCAGGCAAATTTTGTTCCACGAAACTAAGGTCCTCTTTCTTGC
Source organism: Pinus tabuliformis (assembly GCA_031772625.1). Classification (NCBI taxonomy): domain Eukaryota; kingdom Viridiplantae; phylum Streptophyta; class Pinopsida; order Pinales; family Pinaceae; genus Pinus; species Pinus tabuliformis. The sequence continues at coordinate 885,360,252 of CM062813.1, forward strand.
TTGTTGGGCAACTTTCCATAAGAATTTTTGAAAAAATGCTACAATGTCTATGTAAATAGCTTTGGGGGTCGGGCCTGCAACACTTCTTTTAGCAGAATAATTCGCATTGAAAATTTTATATCTCGAAGAGTCCAATTTCCAATTCTTCGAGCTATCTTCTTTTTAACCTCCTACCATAGGGGTATCCGCATTGATTTTGCCACCAATTGGATGCCCAAATATTTGGCCGATAGTTTAATTATTTTAAATCTTAGAATTTTGGCAAGGTTCCTTTGAATCAACAAATTTGTATTGAAGAATTATATGTTCAACTTACCTCCATTAATATTGGTACCCGAAGCCTCTTGGAAATCCAATAAAATCTGACTTAGGGCTTTGTGTTCTTTGACCATTGGTTCATCAAACATCATGATATCGTCGATGAATTGTTGATGCGTGACTAGCATATCCCATCCCCATAGTCTCAATCCCTTTAGACATCCTTGACTGACTGTTGCTTTCACATAGTGACCCAGACCTTCAACTACCATGATGAACAAGAAAGGAGAAACCAGATCACATTGTCGTAAATATCTTAAGTCCCTAAACGTTTTAGATGGTGAGCCATTAATCAAGATGGAGAAAAAGGGGGTAGATATCATAGATCTAATCCACCGAATCTATATTTCCGAGAAACCAAAAGCATCTAGGACATGAAGAAAATATCTCCAGTTCAAGCGATCATGGGGTTTCAACAAATCCAGGTTGATCACCATGCCTACCTTCCTAGATTTTTTTGAGTATACTACTTCATGCGCAGTAATAACTCCATCTAGGATTTGATGCCCTTCTACAAATCCAATTTGCTTTAGATCAATGAGATTCTTCGGCAAAGGTTTGAGCCTTTTGACGATGACCGAGGAGATACTTTTATAGATTACGTTACATAGGGAAATAGGCCAAAAATTGTTGGCTTCATCAGAATGATTAACTTTGGGGATCATGGTGAGGAAAGTAGTGTTTAGACTAGACCATACCTATTGGGACTGACATGATTCTTCAACCATTGCATGCAGCTCCCTTCGAATGAGAGGCCAACAAACTTTGCAAAAGTTCCTTGTAAAACCATCAGGACTCAGAGCTTTATTGTTGGGCATTTCCTTTACCACCTCTTCAACTTCATTAAAGGATATTTCTCGCACTAATGCCTTGTTTTTTTCATGGGGATGTAACTAGTGATTCGAGTTGTGGCATTTCTCTATCCTTTTGGTCATCATTCAACAACTCCCTATAATACGAAACCAACTCCTCCTCAATTTCCTCATGTTCCACCAATTGGTCGCCAGTATTCGATCTAAGGGAGAAAATGTGATTATGATGGCAGTGTTTCACCAAATATTTATGGAATAATTGGGTATTTCTCTCCCCCTCCCTAAGCCATTGTCCCCTTGATTTATGACACCAAAGGATCTCCTCTTGCTTCCTGCAGGATTTGGAATTGTGGACCAACCTGTCCTCCTCTACCACCAAGGCTTTCGTCTGGCCCTCTTGAACAATGGGCATTTGTAGAGCTTCCATCTGCGCTTCCATTTTACACTTCTCCTTAAAATGTCCCCAAATTACACCATGTTCCATTGTTTGATTCTTAACTTTAGTTCTTTTAACTTACGCTGCATTGTTTGCATCTTACTATGCCTTGTGACCTCAATCTCATTCCACCATTCCTCCAAATTCGCTAGGAAATTTGGGTGTTGAAGCCAAAAAATTTTAAAGAAGAATGAGCAGTTGTAAGGCATCATCTTTAGATCAATCTCTAATTTAATGGGCCAATGATTAGATCCAAGGTTGGGAAGGATCATCGCTTCCAAGAAAATGTCTTGTGCCATCAAGTCTTTAGTTAAAGAGAAGCGATCTAACTTGCATGCCACATGGTGTTGGCTGCCTCTCTAGTTGTTCCAATTATAGATTCTATTGACGGTATCTGCCTCCACTAAATTGAGCTCCTTGATCAGATCCTGGAAGAGGGATGTCATTTGTTCTAGACCCTGAATCCCCCCTTTTTCTCCTCTAAGATCCTAATCAGAGTAAAATTCTCACCAAGAATCCACTTCTCTCCTCTGATCTATTTGTGCATGTCCCTCAACTCAGTGAGAAACCCTTCCTTTCCCCCTGATCTGGAATTTATTCAGGACAAAGAATTAAAGGTATTACAGACTCATGTGCATGGAGGTGCCTATGTTACTTGGTACAGATCGATAAGATTGTGAAATACATAAACACTTAAGCAATTAGTGAAAACATAACAATAAAACATGTAAACACAACAAGTTTAATAAGGAGTTCACCCAATGCTTCTGGGCTACGTCCCCTGGTCCAGCCTTCAGTGGTGGCCTCTCTATTATGTTTTCAAGCAGATTTTTTACAACAGTGAGCTCAATTTGAGTCTCACTCAACAGATATAAATCAGTAGGATTGGACTTGGATCCCCCAAGTCTCTGGAGTACATAGACTCTCCTTACTGAAACTCGATCTCTATTGGTCACAATAGTATGAGCCCAATCTGATACTCATACATGATAGGTAAGTACAGAGGAGTTTGCTTGAACCTCTCAAGCCCTCTCTGGAGTATACAGACTCTCTTTGACTCTCTCTGGCCCTGTTTGGCTCCATGTTGCCTTCAATTCAGCTCGACTTCTTCTCTCTGTTCTCTACTCTTGGCTTTTTGCCTTGACTAACTCACTCTGTGTGTGTGTGTGTGTCCTCTACTTTTGTCAGTTCATGGCTTTAAAGCCAGTTTTCTTTCTATCGGTTCGTTTCCGCTTCCCGACGTTCTGGTTTTCCTTCCTCTGTCCGTTCGAACTCCCCTGTTTTGCGTCATCATCACTGTGTAACGCTTCATAGGGAGGTGGCCACCTATTCTGCAATAGGTGAGTGTGTCAGGTTCCTTGGACACATTTAAACGGTCGTTATTTCTATTTGCTCCAAGATGCCCGCGAAACACGAATCTTCTGCCAACTCATCGTCGACGTCGGACTTCAAATCCCATGTAATCTTGCTTTAGAACCTTGTCAAATGCGGTCATTTATAGGGACGCGCCTTTGCCATTGATCTGGGCCCCCCAGATCCTACAGTCATCGTTCATATCGGGCGGGTAAGTAGCATGACGTTTACTCATCCGATGTGAGCGATTTTCTCTCTCTTCCGCAGGACCTGTGTCACTCAGTGTGTGGCATCGGGCGGGACTCGGTCAAAACTGCTTACCGCCCCAAGGCCTTCTGATATCCTGCCGGTTTTGTGGAATCCACGGAACCAAATTTATTACTTTCCGCATTTCATAGCCATTTTGGATCCGGGCACTTAGGGGCTTTCCTTCACTGAGGGGGACGCCCTGCGATCAGAAACCACCCCCGTTTCTTGAATTAGCCTCTGGTTTTTCCAATTTACACCAGCGCACGTTACCATGGGCCAACGGTCTGCGCACTCGAACGAGGGTCCTCGTTGCTCCGCGTTGATCACAATTGCAACTGTCACAAGGATTCCTTCTGATAGCTTGATCTTTCTAAGACCTGAATTTGTTTGGCATAATTTGAACGAGTTTATGAAAACTTAGAGAGTGTTTAGGATCCAATTCGGATCACCCCCTGGGGTGGTCGGACCATAAATAGCGGAAAGCCATAGCCCCTCCCCTGAACCCAGGCATGGAAAACGACCAGACAAGATATTATGACTAGCTATCCATTCATCAAAATCCACCCAATGGGGGTTCCAAATTGTCGCTATGTCGCCTGCACTACCATAGGTGTCTAGCCCCATGGATTCACTCCCCCTCCAACCCCAACGCATGATCTCCTCCAGCTTTGTATTGGACACTTTCATTTCCTGAAGAATAACTATCTTCGGTTTCTCTTTGTCTATTCAGGCCTTCAAGTATCTTTGTTTTCCCTTACTATTAAGGCCTCAAATATTCCGTGAGATAATCTTCATGTGTTAATTGTTTCTGTGTGGAGCAAATACTCCATGATCTTGTTGACCTGGCTAGAATTTAAGAGGAATTCCCCCACTTCGCTTAGCACCTCCCTACACATTTTTTGTGCTTTTCTAATGCAATCATTTGTGGTTTTCTCCGTGGCTTTATACAAATGAGTTGAGTCCTTCTTTCTTGAAGCGGAGCCTATAGTGTCTCGATCAAAACTGGAGAAGGATTTCCGCCATGTACCATACAGGTGCAGAAAGTGATGAAGCTAAGCAGTAGGGATCTCCTGGGTTTCCGCACGAGCCTAAGTGTGCAAGAATTTGAGCATGGTTTTTTCCTCAGTATTAAGGTTGTCTTGGTGATCTTCAACCTCCAGGATGGAGGATGTGTTAACAAGGAGTTCCTTCAAATGAGTATCCTTCCAAATCCGCCATGGATTTACGCTTAGAGTGCTTGTCCCCATTGTTCCCGCCTTGATCCTCCACTTCCATCATTTGCTCCTTATTGGGTTCCTTTGCCTTGGTTGTCCTATCATCAATGCTATCCTCCTACTTCAAGATTGCAAAGAGGCTCTCATCCTTAGAAGCTTTTGTCAGTTCCTCTTTTGAAGTCGGCTTTGTTTTCCCCTATTGTGGTTTTTTGTGACCTCCACTTCTGCTAGAGACCTCCTGGAAACCCTCAGTGTTCTCCTACCCTTTGTTTTCCCACTGCTCAGCGATTGTTAGAGGGCAATCTTTCATCAAATGCTCGTACTCATGGCAACGACGATATTTGAAAGGCGCATGCTCATAGTCTAGGGGTTGCTTCCAAATATCATCATAGTATTTAAGGTCAATCGATTCTAGCAAGGGTTTCGAGATGTTCATGTACACATAGATCTACGCATACAATGTTTATCGTCGCTGCTTCGTGATCACCGAAATTTTCACGAAATCCCCAATAGTGTTCCCCATTCCTTCTAGGATATCGAGTTCGCAGAAGTCGTCAAGGAGGGAGTAAAGTTGGACCTAGATCGGAACAACTAAGAATTGTTCCTTGTTCGGATTTAAACACTCCTCCTAATATTGCATGAATAAGCCCACATTATTCATAAAGTATGGTCCATTTTCAAAGACCCTCTTCATATCCTCCCGATTTGCAAAAATAACCATGAAAAACCCTTGGCTCGCAGTCTCAATTCCAATGGCCCTTTGGGTTTCCACTTCAGTTGGATCTAGTTCACAATGTCTTGGTCTTTTGCCCACATTCAGATTAATTTGTGATCCTTCCTAAATTGACGAGATTTTTCCAATCAACTATGGGGAATCACAATCTTAGGGTTTTCACTAACAGGGATTTTTCCAATTAACTATGGAGAATCACAAACATAGAGTTTTCACTAACCGGGATTTTTCCAATCAACTATGGAGAATCACAAACTTAGGGTTTTCACTAACATGCAGGAAGCATCTAATTTTCTGTGCCGACGTGTGCCCCCAAAGAACTCGCTCCTCCATTCTGGTCCGCAAACATTGGTACGCCATCGCCCGACTTTCCAAGCATTCTGTTGACTGCACTTTTGTAGGAGGGGGTATCCCCCTCCCTCCTCATGAGTTCGTAAGCGTGATCAGAATAAAAGATTAATATGTCTCCCAGATCTGACATATCTGATCCGCCAATAAACATTGGAGTCCGCCAGTGATCAAGTTCTCTTCTTTTAACTTTTTTATTATATATTAATATTTATTAAATAATAAAATCATTCAAGAAAATATTCTAATTTGATCGATCTCTTAAATCTTTGATTTTGATATATATAAAATGAACCAACTATAAATATATATTAAAACAAAAACAATATATATATATATATATAAATACATATACATATACATATACATACGTTGTAGCGAAAGTTAAACAGTTTGACAAGTTACGTATCCACACTACGTAATGAGAAAACCTTTATATATATATTGTTTGAGCGAAAGTTCCGTACATTGCTTTCGAGAAACAGTATGACAGACAAGTTACGAAACTCAGAAGAGTGTTCAGATGGCAACTAACGCACCACTCTGTTAATTTTCATCATAATCTTTGACATACAAGGGCGCCAAATGCTCTAATTCTTGAACAATGTGTCCAACCGCTAAAGGTTAGCGTGAAAACACAAAGTCGGGCACACAGAATGGGTGCTGTTAGTTGCACATAAACGCTGAATACCAATGGTTGCTCTCTGTTTTTTGCAACAGTATGATTGATCCTGACCAAAATTGCAATGCATAATCGCTGACCAGTAGAAAAGTGAGAAATCTTAGCTGACCTAAAGATTGAAGTGGGAATCTGGTTTGGTTGTCAGAGAAGACCTTAACATATCAGTTTTCCTGGTCATAAATTCTACAACAGCTAAAGTCTAGTTTCTAGAACAACTAATTCTGGTTTCAGAAACGAGCTTAACAAACAGCAGGCATGACTTCAGTTAGGAATATCATATTCTCTGGTTTTTCTCATTTATATAAAATACATTGTTATTATGATTATGTGTCTGAATGCTATAGTGGGTTCAATCCTTACCATCTGTGAGTGATTTAATGGTTTTCATGGCTATCATTATCTTTGAACTTGTTTTATCGTTATCATTAATAGTTTTAATAGTTTGTGACTTCGTTGCATTTTTCTTGAATTCAAAATGGAGATAATCAAGTTTTATTCATCTCCAATTTTAATTAAAAACATAAATTTTATATTTTATTTATTTATTTCAAAAATATATACGTATATTTAAACTTTTACAATAAATTAATGTAAATTTATATTTATTAAATAATTTAAGAGAATATTCCAATTTTTTTCACATCATACAAAATGGGATAAAATTTAATAATAATAAAAAGTCAAAATTAGTCTCTTTTTTTTTTCAGAGAGAAATCCATATATATGGCCGAAGCCCTCAGATTATGATATGGCCGAAGCCAGTCAGAATACGGCCGAAGCCAGATTACATTAAGGCTGAAGCCAGTCAGAAATACCGCCGAAGCCAGCGGTTTTACGGCAAAGCCGTCATATATATTGCCGAAGCGAAGGGTCCTCCGCAGGGATCGAACACGGCTGGGGGGAGCGAAAGCCATCCGCCCTAGCCGTCATATCATGCACGCCAGGTGCAGGTCAAAATTAGCCGTTAGTCAATTTAGCTGTTGGAGACTCTGCTCAGAGTATTTATCATGCTAAGCTGGATCTGTTTCTTCAACTTGTACGATGAACCACACTAGTTAGTTTGAAACGCGTCAACAAATAGTATTCCATATCTCTCATAAACTTGATATGAATCACAGAACCCTGAACTCCATAATAATAAAAAAGTTTAAATAAATCGAACTCTTCGATCTTTGATAATAATAACAAATATAAATGATATCCTAAATGCTACATAATGAGAAAATATAAATATCTATTCAAACCTTATTTATATATATAAAAACGTTTGAGTGAAACTTTTGTACATTGCTTTCGATAGACTGTATGACATACAAGATACGAGGTTCAGAAGAGTGTTCAGGCGGTATGCTAACGAACTACTCTGTTAATCTTCCGTCATGCTCTTTGACATTCAAGAGCGCCAAAAGCTCTAATTCTTGAACAATGTGTCCAACTGTTACACATTAGCGTGAAAACACAAAGTCGGGCACACAGAATGTGTGCTGTTAGTTGCACATAAAAGCTAAATACCAATGACTGCCCTCTGATTTTTGCAACAGTATGAAAGACCCTGACCAAGATTGCAATGCATAATCGCTGACCCGTAGAAAAGTGAAATACCTTAACTGACTTTAGAATTGAACTAGGAATCTGGTTTGGTTGTCAGAGAAGACCTTAACATTTCAATTCTTCTGGTCATAAATTCTACAACAGCTAAAGTCTAGTTTCTGGAACAGCTAATTCTGGTTTCTGAAACGAGTTTAACAAACAGCAGGCGTGACTTCAGTTAGGAATACCATCTTCTCTGGTTTCTTTTCATTTATATAACATACATTGTTATTGTTATTATCGTGCCTGAATGATATAGTGTGTTCATTCCTTACCATCTGTGAGTGATTTAATAGTTTTCATCGTTATCATCATCTTTGAATTTTATAAAATCTTTTGTTTCTGTCTTCATTGCATTCTTTCCTGATATCTGCAATGCAAAAGCTTGTAAGGGAGCCATCAACAGCAGGGGCTGTCATCAAATGTCATGGGCAGAAGAGGATTCAGGGTACTCCCCACTTGAGAGAATATTTACAGGATGTACCCACTTTTGGAAATCCTCTTATGCATAACCAGTATTTTCGCCCCATTGAAGGGTTTTTTGTGACTGAGAACGATATGGTAATGGAGGACATTGTTGTGGATATCCAGACAATGTCAAGGGAAACACAAGTACTATATCACAGAGCAGGGCCTCGGTCTGAGATATGTTTTAGCCCTGAAGAAGTCCATGCTGCCATTGTTACATGTGGGAGGTTATCACCTGGCGTTAACACAGTCATCAGAGAGCTTGTAATTGGTCTCTGGTTTCGGTATGGAGTAAGGGATATAAGAGGGATTAGGTCAGGCTATCGTGGGTTTTATTCATCAGAGCCTGTGGTTTTGTATCCCAAGTTGGTGGATGATTGGCACAAGATAGGAGGGACAATGCTGGAGACCTCGAGGGGGGGATTTGATTTGCAAAAGATACTGGATGGCATTGAAGCCCATGGTTTTAACCAGGTTTATCTCATTGGTGGGGATGGGACCATGAAGGGTGCAGTGAAGATATTTGAAGAAATTAAGAGGAGGAGACTAAAGGTTTCCATTGCCGGGATCCCAAATTCTGTGGATAATGATGTGGGGATTATTGATGTGTCCTTTGGGTTTCACACAGCAGTAGAGGCAGCCCAGAGTGCCATCAATGCAGCCCATGTTGAGGCCGAGAGTGCCCCTAATGGAGTAGGGCTGGTTAAGTTGATGGGTAGGAATACTGGACATATTGCACTACAAACAACTTTGGGTAGCAGGGATGCGGATTGCTGTCTTATACCTGAAAGCCCATTTTATCTGGATGGAGAAGGGGGGTTATTTGAGTTTTTAGAGCACAGGTTAGCAGAGAATGGGCACTTGGTGCTTGTTGTTGCAGAGGGGGCTGGACAAGAATTGATTCCCAGGAGACCAGAGGAGAAGGAGAAGAGGGATGAATGTGGAAATCCTGTGTTCATGGATGTTGGGCCATGGCTCAGGGATGAGATGAAGCATTGGTGGAATAAACATCACCCAAATGAGCTTTTTACATTGAAGTATATTGACCCAACTTATATGATCAGAGCAGTGCCTGCAAATGCTGCTGATAATATCTACTGTACTCTGCTTGCTCGTTCTGCAATCCATGGAGCCATGGCAGGCTATACGGGTTTTGCTGCGGGGAGGATAAATGGGATCTATGCCTATCTTCCATTGGATCAGATAGCTGCTACTCAGAACTTTGTGGATGTCACTGATCATAGGTGGGCGTGGATAAGGTCTGTAACTAATCATCCCTACTTTTCCCATCTTACGAAATCCAGAAAGGAGGATTCATTTGTAAAATACTGTGGCAGGCCAGATGCATGAAATTCGAATCTAAATTTAAAGTTGAATCCACAATCCAATATTTAAGAGCAGAGGCTGTATCTGTCCTTGTATCCTCTCGATTAAATTACTTTCAAGTCCTTCCTTTAGTTCAGGATGGGGACCTTACCTGCCCGAGCAGAGTTCAAAAGCAGAACCTTCCCTTACTCCAGTTAAATAGAATTATAGAATTTTAATCTTCTCCCCTTCATGGTTTTTTTCTCTTTGCTTCCTCTGATTCAGTTCCATCTATTCTGCTGGATGTGAAAGGAACTATAGCAAGATTGGTAATAATATCATAGTTAGTTGCAATCTAATGAGGTTACCAGCTCCATCCTGCTGGAAACATCTCTGTCGATATAGGACTCCATATCCACCTGGTGCATCTAAGGTTTGGGAAATGGGTTCTTAATGGTTTAAATTGATAAAACTAAGACTTCCTACTCAATTTAGGACAAGATACATGCTTGTATATAGGAGATATAATAAACTTTTGATTCTCCGTAATGCATACCTTTAGTTGATTTTATGGGTTTTATGACAGGTCCTACAGTTTTCTGAAATTTTATTGACAACAGCTGTAAGTATTACATATTTAGTTAATTTCAAAGAGGTTTCTGTTTTGTAACAGTTTCATGCAAATTATTGGCTAGTATAGGCTAGTATGTGCGTATGTTCACGTTGGGAGCAAGAATTACGAAGTGCTGCGTAAAACTACTCTCTGCCATATTATCCGATATTGATGGTGAGACTTTTCCATGGCTATTAAGAATAATATTTTCTGAGTATTGAAAAGAATTAAATGCATGATGTTTCAAGGAAGTGTGGTTGAGAAAGTATGAAGAGATTGGATTATGTCAGAATTTCTTAAGAAATTAAAGAACTCTTATGAATTAAATTCAAATATATAATATTTTTTAACAACATACAAAAACTGTTTTTAAAATTTAATTGAATTAAATCCGAAGATCTTCCAATGAAAAAACCTATTGGGACTTGGATTTTTTTTTCAGGGAAGAAAAAAGGATCAGACTTTTATGGCGTAATAACTGATTACAGACGACAATATTGAAAAGAATTATATGCATGATGTTTCAAGGAAGTTGAGAAAGTAATGAAGTGATTGTATCATGCCGGGATTTTCTTTAAAATTTTGAAAAACTCTATCTATATCAGAAATAACAATTAAATTCAAATATATAATATTTTTAACAATATATATCAAATATGTTTAAAATTTATTTGAATTAAATATGAAGATCTTCAAATGAAAAATACTCATTGGGATTTGGAATTTTTTTAGGATGAAAATGGATCAGATTTTTGTTGTAGTGTGATTTTTTGGATTTTCTGGTGTTCTAATCCGAAAAAATTGAGGTGAAATTTTGATTTGTGTTATTTAAACTGGTTTTTTTTACTATGTATAGATTTAGTAGCATGAAAAACTTTTAGAGCACTTAGATTGTGCAAGGTTACCCATCAAACTTGTGATTTCAATAAATTCTTCCAAGATTTTAGAGAAATTAAACCAAAAAAACCCATTTGAAAAACTTCCAAAAAAATCTCACTAGAGACAATTTGAGACTTACTACATTTTCAACCTATTTTAAAAGTGATCCACAATTGTTCTGGAGAATGGCGCCTTAAATTCCGAAAAATGAAAAAGTGCCAGAGCTTTGCACTGAATCCGAAACAAAACTTGAAAATGCATTAGACCCACATTGCAGAGTAGACCTTGATTAGAAAGATTATCTGCCACTGAATTCTTTGACCTACAAATGTGCGAAAAATATATTTCTGAAAATCCAGCTGGAAGAACTTTAATCGGCCGCAACCAGTTACTTAATAGAGGAGGGGAAAAATTGGATTTATTGTTAATCCAATCAATTGATGCTTTAGAGTCGCCATAAACATGGAATCTATCAATCCCAATTCTGCTGGCACAAAATAGTAATCCCCACCACATCACTATAATTTCGGCCAAGTGTTGGTGTCAGGGCCACAGCACCAGAACAAGGAAACATTTATATAGTGCTGAAGAAGGATGTGTGCCCCATAACCGCTGCCTTTAGAATTGGCAGCGCCATCAACAAACCAGCAGGGAGAATGAAGTTGATCGGGGTGAAACCAGAAGTCGACACCTGGAATGACTAACGGATGGACTGAATTCCATTAAGTGATTGCAAATGGAATGGCTTATTTTGTCTGGTTCGAGAGGTTTATGCTCAAATAAGATCAAGTTACGGGATCGCCATATGAGCCATGAAATGAAAATTGCAATAAATACAAAAAGATTCTTGAGTTCTGGACCTATAATACAAAAAAATTGGAGTGTGTAAAAACACAAATATGTTTTAGAATACTCGATTAAATATTTATCAGGTGGCTTTATATTCAAGCACATTGAAAAAACCCCTGATATTTAGCAAAGAATTGGATAATTGTCCAACATAAATGTTTAAATTGAGATCTATAATAAAAAACATTTAAATTGAGATTTATAATAAATAAAAAAAAGTGTAGTGTGTTAGTATTTTTTTATTAAAATTAAAAATTATAATTTTTTAAAGCATTTTTAAATATATAAATAAATGTTAATGTTATATTTAAATTGTCCAAATGATATAATTTTAATCTACAATTTTAATTTTAATATTTTTTAATTAAAATTTTGATAAATTTATTTAAAAATATAATTCAATAAGAATCAAAACATAAAACAATTAAATTATACTAATAAATTAAAATGCACTTACAAAAATGCTATGTATAAAACAAAATTATTTTTAACCATCAATTAAGTATTATTAATTGATTTATTTTTTTACATGAGACAATTTACAAAGTGTAAATGATAATTAATTGATTTTGAATTTTTCAAGTCTAATGTTCTTTTCACCATGTTACAATCCAACAAAAATTTTAGAACTATGTCTAAAAACGTGCGCAAAGTGCCTTTTGACGCTTAACAGAAAATATTAGAATCAAAACGTGCCTTGGAACTTACTACAATGGACGTGTTGTAAAATTGTATTCATACATGCTTTATTGTGCTTCAACAGTGCATAACTCTTCATCTAGTATATTGCATTCTTCTAGTAAAATGTTTTTTGAAGGTCTCTGGGCATGGATGGGATTGATACCTTATTCTTATAGAGAAATTGTTCTGGAGACATTATGATCTTTGATGTTATAAATGTTCATAACTAATAGTATGTGTTTATTCCACTGCAATTGGTATTAATCATCCATAGGGATATTATTTGAAGATCTAGATTCACTTGGATTTTCAATTTTTAGTGGGGTGCATTGCTTTTTTCCTTGTAACATCCCTAGATAGATCTAATGACACCTGCTCATCTGACACTACCACTGGGAGCTTGACCTTAATGGACCCATGGAGAATTGAACTCGTGCCTCATGATAGAGGACCAATGACTTGACGGGGGGGCTTCAACCAATTGGGGCTTGTGGGGATGCATTGCTTGTTAACAACTTGCAAATTAAATATTGTTGAAAGTAGGGATTTAATTTACATATGAGAAGAGATTACATATTGCCAACAATATGAAGAATACACACACATATTCAATAATTAAAAGGAGATGTTTGGGAAGGATATCTAACTATTTTACTATTCATTCTCCTTAAGTATTTGTACATCAAAAGGATGGTTGGAGCAGTTGGACCCGATTCTAACTAATCACTCACTATGTTTACTTTTACATTTATCACTTATTACATAGATTTACTTCATGTCTTATAGGAAAGTATGATGACTATTACATAGGTCTAATATGCCTATCAACACATCCTCTTATCTCAATTCTTTGTTCGTCTTGAGGAAATGTGATTTGGATCTCAGGGGCTAAGATTTGGGAGGCTTGAACACCGAGGAAGAGGAGAGAAAGCACAAAATGTTTCCTAAAACTATTCTAGAAAATTATTGATAAAAAAATGCATGTACTAAATATATCACAACATATGAAAAGAAAGATAGCTCTTTATTAAATTAGGAAAACCTTTACAACTACATTGTGTTGGACGAATATGGTCTTTTGAAAGGTGAGGCCAATTATTTATAGTATTTTGTGCCTTCTTGAGTTACATCATTCAATACCATAGGTAAATACCATGAGTGGATACCACTTTCCATTCGGATCAATCCTCCCCCCTTAGGAAGCAATGGTCCCCATTGCGTCAAGTTCCGCCATTAGAAGTTTTTGTTGAATATGAACCAATGAAGAGAAGGGTTTTGTGTGGTTAACCCATAATTGTGGGTTTGTGGATGACCCATAACCAAGCATTATTTAAGATAAGGGTTTTGTGTGGTTAACCTATAACCATGGATTTGTGGATAACCCATAACCAAATGTGCCAACTGTAAATGAAGATAAGGGTTTTGTGTGGTTGACCCATAACCGTTGGTTTGTGGATAACCCAAAACTGAGAGGTTTTGTGTGGTTGGCACATTACTGTGGGTTTGTGGATGACCCAAAACTGAGTTATCAATGGAAAATCTTAGAGAAAGGTTTTGTGTGGTTTACCAATAACCATGGGTTTGTGAGTGACCCACAACCATGATGAACGAAGGTCTGATGATAGAATTGCCCTATATTATTTGTGGGCCAACTATGATACTAATAGTATGCATGCCCTAGCAAATGGACTTCGAGATAGTTCATCTATGGGTATGCCAAGATAGAATTGCCCTATATTATTTGTGGGCCAACTATGATACTAATAGTATGCATGCCCTAGCAAATGGACTTCGAGATAGTTCATCTATGGGTATGCCAAGATGACATGGGTAGAGCATGCTACAACACCCATACGACATCAAAATGGCCATTGGATCTCTTGTTGGAACTTTTTTGAATTCATCTCTAGAGCAATTATAAAGAGTAGGAAAGACTTTGACACACCTTGTAAGTTGTGACACTGTGTAGTGTGAAGCAGTCGGTGTTGCATTATATGAAGAAACTAAAACTTGGGAAAAATCTATAAGAGATTTTTGGCCACATGAGTACGGAGAAAATACCAATAAACATTTCAAATGGTATCTGCATGTCTTTCATAGCAATGTCGCTCTGAAAATTGTTGGTAAGTGACGAATCTCTCCACTCTCAAATCCTAGAAGATGAATTGCATGCATAGCTCACAAAAATTTTCAAGGCATAGGAAGCACCCCAAGGCTAGGACAAAAACGATGTCTACTTTGTGATAAGGGGTGTCATGTTGTCGAGGTAAACAAGGGTGATTTTGAGGCCTTGGATGGTAGCATCGGGGTCGTCAATCAGAGCTAGACCTTAGGCTTCTCATTCTCTTTCCAATGCCTAGAGAGCAATGATAAGAAATAGGATCTTTGAGAGAGCACGATCTTGAGAAGTAGTTAGTCCTTGGAGAGAAATGAAATTATTATGTCTTAGAACAGGTGGCCTTTGAATCCCTGCTTTCTTCTTCTTCTCCAAACAACAAAGTCCCATCTACTTCCTGAGACATTATCATTTGGAATTCGAAGAATTCTCACCTTCATAGCACTAGCATATGGATCTTGAGCTCAAATGGTTGCTTGAAGAGGAGCCTAAGGAATATGATCCCTTCCAACCCTGTATCGTAACAACAACCTCTTAGATATAGCAGGATCAACACCATATCCAACTAACAGAGCCTAAGGAATATAATTAGCATGTACTATTAAGAGCTCTTTAGGCTTACGCCTTTTTTTTTAGTGTATTTGCGCACCATTCAACTTGACTTTGAATCCTAATCTTGGTGGACCCGAAGGATCTAACCTGCGCCTCGTGATAGAGGACCAATGGATTGGTGGGCGGATATAACCAATCGTGCTACCCGCCTGGGCTTAGGCTTGAGCAACTTATCAACAGTAATCATGGCATTTTCTAATGGGAGTGTTGAGCATAATCGTGTCGCTAGAGAAGGATGTTGGCACTATGTACTTGTTGATGTTGGTGGTTTCCATCGTGCTGATGGGGCCATTTGTTGTCTTGAGTGTTCCAAGTGGGGCTGTACTCGGGCAGCGTGTGGAACTCTAGTAGAGATACCTTGTATTTTCTGGATATCTTGCTCAATAGCTTGTTGGTGACATTTGTAAAGGCAACATATGTCGGAGCAAATACAACCAACCCACCTTGGACGAAATCCTCAAAGTTCGCAACGACCCCTATGGTGGAGATCGTGTTGGCGAAGATCTTGCACCCACCCTTCATTAAAATGACCTTGATGTTCATGTTAGTGGGGGATGGAATAGGCGCTTCTTCAATGTTGGTCATGATAGGATAACTCACCTCCACCACTGACAAGTTGTAGCCTTCTTGCTTCACAGGCTTGACATACTTGGCATCCAACTTGGACCCATGTGTCGCTAGGCCAAATCCAACCTCACCACCCTTGAAATTAGTGATGTTAATGAATCCAACGTTGCTTAGGGCCATGTCATTGATCTAGTATAATGTGATGTTGAGCATGGTGTAGTTAGTGATCTGGTGGAGCTTCTTGGAATCAAAGTAGTCGAGCACCACATAGAGGCTCAGGGCACGATTGACGAACGCCAGATCCAACTTGCTGAGAGGGGCCATGGCATCGTTTCTCACTACTAGGACCATGATTTTCTACTAGCTATTGATCTCATTAGCCAGCTTCGTATGTGTGATATAGTAATTAAACTGGTTGTACTTTGGATATTCGGCTAAGATCTTAGTGATGTTGAATGAATCTGCACAAGATAAAAATATTAGAAGTAGAAGGTATAAAAGCTTCATTATGGTGGAGATAATCAATGGAAATTAAAATCTGGCAAACATTAAAAGGCTTGAATAGTCGAGAACGCAATAAGGAATTCTTGCTACACACTTCACCTCTGGGGAATCACCAGAACCAAAAAGAAAATATCATGATCATGATTTCACTCTGGACAATGGTTTTGTTCGGTAACTCCATTTCATCCAAACCATGATTTCCATG
The DNA here is from genome assembly GCA_031772625.1 of Pinus tabuliformis. NCBI lineage: Eukaryota > Viridiplantae > Streptophyta > Pinopsida > Pinales > Pinaceae > Pinus > Pinus tabuliformis. The sequence goes on from CM062813.1 coordinate 885,376,786, forward strand.
GATTTGTAACCCACTCTCATATTATTGATCTAGATCCTGATAGCTAAGATCCAAGACGCTTAAACGCTGAGAGAGAATGGGAGAGCACAAAATATTTCCTGAAACTATTCTAAAAAAAACTCATAGTGAATACATCACAACATATGGAAAGAATGATAAATCTATCAAATCAGGAAAAACCTTTACAAATACATCGTGGTGGATGAATTTGTCCTTTTGAAAGGTGAGACTTGTTATTTATAGTATTTTTGGTGCCTTCTTGAGTTACATCATTCAATACCATGGGTGGATACCCCTTTCCATTCATATCAAAATGTGTATCAATGTCCTAGATCTCTACTCCTGCAAAAGTATCCTTATTGTGCATCAACCATGCATGTTAGTTTGCATTGGTAACTCAATCGCAACAATTGTTAGTAGTATAGGAAGATACATGTATACATATGAATGATGACTCTCTAGGTGACTACATATTGCAAATCTCGACTCATCAATCTTTTTCTACGATAAAAGGGTGTCTCAAGCTACCTCTACCATTATATGTTGTCTCTCTACCTAGGAACCATTGAGGATAACCCTCTCCAGTCTTGTTGATCATTGCCAATTATAGATGAGTCTAGCACTCTAATGATTTGTCGCTCCTAGGAATTCTTTATATGGGATTAGTGAAGGTGTGCAACATCAACCAACCTACTGTTGACTCATATATTGCCTGTATGTGTTATAAAAGGTTGCAAAGTGTTGCAAAACTTCTATTACTATGTTATCACCAAACTGTAGTTGGGTCTCCTATTGAAAGTATTCCAAATGATTGATTTCAGTATACTTTTATATAGCACATGTTTCTATGATCATATTTGATGGTTTATTATTCTTATCATGTATATGGTTTCAATTTTGAGAGAGTTCATAAATGCATCATTGCATATGGTGTCTGGATTTACGTATGTATCATTATGTTGTCACATGATAGATTGAATAGTATGGGCAACACACCTTGAATATGGTTTGAAACTCATGTTGAACATGAATTACATTACTTAATGATTTGTGATCAAATGATTTGTTTTGCCATGATAACAAATATGTGTGTTGGGGTCAGGGGGTAATCGCCCTTTGGACATAGCATGGGAATACATTGAGATCACATTTGGATCATGATAAGAATTTTTATATAATAAAAATATTATGGAACATGCCTCCAATTATCTTTTAAAAACATTATATCATGTCATATTAAGTCATATCATAGCATCATACAATACATTGTGAATGTATAACACATAATGGTTATAGTGTTTTGTTATAATATAAGCTACGTGTGGGAATTATGATAAATGATAAGATACAAGTTAACACATTTTGATGATACTAACAAGTTGTATAGTTATTGGTGGTGTGGTAAATGTTAGATATGACATATTCTATAAAGATGGTAATTCATAAATGTTGTTTTTGGGAGTTTCCATAAACATAATCGCCATTCATTAACTAAGAAAATAGGTGGGCATTAATGCCACTGAATTCATAACATATCACTCTTGGAATTTGTTAGGATTGATCTCTACACGCTCATTTATTTATTCGAAAATTTTGGGTATCACTTTGGTTATGTGTTGTGGTTTTCAGTTAATCTTGGACTTGCTCAGTTGTGCAATATATTTTACTGGGCTTTAATCTTAGAATTGGCGCATGAGATAGCTTTAGACGAGGTGAGCACCTTATGTGATTTGAAAGCGTTATAATAGCTTAATTTGTTAATAAATTTCATAGCATGGCTCTAGGTTAGCTGGTTGTTGAGTATGTCTCTCATATTCCCCCGTTCTAGCTTAGAAAATATTGTTAATTTTCTAAAGTTAAGCCATATTTTATCATTTTGTATTCCTACTAAATTTTCTTTTCTTTGAAAAAAGTGGTTATGAAAATTCGTTGCAGAAGAATTTATAGTGAATGAATTGTTATGCAAGGTCTCACTAATTTTTTTAGTTTCACTCTTCCATGATTGATCTAGGTACTTTTACTTCATAGACGTATGCAAAATTGCATTTAAAAAGAGCATGAAAACCACAGGTGCATACACATTAAGGAAGAGGAAAACCAAAGGAAACCATAAAGAAAAGAGCGCACACAACTTGATAACAAATTTCATCCAATATGGACTACGTCTTTAGGCCTTGCTCAAAGTGGGGAGGCCTCTTGTATTAGTCTTAGCAAAATCAAAATTTCATACATGGAAAAATTACACATTATACCTCCAATTCTGGGGATGGCCTAAAATTGCATTGCTCAGATCAAAAAACACACTGCACCATTGGATTCGTGGCAAAATTTTGTGAATTTTGAGTATAAAGTTGATTGGCTTCTATCAATGTGACCTTTAGTGCTATAGGGAATCTAAATATTCCTTACAGGAATATTTTGGGAATATTCCTACAAAATATACCAAGAATATTCATGCAAAATATTTCCTTCTCGTTCTCTCGAAAAGTGTGCCCGCCCACATGTAGCTCTGGTTCTTGGTTCCTTTGCAACTCATCCCCGTCCCTCTCACACTGCACCACGCAGCCTCCTTCCATCGGCAGTGTGCAAATGATTGGTTTATATATATTTCTATTGGTGGACCTACCAACATAGCATTGGTTGGCATGTTGACAATGGGGTCTGTGTGGGTCCATTAGCCATGTGGTGGTGCATGTTCGACCCCCCAGTAGACCATACAATACAATGATTTTTAAATAATAAAAAAACATGCGGCTAATGGTTCAACAAATTTGATTAACTGCCCGACAATTTTTTCTACCAAGTTGATCAGAGGTTTGGCGGGTTCGCCAACTTGGCAGCTCGCCAAACTTATCTGGCTACGCGCCCACCAAATTTGGCCTAGAAAATAGAAGAACCGCTAACTTAGTTGCCACTCGTAGCTCCGCCAAAGTTGGCATGGTCTAGGGTTGACTAGCCAATTTTGGGGTGACATGTGGTGCCCTACGATTGGGCCAAATGGCACCCCTAGATTGGGCTTTATCCAATGAATCTGAGCCTACCACGTGTTGGCTCTGGATTGACCAAGAATATTCCCCAAGTTCTGTTGACTATGTTTCCACATCATCGTTCGTATGATTGACATCAATTGACCTTGTTTCCATGTCACCATCCATATGGTTGACATCAACTTCCATGTGATAGTCTGTGGGTCTTGTTTGCGAAAAATTTTGTTGTTTGTCAAAAACTTCAGCGGGCCATAACTTTCGCATACGGTGTCGGATTGAGGTGTCACTTGCATCGTTGGATTCAAAACAAAAAGCTCTTCGATTTGAAATAGGTTTCACTAAGATTTGATAACTTCAAAATTTTAGCCTTTTAGGATCCTCCTAGATCATTCCCCCTCACCGAGGAGCTTTTGTTCCTCCAAAAGCATAAACATGACTACAATTTCAACCTGACTAATAGATACCCTGACATGAAACCTTCCCTTTCCTTCACCTTTGTACTTTGGAACTCGAAATGATGAAACCACCACTTGTATCATATGAAAACTTATAACTATTATTACATGTTCAATTATAAGACTAATCATGACCTGGGCAATCCCATACTTAACAAGAGTTTATAACATACTCATGGTCAAGTTTACATCAGAAACAAAAACCCATGTTATCAACTAAAAGGCTAAAAATATCACTACGTTGCAGATATGATCCAGGTGGAGATTGGTCGCCACCCACTTATTCCACCTAGATCTCCAGTTAGTTTCATCCATTTCCTTGATTATAGTAGCATTTAATATTTTTAGCAGTTTTTCGGGTCCTGAACTTCCGTTGTTTTGACCCCATAAACAACATTTTTTTGAGGTCCACAAAACTACAGCAAATCTTGTAGTACTCAGAGAGATATTTCCAACAAGGTATCGTACGTTCCAAACAGAGATCATATGATCAAGTTACGACCCTGGGAAGTTGGTTGCCCAACTAACCCCAATGGGGCCCACAAACTCTTGGTGTTTCATCTCCTAGGGTTAGTGTTTTGGTTGTTTAGGGTTTTCCTTTGTTGTTCAATTATAAAAATTCCCTTGAGCCTCATTTTAACACAGTTCAGAGGCATGTAGCCACCACATCTCTTCTTAGAGATAAGTTACTATCGCCCGAGCTATTTTATTTCCATTATGTATGTAAGAATCTTTTAGTTCTTTGATATTAATGAAATGAAATTTTATTTATGTTTAATCTTTGTGTTTATGTTTATATATGTATTTTATTGTGTTCTTGCATAAGTCTGGATCAGTGATATCAGAGTGATTGACTCTTTCTCTTCTTTTCTTTGCATGTCCCCAATGAGGTCAGTATATAAGGAGTTAGGGTTCGAATTGGTTAAACCTTTGCAAGACCAACCTCGCAAACCCTGACAACCTGCCATGGCAGAAGAAAACAAAGATGAGGGAGCAAGAGATCCTTTCAACCTATTTCTCAAGGAAGCCCTCGAGCGACAAAAGAACGCGATGATGGATAACTTTGTCCAGATCCTTCAGCGGATACCCACAGGCGACGCATCTTCATCCAGCAGCCACTCTAGAGGCACCACTCCTTTTAAGGTACAAGTTAACTTTGACATTCTCATATTTGAATGCCAGATAGATGTAGATGTTGTAGATAGATGGTTAAATCTGTTGGGAGAATACTTTTCGGTTCATGACTTTTCCAATCAGGAAAAGATTACTTTTTCACTCCTCAAAGCTGCCCCCCATGTCAAGGACAGGTGGGAAACCTATTGTGAACAAAAGGACAAGAGGGAATCCTCACTTTTTTCAGATGCACCCACTTGGAATTCTTTCTGAGACGCCATCAAGGAAAAATATTACCCTCTCGGGAGCTATGAAGATAAATACATAAAGTGGAGCACGTTGCGGTAGGGAAGGGACCAAGATGTGTCAGAGTTCACAATTTTTTTTCATACCCTTTGCACGAAGCTGGGTATCAAGGATTTTAAGTGGAATTTGGTACTCAACTACTGCGACTATCTACACAAATACATCCAGGATGAGATGGAGTTCATGGACATCTCCTTGCTTGGCATCGCCTATCAATACATTGTCAAGATCGAGCATAAATTTAAATAGAAGAAGCGAGACTTTGGATCTACAAATCCAAAGGAAGGGAAAGGAGTCCCCAAACCACAGAACAAAGGACAAAGCCAAGGCACGACAACCTAGGACAACCCATATAAGTCGCAAGAAAAGAGCAACACCACGAAGACAAAGAAGGACACAGGGAAATGGTGTGAGTTTCATAAGATCCCCACTCACAACACAAGTGAGTGTCGAGCCAAGCAGTCACTGGTAGCCGAGCTGAAGGCTTCTAAATCATATGCATGTTCTAACTATGAGCCAGAAAACAACAAGGCGAATGATAAAGGGAAGCATATCATTAATGTGGAGCCTAGTTCCACCGTTTCCACCACCAAGGTCCAATAGATTGAGCTCAAAGATCCAAAGGAGGGGGAGTGGATATTCCACTCATAGATGTGGGTGAAGGGTTCTCCTCTACAATTCATTGTTGAAAACAGAAGCCAAAAGAACCTCATTTCAACAGAGGTCATGAAGCAGTTGGGTCTACTGACCACACCACACCCATAGTCATACACCATCGGGTGGCTTCACCAAGGGTGAGATCTTTGCATCATCCAACAATGTTGCCTTCCCTACAACATCAAACCCTTCATAGATGAAGTATTGTGTGAAGTTTCTCCTCTTGAAGTTTGTGATGTATTATTAGGCCAGCCATACTTGTGGAAGCATCATATTGTGAATGAGTCGAGGCCTCACACCGTCATTATTTCTTTGGGAAACAATTTATATAGGATACCGGAGGTAGCACCGCCTACCGCCATCTCTTTGATCTTTGCGAAGCAATGTAGTAAGATCATTTCCCAAACCGTGAAATTTGTCTTCCTTACGATTCACCCTCAAGGAAATAAGAAGACTATGGCCACATCCACAGCCTCCAGACAGGGCTCCTCCACATGGAAACAATAGATGGACAAGGTCGTGGAAGAGTACAGGGACATCTTCACCTCACTCATCGGGGTACCCCTACATTGCCATGTCAAACACTCCATCGATATGACCCTAGGCACGCCGCTACCCAACGCAACAATCCACCGATGCTCTATTATAGGGAATGATGAAATTAAGAGGTCGATTCAGGAGTTGTTGCAAAAAGAGCACATCAAGCCCAGTGCATCACCATGTGGGAGCCCGATCATGTTGGTATGGAAGAAGATGACACCTGGAGACTTTTTATTGATTATTGGGCGCTGAATAGGATCATTTCTCGGAAAAGATATCCAATCCCATGGATTGATGACCTTTTGGACCAAATCAAGGGGGGAAATATTTCAGGAATATTGACTTGAATTCTGATTATCACCATGTACCAATTGATCCCTTCGATGTGTGGAAGACTACCTTCAAATCCAAGGAGAGCCTTTTCAAATGGTTGGTCATGCTTTTCAGGGTGATGAATGATCCCGCAACCTTCATGCGGCTAATGGACGACATCTTGTGGCCCTTTAGCAACTCGTTCGTGGTAGTATACCTAGACAACATCCTAATCTTCAGTCGGAGTTGTGAAGGGCACATACACCATATCTGATAGGTCCTCCAAACCCTACAACAACACAAATTATGTGCCAATTTGGAGAAATGCACTTTTGGTATGACCCAGGTTCAATATATAGGGTACATCATTAATGAGAAGTGTGTGCATGTGGACCCAGTCAAGATACAAGTTATTCAAGATTGGCCATCCCTAAACACTCTAACAGATCTCCGTAAATTTCTAGGTCTTGCCAATTTCTATCATAGGTTTGTGTTAGGATTCTCTCATATCACTTGGCCTTTAAGTCAAGTCACCAAGGGCGGAGCGAAAGCAAAGCTCTTTTGGCATGAATCCCAATAGAAATCATTTGTCGAATTGAAGCATCACCTCTTCTATGCACTAGTTCTCACATTACCTTACCTACAACGACTATTTGAAATTGAGACAGATGCATCTGAATATGCTATTGGTGCAGTTCTTACCCAGCAGGGGGATCCAGTGGCATATCACATTGAGGCACTTTCAAATATAGTCTGAAAGTATCCCCCTTATGACAAATAGATGTATTATATTGTGCAGACCTGTCGATAATGGAAGCATTGCATTATGGGGAAGGAAACAGTCATCCACACAAACCACTGACCCCCACAGTTCATACAGACACAAAGGAAGTTGCAAAACGATCACCATCAAAAATGGTCCACATATCTGGAATATTTCCATTTGAACATAAATTACAAGAAGGATTGCACCAATAATGTTGTAGACTGTCTCAACCGATCATCGGTTATGGCGCTGACTACTGTGCTCAACTCATTTGGACACGAGACTTCGGGGTGGCCGCATCTTTACAAGAGTGATCCAGAATTCAGCCACACATACCAATTGCTCTTGGAAGGTAAGAAAGTTCCATATTTTAAACTTCAAGGCCCACTATTATGCCACCTGGGACACCTTTGTGTTCCTACAAGTGAGCGTGTCAAGAAGATTTGTGAGGCGCACAACTGTTAGGTTGCTAGACATTTCAGAGTAGAGAAAATAGTGGCAGTGTTGCAGAAGTATTTTTATTGGTCGAACCTTCGACAAGGTGTTGGGAAGTACATCAGATCATGCATTGCCTAAGCAATTTCCAAACCAAAAATCAAGAACCAAGGCCTATATACTCCTATTCAGACTTGAGAATCCATTTCCATGGATTACATGTCAGGCTTTCCTTCTACTAAGCATGGAAATAGCCGCGTGTTCATGGTCGTTGACATATTCTGTAATATGACCATTCTGGAGGTCTACAAGAAGAGTATCACAACGGAAGCCACCGCTAAGATCTTCTTTGAACGAGTGTGGGTACATTTTGGGATCCCACAGTCCATTATCTCAAATCGGGAGGATAGGTTCCTTAGTACATTTTGGTTAATTCTTTGGTCGATGCTGGATACCAAGCTCACTAAGTCCATAGCCTTACACCCCCAAATTGATGGCCAAACAAAGGTTGTCAATAGGATGAGCATGCACATTTTGCGCATGTACAACTTGAAGCATCCACACACATGGGATGAAATCCTTCCCTAGTCCAACACAGGTACAACAAATGTTATGCTCTTAACCTGCAAAACGATACCCAAACATAGAATTTGCGAAGAAAAGATACCGAGAACACAGAATATGCGAAAATTATACCCAGAGCACAGAATAGCAATGATTTTATTATTCAGAGAGAAATGTTCACAGGCCTCTTCGAGGGGGCAACCTCCAATAGAGCAGAGCTCGATTACAAAACAAGACACAATGCTCCTCGCAGGGAGTCTCTATCCTTTATATATGACTCATACATGCAATACCACGAGCCAATATCGTGGGTTTTATTAATACCATCTATCTAATACTACCGCCCATTTACCATCTAACTAATACTACCGCCCATTTGCAACTAACTGTGGTCCCGTAATTAATTGCGGGTTAACCACTTACAAATATTAATATGGGCTTTATTGACTCTTGACTATGACATGATCCCATGACATAAATAAGGGGGTTAGGGTGGGACCCTAACATGCCCTCCCCCTTAAGACTAGCCTTGTCCTCAAGGCTGAAGCTGCGGAAACTGCTGAAGAATAGCGGTTGGTTCCCAAGTTGCATCTTCCGGCGAGGTATCTTTCCATTTGACGAGGACCTCCTTAATCATGCGGTCGCGCAGGTGCTTGTCTCGAGTGTCTAGAACCTGTTCAGGTTGAAGCCAAATTGATCCTTCTTCATCCAACTCAGGTAGACTGGTTTGAACTCGGCAATTGTTCCCAATCACTTTCTTGAGGCACGATACATGGAAAACTGGGTGGATTTTTGCTGTAGGTGGCAAAGCCAACTTGTAAGCCACTTCTCCAATGCGCTGAAGTACTTGATATGGTCCGTAGAATTTTGGAGAGAGCTTTTGACAGCCCTTGTCTTTGAGTGATGTTTGCTTATATGGTTGCAGCTTCAAAAAGACCTGATCCCCTTCTTGAAATTGGCGCTCTGATCGATGTTGGTCAGCCTGTTACTTCATACGGTTCTGAGCTTGATGAAGATTCTCGCGCAGGTGGGCAAGCATGGTTGCACGGTGTTGTAGGAGTTGATCCACGACTTGTACTTTGGAGCACCCCGTGAGATAAGAAGTAGGGGTCGGCGGAAGTTGTCCATAGACTGCTTCATAGGGAGTCATTTTGGTGGTGGCATGATAGTTGGTGTTATACCACCATTCCGCCAGAGGTAACCACTGTACCCAAAGGTGTTGTTTTTCTGAAGTGAAACACCTAAGGTAGGTTTCTAGACATTTGTTGACGGCTTCGGTTTGACCATCTGTTTGCGGATGATATGAAGTACTGAGTTTGAGTTGAGTGCCTTGTATTCTGAAGAGCTCCTGCCAAAAATTACTGGTGAAGATTGGGTCGCGGTCGGACACAATAGAAGTGGGCATGCCATGCAATTTGAAGATTTGATCCATGAAAGTTTGAGCAACCAAAGTGGGTGTGAATGGTTGGGGTAGGGCGCAGAAATGAGCATACTTCGACAGTCGGTCCACAACCACCATGATGACTGATTTGTTCCCGGACTTTGGAAGACCTGTAATGAAATCCATGGAGACCTCCATCCAAATTGACGCCGGAATGGGCAATGGTTGTAATGTGCCTGGTGTGTTGACGGTTTCCCCTTTGTGGCGTTGACAGACGTCACATTCTACTACAAAAGTAAGGATGTCCTGTTTCATGCCGGTCCAAAAAAATGATCTTCTGGTGCGAGCGTATGTCTTCTGAAAGCCCGAATGTCCTGCAATGGGAGATGAATGCAATTCTGCCAAAATGCGACTTTTGAGGGTGGATGTTGGTGATATGACGACTCTGTCCTTGTAGCGAAGAATATCATTCTGCCACGAGTAGCCCTTGCTGGAATTAGGATCTGCCTGTAATTGAGAAATGAGTTGGGAGAGCCCGGGATGTGAAAACCATTCCCTGCGAGCCTCTTCAATCCAGTCTGGAATGGGGAGGGATATTGCGAGCAGAGTACTTTCCTCCTCAAATTGGCGCGACAATGCATCTGCTACCCTGTTGTCTTTCCCTTTCTTGTAAATGATCTCATAATCATATCCCAGCATTTTGGCTAACCATTTATTTTGTTGGGGGGACGATAGGCGTTGCTCCAAAAAAATTTAAGACTGTGATGGTCTGTGCGGATTTGGAAACGTCGTCCCAACAAGTAGGGTCGCCAGGTCTCAACTGCATGTAAGATGGCCATCATTTCCTTCTCATAGGTAGATTGGCCCAAGTTCTTCCCACTTAGTTGTTGGCTGGTGAAGGCCAATGGTCGCCCTTCCTGCATTAAGACTGCTCCAATACCTGTTCCCGAAGCATCAGATTCAATGACAAATGTTTTGGTGAAGTCCGGTAGTGCTAAGACCGGAGTGGAACACATGGCGGTTTTGAGAGCGGTAAATGCCTGTTGTGCTTCTTCGTTCCAAAAGAAGGAATTTTTCTTTAGAAGTTGCGTCAGGGGCTTTGCTATGCGGCCATAGTTGCGGACAAATTTACGATAATAGCCTGTGAGACCCAAAAATCCTCTCAAGCTTTTCAAGGTCTTAGGTTGAGGCCATTCTGCATTGCCTGGATCTTTTTGGGATCCACCTTGACACCTTCACGCCCCACAATGTGGCCTAAATACTCAACTTCTTCCACGCCAAACGCACACTTAGACATTTTGACAAATAGTTTATGCGTGCGGAGCAGTTGCAAGAGGATATCTACATGCTGAAGATGTGTTGCCCAAGTGCCACTATAGATGAGTATGTCATCGAAGAAGACCAGGACAAATTTTCTGAGATATGGTTTGAGGAGGTGATTCATAAGGCTCTGAAAAGTAGAGGGGGCATTACAGAGACCAAATGGCATGACCAAGAACTCATAATGGCCTTCATGAGTTCTGAAAGCTGTCTTGGGAATGTCGACTTCCTTCATGCGAATTTGGTGGTAGCCTGAGCGAAGATCCAATTTAGTGAAGAATTGATCCCCATTGAGTTCGTCCAGCAAATCGTCAACCACTGGGATGGGAAATTTATCTTTGACTGTTAACTTATTGAGGGCCCTGAAGTGTGGACACATCCGCCACTCCCCATCTTTCTTGAGGACCATGACGACGGGAGATGAATAAGGACTAATGCTAGGACGAATGACACTTGCTTCCAACAATTCCTTGATGATTTTTTCTATTTCATTCTTTTGGGTGAACGGATGTCTGTATGGCCTCACATTTGGGGGTTGGGCCCCTGGAACCAATGTGATGCTATGATCATGTTCCCCTCGCGAGGGTGGAAGTTCATGAGGTTTGTCAAAGACCATCCGATGTTTATTCAAAATCTGTTGCATCTCAGGATGAATTTGCGAAGACATGGTGTCTACTACCTGGATGGCATTAAATTGAGCTACCACTCCATGATGGCCCTTTTTTAACAATTTTTCCATCCTATGCGAGCTTATGATAGAGGGGGCTCCCGCCTGTAGTCCACGGAGGGTATGTGTGAAGTCGTTCTGCTTAAAACTCATATATAACTCCTGGAAATCCATTGTGATTGGCCCAAGAGTGCGGAGCCATTCCGCACCGAGGACAATGTCGCAACCCCCCATGTGTATTGCAAACATGTGGGTTTTCAAATGATAATCCCCCATTTGAATTTTGACATTTTCACAGCGACCTTCACATTTCATTGTGCCCCCATCTGCAATCTGGACTTGGAAGTTAGAAACTGCCCGGACAAAACAATGTGCTGCTTCAGCGATCTTTTGGTGGATGAAATTATGGGTACTTCCACTATCAATCAAGACTACTACTGGGCGATGTTTAAGAAAACCCCTGATTTTGAGAGTTTGAGGGGAAGAAATTCCTGCCAATGCATGTAGCGAAATCATTGGTTCATCAGATACCATCTCCTGTTGGTTATCTTCTTCGGTCGCCTCTGGTTCCTCAAGTGGTGGATCTTCCTCGGTGGAGCTGTAGTCAGTGGCATCTATTTGAAAAAACTTGTGCTCTTTGCATTTATGACCCGGGGAATATTTTTCATCACAGTAGTAACATAGTCCTTGCTTCCTTCTTTCGGCCATTTCTGCCGGTGACACCTTTTGAATCTTAAGTGTCTGGGTCATATTGGGAGCCTGTGAGGGACGACCTTTAGCGGGGAAGTTGGGGCGGCTGGATTGGGCTGTTAATGCACGTTCCACCTTACGGGCTACCTGGCAAGCCTCGGTCCATGTGGGGGGGTGGTGGAGTAGAACCTGAGCTTTGATGGCTTCTTTAAGACCGCTGATAAAGCATTCCATGTAGAACTCATCTGTGAGACCCTTAGTGCGGAAGGCTAAAGCTTCAAAAGCAGTCATATATTCCTCCATTGTACCCGTCTGTCGAAGCTTAGTGAGACGCCCCAAAAAAGAGTCTTCCTGTTCAAAGCGACTGCGGAGCGTTTTGGCAAATTGGGCCCAATTCTGAAAATGTCCATTGCAGCGTTGATGCCATTCCTTCCATTGCAATCTTTCATTGTCCAAGTACATGGTGCCCACCATAAGCTTAGTTCCCTCATCTGTGATATGATTCAATTGGAAATACTGCTCCATTTGTGCTAGCCATGTTGACGTGTGAGAACCATCAAATTTCTGCATATCCAACTTGGGAGGACGCTGACTGGATGGTGGACGGGAGTGCCACATGTGAGGAGAGTGGCTAGACTCACCCTCATGGTAGTTATGGCCATTATACCCCTCCTCGTGGGTTGGCTCCTTGCCTTCTGGGAATGCCTGCTGTATCTGGTTACTCATTCCTTTAAGCTGAAGTTGTAAGAAGCTACTCATTCCTTGAAGCTCATGTTCGATCTTGGACATAGCCGTTTGGAGGGTCTCCATATGGTTTTCAATTTTGTCGATCCGTTCATTGGCCATCGCTTGAGCGCGAGTTTCTACCATACACCAACCTGATGAAAATTTGGGACCGCCTAAAAATTTTTACTAAGAAATTGAATGGTACCACCTTGCTCAGCTTGTCGTCCTGATACTGATGGGCTAGGTCACCAATAAGCGTCCCGGGAGATCTCAGACTTTTTTTTTTTTTTTTTTAGAAAACTCCTAACGGAGTTTTACTCCTTCCTGATCAATACTGCAGTCGCCAAATCCTCAAAATGTCAATGCCGCCAAAAGTCCTGCGAAAATTATATCCAGGTACAGGAACCCTTCCCAACTACTCCGATCTAGTGAATCTGAGAGATCTGAATGGTGGAACAACTGCTGCTGCTGATCTGAAATATCCGATCTGGTGGATCTGAGAGATCTGAATGGTGGACAACTGTTGTTGCTGATCTGGAATAGATGATGTGTGATCCCCCGTTAGAAAGGGAACTATGGTCTTGGGGAGTGTCAGGTGCTACAGATCGCAATATACATAAGGGTCTGACAGTAGTACTCGGCCCAATGTTTCAGGGCTCTAACTAAGGAGGATCGACCGTACCCTTAGCCGTACAACCCGACTACCCTATCGTACGGGCGAGTAATCTCTCCGAGTGCTGTTCTCGGTGTACTGTAGCCACAAGACGGCCGAAGGTTGATCTATGGCGAGGTTTCAAGGGAGCTAGGGGGCTTCCTATATACCCAGAGGGTACGTGGAAGACAGTCCATGCGCGGTTCTGTCTAATGCGCTACTACTCGAACGGGTACCCACAAGGGTTACAAGGGAGTCCAACAGACATGACCACCTCTTGTATTTCCTGCGTGCATGCCTCCCCAAATCCGCAGGTTTATGCGCTTAACGACAGATCCCGTGGTTTAAAGACGCCGGAACACGTCTCTAGCCTAAAAACAATTTTGCTAAAATTTGGAGATCCCACCGAGCCCTGGAAAGTGCTCTGATACCACTTGTTATGCTCTTAACCTGCAAAGCGATACCCAAACATAGAATTTGCGAAGAAAAGATACCGAGAACACAGAATATGCGAAAATTATACCCAGAGCACAGAATAGCAATGATTTTATTATTCAGAGAGAAATGTTCACAGGCCTCTTCGAGGGGGCAACCTCCAATAGAGCAGAGCTCGATTACAAAACAAGACACAATGCTCCTCGCAGGGAGTCTCTATCCTTTATATATGACTCATACATGCAATACCATGAGCCAATATCGTGGGTTTTATTAATACCATCTATCTAATACTACCGCCCATTTACCATCTAACTAATACTACCGCCCATTTGCAACTAACTGTGGTCCCGTAATTAATTGCGGGTTAACCACTTACAAATATTAATATGGGCTTTATTGACTCTTGACTATGACGTGATCCCATGACATAAATAATGGGGTTAGGGTGGGACCCTAACAACAAATCTCTCCATATCTCAACTGGACACAACCCCTTTCAGGTGGGGTTGGGATTCCACCAATTATGTCCCATTGATGTGGACATACCATTTGCAGCTACTCAAGCAGATTTGGCTCATGTCCAGTCCGAAGTTGAATGCTCTAACAGCTTCATTGAGCACATTAGACACATCCTCCACCAGGTCCATGACATATTGGATAGATCCAATGCTAAGTACAAGTAGTGTCCTGATCAACATCGAGTGCCACACAAGTTGCAGAAGGATCTGTTATGGCAGACAAATCACTCTTGCGAACAAGAGAGATCTCCCTAGATTCAAAAAGAGATCTAGTAACAAACAGACAAGTGATCGTTACCTTTCCTTAATTCATAACTGAAGAATGAAGTGTGATGTATGCAAGATCCTCTTACCTTTTCTACAAAATGTCTATGGAATTCCTTCCGATGCTTTCAAAATCTCTTACTCATTGATTCAAAGGAATATATGCATAAAAAGAAACAAACAAGGCATAAAAGCATAGTGTAGATAAAGATGAAACACAAAGTAAATGAAAATTACAACATAGCACATATCATACGATTAAACCAATATTTAGTTATAAATCATGCAAAAGATCAAGGAGATTTGCAAAGAGCATTAAAACAAGTGAAGTAGGATAGAAACAGTAGCTTGTATTAATCTTTGAACAAGAAGAATAAATACAACCTTGCTTTGATGATGTAAGCCTCCTCCCAATAGTTTCCAATCCTCCCCTTAGGTGACAAGATTTCTAGCCCTATTCCAACAGTATAAGTCTAAATTCAAAAGTCCTTGTTGAGTCTCCAAAATGTCATCCATTTTCACCTTCATTTCCATCATTTTACCGTTATTTCGTAGCTCTGTAACTCCATAACCTTACATTAAGTAACCATTTTCATCATTACATGGGTTTATCATTATTATTTTCCAACTCATTGATTTTAAGTATTATAAGTGAATTTGTGATTAAATGTTAGGAAATTAATATATTTTCATTATATCTAAAAGTGTTATGAGTTTTGTGATATTGTAGGCTTACTTGGAGATTCTAGAAGGGTCCTACTTGACCATCCAACCACAAATTCGAATTTCAAATTCCAACTCATGAGGATTTTTGAAATGATTATAGAAGATGTGGATCATCAACTATGCACATTCAAAGGAGAAGAATCATAGATGAGAGAATTTTGAGAGGATTTGTATTTTACATTTTTAGGAGGTTAGTTGTAATCACAAGAGAGAAATGTGGATTTAGGAAAGATCTAAGGATCTATACTTATTGTATAATTATCCTCATTTTTTGTATAAATAGGAGTGCACCCTTCATACAAAGGGTTGTCAGTTGTTAGTTGTTAGTTATCAATTGTCAATTGTAACTAGTTAGTGTTGTTGTTAGTGATAGTTGCGAGTTGGAGGTTCCAAGTTCCATCCATGTGGTTTGTAAAGTGAGGAGAGATAATTCTTGTAATATCTTGTAACTTCATCTTTATGAAATACATACAGGCACTTTGATATCCAATATGTGATACTTTGTTTAGTGTGCTTGCTGAGGAATGGAGGGCTCCCGTCAACCATAGTTTGCACATCTTTGTACATATTGGTAACATAGTGTAGTTGTTTTATTTCATTTATTTTCGTGCAAGTGTGCTTTTACTTTCAGCAAGTGTGATTTCATTTCAGTAAGTGTGATTTACTTTTCAGCAGGTGTGATTTCAATTATGCAAGTGTGGTGTGATTTCATTTATGCAAGTGTGGTGTGATTTCAGTTCTTCAAGTGTGATTTCAATTTCAAGCATGTGTGATTTCCTTTATGCAAGTGTGATTTCAACTTATTTATGTTTGGTTTTGATTGAATTAATTTATTATGTTTTGTAATTAGTTTTAAATTGCGTTAGAATAATCTAATCTGAAAGATAACCACCTAGTACGTATAGTACATGTATTCCTCATCAGTTTACGAAACCTTGGGTTGACAAATTAAATGACAGGGATTTAACTAACAATTAAATCACCCAACATTTTGGCACCGTTGTCAGGGAGGTGTAATAAGTGTTTATTTTGAAGTTTAGACAACTCATAATAGTTGCATGCATTCTTAGATGCATGGTTAAAATCATATTAAATCATTTTGCATATTAAATTTCAATAATTTTTCAATGCTTTGTACTAATCTGTGTGCACGACAGGAATTATCAACCAGTTGGAGTAATTCACAGACAATTAAGGAGTTTGAAGAATGTCCTTCCAAGAACTCTCTCGAATCCTAGAAACAACTGGGATATCTGCTTCTCAGGAAGAGTATATTTTAACTGCATTCAAAAATTTATTTGTCTCTCCACCTCCACAAGAAGATCTTCAAGTCTCTTTTGATTCCTCTTGTCAATTTGTTGAAGAGACTGAAGAATCATGCAATATTGTTGATGGGGAGAAACTACTAGAATTTGAGGAATGCATAATAAAGGAGGATATTCAAAGTGATTTAAACCAAGAAAGGAATTAGGAATGTCATGGCCTTATTGAAAGATGGTTCCAATCAAGGATCAAATCACCTTATTTCTTAATTGCATTATCAAAACAATTGGTTTTTCATGTTTTGATGTGTTTTAATGCATATTTTTCATAACTAAGCATGAATATCTTTTTACTCTTGTTACGTGCATGGTTACACTGGAAATATGCATACAGTTGACTAATTCTTCTATTTCCAGTAGAGTAGAGTAGGGTAGAATCAATGAATAAAAATCAAGTTTGATGATGAGTTTTTTTTTTTTTTTTGAGTTTTTAAAGTTAGATTTCATTTTATTTGCAATTTTATTTATTGGTGGTGCGGTGAGAGCCACTAGCTCACTAATCAATTACAGGAAGATGAAGAAAGAGAAGAAATATTTGAGAAGAAGGAGACAAATAGAGTTTTGAGAACCACAATTTAAAGTTAGAAATTGAATCCTTTTGCTTTGTTTTTGAATAAACAGTTTCAATATTGTTGAGTATGCTCTCTTATTGTGCTCTCTGCGACCTGGAAGATCAGAAAACAAAATTAGTCTTAAAATTTTGCAATAAAATTTGGTTAAGAAATCTAAATGCATAATCAAAAGTATAACTACAAGATTTTAGAAAGCTCAAATAGAAAAACTAATGCCTCCAATGGATCCAACATTGTCGAAAACCCCTGTTTTGACTATTTTTGCCCCTCATTTGGCTAAAAATTGAGAAAGATATCATTGTTTTAAGTTTTTGCCCAATTATGATGTTAATAAGCCTACAATTTGACCCAAACCCAACTTGTGCGCCCCGAAAATAGGAATGGCGCACGAATTTGGCCTTCCTGACCGGTAGTCGAAATTGTAGGACGGTTAAAACTGCCCACAGGTCCTCCGCGCCCGTGGTCATATTACGTTGCATAGGACCATTAGCTAGTGCTTAGCCTCGACCCTTTCTCCAAATGTGCACCCGTCACATTTAAATACACGGTCGGAACTATTGTTTAATAACTAATAACACAGTTGAGTTGGTAACAAAGAATTATTCGTAAACAAGAGGTTGCGAGTTAAATTCCTGTGGAGGGTAGTTCAACCCTCACATAAATTTTGGCCGCCATGAGGAGGCCACGTGGCAGCCATTGGTTGGTCCATGTGGCACTCCTCATTGGGCCACAACGGCCCCCAAACCAATCAGAAATAGCCATGTGTCAACCAATAAACCAGTGAAAAGTATCAATCATGCATATGTTGATAAAAACCAGTAAAAATTTTCCAAGTGTCATGACCCAACCAGCGTACGGAACGCTAATTGGGCGTTCCTGCAACTCAAAATTCATTTTTTTAATTGTTTTACAAAACGATCAGAATGTGATTCTGGGAGCATCCGAAGTCAGATTTTAGTGAAACAAAGTGCATTTGATTCAGAGCAATGAGATCTACACTTTGGAGCTAGTTTCAAGCTGATCCAAGAATTTTTAATTTTGAGCATTTTCTTGATCCACGAGATCATGGACAAGGGTGGAGCGCTAGAGAAAAAGGACAAACACAATTACAGACTTAGACTTTCATAAAAACCTGCAAATATTTAAAAATCTAACTGCGATAATTGGAAAAAACACCATCCGAGTCTAATTGCAGGTTGTAACGTTGCAAGGCAATGCAACGATCCGTGTTTTTGGTAGTTGCAGAATTGACACAATTCAGTAGCTTATGCAAATTTGGTTTATGGTCTATTGATGAAGTATTAAGTGTATGGAGAAGAGGTCTCCAACTTAAAATTGGTTAGAAAAACAATGAAGAATTCACCAACAAAATAATAATAGATGATCCATGGTATTGATCAGGTAAAAGTGCATTTAATTTATCGTTCTTGAAATTGTTTTATTAGTATTATTTTTGAGTTTTTTATGTATATATAAAATGAAGAGGGACTAATCATCTCTCTCTTTTGATAGTCTTACATTTTATTGCAGAAAAAATTGCTAAGTTTTTGCAGGTTCCAGGACGATGAAGGAAGATGAAACTATATGCACAAGTACCTTTTTAAAGACCAAGTTTCTTTCAAAAGAGCATGAACATTCAATGAAAAATCAGATCCACGACACCATTTCTACTAAACACATACCAATTTTACCATTACTACACATTTTAAGCCTGCAGTTGATCCATAATTGTCTATATCCCTACTACCAAAAACTCATTTCCCTTTGCAATCTTCATACTTTTCTACCTAATTTTTACTCACCCTTAACCAAAAAAAAAAACTCATTCAACTCCCTTACAAAGTTGAGTCACCCTATTTTCCTTTTCTTTTCTGTCAAATAAACCTTGCTTCAATGCAAATTTTCCATCTATAGTTCTTCAAATTATTATTTCATACTCACGTTAGATGATGGAGGATTCATTAAGGCCTCCTTTCTAAAAAGTTTTGACCCATCGACTCTGACACATGATTTGGGATCAAAACTAAATATATTTCAAATACATTGAGGCTTGCATGCCTTAATGGCAATCTCTCTCGCTAATAAATAGTGTGAATACATCAATGTCCCTTGTTTGTTGGATCTTCTAGGCGACTCGACTACAACACATCTATTCATACCTAGTAAGATGTACTTAAGCATCTTGACTCTCATTGACATCAATGGTGAGTAGTCTCGTGTTGGTTAATGGCCAGTAATCCAACAATTTATTTTCTATGTTCGACATCGACACATCTATTAACATAGATAAGAATTATGCCATCGAGCGGGAACGAATGAAGACTACATGATTTCAGTAGTTTGTAGTAGGACTCAATTCAGCAGCCATAGCAATAAAGATTCCAATCTCATCCTCAATTCATACAACCAAGGGAAAGAAGAATCAGATCATATTCTTTCACTTCATATTCCATGATCCAGCAGCAACAGCCACACTCTTTGATATACATGTATTGTCCACTTTTCAAGTATGTGAAGGTATGTAATTTTCTAATCTTTAATCATATAATTCCTTAAATGATAAAATTGTGATTTTGGAAAATCCCTCACCACATTCATATTCCCTTTCTCATTTGCAAGAAAACTGAAAACACCTTTAGTTGGGGGGAAGGGATATTCAAAATTCATAACACATGCCACATTTCATTCCATTCTAACCAACAGATTTTCCCAATGAACTATTATCACATTTTCATTTAAAAGTTTATATGTTTTGCAATGATCAATTGATGAGCACATTAAATGGCTAACACTCACTATGGGACTTAAAAAACGAATTCTCAATATTTTCAAGTATTTTGATGCAACAAAAAAATAACAAAAGTATCGTTACACAAGAACCAATACTCATAAAATTTTGGTTGTCACACAAGAACCAACCATAAAAATATATGTTGCAATAAAATATCTTTCAAAGTACATGTAGTGTTCTAGCTAGGGTACTAGGCTAGACTCTATATTTAATATCGACCAAGGTGCGTAAGCTTAGAGGCATGGTCTAAAATATATAGACATAAAGGATTGTTGGCCAAGTGATTATGATGTAGGTTACAAGGCTTCTTTACGGAAGGCTGGGATATGTCACCTATCATCAAACACTCAGATTACCTTACTAATATACCTGATTACAATGCTTATCATTAAATGCATTTACCAAATTAAACCCTGAACCTAAGCACTGTGTATGACTGTGCAAACCTAAGCACTACGTATGACTGTAACAATGATTTTAATCTCCTTACAAAGATATTACCCAGAAAACCCTTGTTCAGTAAACACACAGCATTCAATGATATTTACACTATATCAAACTATATAGAGAGCATAAATGAATTGTGGAATAAAAACAGAGTTTATGATGGTGCTTTTACAAGACACACAGGGATCGAATCCCTTACAGGACGCACTTCCAAATCTCAGTGATGACTGTGCAGCATAACCATAAACGCAAACCAACCATAAGCGCAAACCATATACATTCAATGGAAATCGAAAGCTATGGAAATCGAAAGCTATGTAATTGTAACTGTTATGCAAACCATATAAAACCTATTGAAATCGAAATCCAATCACTGTGCAAACCATACGATAACTGAAATGTAAATGAAGTAAATGGACAGTATACCGATTGAACGCAGGGCCCGTCCGCGTTCCAAGGGTACACTGGCTTATAATCGACCGGCTACCAAATCAATCCACGAGATACACAAGTCGTAACTGTGAATAGGTCTTAGTATTAAACTTAAAAACTCTGTTCTGGAACAATTCAACGATTAAACATTAACCATTAACCGGATTGTATTTACATATGTATATCCACAGCCATGTCATTGCTACAATGAATGTACATTCGGCTGTTGCCGCTTTTATTACATCAAGCCTTTTCAAAAATGTTTCTATCCTAAGTGTTTTCAAAAAGAACAAAAACCAAATAAAAATAGAACGAGCTGCTGTTGCTGCTTTTGTCTGCCAGGTGCCATGCTTTGACTTGAGTTGACCGCGCATATAGGAGGATCGATTCGGCTGGGAGATAGGTGTTTGTCCATGCTTGGACATTCTGCTTTTCGTCCATGCCTTTCGTTCTAGCCCAACTGTTGCGCCACATGTCAAACGATAAGCTTATTACAGGATGTGGGAACTTCCTGTAACCATTTCATCAAAAACTTCTAATTCTTCAACATAAAACCCCTAAATCAATTTCTATGCAATTTAATAACTATAAGACTATTAATAATCAATTTTCAAGGATTCTAAGGGATATATGATGAAAATGAATGGATAAATTATATGTTTTTGGGAGGAAAAAGGGGTCTTGGGATGATACCAACATCTCTCCCCGAATTAAGGATTAGCATGTCCTCATGCTACCCCCGAAGTGCTTCCCTTGAACTCTGTCCCTGCCTGGATCTCTGCTGCCTTGAGCAAGGTGTCTACATTCTTTTTCACCTGGTTATCTTTCTGTCCCTTGAGCTCCTGCTTTAACTTTTTATATTTTTCTTTAAGGGTCTTCTTCTGATTGTACCACTTAGTGGCCCAGTTAGAAATCTCAGTTTGCTCAGTCTCCAATTCACTGATTCTTTCCTTTAACTTTTCATTTTTCTTCTGAGTTTCTTTGCTTTGCGCCCGGAGCATTTCATTTTCTCTTTTAATAACTTTTTCCAACATGTTAGCTTCCATGAGCTCTTCCTTCAATTCTTCAATTTGTTTCTCTAACTTCTTCTGTCTTTTGATGGGAGGTGGTGAACATTTTTCCTGTTTGTTATTGCTTTCTACCTCCATGTCAACTTCTGGTGCTGGTAGTGAATGGTCACCACTCTCAACATCCATTTGTGCAGGTGCATGAGATTCAAACTGGTCTTCTTGCAACTGGGCTTTTGGTGTCCGCCTTGTTCTTCGTGAGTAAGTGGTAAAAATTTTGTCTTTTTCGGCCCTCTTAGCATCTCCTTTTTGCATGTTCCTAGTCCTTATGCTGCCCACAGGTAGAGGTGCTTTGCTGGCTTTGGATACTGGAATTTCTTCATCAATGTCCTTCATAAACCCTGAGTCCTCTTGCACTTCTTCTTTTTCTTCCTCATCTCTAATTTGATTGACAGCTAGGAATTCTTTCCATGGTTTCCCTCTTTTCTGCAATTCATGCTCAATGAGGATTTTAATTAAGCCAAAATGGTACAAGCTCTTGTCTTCATTCCCCTTCTGCTTCTGGATAGTCTTGGACATCTTAGTTAAGCTTTGTAGCAGAAAATATGGCACACTGATTACACATTGTTTCTTCAAATGGAGGAGTAGTTTGATGTGGTATAGATAAACAATATTGTACCTACCTTCACAGGTTATGAATTTTTGAAGGATGTAAACCATTTCATCCCAAGGATGAACTAACCAGCTTCTTGGAACACCCTTCTTCCAGTTTACTGAGGAGACTCTAGATCTAGACATGAACTGTGTCCATGATTTCTCTTTAAATTGCTTGGTTTTAAAGTACTTCTCCCCTTCTGGACTAATCCCTATTGCCTGAGCTATAGTATCCTCTGAAATTCTGAAGGAGAAGTTACCTATTAGGGCCTTTTCTCCATTAAAGGTGAAGGAAAATTGCTTGGTAACTTCCTCATTACTTCCATGGAATTTTTCTAGAAATGGTAACCATTGTATTTCTCTGAGAATTTCAATGCAATCCTCATGGTATTGTGAACTGTCGAACACACTCGGTTCGACCCTATTAGTCATGGTGGTGGCAGAGGGTCGTGCTTCTAACCCTTCTCTGTCTATATTCTTACAATTTTAACAAAGAAATTTTGAGTTGGTTACCTGATGTATCGCTTCCTTTAGTCTTCAATATGATGCTCGGCCGGTCGATATGACTGTGATGGGAGTCAAAATAGAATGGTGATACTTTCCTCTTTCGGCACTCACTGGTTTCAATCTTCACTGTGTAAATCGACCCAAACGGTAATACTCCCTTCGGCGCTCCTTGCTTCTGATTCCACTGTGTAAATCTACCCAAATGATAATACTCTCTTCGGCGCTCCTTGCTTCTGGTTCTCACTTTGGAAGTTATGGGAATCGAAGGTGGAAATTATGGTGAGATAACCCTGTACTCACTTCACAACGTAACGATTCATTTAAAAAAAAAAAAAACAGAGGAGTGTTGTACGCTTGCATGGATGTCACCACAAGAGCGCTGGTAGCGTATCTATAATGCTGGGTATGATTTCGGGGAGCCCCTTTTGATCATTGGGTACGTTGGGTGGTGAAGTTATGATTTGGCTGTGTGGAGTGAAATATATATAGGCCGCTTATTATGATTTGGCTGTGTGGAGTGAAATATATATAGGCCGCTTTACATCTGTCTCTTCCTTTGTATTTAAAAACACAACTCACCACGTGCCCTTTTCAGTTGGTATTCGGTCGTATAGAGGATGTTGGTATGACTGTAGGATATATGACAAGGTGGATGTGTTGGTAATGGGTTTTAGGGATATGAATAGGTTGATGTATGGGAATGATGAGAATCGGTGGGATAAGGGGTGATAGGAGATTGATGTAGGTGTCCTTGAAACTAATCATAACAGTTCATAGTCATCAAAGTTACATTAAAAATCAATCTAGGAAATTAAATGTTTAAGAACAGAAACACATTACTCTTTTGTTGATCGTTATTGTATTGACATGCTGAGTAGCTAGTCCCTTTTTGGACTGTTCTTTTGCTTGTTGTAACAGGTCCTCTGAGGAAGATTGAATGCACAGGTCCTTTGAGAAAAATTGAAGATGTAACAGGTCCCTTAGAAAATTTTTGAAGATGTAACAGGTCCCTCAGAAAATTTTTGAAAATGTTCATGCAGCTCCTTATATTGTTACAGGTTCACTGAGCTTGGCATTTGATGGAGTGTTGGTGCCCAAATCCTTGTAGAAGCTTGATGAAATTCTGTTGAAGTAGCCCTTGGTGTCAATTTCTTTAACAGGTCCCTTCTGAATGTCTTAAAACAGGTCCCATTACTGCTGGTGTTGGTAGCGTAGATATCTGAACAGAACAGGTCCCCCTGCAAAATGTTTATAACCAGGTCCCTCTGAAATAAAATCATGACAAAACAGCTTATTTATTGAAGTCTGGAATGCTGGAACAAGCTGTTGTTGGAAATTTACAGTGAAAATATAGAATAAGAAATCTTGAAGAATTTACAAGGGAGAGATAAAAGTAATAGAACAAAACGTTGATGCCTCTCTCCCCGACTTAAAGTTTGACTTGTCCTCAAGTCATGATTCAGCTGAGAAATTAAACAGTGAACAAAAGAAAGAGAATTCATACCCGCCAACGAATTGGTTTTCAAGTAGGAATTCGGGGTTAGATTGTGCCAGATACTGGTTTTCACATCTAACCCATTATTTATTTATTTATTTATTTATTTTTATTTTTATTTTTTATTTTTTTTTTATAAAAAAAAAAAAATTATTATTTTTTCTTTTTGACTTTGAAATTGAAAGGAAATGAAACTAAGGCAGTGATACTGCAGCTGAGGGTTGCAGTATCTCAAACTCTCTTTGCTGAGATAGTGTATGGAGAAAATCTTGCTTGCTGATGGGCTTGGTGTACAGTTTCAGGCGATGACCATTGACTGTGAAGGAGTGACCTTCGCCATCAATAGTTTTGAGCTTAACTGAACCATTGTCATAAGCCTGAATAATTTCATAGGGGCCCATCCAATGGGTGGTGAACTTGGCTTTATGATCCTTGAATTTTGAATCAAAAAGTAAAGCCCAGTCACCTTCCTTGAAGTGCTTCTTCTTAATGTGTGAATCATGCCATTGCTTCCTGTGTTTTTGCATGAGGATGGTGGTTTGTTCTGCTTGCTGCCTCATCTCATCCAGCTGGTTCAACTGCTGGATTCTTTCTTTTTGTGCTTGGTCCAAATCAATTTGTAAATCTGCAGCCAGTTTAAAAGTGTGAATTTGGAATTCAATAGGAAGCATGATCTCCTTACCGTACACCAATTGGTATGGTGTAAATCCTGTGGTATCTTTCCAAGTAATCCTGTAAGCCCAGAGTGCCTCTTTGAGCTTTTCTTCCCAATTTTTCCTGTTCATTGCAACAGTTTTGGTAATGATCCCCTCCAAAGTTTTGTTTGTTGATTCCACCTGCCCATTGGCCTGTGGATGATAAGGGGTACTTTTTCTACTCTTTATTTGTTACTTGTCTGTGATGTCCTTCATGAGCTTTGAGGTGAATTGAGTACCTTGATCAGTTACAATTTCCCTTGGTACTCCATACCTCACAAAGATCTCCTCAAAAAGGAAATTGACTACTGTGTGTTCGGTTGCTCTCACCAGTGCTTTTGCTTCTGCCCACTTTGTGACGTAATCAGTACATACTAAGATGTACTTCTTACCATTGGAGGCTGGGTTAATAGGTCCTATAAAGTCCAGATCCCACTTATCAAATGGCTCTAAGTGAACTTGGGGCTGAAGGGGCATCTCATCGGTAGTTGTTGGTCTGCCCATTCTTTGGCAGCTGTCACAACTCTTTACATACTTCTTGGCATCCTTGAAAATGGATGGCCAGTAGTATCCAAGAGCAAGAACTTTGAAGGTTGTTTGCTTCGCTGCAAAATGCCCACCACACGGTTCATCATGGCAAGATTTTAAAATGTCAATTACCTCATCATTTCTTACACATCTCCTAATGATCATATCAAAACCAGTATAAAATAGATCGCCATTAAGCCATGAATATCTAGCACTTTGTTTGATTAGTCTTTTCCTTTCCTTTGCAGTGAAGTGTGGAGGTGTCCTTCCTGTAGACAAGTAATTAGCCAAATCAGCATACCAAGGAGTTATTATGGAAATTGCAAATAAGTGTTCATCCGGAAAAGAATCTTCAACTGGAACAACCTCACCTGGATTTTGCAGTCTAGAGAGAAAATCAGCCACCTGGTTCTCTTTGCCTGGTCTATCTAACACTGTGATGTTAAATTCCTATAACAATAGTAACCATCTGGTAACTCTGCCACTAGTTATTGGTTTATTCATGAGATGTCTAATGGCAGAATGATCAGTATGTACAAAGACTTCATAACCAGTTATGTAATGTCGGAATTTATTCACAGCATAAATGATGGCAAGCGTTTCCTTTTCTGTAACTGTATAGTTTAGCTCTGCAGGTGTTAGATTTTTACTAATGAAATAAATGGCATAAGTACAAGATTCCTCTTTTTGGCCTAATGATGCACCTACTGCAGTGTCAGATGCATCGGTAAAAATATGAAATGGTAAACTCCAATTAGGCCCTCTCAAGACTGGTGCGGTAGATAGTTTCTTTTTGAGTTGTTCGAATGCATGTTGACAGTTCTCAGTCCAGTTGAAAAGTACATCTTTGGTTAGAAGTTTAAACAAAGGTAAAGCTATCTTGCTAAAATGTTCAATGAATCTGCGGTAATAGCTTGCATACCCAAGAAAACTTCTTACCTCTCTCTGATTTTGTGGAATAGGCAAATCGGCAATAATCTGGATCTTGGCTGGGTCAACCTGGATGCCTTGAAAAGAGATATAATGGCCCAACACTATCCCTTCATTTAACATCATAAAGCACTTTTCGTTGCTGAGGGACAGGTTAGCTTCAATACACCTTTTCAAAACTCTCTCAAGATTTTCTAATGCATGTTCAAATGAATTGCCATATACTGAAAAATCATCCATATACACTTCAACACAATCATGAATTAAATCAGCGAAAATAGCTAACACAGCTCGCTGAAATGTAGCTGGAGCGTTACAAAGTCCAAATGGAAAAACATTGTAGGCATAGGTGCCCCAAGGACAGGTGAATGTGGTTTTGTCCTGGTCTTCAGAGGCAATCCTGATCTGGTTGTAGCCACTGAAACCATCAAGAAAAGAAAATGATGATTTGCCAGCTAGGGTGTCTAACACTTGGTCAATAAATGGCAGTGGGAAGTAATCTTTGAGTGTTGCTTTATTCAGCTGTCTGTAATCAACACAGATGCGCCACTTACCATTTTTCTTGGGCACGATAACCAATGGGGATACCCACTGACTGTCAGAAATAGGATATATAAAGTTGACTCTCAAAAGTTTTTGCAATTCCTCTCTGACAATGTCTTGGAGCATGGGGTTCATTCTTCTTTGTGGTTGCCTCACTGGTTTAATGGTGCTATCTGTGTAGATATGGTGAGTGCATGTGTCGGGTGAATCCCATGCATGTCAGTGTAATCCCAAGCAAAGGCTTTTTGGTACTTCTTCAAGAGTCTAATCAATTTCTCTTGCTGAGATGAGTCTAGGTGGTTGCCTATGTTCAAAGTTTTCCCTGGACTGATCTCTATGACCTGACTCTGTGTGTTGGTGATGGATTGAACTGGAAAGATGTCGTGAAATGTAGATTGCAAAGAGTGGATAGTGCATGTTTCTTGAAAGTTTTGAGCCAAAAGTACATCTGCAGCATTATATTGTTCATTTCTCAAATTTTCAGATACATCGGGTTGAGAAAGAAATAATTCTACCAAATCATTATTGTCTTCGTGGAAATCATAGATCTGGTCAATGCTAAAAACAGATTGTACTTCTTCTTTATCATTAAATTTATCATCAAGCCACAAGTTATGTGTTACTGCTGGTGATTGTGCCGATGGATAGAGGGTGAGTTGTTTTCTTTCGGTCCCTCTGGAAATAATCATGTTGCCTGATCGGCATCCAATGAATGCATCAGCAGTCGCTAACCATGGTCTACCTAGGATGATAGGGTGTCCTCCTAAATTGGATTTGGGTTGAAGGACTAGGAAATCCACTGGATACTCCCAAGAGTCCAGTGAGACAATGATGTCTTCCAAAATCCCTTCAGGAATGACTTTGGACCTATCAGCTAGTTCAAGAACAATCGTGGTATGTTGCAAACTCATGAGCTGGAGTGTTCTCATGGTTTCAAGGGTCATGACATTGATTGCGGCTCCAAGATCTATCAAAGTGTTTGGAATCTGTATGTTGTTAATGATGGTGGTCACTTTGGGAATGCCAGGATCAACATACTTCTCCATGGAGATGGTATTGGTCATAAGGCCTGCTAAATTTCCTAAAACATGAATGGTCTGAGGATCAATCCTTTTCCTAGTAGGCTTCTTGAGACACATGTCTTTGATGGCTTTGGTATAGAGAGGAATGTCCTTTATAGCTTGCAGCAGTGGGATTTTTATGTAGACATTTTTAAGTTCATCCAAGACATCAAATTGTGGTGGAGGCAGTGGTGGTTTTACTTGGACCAATCGGTCTGGAAAAGGTGGATGCAGTGATTGCATCTGTTTATCTTTGGTATCACTGTTTGGTTTTGTTTGAGTTGTCATTTCATTGTCTTTTTCTGAGTTTTCTTCTTGCTGATCTGTTATTGGAGAATCCTTCTGGAGCACCCTACCAGACCTCAGATTAATGTTTTGCAAAGGCAGTGTGGAGTATGAAGTTCCTTCCTCTACATTATAGGCTGGCCTCTCTGCTCTATTATTCGGATTTGGGACAGTTTGAGCAGGTATTTGAGTGGGTCTGGGAGGTTGTGGGTTAGTTGGAAATTGCAGTTGTGGTACATTTATTGGTGGAGGAGCAGGCAGTGCTTGTTGAGAAGGTTGGGGCTGATAAACAACTTGCTGAGGGTGCTGCTGATATGTTTGAGAATGTGATGGATATGGCTGTTGGTACTGTGGATATGGCTGTGAGTAAGGTGGGTATGATTGAGGATATGGATGATAAGATTGTGAGTATTGTTGAGATGGTCTCCATTGATTTTGTGGTTGGTTTCCATGCTGCCATGGCATGGGTACATTCCATGAGTTTTGTGCATACATCTGATCATTCATAGGAAATTGCAAATTTTGATTAGGAAACATACCTTGGGGTGCTTGCCTTGGCTGCCATGGTCGCTTTGCGCCCATGTAATACACGTTTTCCATCTCTGTACTGGCTTCCATGTTACAGTTCTGCAAAATTTTAACTTTAGGACAGTTAAACATATCATGATGTTCAGTACAGAAAGCACAAACTTGGATATTTTCTAGAGGGCAGTCTTTTAATGCATGTTTCTTGCGGCATTTGGGGCAGAAAATAGCCATGATATTATCTTCTTCTTCCTGTTTCTTTTTGGCCTTTAAGGTATCAATTTGGTTCCCTATAGTGCTCAACAAATCTGTTTTAAACTCTTCTAAAAGATTACCAATTTCAGCCCGGGTGACACTAGCAGAGGCAGTTTTTGTGACCCTTGATGGCAAGGTTCTCTTTCCCATTTTAGCTTTACTCCTTGAATATTTTTCACACAGCTCAGTTATTTCTTCAAAGGGTAAGGCAGAAATGTCACCTTTGCCCATTAAGTTGAGATCATCCATGTATTCTTCCCAGATACCTTTCAAGAATATTGTGCGGACCAGATCAGGAGGCATTGTTCGGTGTTTAGATTTTTGCAAGTTATAGACAAACCGTTCTAAATATTCTTCTAAGGTTTCATCCTCCTGCTGACTCATTCTAAAGATGTCATCTTTAGAGTCTTTGGATCTGCAATAAGGCTGATATTTCCTTAGAAATATTCTCCTCGTGCCATCCCAATCAACTATGGCATGCTCACCTAGCCCCATAAACCATTTCAAGGCTGTTGCCTTTAATGTGGCTGGAAACAATCTGAGCCTATGAGCATCATCTGTATAGCCATAAGTTCGACATACAATGTCAAACTCGAATAAGAATGAGTCCGGATCCTCTGAAGCCATACCATAGAAATTGGGTAGCACGGATGGGGGTATATTTTTCATTTTGATCTCCTCATCCTCCTGTGGTTCTTGTATAGGGAACTTAAAAGTTGACTCCTCCTCCTCTTGGTGGGGAACTGATCCAGATCCCTCCTCAGCCATTCTAATTGGTCTCCTTGTGTCAGTGTCACTTGGTGGAAAAGAGAGAAAGGAAGATTGTTTGGTAATTGTACTACTTTTCCCTTGTGTAGAAGATCTAGGAAAGGGCTTCTGCTGTGATTTATGTGCAAATAGAGTTTCTCTCTCAGCAAGAGTAATTTGCTGTCCTGAATAAAATCTTTCTTCCAATGTTTGGATATCCTCCTCAGCTGGTGTTGTATTCCCTAGAGAGTCTGCTCCTGATGATGATGGGTTAGTTTTTAGATGGTGGGGGGTTTTTACAAATCTCCCTTGATTGTCTCTAAGTCTAGGCATAAATGAACATGATTTCTAACTGTGTTTTTGTTTATTTTTGTGTATTGAAATTTTTTTCTTTTTGTTTGAATCCTTTAAGTACGCCTCCCCGGCAACGGCGCCAAAATGTAGTGTTCTAGCTAGGGTACTAGGCTAGACTCTATATTTAATATCGACCAAGGTGCGTAAGCTTAGAGGCATGGTCTAAAATATATAGACATAAAGGATTGTTGGCCAAGTGATTATGATGTAGGTTACAAGGCTTCTTTACGAAAGGCTGGGATATGTCACCTATCATTCAAACACTCAGATTACCTTACTAATATACCTGATTACAATGCTTATCATTAAATGCATTTACCAAATTAAACCCTGAACCTAAGCACTGTGTATGACTGTGCAAACCTAAGCACTGCGTATGACTGTAACAATGATTTTAATCTCCTTACAAAGATATTACCCAGAAAACCCTTGTTCAGTAAACACACAGCATTCAATGATATTTACACTATATCAAACTATATAGAGAGCATAAATGAATTGTGGAATAAAAACAGAGTTTATGATGGTGCTTTTACAAGACACACAGGGATCGAATCCCTTACAGGACGCACTTCCAAATCTCAGTGATGACTGTGCAGCATAACCATAAACGCAAACCAACCATAAGCGCAAACCATATACATTCAATGGAAATCGAAAGCTATGTAATTGTAACTGTTATGCAAACCATATAAAACCTATTGAAATCGAAATCCAATCACTGTGCAAACCATACGATAACTGAAATGTAAATGAAGTAAATGGACAGTATACCGATTGAACGCAGGGCCCGTCCGCGTTCCAAGGGTACACTGGCTTATAATCGACCGGCTACCAAATCAATGCACGAGATACACAAGTCGTAACTGTGAATAGGTCTTAGTATTAAACTTAAAAACTCTGTTCTGGAATGATTCAACGATTAAACATTAACCATTAACCGGACTGTATTTACATATGTATATCCACAGCCATGTCATTGCTACAATGAATGTACATTCGGCTGTTGCCGCTTTTATTACATCAAGCCTTTTCAAAAATGTTTCTATCCTAAGTGTTTTCAAAAAGAACAAAAACCAAATAAAAATAGAATGAGCTGCTGTTGCTGCTTTTGTCTGCCAGGTGCATTGCTTTGACTTGAGTTGACCGCGCATATAGGAGGATCGATTCGGCTGGGAGATAAGTGTTTTTCCATGCTTGGACATTCTGCTTTTCGTCCATGCCTTTCGTTCTAGCCCAACTGCTGCGCCACATGTCAAACGATAAGCTTATTACAGGATGTGGGAACTTCCTGTAACCATTTAATCAAAAACTTCTAATTCTTCAACATAAAACCCCTAAATCAATTCCTATGCAATTTAATAACTATAAGACTATTAATAATCAATTTTCAAGGATTCTAAGGGATATATGATGAAAATGAATGGATAAATGATATGTTTTTGGGAGGAAAAAGGGGTCTTGGGATGATACCAACAGTACACTTTGAAAAAAGAACAAAATTGTTAAATGATATGATTATGCAAAGTTAAAAGAGAATCAATACAAAGCCAAAGCTCACATAGAAGCAAAATGTTTAATGATGATCAACTTATGATTAAGGGAATCAACGCAATGGTTGCATGAGGACATGCAACATCTTCAGTTGGGGGGTATGTTGAGTCTCCAAAATGTCATCCATTTTCACCTGCATTTCCATCATTTTACCCTCATTCCGTAACTATGTAACTCCATAACCTTACATTAAGTAATAATTTTCATCATTGCACGGGTTTATCATTATTATTTTCCAAATCATTGATTCTAAGTTTTATAAGTGAATTTGTGATTAAATGTTAGGAAATTAACATATTTTCATATATATCTAAAAGTGTAATGAGTTTTGTGATATTGTAGGCATGCTTGGAGATTCTAGAAGGGTCATACTTGGCCATCCAACCACAAATTCTAATTTCAAATTCCAACTCGTGAGGATTTGTAAAATAATTATAGAAGATGTGGATCATCAACTATGCACATTCAAAGGAGAAGAATCATGGATGAGAGGATTTTGACAGGATTTGTATCTTACATTTTTAGGAGATTGGTTGTAACCACAACAGAGAAATGTGGATTTAGGAAAGATCTAAGGATCTATATTTATTTTATAATTATCCTCAATTTTTGTATAAATAGGAGTGCACCCTTCATACAAAGGGTTGTTAGTTGTCAGTTGTTAGTTATCAGTTGTCAATTGTAACTAGTTAGTGTTGTTGTTAGTGATAGTTGCTAGTTGGAGGTTCCAAGTTCCATCCATGTGGTTTGTAAAGTGAGGAGAGAGAATTCTTGTAATATCTTGTAACTTCATCTTTATGAAATACATACTTCCACTTTGATCTCCAAGATGTGATAGTTTGTTTAGTGTGATTGTTGAGGAATGGAGGACCCCTATCAACCATAGTTTGCACATCTTTGTACATATTGGTAACATAGTGTAGTTGTTTTATTTCATTTCTTTTCATGCAAGTGTGCTTTTACTTTCAACAAGTGTGATTTCATTTTAGTAAGTGTGATTTACTTTCCAGCAAGTGTGATTTCAATTATGCAATTGTGGTGTGATTTCATTTATGCAAGTGTGGTGTGATTTCAATTATTCAAGTGTGATTTCAATTTCAAGCATGTGTGATTTCATTTATGCAAGTGTGATTTCAATTTATTTATGTTTGGTTTGATTTGGTTTGGATTGAATTAATTTATTATGTTTTGTAATTAGTTTCAAATTTCATTAGATTAATATAATCTGAAAGATAACCACCTAGTACATATAGTACAAGTATTCTTCGTCAATTTACGAAACCCCGAGTTGACAAATTAAATGACAAGCATTTAACTAACAATTAAATCACTCAACAGTCCTCCCTATCCCTCTATGTTGAATTTCCATGACCATGGTGTCTAGGATAGAATCTTAAAATCTCTGACGCTACCAAACCAAGAATCTCAATCAAGGTACTTTGCACAACAGAATATAAATAGCAGTAAATCGCACATGCACAAGTATAGACAACTTTTTACAAAATATTGTACAAATAAATACAACAACCCAACCTTTGTTATATTAAACCAATTGAATAATACAACTGTCAAGGGCACTTGTACCAGGGATAGTGGCCCTCAAATATCCAATGGTACAAGAATACAAGATACAATGATAATCTTGTTGCTCTAGTGCACAATCACAACCTCTATGTCGTATCTCGTCTGACCGGTCCTCCGCTCTCAATCTATAGCGACATAACTCTACCTCTATCAATGAAACAATTCCATCTACTCACTGAACACGGCTCCACCTACTCTCACGTTGATCGTAAGTCCATCTACACATCAACATATCAAGACTCTGCTTGAGTTTTTCACAACTTTGTTTGTGAACAACTCCCTCTACCCAATGTTTCTCCTCATCTACTCAAGGTATTCTTCCCACTATAGCCTTCCACTATTGTTATATGAAGGCTAACATAGGACAAGAGGGTTACAACCTACCATTGGTGCAAGTCTCTTCTCCAACAATGAACACGGGATGATCCAATACGCTCCTCTAGGTTGGTCAATCCTTTAGCTCTAATCTACCAATTAGTAGCTTCTTTCATCCATCAAAGAGCTACACATTAGGCTCCAATCTTCACCCAATGAAAAACTGTCAATGTCCTTCTTGTCACGCTGATTCAGGGCTACTTTGGACACTTTCTTGTTTTCCTCCACCAACCACTAAGTGCCAATACCTCAATGTAGAATCTGCTCCTACGAAAGGCATATAACCACCAAGTTAGGCCTTCCAATTGGCTCCCACGGGTTGCAAATGTAAACTCATACAAACTGATCCAAATACTAGGATCCAACACAAGTCACTAGTGGAGAAATGACATACCTCTTAACTGTTGTTCATGAACATAATTTTGGTCACTGGTTAGGGCTTCTTTTGTAGCCTACAACAACCCATCAATTCTTACCAAAAC
Organism: Pinus tabuliformis; assembly: GCA_031772625.1. Classification (NCBI taxonomy): domain Eukaryota; kingdom Viridiplantae; phylum Streptophyta; class Pinopsida; order Pinales; family Pinaceae; genus Pinus; species Pinus tabuliformis. Next base: position 885,411,448 of record CM062813.1, read on the forward strand.
TCACCTCAAATATTGTGGCTTCCTTTCATATTTTGGGCTAAGCAACGTGTTGCCTTGTTAGACTTCTTCACAACCCTATTTAAGGCTTGGTTACCCACCAAAGTGTCACAACAATGGTTCAAAAAATACAAGGTTGTCACCATTTCAGCCTACTTTAACAAGGAATTCCCATGTCTTACTAGCCCCAAACAGGTATCCTCTAATGCGGCCTTCCTGCAGTTTGAATTTCACCCTCAAATAGTCACAATGGATCCCAACCGAACCTCCTTTTCCTCGTTGCATATGCTAATGATTTGCATCCACCACAAAGTTGTCTTTCTTCTCCTCTACGAGTTGCTTTCATACTTCTTCGTTGTCCTTGTTTTTCTCACATAGATGTGTTCAAATAATCCTCATCACCTCTTATTTATACTACCCAAGAGGGCTCAACGAATTACCTATGTGGCATTTATTTGGGACATAACTATCTTCAAGCCTACATGTATCGAATGCCCAAAAATCAAATATTAACTTCAAAAATCCATATCTCATCTTCAAAAACTCAAATTTCGACGATTTTCATTGCGTTGGGTTCTTCTTTCCATCCTCTATCATCTCCATTTATCACCTGTAGAAAATGCCTCATGTTTATGGCCCAAAAATCAATGGGTGAAAAACCCCAACCTTAGGTTCCAAGCCTACAACTGACTTTTGGGGCGCTCCAATCTCCAAACCCCAAACCCTAGGGCTTGGAGTACCTCCGAGGCTATCAAAAATCATCACTCCCTCTTAGTGAGGAAGGTACTTCCAGGGCTAGGAAGTAGATCATCATCATCATCACTACTTGCAACACTCGCCCAACTCCTAGCGCTCATAACTGCAACAATCCCTATAGCATGAACTACGCCTCTCTCGGAAGTGTCGTTGTCACTGGAACCATCTTGCTTCTTCTTCTTCTCCTGAAATGTCTTCCAATCTCTCCATGATTCATTCCTAGAAGATGTAGAAACACCCTTGCTCCCGATTGACCATGCGCTCTTATTGGGCTGCAAAGTCTCCCTTTGAACCTGAAAATTCCCTCTAGAACTCAACTCCCGCTGACCCTCTAGAACCTGGACCTTCTTCTTTAGAACCTGTACCTGTGCCTATGAAGCTTGCACCTGTAATTTCTTCTCTGGAACCTGCACCTGGTCCTCCTGATTTTTCTTCCCAGGATCTATAGGCTTTCCCATCAGCCTATATAGACCATGCTCTCCAACTCCAAGCACAATACCTACGGAGCTATATCCTCTAGGCTCGATTCTTGCCTTCCCATCTGAGAATAAGACCTAAAACCCCTTCTTCTCGATCACCGAGACCGATATCACTCTATATTTGGGTCCTAGTACAAATAGTACATCTTGTACCCACATCACTCATCCTGACTCCATCCTGAATGGCATAACTCTCGATCTTCAAATCTCTTTTGGACCCTTGTTGCCCAACACCATGTGGAACTTCAAGTCCCACTTAACTAGAGCCTTGAATACTTCTTGTGATCCTATCATATGTTTCGACACACCACTATCCATCTACCATCCATCCTCATCAACAGTACCCTGTGAGAAATGAGAGATCATAGAAAAGTCCTCCTCCTCCAACCTCCTGGTGAGAGCATCTACCTCAACAGAATTGGCAACACTGGTGAACTGCTTCCCTTTCTTCTTCTCGTCATCTCTTGTCTTCTTCTTCATCGGACATCTCAACGAAAAATTACCCATCTCGCCATAGTTAAAACATTTGACTTTACTCAATTCCTTCTTCTGCTTACCCTTCATTCATTTTGAAAGTTCCAAGTCATCATCTAAAGCATTCTTCTTTAGATGAAGATCCTCGTCTCGCAACTCTCCTTAATGAATTTTCCCATAGCCTATTCCAGTCTGGTAACTTCTCTCTAGAAATGATCCCCTTGATTAAGGGATTCCATTCCTCGGTGAACCCTTTAAAAGAAATCCTTACCATATCTAAATATGAAATAGTCACATCGACAACAGCAGGCTCATCTTTGTCCTGAGACAATCTCGTCAGATACGATGTTACTCCTTCAACTTGTATCATCTTGGTGGACTTCAGCTTATTCTCCAATACCAGTACCCTGTTTTCGTTCTTATTCTGGAACAAATTTTTAAGAGCCATCCACGTCTCATGTGTAGTGTTCTTCCCAGACAAATGAGGTATTAGGGGGTCCTTCACACCATCTAGGATGATCAATCTCTCCCTCGTATCTAAATCCTCATACACTTCCATCTCCTTTGGGTCATTTGGATTCTTGATGGCTTTCTCGACGAACTCCTAGATCATATTGACTTGCAAGGCCAACTTTATCCTTTCCTTACATGGAATATAGTTGGACAACCCCTCCAATCTATCCTCATACTGGATACCAACTTACAACTTCGACATTGTAGTGAGCCCTTCACCTACAATGTGTCAAACTCCCTCTTAAGCTATACTTCATTGTGCACACTTTGATTCATTATCTCCCAAAGTAGCTCAGACACCCTCGGATACCATGTTGAATTTCCACGACCCTTGTGTGTATGATAGAATCTTAAAATAATTGACTCTACCAAACCAAGAATCTCAACAAAGTTACTTTGCACAATGGAATATAAATAGCAATAAATCACACATGCACAAGTATAGACAACTTTTTACAAAATATTTTACAAATATGTACAACAACCCAATCTTTATTATATTAAACCAACTGAATAATACAATTGTCTAGGTCTCCCGTACTAGAGATAGTGGCCCTCAAATATCCAATGGTTCAAGAATACAAGATATAATGACGATCTTGCTTCTCTAGTGCACAATCGTAGCCTCTATGTCATATCTCGTCCTATTGGTCCTTTGCTACCGATCTGCAGCAATACAACCCTACCTCTATCAATGAAATAATTCCATCTTCTTATTGAACATGGCTCCACCGACTCTCACATTGATTGTAATTCCATCTACACATGAACACATCGAGACTCCACTTGAGTTGTTCACAATTTCATTTGTTCACAACTCCCCCTACTCATTGTTTCTCCTCAGCTACTCAGGTTTTTCTTCCCACTATAGCCTTCCACTGCTACTATATGAAGGCTAAAATAGGGCAGGAGGGTTGCCACCTATCACTGGTTCAAGTCTCTTCTCCAATACTGAAAATGGGTTGATCCAATCTGCTCCTCTTGGATGGACAATCCTTGAGCTCTAATTTTCCAATCTAGTAGCTTCTTTCATCCATCAAAGAGTTACACATTAGGCTTCAATCTTCACCCAACACATAGTTGTCAGTTTCTTGTCACGTTGATATAGGGCTACTTTGGACACTTTCTTGTTTCCCTCCACCAACCACTAAGTGCCAATACCTCACTATAGAATTTTCTCCTAGGAAAGTCTTTTAACTACCAATTTAGGCCTTCCAATTGGCTCCCACATGTTGCAAATGTAAACTCATCCAAACTTATCCAAATACAAGGATACAACACAAGTCACTAATGGAGAAATGACATACCTCTTGACTATTTTTCATGAACATAATTCTAGTCACTGGTTAGGGCTTCTTCTATAGCCTAAAACAACCCACCAATTCTTACCAAAACTCACCTCAAATATTGTGGCTTCTTTTCATCTTCCAGGCTAGGTAACTCATTGCCTTGTTAGACTTCTTCACAATCCTATTTAAGGTTAGGTTACCCACCAAACTGTCACAACAGGTCTACGGTTAAAAAAATACAAGGATGTCAACTTTTTGGCATGCTTCAAGGAGGAATTCCCACGTCTTACTAGCCTAGAAAAGGTCTCCTCTAATGCAGCCTTCCTATAGATTGAATTGCACCCTCCAATAATCACAAGGGAGCTCAACTGAACCTCTTTTTCCTCGTTGAAGATGCTACTGATCTGCGGCCACCAAAATGTTGTATTTCTTCTCGTCTACGAGCTACTTTCAGACTTCTTCGATGTCCTTGTGTTGCTCACTTGGATGTGTTCAAATAATTGTAACAACCTTGGTGAAAATTCCATGTAATAAAAGTTTTAAAAACCCACAACCAAAAATGATGGAACACTTATTCCAAGCTAAATGTTGGGCAAGACATCCTAGGGGGTGTTCATTTGGTTGTTTATGGCTAATGAAATTGACAAAGGCAATGGCTAAGGCTTTGGAAAGGCAAAAAGGCATTTTTGGCACATTTATTTATGAAAATAATGGAAATTAGGAGAAAAGGAGGTGAAAGGTCACAGGTTGCATGTGAGGAGGAAAATGAAGGAAGATAATTGAAAATGAAGAAAATAGAGGCCTTGTCCATAAAAAGGCTTATGAGGATCTATTGGTAACCTTTTTTCAGTTCAGCGTTGGAGCTCTCTCTCATACTCTTGGACACTTAGAGTTTTCTTGGAGCACTCTTGGAGGGTGTGGAATACTTGGATTCTTGGAGAAAGAAGGCAAAGGAAAAGAAGGAAAGTGCAAGGAGGCATTGGGATCGGCAGCTACATCATATTTGCTTGCAGGTACTAAGTTACATGTATGTTTCCTTCACTAGTTTTGGCATGCATGGAACATGCATGTGGTTTCTTGGTTGTGATCTGTCATTGGCATGGAGGATTTCTTCGATTGACAATGGATTACCTAGCCTTGCCATTTCCTGGATAGCCATGGTGATTGTGGGTTTATTTTCATTGGTTGTTTTTGTTTGGTTCTCATGTTTCCTTAGCTTGGGTTGAATTATTAGTTCCTAGAAGCCTTGGTTGGACAAACAATTTGGAAGCCTTATAACAACTTGGGTTTAGTTACTAGTCCTAGAAGCCTCGGTTGGAAAAATGCTTTGGAATCCCTTAGTGGGTTGAGTTACTATTCCGAGAAGCCTTGGTTGGACAAACGCTCTAGAAGCTCAACAACAGTTGTGGGTTGAGCTGCTAGTCCTAGAAGCATTGGTTGGAACAAATGCTCTAGAATCCCTAGAAGGCTTGGATGGAGACCAATCTAATGTTGGTTTTGTGATTTCTAGTCGTGAGGTGGAATCATTGTTTGATGGGTTGAGGTGGATGGCCTCTAGAATCCTTGGATGAGTTTTGATTGATGTGTTCTATGAGATCCCACATTCATGCTTGGAATATGGCACGGGGGTGAATGGTTGAAGAGAGATTTGGCTCAGTCATTCTATGGTTAGGTGGAACGTGGAAGTCCTCTCTCAGGTTTGGAATTTGCATCATTAATGAATGGTTATTTATCCTTGTATTTATATGAGCATTTTGATGGATTATATGTGGTTTATATGATTGTACCTTCATGAGTATTTTTTGTTGCTATTATGTTGGTTATGTATGTGTTTTATGATAGCAACCATGTGTTGATCTCATCATGTTTTTACTTGTAATTGAATGATCAATATATCTATGACCTAATGGATGGAATGGTAGTTGATGCATTGAAGCATCAATGGTTCTTAGCGATTCTCAGCTATCGTAGTGATTTGAAGAGATGGATCACTTTTGGGCAGTGACCTGGGCTCTGAGCCTAAAAAAGTGGCTTAAAGCTCAGGGTCGCTAGCATAACACTGACAATTCTGGTCCACATTCCCTGGCAGGTAGGCCTATGAGAGCGACTTTAGGTTGTTCATCGCTTCCTTGCCCATAGCATGATAGCGAATATGGCCCAAGAGACCTAAAACAACAATGGGACCCAGGGACAGGCTGTCTGAGTGGCTGACTTGTCCTCTAAGGGTTTTTTTGATGATATTGGACGTATGTGTGGTGTGTTTTTGTCGGTTCCGCTTTCTTAATGTGACTTAGGAGGTCAAATCATATCATAGTGGCCTCTTTCCGCATGTTTACCCCGGTTGGCCGGTTGCTTGGGTAGATGTGGGAGGAGGGTGTTACAGAGTGGTATCAGAGCATGGTTCACCCCTCGGACTAGATCGGCTATGTGTTGGTCATGCATGCATGTCAGTTGAATGTGTGTCTCTCACACTTACATTCCATGTAATTGTTGCATTTGCATGATGTTTTTCATGGTGGTAGTGATGTCGTCACGTGAAATTTGAGGTGTGTTTGGGGAATGCATCGTTGTGAGTGTATGACTGGTTACATGTCGATTTATGTCGCTTACATGTATCGTTGCAGTATGCTTTGTAGAATTTCCTGCAAATTCTCTACAAATCTCGCTCTGAGACCATATAGAAAATCTGACTATAGATTAGCTCGATAATGCAATATACCAAAGCAAAATACTATAAACTACTTCTACTATCAATTTGCGGAAGCTTAAAGATTGAGCAAGATCGAGCTGAACACATATAACCAGAAGAAGAAGAAATCACAATACACATGAAAATACTTTGGGGAAAGCCTCAGCTAAAAACCCCACTATCTATATTATCATACAAGGTGGAAATACATTAGAATTATACAAAGCCCTAGCTCTCATAGCTGGCTAGCTCTCAGTACAATCCTCCTAGATGCTCATAGGAAATCAAAGCTTCTCACAAGCCTTCTCCTCTGCCCTCCAAGCTCCTATTTCCTTACGTTGTTCCTCTGGGATGATCTTCTCCAACCAAGTGGAAAACTGATCTCTCACACTAATCTCACACCCTGTATGAACTACGCAATCTTCAAGGAACCTTACCTTGCCTGCATGCATGAGTTTCCTTTATAGGAAAACACATGCAACTGATAGTACATTGTCCTTGACATTTAGCTCAACAGGGTCTTTCGCAGAATAGACATGCATGGGTTTCTAATGAGGGAATCTTCAATTATTTGGAGTACACTGGTTGAGTGTGTGCATGCATCAACTGACTAATAACTCACAATTAGTTCCTCAAATAGTTTGGAACTAATTTAACTGGACTTAACTCAGTAAACTGAGCTAACTAATTACAACTCAAATATAACTCAATCTTATCTCCTTAATTAAGGGATAATCTCCTTAATTTAAGGGATAATTGTTGCATGACTGTAGAAAGACTTCTAACTTGAATTTCTCCAACTAATTAATCCATAATGAATTAATTATTTATTTCTAAGCAGGTGGTGATACTAAATTTGATTTTAATTCAAGGACAAATTAAAATTGGAATTTCTGGATTCTATTTTTATCATTTTTTGTTGTTATTTTCAACACTCCCTCTCAACAAGAAAGGAATTCAACTCGATCTCGATTGTGAACCTTTGGAATGTTATGCATGCAACACTTCTCTCTAGTGTTGTTGCTCCAGCAATTCCAGAAACAAAAAAAAAAACATCCAACCTAAATCAGTATGATGCATCTGTCATTAAAGTCTCTGACTGTTATTGCCTCTATCAAATGAAAACTTTGCGCTTCGGCTGACTCTGCCTTTCTACCATGTTGTCAATCCTTCTCTGCACTCTTTAGTGTCTCACTGCACTAGCCTCTGTCACTTTGATCTCTGACTGCATCAATCCCATGATTCCTCCCGCTGCTATGTACTTTGGGCTCTCGTAGCAAGGTACGATCCATGAGATAAAACTCCTCAATGGACCATGCCCAATTTCAGCCTTCTTGGGACTATCACTTCACATCGCCCCACCTCACACCTGGAGGTATGGCTGCATGTGATCCCTCTACCCACTTCTCCAATTGTGGCTCCTCCACAATTGTCTGAGACTTCTTCTGGGGTTGCATGTTGAGAGGTAATTTACTCTCCCTCTCAACCACCAAGTCTCTAACATTTGCCTTGCTCCTCAAGGCTTTGCATGCATCTTGAACCTCAAGAGCATACAGGTTCTTGACTCGTGAACCGATCTGTTTCACCTGTCTCGTGGTGATGTGTCTAAGGAACGCCTTTCCTTTACTAAAGACAACATCGTAGCCTTTGTCCTCCAACATCGCGACCAATACCAAGTTCTTCTTCAGTCCAGGCACATACTTTACATCTATCAAGGTGATAGGAGCTCCATGCTCCCTCTAAAAAGCAATCGTGCCTACTCCTGAAACACTATACCTTTCATCGTCACCCATCTCTATGCACATCTTGAGGTCTTTCTCCTCCAAGGCACTGAATAAAATTTTATCGCCGGTCATCTGGAATGAGGCTCCACTGTCAAGATACCAAACACAACCCATCATCGATGACACCATGCATGCAATGAGAATAAAGTCCATTTCAAACTGAGAGGCTAATGCCTCACCTCCCAATCCTTTCGAGGATCCATTCTTGGACTTCTTTGATGGGCAATTAGTCGCATAATGTCCCATCTCATGACAATTAAAGCATCTCACTTTAGACTTGTCACCCTTCTTCCCTCCATGAGAAGAATTTGACTTGGAATGGGAATCCTTCCCCTTCCCTTTCCTTGCCTTACTCGCTAACGCAAGATTTTCTTCATCATCATCCTTGGATGAAGAGCCATCTCGTGTGCTCCTCCTGATCTCCTCCTGCATCAAATCCGACCACAGTCATTCCCAATCTGGAAGTTTCTCCCTTCCATTCACAGAGTCCTGGTAGCTATTCCAGCTCTTAGGAAGGCCAAGGAGAGCGAGGCTCACCATATCATCATCGGCAATAGTTATTCCCACACTGCTAAGCTCATCTCTGCAAGTGGTGAGCTTGTTCAAATATGTGGAAATAGTATCATCGTTCTCCATCTTGATTCTTCAAATCTTATCCTTGAGCACCAATTTCCTCTGGTCGCTACTATTCTGGTAGAGGTCCTTCAATGTCTTCCACATTGAAAATGGAGTATCCTTCCTATGGAGACTCGAGAAAATATGGTCTCGAATTCCCCTAAGGATGATCTGTCTCGCCTTCGCCACACACTTCTTCCACTCAGCCAACTCTTGTGCATTAGTTAAAGATGGCTTTGGGATTTCTTGATCAATGAATTCCTTCAAGTCGTTGTCTTCTAATACAGCCTCCATTCTATCTTTCCATGCTATGTAATTTGAGCCACCTTACAAGGCATACTCGAGTCTCAGGCCATAGAACGCCATTGACCAACCTTGAAGTATGATAAGAATTCGATTTGCTCCTGCAACCCCGAACTTCAAATTTCGAATTCTCTTCTCTGTATACTGTTCACAGCTCTGACAAACTTAGCTCCGATAAACTTGGCTCCGATACCATGTAGAATTTCCTGAAAATTCTCTACAAATCTCGCTCTGAGACCATATAGAAAATATGACTATAGATTAACTCGATAATGCAATATACCAAAGCAAAATATTTATAACCTACTTCTACTATCAATCTGTGGAAGCTTAAAGATTGAGCAAGATCGAACTGAACACATATAACCAGAAGAAGAAGAAATCACAATACACATGAAAATACTTTGGGGAAAGCCTCAGCTAAAAACCCCACTATCTATATTATCATACAAGGTGGAAATACATCAGAATTATACAAAGCCTTAGCTCTCACAGCTAGCCAGCTCTCAGTACAATCCTCCTAGATGCTCACAGGAAATCAAAGCTTCTCACAAACCTTCTCCTCTTCCCTCCAAGCTCCTATTTCCTTGTGTTGTTCCTCTAGGATGATCTTGTCCAACCAAGTGGAAAACTGATCTCTCACACTGATCTCACACCCTGTATGAACTGCGCAATCCTCAAGGAACCTTACCTTGACTGCATGCATGAGTTTCCTTTATAGGAAAACACATGCAACTAATAGTACACTATCCTTGACATTTAGCTCAACTGGGTCTTTCTCAGAATAGACATGCATGAGCTTTTGATGAGGGAATCTTCAGTTATCTGGAGTACACTGGTTGAGTGCATGCATGCATCAACTGACTGATAACTCACAATTAGTTCCTCAAACAGTTGGAACTAATTTAATTGGACTTAACTCAGTAAACTAAGCTAACTAATTACAACTCAAATATAACTCAATCTTATCTCCTTAATTAAGGGATAATCTCCTTAATTTAAGGGATAACTGTTGCATGACTGCAGAAAGACTTCTAACTTGAATTTCTCCAACTAATTAATCCATAATGAATTAATTACTTATTTCCAAGCAGTTGGTGAGACTAAATTTGATTTTAATTCACAATTTTAATTCAATGACAAATTAAAATTGGAATTTTTGGATTCTATTGTTATCATTTCTTGTTTCTATTTTCAACATGCTTGGTTACATTCTCGCATGTTTAGTTACATTCGTGTATGCTTGGTTGCATGTATCATTCTTGTAGGTTTGATTTCAAATATTATTCATCCATGGTTGGTCATATGTGTTTATGCATAAATGTGGATGGGTATGCATCGCTTATGCATGTTCATGTTTGCATGTGGTCAAGTGTATAATGACGTGTTGTAGCGGCTACAACCACCCCCCAAAATTTTGCCCTAGCTTCGTTTTGGAGCCTCCCTACCAACCTTCCTCAGCAGCATGTCTTGCACTATCAAGCACATGAACTTTAGTTGTTTCATAGAGTCTTGTCAGCCTATTCATGCAATTTTGTTCTACCTCCTTCAGAGGTTGCTTTTCGGACTTGGTTCCAGTTGTTGGTTGAGCATCTCCCTCTAGGAATTGTGCAAATCTGGAGGGGAACCAGCCTTCCCTCAAAAAATTGTGCAAACCCAATTGGGCTCTAGAATTGCGTAATTCTTCCTGAAAGTCTTCATCTAAAAAATTGTGCAATTCATCTCAGGATAGTTGCTCAGCCCAGAAATTGTGCAATTCTGGGCAGAAGTCACCTACTGCTCCCAGAAATTGCGCAATCCATATGGGATAGCCAACCCAACAACTAGCAGAAATTACGCAGCTCTATCTAGGCAGCTCGCTGGGCTTAAAAATTGCGCAATACACTTAGACATGCTTCCTTGAGAAAATTGTGAGGTCTGACCCAGGACAGTTGCTCAGCCCAGGAATTGCGCAATCCTAGGAGACATTCACCTGTTCCTCCCAAAAATTGTGTAATCCCTCTGGGACAACCATCACTGCTCAGCCCAGAAACTGCGCAGATTTTCATCCCAAGCTCACAGACTGATGCATGTGCCTTCAGGTTAACTGGTTCCCTCCAAGACCAAGAAAAACTGATTTTCATGCATGGACTGCTTCTCCCAAGGCAGCATTCAAAGGCATCCCTTGATTCATGGATCTATTTTTAGCAGCTGGAGGTTACATGCAAGGATCATTTCAGAAACCTCCCGCCAAGTGTTGCTTTTCCTAGATTTGTGGCACGCGCGTCACAACCTCGATGTTATCAAAACTCATCAACTGGATGCTACATAGCTCATGCCTCACATCGAACTTGCACCTTTGACATCCCACATTGCATCTAGGAGTCATCAGCACATTCATCTCAGTGGTTTCGGGGTAAGGCCGCTTTTCATGTCTTGCGTTGCGTTTTTGTTGTTTTTTGTGTTTTGCTTCGTGTGAGTGCTGTCTGCTTGATTTCAGTGAGAGCTTGTTGTTGTTTCAATGTTTGTTAGCTTGTAGAAGCACCGTTTTAGTTTTCATTCGCATCTCACTGTTGTCACATGCATGACACTGTTTTTGCATGAACGGTTGTTGTTGCGGCAACTCACTTCACACACATGCATGCTTTCCTATTTTATAAATCCTGCACTTGTTGTTCGCATGTATGATCATTCACTCTTGTTTGCACTCATCTCATCATGCATTTAGAATTCTCATGTTTTTAGTTGCCCGTCGGTCGGCCTGGGTTGCCTTGGCCCGGATCGTGCCTTGCCCGGCTAGCACTGCACATTTTCAGAAGCAAAGGCTCTGCCTTCCCTCCAGAAATGGTGCAAGTTTGGCCTAGCACTGACCTCCGGGCTTGCATTGCGCAATTCTTGGAGGCAGTGTCCTACTGGCCCCAAAAACTATGCAATGCAGTTTGCTAGTTGCATGTTACTGCTAACTGAAATTGTGCATTGCGCAGTTTTAGTCCTCAGCAGGCCAACCCGGACTGTGCATTGCATAGTTCCAGCAATCAGTAAGCCTCCTGACAGCCTAGACTGTGCCTTGCACAGTTTTGGCAGTCAGTCTCTCGACCTCCCGGTGGAAATTGCGCAACCTTCATGATCAGTCACACCGGTATGTTGCATGTAAGTACTCAAGTTTGTTTTTGTTTTCGATTAAAAGATTGCTTGCCATGAGTGTTGCTATGTCTCTAGGCATCATATGTGTTCGTCTGTCTCTTAGCAGCACAAGTACAATGGCCTTCAAGAGAGCAGAGTCAAAGGACATTGTTGAGAGCACAATGAGGGTTACAGCCAAGCAAGTTTCTATGAGCTTGCCTACCTATGAAGACATCAAGTTGTTCGTAGACAAGGACATCAAGATAATATGGCAGCAACATCACAACAATCAGCACCATCAGCAGTAGCAGAAAGAAGCACACCTGCACGCAACGAATGCAAGAGGAAGGTTGTTGACAACACAGAGGTGGAACAAAGTTGCAAGCTCAAGCAGATCCACTTGTGATGAAAACAACTTTGGAGATTGAGGCTATGAGGTGACGGCGCGACACGAAGATCGTGTGAAGGCAGAGAGAAAAAAAGAGAAGGAGTTGCATGTGCTGAAGCAGCAAGTCAAGGAAGAACAAGAGTTGCACAAATGAGAGAATGAGTTGCAGCAGGAACAGGTACAGCAGGGGGCGCAACATGCACAGACGGATGAAACTGCGCCCACACAAGTTATAGATCCATCCCAGTAGTTGGCACGGAGCAGACAAGGTGAGCAATGTTATTGATCACATGCAAGGGAATTCAGCAGCATGCATGTCATTTTGCGTATGTTTGCGATCCCACCCATTTGAGACACTCATCGAGGTGAAGACAAGAAGCAAGTCCAACTGGAGCTGAACATGTACTTCGACATGTTGATGCGCATGGTCACCCGCACGCACTTGGAGATCAATACAGACAATATGCATCAGTATGTTTCCGGTCCAGCCACACTTAAGACGATGATGCACATGCTATCAAATGAGTTGGACAGAGGGGCCATATCAGTGTACCCAGACACAATGGAGGTAAGAGATTGGTTTCAACATGATGTCACCATTGAACGCACAGACACCATCACCGACAACCAAGCTTGGCATCAGTTTGCCACCATCGACCATCACAAGGATGTCAAGAGTTGTTGTCACCACAACGGTTCGAGTGTTATTGATGTCTTGCATGGCTTGCTCAAGCCATTTTGTCTCACATGGGTACATGTGCAGATTGTATGTAACGTCTTGTCATGTGGAAGTTCAAGTGTCGATAGTTGAATGTAACAATCATAAAGTAATTGAAGAGTCATGAGGATAGACAAACGGTCACAAAGGGGAATGTCAAGGGTCACCCCACCTTTTGCTATAAATAGAACCTCATAACTCATTGTAAAGGCTTTTGGTTGGCCAAGTTTCCGTTAGGAGTATCTTAGAGAAATCTTGGAGAGTATTGTAACGAGCCTTGGCTTCTCCACTGTGCAGAGCTAGTATATCTCTTTGGAGGAGCGGGCGGCAATGATTGTAACATTCTGTTGTCGGAACTAGTGGTTGGTCATGGTTGTATTGTATGATTAGAACTTACACTTCTTAATATAACAGAGCCAACATGTTTCATGCATATGTCGTATTGTATTTCAACTATCTTGTTTACTCTAAATGATATATGTATCTATTTGCTTACGTATGCCTATGTAGATATTTTTTGTATCTGTATGTATGTATGAATATTACTGAAATGTGTTGTTGGTTTAACCATCAGTTTGGATTGCTAGCTTACTTGCCTTCCATGTTGTGATGTATCTTTGCTTGTGTGTTCCCTTCTTAACTCTATGCTTTCATAGGTTTCCAAGGGGCGCACTCACCTCACCCTCCGTGTGTTAGAACCGCTCACGCACCTTCCTTGACTTACTGCATATGTCACACCCTTGCTACCAACAGGGACATCTTATTTGCCTCTGCGCACCATCGCAGTCAATGCGATACCGTATGACCCACTGCTCTGACTCCTACACCAAACGGTCTAAGGTCTAGTTGGGACTTCTTACTGGGGATATCCCCTCACATGTTGGCAGGGCCAGCAACGTCAACATGACGTAATGATTGTGGTTTTCATGCATGAGGTCATGGTGTGTGTTGTTGTTGAGGTCATGCATTGATGATTGGACCCTAGCTAGAATGACAGTTGCATGGTTATATGCTTATGTACTATTTTTATATATCGTTATGATTATGTTATGCATGTATCATGTTGATCTGTTGATCTTGCAGACAAGGTATCCTCCCCGAGCTATACTAAGGTACATTGGTTTATTGTGATTTGGTTTAGCTGACATGATATACCTTGTAGGAAGAAACATCAAATGTCTAGCAAGATGGTTGACTACAGACACTCTCCCTATGAACCCGAAGAGTAATATGGTGTTGGGAACTCTTCCGATTTGGTATTGACACTGAGAAGGTTAAAGGAATAGATAAGGAGCTGTAAGGCAGATAATGACAGAATCATACAATCATAGGAAAAGTTAGCAGAGGTAAATGCAGTCATACTTCAGAGCTTGTCGGATTTGCAGCGACAGGGGTTGCTTCGAATCAGTCATGAGCAGGAGAACAAAACTAATGGGGCATATGGCAGTAGATCGCATGGCGGTCACCGATTAGATAGAGAGGACACCATCCGAGATAGCAGATTGTTGGACACTCTGGAGAGGAGAATGGACAGACACATGTATGCTTCTAGTTCTGATTCATATAGGCACTATGATCGCCATTGGTATCATCCTTACAAGAGGAGTGATAGAGGATACTTTCCGGATGAATTTAAGAAAGAAAAGCCACCTAATTTTGATGGGGAAATGAAGAAACCAATGGATGCATAGGCATGGTTGCTTGACATGAGGAAGTTCTTCAAGTTGCATGATTACTCAAAGAACATGAAAACTAGAGTAGTTACCTTCAGTCTCAAAGGTAAAGCACATTTGGTGGGAAGATGTGAAGAATGTTAGGTGTATTCATGAGGGAGATTGGTTTTGGAGTGAGTTTGAGTGGCTATTCAAGAAGAAGTACTTGTTAGAAAGGTACTTTGATGACATGGTAAAATAATTTTATGAGCTAAAGATGGGTTCCATGATAGATGACAAGTACACTAGTAAGTTCTTTGAGTTACTGAGATATGTGCCTTACCTCACAAAGGAGAAGGCCAAGATTCAGAGGTTCATTAGTGGGTTACCGGTTTCATTTAAAGACAGGATTGAGTTCAATGATCCTATATATTGGAGGAGACCATTCAAAAGCTGAATCATTGCTATGAGCAATCGAAGCACTACACTAAAACTAAGCTAAGATGGAGAGGTAATGTAAAGAACAAGGAAAATGGGATAAAAAGCGAGCAAGGCCACAACGTATAGATAACAAGGAGAATGTTGCACCACCTAAGAAGTTCAATGCATCAGATAGAGGACAAGGACATTGATCTAAAGAAAAGAGTAACGATGGATATTGGAAGCCTATAGAGTGTTAGACTTGTGGTAAAGATCATCACAGGAGAGATTTTCTGTAGAATAAGGGTGGTATACTTCAGATATACAGTGCACAGGAGGCACAAACTGTTGGAGACGTTGGTCAGAATATTCCATGTATCTATGCAACCATGGATAACAAACGTATCTATGCATTCCAAAACAAAGCACATTCCAATCAAATATCATTTCGTTAGAGAGCAGGTCACCGAAACAAATATCAATCTTGAATATGTTGGCACAAAGGAACAAATTGTTGACATCTTTATCAAACCATTACCTCGTGAATCATTTGAGTATCTTCGCCAAAAGCTTAGGATTCTCCCAAGTTCTCATTAGACTTTTTCTCTTATCTAACTAAGTAGAAAGGGGGAGTAGAAGTGTGTACAGGTCCTTACGATGACAGTTTTTCAAGGGGAGTTACCCTTTTCCATTGATGAAAAATGGGGAGAGAAGGCAGTAGGAAGAGGTGTCATGATCATTGGGGGAGTACATGTGTTGCCATCAATCCCAAAGGGGGAGATTGTTGATCAGTGGTTGTCATTGATGTCAACCCAAGAAACACCAGGGGCTACCCTAGTCTTGCATGTGCATTTTTACTTGTAAACTCATCCTATTCTGAATCAAGCATCTTCTAGAGGGATTCTACTCATCGATATGTTTTTGTGTATATATGGCACGCCACGTAGTTCTTCAAGGTTTGAGAGTTATTCATGTTTGAAGTTAGTAACCCCGATTAGTGGGCTAAAACACCATGGGGTTCTGGCATGGCACTCATTATTGGTTGTGGTCATTGAATAGTCAATAATTAATAATGTTTTATTCTCCTAAAATCCCTCCAATGTTCACTTGTTGAGGACCCTCTCAACTCAAGACATTTCTATAAATAGTGACCCTCATATCCTCCTCTAGCAAGCACTTTTCAACAAACTATCTTGTGAGAAGACCTCTGTAATTTTTCAGCCCTCATGAGCTTCTAACGTAGGATCTGTTGCAGGGATTTTAAGGTTTTGTTGAGGTTTGGTTAGGGCACAAAATTATGATCAAGTTTGAAGGTCTGTTTTGAAGCAAGTTTAGAGCCTTGGATTCTAGGATTTTGCTGCTTCAAACAAGTCATCGTGGAATTTTCGCTATAAATTTTTTCTACGAAGCTTTAGAAGCTGAAATTAAAACCCATTTGAGCCAAAATCTTGATGAAACTCATGACTGAATTTCAAATTTTCGTTCGCTATATTTTCGGAGATATGATCTGAGGAAGTTAGGGTTTTTGCAAGCTCCAGAATTCCATGTCAAACAGGTGACCCGGGGAAAATCGTCATAACTTTATCTCTAAGAATTGGATTCAAATTTCATAAATAGTGAAAAAAAGAGCATAGACTGTAGTTTGTTGTATATCATTTTTAGGGCCGAAGGTTGAAACAGTGACACGTGGCACTTCTTACAATTTCGCTCTACTGAACTAGTCTATAATCATGTCATCATGGGAGATTGGGAATAACACTTTCTTTAAGAATCAAATATCAATCAAACTTGTGGGGTTGGAAAGAGGACTTAGAGGGTTACCACAGGACAAAATTTCAGACCTTGGAGATCCGAAATTACATAGATACAACAGATTCAATATCGAGCTACTAGAATGCAAGAAAAAATATGCATTCAAGGATCACTGCAGTAAGGACTACACATCAACAATCAAGGGTAAGTCTGCTACAACAAGGTATGTATGATTAGTGTTTTCATTTGAATTTTGAGTATCATCTTTGACATATGTTTTTGTAGGATAGTGTAAGTATATTGTTTTGTATTTGTTTGGGTCTTTCTTGTTAATGCATGTGCAGGAAGGATGACACTTTAGAACAAATCAAACACATACTAGAAGGACATGCAATGCCAAAGTACCATTACTTGAAGCAAGCACAATAGTACCTCAGCAGCTGCAAGTGATCCAAGAAGCAATGTCGAGTCAAGTGTTAGGTCTTGTCAAAAATCTAGTGTTGTAAAAGAGTCATCATTGTAAATTTGTAAAAGAGTCATCATTGAAAGAGTCATTATTGTAAAAGAGTCAATATGCCTAGAGTCGAAGAGGCATTGTTGGGAGGTATAGGAGTCACTGTTGGGATGATGTCATGGTTGGGTTGCAGGTCATAGTGTGATTGGGTGTTCAGTCAAGTACAAGAAAATCATTGTAAATCATATTGTATCATGGATCATTGTCCCTAGTACAGGAGTCCACACTCTTGTCTCACTTCTGATCATTATAGGGTGGCAAGGAGGTGCTAGGCAGGTGCATGAAGTCACCTATAGGTTGGAGCCTGTGAACACTTCATGGTGGTAGGTTGGTCTAGGATGTTGGGGAATCCATTCAGTTGACTACTTAAGAAACCAAGGCGTTGGAGCATCCTTCTAGTGGGAGCTGGAGAAGAATGTTTTTCTAGAATTCTAGGAAGTTGTAACTTTCATTTTAGTTGGTCTTTCGGATGTTGATTTCATTTACTATGGTTTCATATCTCACGATCTCTTCCTTCCTTTCTTCACACATTTCATTCCTAAGAGCTTCCAATCGGAGTTCCTCAATTGTATTCAACCACCTCATACTATATATGAGGACATATTATGTTTATTTCATCTAGTTTGACTTATACCTTCCTATATATTTTTAGAGGAGGAGATATTTTTCCTTTGATCATGCTTTTCAAGATAGAAGTAATGATCCATGTTACCTGCAACCATACGACATGACATTATCGTATTGAATACAAGCATACATACCTCATTTACCTTTAGGTCATTTATGATTCTCTCAACAACTTCCTTGATTGAAAAGATCTTCAACCCCTTGATTTGCTTCATCTCTTATGTCATCATACCATCATTCCATGAATTCCATAGGTTGGAGTTCTGGATGAAACACTTGCTTCCACTCTAGATCAGTGAATCCTCTAATGAGGATTCCATCAGATAACCTTGAGGATCTCACATATCCTTAATCAACAGATGTTTCCCTTTTGACTTGATGTATGATGAGCCTTGTCCTGGATGACTTCTTCCTTTCCTTAAGTTTGCAATGAGGTTCCCAAGAGCTATATCCTTGTCCTGGATGACTTCTTCCTTTCCTTAAGTTTGCAATGAGGTTCCCAAGAGCTATATCCTTCATATTTGACTGCCATGATTTTGTTCTAGACATCCTTCATGTTTCCTATGGTGATGTCACAAGCTCTTATTTCTAATGCTTCCATGATGTCAAGATGCATCTTATTATTTATTATAGCCATATCCCATAACATAATATTTAGAAGCTATGTCAAGACCTTTTGTGAGGGAGACTATCTCAGTCATAGTAGAGATCTCTTACTTCCTCCTTTCTTGGACTTCTTCTCGTAGGCTTCCTCCACTTCTTTGGTGATATGGGCACTTCCTCTTTTGATATTGTCTCTTTTGAACAATATTTCCTATAATGTCCATATTTTTTCCATCCATAACATTGAATCTCATCTATGCTCTTCTTTCTTTTATGAGGAACAAATTTTCCAAACTTCCCTTTCCTTCCTGCAAATGTTTGAGTCTGTTAACCTTCAACACTTTTTCCCTCAACTTGTCTTCTTCTATCTTGCATAGAAACCACAAGTTGTCGAATGAGGTAACTTTATTATCCCCATGGACATTTGTTACCTTGTTCATCATTTAGTGCATTTAGAACAATGATGATTATCTTCTTATCATCTCTCCCAGATCTTGCAATTGAGATCTTATGAAGATATCCCTTCATTCTTTGATATGTTCAATTTTGATCAGATCTCAGTAATGTGACCTTATTTATCGCATCTTGAGAGAATATTCTTACGAGCTTATCATATACATCTCTTTGATGTCTCCAATATTGCTATATGAGGGGTCCTTTCATAAGAATCCCTTTCCATGAATTCAAAGGAGACCTTTTTCATTGATGTGTTCAATGACTTCACTTTCTTCGAGGACTATATCTATCCTCCTTTTCCATGAAAGAAATATCGATGACCCAACCAGCTTATAGATCTCCTTTCAAACACGAAGTCATTTTACCAAATTTGATTAAATAATGAAAGATACTTACTTGACAAGTGAATATGAAATCTTCATCTTGACCACTTTAATGATGGTTGAAGAAGATGTATTAGTGCTCCCTTTTGGATGATCGTCTTCCAAATGAAAAAGCCTTTCTTCAATAAAGAAGACAATGCCTTTTGATCTAGCTCCTTTTGATGATGTTGATTGATGAGGATTTCTTTGTTGCTTCCTAGGATGATCTTCTTCAAGGCAAGGACATGATCCTTTCTTCAATGAGAGGGAACTTGCCTCATAGCTTTGAAGATGATGATAATTTCATCTTGCTTTCAAGATACCTCAACTACTTTGGTAGTGAATGAGTGCAGATCATAATTGCTTCTAGGGTTTCAAATTTCTCCAAGATGATGTGTGTTTTGGGAAGTTTTAGTGTTCTTGGATAAATGCCTAATCCCTCTAGACTAGTAGCTTAATCTAGAAACAACAGTACAAAGCATTCTCTACCTTTTCTATAAACAATAGATAAAATAAGAGAACAGAGAACCTACTTGTAGCTTCCGCTTGTTCCTTATCTCCCTTGACCGATTTTGTTGCTCCTTCTCGTACTTAATCCACTTGAGAAGTACTTGCACACAGACAAAAACAAGAACCCATCAAAGCATATGATAATGATCTATTGATTAAACATAGCATGGAATCAAGTACATGATAAGCATATGAAAGCATCAAAAGACAATACAAGCATATGGAAAAAGCTTTGAACACTTTATTAGTGAAAGGAAGAGTTACAACCCAATTTTCCTGATTCAGCATCACTCCTCCAGTTCAATCCCATCCTCTCCTCACAACAAGCAAGACACTTTGACATCATTACAATACTTGCAATCAACTCAAATCTCATATCAACAACATCTCCCTACAATTCAATAATTTCCAGCCCCTGATCACTTAGATGAGTGATCTTTTTATAGGTGAATGAAGGAAGTTATGCCATCAATGGTGATAATGAATTCCCTCCTAAATTTAGAAATCAGTTCCATGGAAGAAGGGATAAGGGGATTGATGTTCCTTAACTCCCTTCCTCATCCAAATGCGAACTCAAAGGAGTGGGTAGCCTTGAGAAACTTCTAGAGGCATCCAATGGATAAGGAATCTTTCAAACCCTCATGGAAATTCACTCAAATTCACCCAGCGCAGGCCAAAGAGGGACCAAGTGCACTGCATAGCACCCTGACAGTGTATGGTTTGCATTGCAGCGCACCCTAATGAAGGCCTACCTACACTGATCTTCTTAGAGGCAGTTTCTGGATGTTTTCAGTGATGGAACTTCTTGGGAAGTGAGGCATTCTGATGTTTAACTTCTTTAGGGCATGTAACAACTGCATTAGGGGTTGATGGGCCCTAATAGTATCGATCTGTAAGTTGGGGTTGATGTGCCCAAATGGATCTGTAACAGTTGCCCCCTAAAGCATGAAGTCGTAAATATATATGTCGAGTGAAATTCTTTATCACGAGGAGAGGAGGTTTCGAAACGGAAGGTGACCTGCATCAATTACAATACATATATCATGATAATTTGATTTTTCTCATGAACTAGCTGAGGGAAGGCATACCCATGCTCAGCTTATAAACTTTCATTACATGTACAAATATAGTCGTCTTAGACCCATGAATGGTTGACCATGAATGTAAGGCCATTGTACATTTGATTTAGTACTCCTGAAAATATCGCAACCCGGATGGATGAAACTAGATCTGGGGTCTTCAATCTCATTCAATATTTCGCTCAAGTACAAGTCTAACCATGTGAATAGATGTTCTGAAGTCGAACATGGGAAGACATCGTTTGATTACCAGCCAATGATGTAAGCCATTAACAGATGCGAGAGGAATCACCAATAATGATAATGACCCTCAAGGTACTACAATACATTTCACATGGTGTGAATAAATGATTTGATGTTGAACACCACACAAAGTCTTTCGGTCGAAGGTCAGTGATGTCAACCTATCGCCGAAAGCGAGGAACCTGCCATTGATGTATGCAAGCTTCAAGGTATTGAAGGGGTGTTTCTAAGTCAACTTCTTGGATGATGTGCTAATGTTGACAAGAGGCGACTCGTCGCAGGAGGGCCTTGATGTATCCCACATCTACGACACGAAACGAGGCAAATTATTTTGGAGATGAAAAGTCAACTAGTGACAAAAGGTTCATGAATGGCAGTCATGAAAATGAAGGTTTACAGTGTTGCAAAGGATGAAGTTTGAATTGAATGACTTCTCTTGAACATGTCGGTGACACTAAGATGAATTGGTAGCATTGACCCAAAACAAAGTAATGGATGGTATGATAGACCAATGGTGTGATAACCATCAAGCTAAATGACCCAACCCACATAGTCATAGTGATGAGGTGAAAGTGTCATGTTCAAGAGCGACTTGCTACCATAAAGTGTTTTCAGCTTTTTCCATTTTCCCCAGTCATTGCTGACCAGTACCTCTTTATTTTTATCAAGCTTGAGGAGGATAATATATGCTTGTTGTATAATTTCACCCTTTGGGCATATCCATCGCTATTTGATGCTTTAACGAGTCTAGCGAAGGTGAAAATCATCCTTGTCTTGAAGGACAAGTTTGTCGCTATTTGATGTTTAACAAGTTTAACAACAAAGACAACTCGGTCCTTTTCATGTTTAAAGAGTTTGAAAAGGGACGAAAAGGAAACTCCACAAGTTCTTTTTCATAAAATAATCTCTCAAGTCCGAAAAAGCATAAAATAATACAAGAGAGATATCGTTTCCAATCCTTTAACGAGCTGGAATAGACAAGCGCTCGACAATATTTTCATATTTAAAGAGTCTGAAAAGAGTTTAAAGAGGACTCCAAGGGGGTTCCTTTTTCATTTTTAACAAAGCTCGAAAAAGAGACAAAAATTTGCTTTGTGGTCAAAGATGTTCAATTTACACTTGAGCACGTCAAATTCTGCTTTTCAGCTGTTAAACCTGCTCAAAAACTCCATCAAAGTGGATTAAAAGTACCTGTCCCATGGATAAAATGAATAAAAACTAACGTGTACTCGATTAATGTGCAAGAAATAAACATAAAAACAAGTTTTATCATTCATTTTTACCATTTCACTTTTGCCCTTTGACTTTGGTGCTTTGGAGCAATTTTCTACCTCGAAGTTCACTAGTTGATTGTGGAGTATTCAGTGGATTGTTTCTCGTGCTGTCTGGACCAGGTAGGAGCTATCCCTGTTCTCTTTCATTTTATTCCATTTATTTTTAGTTTTAAGCAAAAAAATTGGGTTTTTGAGGCCCCTAGGGTTTCATTTTTCGAACTCTGGATCAACGCACCCTTTCAATATCGAAAGGTGCGCTGCATTTCACACACCTAGAAAGTTGTATGCATTGTAGCGCACTGTCTCTAAGGGAGGGGTGCGATGGGCGCAAAAACCAAATTTTGACAGTTGTTTTCTCCCAAATTTTCCACTATTTTTTGCAAAAAATGGATCCTAATTTGTCTAATGGTTGCATTGCAGACATTCATCGGATCAAAATGGTGATTATATGGAGAGAACGAGAGCATGAAGAACAAGATATGATTGCCCTAAATAATCAGGGAACAGTTGATGCCCTAAGGAATTGTGGGTTACTCAAGTATTTTCGATTATCTAGCATGCGGCAACAGATTGAGCTTTTACAGTTCCTTGTTCGTTCTTGGGATCCTACTGATCAGGTCTTTCACATTAGGGGAAAAGTGATCCCTTTTACCATCGATGACATCTACTTTCTGACTGGACTGTCGAGGCGAGGTGCCCCATCTCACTATCAGGATTTACCAGAGGAGGTGAATTAGTGAGAGACTATATACGACAGTTCTGCCGGGAAGGAGCTCAACCTAGTAGAGATGGAAAGATTAACATCAGGGATGTTAGTGATTTACCGTTGAGAACGATCCTTTTTACCCTCACCAAACTGGCTGGCAGCGCAACATTACACTTGGCAAACAGGTCATATATGCAGTATGCTTTAGAGTGTTTGGAGCCAAAAGTGTTCAACTGGTGTGAAGCAATTCTTTTATCCATGAAATAACAACTAACCAAGGTAAAGAATGGAAAGACAGCAAATTTTGGCTATGGGTTGATCTTGATTTCTTTTGCCTTGGAGAGAATTCCACTCATGCAGCCACAATTCATCTCACTGGGAGTACCTAGACCTAGAGACCCATGGATGCAGAGGTGGGTAGATCTTATGGCTAGGCATGCTGGCCAGTCATTGATCTCGTTTACCCCTGTTTTCTTTGAGTGGTTTGACCGACAGGACATGGCCTTCGCAGAATATCCATATTCAGGAATGGATTTTCGTGATTATCCAGATTTGATGTTACCGGTTGGAGCGCAATGGAGTGCTATTGGTAAATTGTTTGACCAAAGTGTTTTTCCTTTTTAAAGTTTCTACTTTTTTTGTGTTTTTTCTATTATTGCCAAGACTAAACAAACATTTTTATATGTATGCAGATGTTGGACCTGTTTGACCTGTGGGACACCAACAAGAGGCAGGTGTGCCAGTACAGAGAGTTGTTGGGAGAGTAGTTCTTCGAGACTTGGATTTAGCAGAGACATTGGTCGAGCTACATGATCACATATAGGGTTTAACCCTAGGTATTCCGTATGTCTAGATCGAGGAGTTACCTATGCGGTTGTAGCACCACAACATTGGCATGCCGAGTCATTGGATGAGACTCCTACACATGATAGCACAGGTTGTGACCTGTTATCATGAGCAGCACTAGTCTACTTGGATATTTTCTGCATACATTTTTGAGTTTTTTGGGTCAGATGACCAATTTTTGTCTTGGACACAAACTGTTTGTAAAAACTTATATACAACTATCTATTTTACTTTCAGAGTTTTATTATGGTTAAGTGATGCAATCCTATTCAAATGATGATGTGAATTGAAAATATTTACTCTACATATGTCGCAAATGTCTATTTAACACATTATTCGCTAGAGAATCATTTAATGTGTTTAGACTTCTGGAAATATGTTGATATTGAATAAACTCAAAATACCTTTCCAAAATACGAACTCTAAGGAACATGCGATGAATTGTTGGGTTTCAAACGGTATAGACGCTAGTAAGTTGTAGTACAACAAGTTGTGAGTCTAGCCTAATGATGATTCGGCGTATGCCAAGTGAAATGGCATCAGAGAGGAGTTCAATCAACGCACTATACTCAGTGATATTGTTTGTCGATTGTCCAATACATATCCCTCTAAAACTCATTAACTCGTCGCTTGGAGCGAAAATGGCCCAGGTTGCAGAAGATAAATTCTACGTATTATGACTAGCTCCATCGGCATAACCAACAAATAGTTCCGAAAAGTTTGACATCTGCAACAAATGCTAAGTGGATTACTTAACTAAATAAGAACTCTAAAAGAAACACACACACACATGCAATCAAAGCATATATACAGTGAGTTTTACTATACTTAACTAAGCATAGTAACGTTTAAGGTACAACCCGTTTTGGAGTTGCGACAATGGAATCCCATCAGAGTCCACTAACTCGTAGGCACCTTTCTTCAACACACGCTTAACAATATAAGGGCCCATACATAGGGGTTCAAATTTTCCCGCTCCAAGTTTATCAGACTTCTGATCGTAAAGCAAGACTAGGTCACCTTCTGAGAAGACACGAGGCTTGACATTTTTATCATATTATGCCTTGATGTGTTTTTTATGCGCCTCGTTAGCCACTGCAGCATCACGACGGATTTTATCTAGATGGATTAACTCCAAGAAACGCGCTTCTTCTTTAGAAGTGTCAAGTAGCAGGTTAATCGCGAGTTTGAGAGACGAGATTTCACATTGGATTGGTAAGACTGCTTCCAAACCATACACCAACTGGAAGGGTGTAAATCTAGTCGCATTTCTCACCGAGGTTCGATATGCCCACAAAGCTGAGTACAGGATTAAATTCCAATTCCTTTTATGAACTCCAATCATTCTTTGCAACTTGCGCTTAAGAACTTTGTTGATAGCCTCAACTTGTCCATTAGCTTACAGGTAGTATGGAGTAGAACTATCATGTGACAATCCTAATTTGGCAGTTAATTCAACCATCATGTGATTGCGAAATTGTGACCCATCATCTGTGACTATCGCTCGTGGTACACCAAACCTGGCAACCACATGGTTGAAGAAAAACAAAGCAACCGTTTCACCAGTGTTGTTCAATGCTGGCATTTCCTTGGCCCATTTGGTAAAATAGTCAACGGCGACTATAATATACCCATGCCCCCCCGCTGAGGTGGGGTTACATGTCATAAAGTCAATGCCCCATTTTTTGAATGGGCCAACAACAATGACTGGATGCAGTGGTGTAGGTGATAATCTGGTTTTACGATCAAATATCTGGCAAGCATGGCAACTTCTGACAGTAAGAATGCAATCTTTGAATATGGTTAGCCAGAAGTAACCAGCACGTATTATTTTCTGTGTAGTTGCGTAACTAGATAAATGCCCCCCACAAGCACTTGAATGACACTCATTTAAAGCTTTTTAGACCTCCTAATGGACCGTAAGGCACCTACGTAAAATCGTATCAACACCATGACGGTAAAGTGTATCACCAATGATTAGATAATCTTTGGCTTGGTATCAAGTACGTCGTTGTTCAGAGCGAGAGGTATTAGGCCGAAAAGCTTGGGTCTGGAGATAGATCAGTATATCTCCATACCATGGATCACTTAACAAGATAAGAAACAGAGACTCATCCAAGGCTGATGCTTCTGATATTAAATCATTGGAGGATGAGGGAAGATCGCAAAGTAACTCGGCAAAGACAAGAGATTTCTTTGATTTAGACTTGATGAATTCCAAATTGAACTCCTGCAAGATAAGTATGTGTTCTTCCATCAAAGGCTTTTAACGTAGTTGGTGATCGTGACAATGGCGGTGAACCAAGTGTTTTCCAGCATCTCATGGACATAATGCAAGTACATGCCCTGTCATCAATAATAGTTCAGTGAACATTCTTATTGAGAGCTTTTACTTGGATTAGGGTTAATTGCGTCGGTAACTGTGGTGAATATCCCACATGGTTAAAAACCACAAGATTTGAATCCATAGGATCTATTCCACCTATTGCTGACAATAAAGCTTGTTTCTGGGAGGGACAGTTTTGCAACACCTCGAGTGTCGACATAGCGGAAGGTGATTGAGCCAGATCTTCCACTATATTATAGTTTTGAGTTGCTCAAGCACGAGGGTTGAATGTTGATTTGTGCACAACTCCCTTTGGTGGTTTTATTGTCAATTCAGGTACAACTGGTGGAATAACTTTAGATGAAGTCGAAGTCGAAGTACTAGGTTGATCAGTGGCCTGATTATTCGACAACGACGGATTTCCATAATCTTTGTTTCTTGTTGACACGAAAACATCATTTTGTGGATTTGTGATGGATAACATGAGTACTTGGGATGTGGAAGCATGGTCAACTGCAACCAAATGTGTCTCCGAGGTTGGAAACAGATCTGTCAACACTACTGATATGGTTGAAGTCTTTAAAAATTTAGAGACCTCAGAGTGATGTGGACAATCTCTTGTATAATGCTTGTCATTACATATCAGACATGGATAATGAGGTTTCTTGGCCGTGGTAGGGGAATCAGATGATTTCTCTGGAGAGAAATTGTCTTGTTTCTTTTTATTATTCTTCCCCTTTTTCTTACCTCGTGGTTGCTTTGGATTTTTTCCTTTGTCAGATGACACGACATTAATCTCTGAGGCAGGAGTGTTTTCTGATGCATTTGTAGTTTGACTAGAAATAGTAAGAGTTTGACCAAATGGTCTTCCTACCACCTGTGTGCTTGAAGAACCGATCACACCGTCGCCGGCATGAGAGTCCTTACTCGATTGTGGAGGTGGTGGAACAGTGAAAGCTGGTCTAGGTGCATTGGGAATTTTATCATAGAGCGTGCCGGATTGTGTGTAAATCAAATCCAAGTATTGGGCACGAGCGATAACTTGCCCTGCTGTGACAACTCCACCTTTTGCCACATCCTCGATGATTGATGGCAACAAGGACTTTATGAAACACTCAGCTAAAAGCTGATCGAGAACATATGTCTTAACCATTCGACGACAATACCACCACTCATGAATATGATCTGATATATGGGTAGCAATAGTCTGTTTAAAGTTGGTCAAGAGCTCCGTTCCAGTCTCGTATCTGATAGGTAACTAGAAGTGGGTCAAAAAGGTAGTGGATAAAGTGGTGAAGTTACTGAAAGAAGCTCTTGGTAATTCAATGTACCATTTAACAGCTAGACCAGTAAGTGTTCTTTGGAAAAGACGAAGTCTAATCGAATCGTCATTCAAAGTATTGGATGAACACCATAAATGAAAGGTCATAACATGATTCGATGGGTCTTCTCCAGGATTTCCGTTAAACTTTGGAATATCAGATGGTAACTTATGTGGAATTACCGGCCACCAAGGTGCATATGAGATTGGATCATTGGTGAGCTGGTTTAAATCTGGTAATTATAAAGTTGCTACGAATGGCAACTGTCTGTTCAAGTCAAGCTGAGCATACCCAGGATATGATGGAATTGCATGTGCAATAGGTCTTTGCAGACCAACATAGGGCATCTGCATTTGGTAACCTTGGTATGGTTGTTGAACAAAACCAGTATAAGGTGGTTGTTGATAACCAAGCTGAATTTGTGGTTGTCCATAACCTGCAAAGCCTTGTTGCCCAGGACCTTGGTAAGCTTGATATTGACCAAAACTAGGTTGAGCTTATGAATCAAGTCCAAACTGAGGTTGGAACTATTGGAGCTAGGGTTGTTGGAATTGCGGCAGCCATGGTTGTTGAACCAACTGTTGTTGCCCAGCAATGAAAGGTTGACCAAGTTGTGAATCAACTATACCAATGTAAGCCTGGGTCAGTCCAAATAAAGGTATACTAACCTGAGGTTGTTGCTGAACTCCAGAAACAAGTGGTTGTTGTATAACAACTTGAGAAACTTGAACCTCTTGACTTGAAACTTGTGGTTGCAAGGGAGAAGGATCAGTTTGTACCGGTTGAGATACAACAGTTTGAGCTTGTGACTGTGGCACAGTAGTAACAACAGGTGTAGTAGGAATAGTTGACATAGTTTTCATTGGTTGTGTTGGATACACAAGCCTTGGTTGAGTTGGCATTGCTGGTTTCCATTGACAAACTCTAATTCCAGGTTGACTTGAATATTGTGGGAAATTACCATATGGTTGTCCTCCGAAATAAGGAGGATACGATGAATAAGCATATTGCTCTCCATATGGTGGCAATCCAGTATTTAATGGATACATAGGTCTTTGTTGACCAGATTGCCCAGCCTGATACTGATGTGTAGGATCAAATTGTTGAGTTCCCATTAGAGAAGAACCAGGTAAAATTTCGGTTGAGGACATGGGTGATGACCATGGTGCAGAAGCAACCCCTGAGTGGGTTCCTACAATGATTGGTAACCAATCGGGACGGACGATTCACCATACAAGTGCAACTCAGGTGTGGTAGAAAACATCGAAGGAGTTACAACAGAAGATTCTGCTGCAGCTGCATCAAATGATACAGTCTGGGATGTTAACGGTTGTTCAACCATAGTTAACTGGCCCAAAAGTTGTCCTAAAGATTCGACGGGTACTTGAAAGGAAGCAGGATCAGATGAAGCAAAGTAATCAGGAGTAGTAGGGTAAAGATAAAGCCCAGTTCCAAAGTGAAACGGGGTTCCAGGTGTGGAATCTTCTACTAATTCCTCCTCTATGGCAATCAAATCTGGTGGAAGAACTTGATTGTCAGGTCCGTAAAATATTTCTGGTGTTGATGAAAGTGTAGTTTCAACAGTTACTGATGTCTGAGGGGTAACAACTTCTGAATGTCGAAATTCGAAGTCCAGATGTTCAGGTAAATGAACAACAGTTTCAAAGGGAGGTTCCTGAACAACTTCAGGTTCAAATGTAACTTCTATTTGAACTGGGATAGATTCTGGACTAACTTCTGGTTGAACTGATTCAAGTTCAGAAGCACTTTCTTGTTGAACAATTTCAAGTTGAGTATCAACTTGTTGTTGGACAACCTCGGTTATTGTTTCACTAGGATCAGTGCTAATGTCCTCAGGTAATTGTGAAACTTCTTCTTTAGGAATGGATGTACCAGAAATAGTTGGAGTAACTGGAGTCTTTGTAGCTACCGAAATAAATGTTTCAGGTAACCTGGATGAAGAACCAGGAGTTCTTGATGTACTAGACTTAGTTAAACGAGATCGCTTTGTCCGAATTGGTGTCGCTTCGGGAGGCAAAGGCGAATGGATCGCTGTTCTCCGCGAACAACGGGGTTTACGTTGATGTTCCTCCATGATTGTTGATTAATTTTATTATCAAAAAGAAATAAACAAAAAGGGGTAACTAGGCAAAAGGTTTACCAGGCAACTATGAACTACAGAATACCTCCTGGCAAACCAAGGAGTACGAGTAGGCAATCTCCTCGAATACTGTGTTCGGTGTATCACATTTGCAAGGTGGCCGACTCGGTTACTTAAGGATGGATAACAACCTAGTGTTGTCCTCCCATATATACCCGAAGGTATGTGGAGGCCCAGTACATATAAGCGTTGCCTAATGCAAAACCGCACAGTGAGAGCATTCCCATATACTTTACGTACTGTAACACGGCCCTATATACCTGAAGGTATGTGGACAAGCTACGATATACTCACGTACGTGGAATGAGGTATCACAATCAGGATGTATTGTAGACAAGTTAGTGACAGCTGCTTGGTTTAACGACACCAGAACATGTCCCTAGCCTAGAACCACTAAAGGTTTTCATTAATGACAATGCTCCATTAGGTAAATTGATGTTTATTTTAAGTTGATCTTGCTTAGGAATTTTTCTTTCAAGTTCACCACATGATGTATTCTAAAATTCCTAGGAATGCAACTATCATGATAAGCATTCTTTCCATTCAATTTTAACAATGAAAATCCTAGCTACTTAGGGATAAAACAATCAGATTTCTTTTGATCAAAGAGCAAAGAGCAAAGAGCACAATCTAAATGTAAATTCCCTACGCTATTCCTTTTAGCACACACAAACTCTTTTCAATGCAAGATGCATGTATTTATTTTCAATTTCCCTTAATGTGAATGAATCAAAAAGAAAAACTAATGCACAAACGATTAGCAAACTTTTTTCATAAAAATGAAGATTTTGCGACAATTTCTTTTCAAGGAAAGGAAGACTCTATGACACTTTCGTTTTCAAAGAAATGAGGAATTACGACACTTTCAACGAAAAGACTAATCATATGCACATATCAACCAATCGATCTTTCATGAATGAAGATTTGACAACAATTCGACTTTCGAAGGAAAATACGATTTTACAACACTTTCTTTCGCTAAAGATAAATCGATTAAAACTAACTTTCGACTATAGATTGAAAATGACAAAATAAATACATAAGAAACATTTATCAATCCTAGTCTAATTAAGGCCAAATTAAGGAGATGAAAAATTATTTTCAGAGACAAAACATCATTGACATTCAGCAACTCATTCAAACAAGAGAAAATTGGAAAAAACTTTCAGTTCCTAGATGGGAAACTGACCCTCAAGGGATCAGCACAGGCAACAGTTAGAGACAGTGCACTAAATCGCACTGGATCTATGCGGGAAGTGCACTACAACGCACTATGTCCTTCATTGGGCTGCGCTGGTGACAGTAAGCCATTCTGAAGGCAATTTTAACACAGTTTCAACTCAATTTTCAATGAAAGAAGACTGAAATTCAATCAACGACCACAAGTAAGAGGCTGATAAGCTACTAAGATGGATGATCATTCCCCAGCGGAGTCACCAATTTGTTTTGGGAAGTTTTAGTGTTCTTGGATAAACGCCTAATCCCTTTAGACTAGTAGCTTAGTCTAGAAACAACAATAAAAAGCATTCTCTACCTCTTCTATAAACAATAGATAAAATAAGAGAACAGAGAACTGTTGAAAATGCAACAAGATGATGGATCTTAGTGAAAAGAAGTCGCCTTCACTAAGTGGGCCCGCAGGGTATTTTTGGCGCAAAGTCTATTTTTAGACTATGTCTATTTTTAGACATATGGATCATGGTCTATGAGTTGCAGTATGATGTTTATGAATGATTGGTCATGTTGGGAAAAATAGATGGACTTCTATTTTTGGATCACAGCAGGAGTGATCAGAGTCTATTTTTAGACTGCTAGTCAAAAATAGAAAAGTCAAATATTATTATCTCATAATAATATTTAGACTATAAACATTATCTTATCCTCTTGGAGCACTTCAGTTTGAGCTACATATGTGGCACATGCAGTTGTCAGAAGGAAATACGCTTTCTTTATGAGTCAGTTGAGCTATTGCATGCAAGACTTCAGTTAGAACTCAAGCAGTTGAGTTTGGTAGAGTTGGATGTGGAGTTGATGGAGTTGTGTTCAGTATGACTTAGTTGAACTAGTTGTATTTAGTCTAACTAAAGAATACACTAGTGATGAGTTGTGTGAATTGATTAAATTAATTCACTAATTATTAACTCATAATGCAACTGAAGAATACATCAATTAACTCAGTTGCATGTCAGTGCATGTACAGTTCAGTGGAGACAGGTGTTAGAGGTTGAGATTGCTATCAATTGTGACTATAGTTGTGCATGAGATCTTGCACAAGCAATGTATTGAGTATGCCCATGAGGATTTTACATCATATGCCCAGTGATATAGCCTGTGCTCACGTGATTTCCAATGTGAGTGATTTTACAAGGTAAATAGAACTTGGAATGAGTTTGGATTCATTCATTCTCTTGCAGGATTGTGCAGTGGAGGCAGGCAAAGCAGCGGGGGAGATTTGGAGATCAGATCTGAGCTGTATTGTGTGTAACAAGTGGAGATAGTGCTGGATACTTGTGAGGAGTATTGTACTATGTATTGTTACATGTTCTCAATCATTAATATATAGATAGTGTGGGGTTTTCAGCTGTAAGCTTTCCCCGGGTTACATACTGTGTTAATATGTGCGTGCGATTGATGTTTCATTGTTTTTGATGCTGCTAAATTGATGATCAACGTAGAGGAGGTTATGTATTATGCATGTATTCCGCAATAGTGTATAATCGAGATAATATCTGTGAATAAGTGTCATATTATTCAAAATTTCTACATGGTATCGGAGCGAGCTGATTTGTAGAAGAAGTTCTACATGAGATCAGTGTTGTATTGATCATTAGTTCTATTATTCAGAAAGTGTTTACATTTTATTTCTTCAGGTAGAGTCTATGATCGGGCCAGGTAGCCTCTGGATTCATCCTTCTTTTAGAAGGTGAGATATCCGATGAATGCCCATACAGTCGATCTTTGTAGGAGAAATACTTTGTTCTCACGAATTTTAGATCAGAAGCGGTTGAGTTTTTTGAGCTGGTGGAATTCGAATTTGCAGCAGTGTTTTCTTGGTGTCAAAGTTGAAATGTCTTTCAACGAATTGCGATTGGAGTATGCCCTTGAGAGCAGCTCGAACTATATTGCATGGAGGACAGGATGGAGGCGATGTTAGATGATAATGGGTTGAAGGAGTTCATAGATGTGAATGTCCCAAAACCTACTGATGCTGCTCAAGTTAGGGATTGGCAAAAGAAGACAGCAAAGTATCGAAGGATTCTATTGGAGGGCATGAGGGATCACATTGTGTCCAGCCTCCATGGAAAGGCTTCTCCATATTTGATGTGGAAAACGTTGACAGAATTATTCCAAAGCAAGAGCGACCAGAGGAAGTTGGCGCTCAAGGATAAACTCAGAAACATTAGGTGTGAGAATGGAGACAATATGCCCCAATATCTCACGAAGTTCACCCAATGCTGGGATGAGCTGGGAAGTGTGGGGGTAACTGTTGAGGATGAGGATATGGTGAGTCTAGCACTCCTTGGCCTTCCTAAGAGTTGGCATAGCTACCAGGACTCGGTGAATGGAAGGGAGAAATTGCCAAGATGGGAGAGACTTTGGTCGGATCTTGTGCAAGAGGAGATTAGACGGCGCACCAGAGACAGTTCTTCATCTATGCATGATGAGGAGAACTATGCCTTAGCAAGTAAGGCGAAGAAGGGGAAGGGGAAGGTTTCTCTTTCTGAATCCAGTTCTTCCAATGATGGGAAGAAGGTTGACAAGTCGAAGGTGAGATGCTTTCGTTGTCATGAGTTGGGCCATTATGCTACTAATTGCCCAAAGAAGAAGTCCAAGAAGGGATTCGGGGAAGGATCTGAAGGTGAGGCACTTGCTTCACAATTTGAGTTGGATTTCACACTCTTCGCATGCATGGTTTCATCCATGATGGGAAGTGGTTGGTTTCTTGATAGTGGAGCTTCATTCCACATGACCGGTGACAAAAGTTTGTTCAGTACTTTGGAGGAGAAAGATCTCCAGATACTCATAGGGATGGGTAATGATGAGAAGTATAGTGTCTCAGGTGTAGGCACGGTTATTTTTCAGAGGGAGCATGGAGCTCGCCTTACCTTGACCGATGTCAAGTATGTATCAGGATTGAAGAGAAACTTGGTGTCGATTGCAATGCTGGAAGATAGAGGCTATGGTGTAGTCTTCAGTGAGGGAAAGGTTTTCCTTAGACACATCATCACTAGACAAGTGAAGCAGATTGGTTCACGGGTCAAGAACATGTATGCTCTTGAGGTTCAAGATGCATGCAAAGCCTTGAGCAGCGAGGCAACTGATGGAGACTTGGTGGTTGAGAGGGAGCGTATATTACCGCTCAACATGCAGAGCCAGAAGAAGTCTCAGACGATTGTGGAGGAGCCACGATTGGTGCAGCAGCTTCAGGAGGTTGTGGAGCAGCCACAACAAGGGAAGCTGAGAGGAGATCGAGTAGAGACATCTACTCATGCAGAGACCTCTAGTAGGGGGAAACTTCGAGCCAGGTGGGCTGAGGGATCGCATGCAACCATACCTCCAGGTAGGAGGTGGGGTGATGTGGATTGATCGTCCCAAGGAGGAGGGGCAGGATCCTTGAGGTACCCAACCTCTTGGATGAGACCTTGCTACGGGAGCCCCGATGTGGAGTAGCAGGAACTTACTGATTGGGTATAGACAGATGCGGATGGAGCGGCAGAGAGAGCAACAGTGTAGGGAATCCCAGGACAGCGCATAGCTAGCAGGCTGCAGCAATGCGAGAGGCACAAGTGTGTTGCACAGTGTTAGGTGGCACAGAGAGGTGTGCAACGGTGCGAGATGCATGGAGATGTTGCAGTAGCGCAGATGTCAGAGAGGGAGCACTTGTCAGCAGCATGTAGAGCGTCAGCATCAAAGTATGTTCCTAGCCCAATAGAGTGGTCAGTTGGGAGTGTTTTTGTTCCAAGTGTTGTTGGAGCAAAGTGGACCGGGCAAATGTGTTGCACGCAGAATATTCCAGAGTTGCAGGATAGGGGTTGCTGATAATCCATATCTTGTTGAGAGGGAGTGTTGAAAATGCAACAAGATGATGGATCTTAGTGAAAAGAAGTCGCCTTCACTAAGTGGGCCCGCAGGGTATTTTTGGCGCAAAGTCTATTTTTAGACTATGTCTATTTTTAGACATATGGATCATGGTCTATGAGTTGCAGTATGTTGTTTATGGATGATTGGTCATTTTGGGAAAAATAGATGGACTTCTATTTTTGGATTACAACAGGAGTGATCAGAGTCTATTTTTAGACTGCTAGTCAAAAATAGAAAAGTCAAATATTATTGTCTCATAATAATATTTAGACTATAAACATTATCTTATCCTCTTGGAGCACTTCAGTTTGAGCTACAGATGTGGCACATGCAGCTGTTAGAAGGAAATACACTTTCTTTATGAGTCAGTTGAGCTATTGCATGCAAGACTTCAATTAGAACTCAAGCAATTGAGTTTGGTAGAGTTGGATGTGGAGTTGATGGAGTTGTGTTCAGTATGACTTAGTTGAACTAGTTGTATTTAGTCTAACTAAAGAATACACTAGTGATGAGTTGTGTGAATTGATTAAATTAGTTCACTAATTATTAACTCATAATGCAACTGAAGAATACATCAGTTATCTCAGTTGCATGTCAGTGCATGTACAGTTCAGTGGAGACAGGTGTTAGAGGTTGAGATTGCTATCAGTTGTGACTATAGTTGTGCATGAGATCTTGCACAAGCAATGTATTGAGTATGCCCATGAGGATTGTACATCATATGCCTAGTGATATAGCCTGTGCTCACGTGATTTCCAGTGTGAGTGATTTTCCAAGGTAAATAGAACTTGGAACGAGTTTGGATTCATTCATTCTCTTGCAGGATTGTACAGTGGAGGCAGGCAAAGCAGCAGGGGAGATTTGGAGATCAGATCTGAGCTGTATTGTGTGTAACAGGTGGAGATAGTGTTGGATACTTGTGAGGAGTATTGTACTATGTATTGTTACATGTTCTCAATCATTAATATACAGATAGTGTGGGGTTTTCAGCTGTAAGCTTTCCCCGGGTTACATACTGTGTTAATGTGTGCATGCGATTGATGTTTCATTGTTTTTTATGCTGCTAAATTGATGATCAACGTAGAGGAGGTTATGTATTCTGCATGTATTCCGCAATAGTGTATAATCGGGATAATCTCTGTGAATAAGTGTCATATTATTCAAAATTTCTACAAGAACCTACTTATAGCTTCCGCTTGTCCCTTATCTCCCTTGACCGATTCTGTTGCTCCTTCCCGTACTTAAGCCGCTTGAGAAGTACTTGCACACAGACAGAAACAAGAACCCATCAAAGCATATGATAATGATCTATTGATTAAACATAGCATGGAATCAAGTACATGATAAGCATATGAAAGCATCAAAAGACAATACAAGCATATGGAAAAAGCTTTGAACACTTTATTAGTGAAAGGAAGAGTTACAACCCAATTTGCCTGATTCAACATCAATCCTCCAGTTCAATCCCATCCTCTCCTCACAACAAGCAAGACACTTTGACATCATTACAATACTTGCAATCAACTCAAATCTCATATCAATAACATCTCCCTACAATTCAATAATTTCCAATCCCTGATCACTTAGATGAGTGATCTTTTTATAGGTGAATGAAGGAAATTATGTCATCAATGGTGATAGTGAATGCCCTCTTAAATTTAGAAATCAGTTCCATGGAAGAAGGGATAAGGGGATTGATGTTCCTTAACTCCCTTCCTCATCCAAATGCGAACTCAAAGGAGTGGGTAGCCTTGAGAAACTTCTAGAGGCATCCAATGGATAAGGAATCTTTCAAACCCCCATGGAAATTCCATCAAATTCACCCAACGCAGGCCAAAGAGGGACCAAGTGCGCTACATAGCACCCTAACAGTGTATGGTTTGCATTGTAGCGCACCCTAATGAAGGCCTACCTACGCTGATCTTCTTAGAGGCAGTTTTTGGATGTTTTTAGTGATGGAACTTCTTGGGAAGTGAGGCATTCTAATGTTTAACTTCTTTAGGGCATGTAACAAGTGCATTAGGGGTTGATGGGTCCTAATAGTATCGATCTGTAAGTTGGGGTTGATGTGCCCAAATGGATCTGTAACAATGTGATATTAATATTTAAAGTCCTTCTAGCTACCTCGCCTTGTAGACAACTTCATGATGACTAGAGGATCCAAAAACTTTTTTTGTTGTAGACTGCTTTTTCAGTTTAGGGTCTTATTCTTCAATGTAGATCTTGATCTTTTGCTTTGATAACCTTTGAATTACTTAAATGCCTTTCTTGAAACTCGATCTTTGAGTGTCTCTTTGATTAGATTCCTTTCCTTTGACTTTGGCACCTTAACTCTCATACCATGTTGAGAAATATAGGGCATTTGCATTAGGTGATTTCTCTACTATTAGTGACTGCTTGTGAATGATTTTTACTTGTTTAGATTATAATCTTCTTCATGTTATATTATTAGTGTTCTTCTTCATCAAACAATAACCAATGCATGAACATAAATACACAAGAGACACAACATGTAGGCTATAAGCCAACGCCAAAACCTCTCACTCTTTGAGAGGAAAGCCTGCACAAATTCTTCTTATAAAGATTCCAATTTATGAATACCAAGACCAAGACCGTTGACCTATTATCCACTCCAAGACTAGGACACTAATTCTCTAAATTTTCATCTCCTTCCTCTTCTTGGTTCCTCCTTTGTTTTGACCTTTAGATCATCTCCTCTAACTGTGGTATATATATACTCATCCGAACTATATCCTTCTATTGTAGCATCGAGACTCTTTCTCAGACATCTGAACCCTTATTACTATGATATCCTTTCATCGCTGATCCGAGTTCCTTATGTACTTTGTCACTGCAACTGTGATCTGAATTCCTTGACCTTCAGATATCCGAACTTCTTGTGATCCGAGCTTTTGTGATCCGAATTTATCACTACCTCGGTCCACTCGAAAATCTCATAGATGAATCTGAGCTTCACTATCCTTTGTCACCCGAAATATCAGAGAGATCTAGATTCTCTTCACACTATGTTTATATATGAACTATTCGTTGTACCCATCCGAATACCATCTGAACTTCTGATTGTAGATATCATCCAAAAATATCAGAGACATATCCAAATTTTCACTGTGGAAATGCGAAGAGTCTGCTCACGTATTTATAGTGGTTTGTCCATAAATAAGCTGACTTGTACTTATGAAGAGGTGTGTCTTTATATAAGCTGAGCCAACATGATTTTCTTATTCATATTGAGGCCGACATCAAGAGGAGTGTTAGTGCTTGTCGTTGGAGGGATTTCTAGACATATTATAGACTCAAATACATGGTTATATCCCCAAGAAGGGTTCTTCATACATGACATAGATTCTTTGACTTTTAATGATCAATCCTAGGGTTCTCAATGGAAGCCATCTAAAATAAAATCACTTGCTCATGAAACCCATGAAGCAAGGCTTATAATAATAATCTTATTTTCTTCATTACACGTTTACAAAAGTCACAATTACATGTCATTATGAAAACCGAACCTAGTTACACTTTTCAACAAGAACATGTATATATATATATATATATATATATATAGACACTTGTGCACACTTGCACCTCATGTTTGGTGAAATGTAGCCATAAAAAAAAAAAAAAAAAAAAAATTATCCTGTAGTGAAAGAAATAGGCTCACAAAGAAACACGTGAACATTAGTAGTTTCTTTGCCGAGGGTGTGATAGAATAGATTGGTTTAATGTCATGATAAAGATTAATGTGATTTTGTTCTTGAGACTTGGTCTCAAGGGCTCCCATGTAGACGATTTATATTCATAGGGCGAGGAAAAATCCATGTATTTATATTAATATCCTAGTTGTAGTTCGTCATAGGCAAGCAGATCATTGCTTCAGAATAAAAAGATGGGAAACCCTCATGAAAATTTGAATACACAAAAGAGAAAAATAGGCCAGTCATTATATCACACATGGCTTATAAATATAGACAGAGTATCAAAAAAAATGAGTTGCCCAATAACAATTGAGAAATGATAATTCTAAATTGATAATCATTTTGAAACATGGTATATGCATATGGGCCTAATGGGTTCTAGCAAGAAATCGAAATACCCTGTAATTATATATAAATCCCTTCATATTCGAATGAGAGCTAGTAAATTAGGGCTTACCCTTCTTTTCCAGCTCGTAGAGCAAATATAAAACAAAATCACAATTTGTCTTTCTTGTTGGGAAACAGGAAAAGATTAAAGCATTGAGTATAAGACATAATGCTTTTGTGCTCGAGGCCTAGGCCTTCACGGGTTCACACTATATGGCGCTAAAATACTGAGTAGCAAAGGTTGTAGGGCAAGACGAGGTTATGCAAAACACATATTCTAACGAGGCGGAGGAGTTACCTAGAAGGTTATGGAAATTCCAGTCATATGGTGCTGAATGTAGGCTTTAACCCCGTACAGAAATTACCTACATACAAATTCTAAAATACAGAAAATAAACAATGCGAGAGCATAACACATAAAACTAAAACACATATACACAAAGATTTTCCTCTGGATCCCAAAATCGGGACTACCAGCTTGATTTTTCATTATATTCCTTTCAATGTTATAATACATATTTATACATGTCGAAGCATCCAATACCAAGGACCGAAAACCATCATGTCCAAAACCATGGACCGAAAACCATCGCGTCCAAAACCATGTGCGAAAATCATGCACAAAACCATAGGTGGGTCCACCCAACCTAACATAGGGTCCAAAACCAAAATTTTCCGGGGCGCTGACCCAGACCCCATAAAGTGGGGTTACCTGCACCCCTCAAACCCCCCAGTTAACTACGTGGGCTAGTCGTGGAAAGAATATAACACAACCCAACATTCTCCCACTTGTTGTTTTCTTTCCACAAGGGGCCACATCAGAGATTATTCATTTATCCAACCCTGTAATGCCCATTGTTTCTCTACACCAAGAGAACTTCTCAGAGCTCACAGATTTTGTCAATGCATCTGCAGTATTCTTCAATGTGTCCACCTTTACTAACAACACCTTTTTGTCTTCTATCATATCCCTCACAAAGTGATACTAAACATCAATGTGCTTCGTCTTTGAATGATATACAGGGTTCTTTGCCAAGAAAATTGCACTTTGGTTGTCACAGTCTATCCTTATTACTGGGTTCCGAAGCTTATAACCCTTTAAACCATCCTTAAACCCAATAAAGATGCACTTTTCAGATTTACTATCCAACTTGTTTCTTTTCTCTTTTGGAACATGTACATATGCATCACATCCAAATACCTTCAAATGTGAAATAGAGGGTTTCTTATCAGTCCATACCTCTTGTGGAGTCTTATCCTCCAATGCTGATGAAGGTGATCTGTTGACCAGGTAACATGCTATCTCCACTGCCTCTTCCCAGAATTTCTGTCCTAACTGGGCACCACTGAGCATGCTTATTGCCCTTTCCATTAACGTCTTGTTCATTCTTTCTGCAACTCCATTTTGCTGAGGTGTATATGGAGCAGTCTTCTACCGTGCTATACCACACTTCTTACAGAATTCTTCAAATTCCTTGCTGCAAAACTCTCCACCATTATCTATCCTCAACACCTTTATCTTCTTCTCTGTCTGATTTTCCACGAGAGCCTTAAATTCTTTAAATTTGCCAAAGACTTCAGATTTCTTCTTAAGGAACTATATCCTTGTATTCCTTGAGAAGTCATCTATAAATGATACATAGTACATAGACTTACCTAGTGATGGAACCTTCACAGGTCCAAACACATCACTGTGCACAAGCTCTAATATCTGTTTTGCCCTCTTACCACCAGAGGGGAAACTCACCCGATTCTGCTTCTCGTATACACAATTTTCACAGAAATCAAAATCCAGAGAGCTATTACTCATACCTCCTACCATACCTTTACCATGAAGTATTCGAAGGCCCTTATCTCCAATATGTCTAAGCCTTTGATGCCACAACATGGTCTTCTCTCCATAGACCACTAGATTTTCTACTCCACTTTTAGGAACCACAAAATTGTTGCACCCATCAACAACCGTGCTACCTTGCAGCTTGTACAGAGTTCCAATCCGAACTCCCCACATCAATAGTAGTGCTCCCTAAACCATCTTGTAGGTATCCTTCTCGAACACTGTTTTTACACCTGCATCATCCAGCTTGCTTATAGAAATCAGATTTCTGGCTAATGTAGGAATATGCAGAACACCCAGAAGTTTTCTAACCTTTCCACCTTGCAACTTCAACTTTACTTTTCCACGATCAATGATTCTAGCCTTCCTGTCATCCCCCAAGAAGACATCACCACCATCATATTTCTCATACTCGCAGAACCACTCTCTATGAGGAGTCAAGTGAAAGGATGCACCTGAGTCAATCAACCATGCCTCATGATCTACATGTGTACTTGAAGAAGCCAAGTACACATCCCCACCTTCATCTGAGGTGGTTTTCGCTTCTGCAGAAGGAGCATCATCAGATCCCTTTCCTTTATTAAGAGCTTTAGATTTACAGTCCCTTTTGTAGTGCCCTTCCTTTCCGCATTTCCAGCACACCACCTTTACAGGTTTTCCTGGAGATTTAGATCTCCCACTCGATGACTTATTTTTGTTTTTGTTCTAGGACCGTCCTCGTACAGACAAGGCATCACCATTCTGGCTCTCCATATTTTTCCGTCTCATCTCCTCCGTCAGCAAGGATGAGACTATTTCATCAAACTGCAAGGCAGTTGCATTGCTACCTATTGTAATAACCAAACTATCCCACGAATCTGGTAGAGAACACAACAAACTAATGCACTTATCTTCTTCTGAAATTTTGATATCAACAGACGCTAACTAACTTACCATAGTATTAAATGCATTTAGATGTTCTGTCACCGAGTCTCCATCTTTTATCCTCAGGTTATACAGATTTTTCCGTAGGAACAGTTTATTCACCAGAGACTTAGATTGGTACAAAGTCCCTAACTTGTCCCACAAAGCCTTTGTCGTAGCTTCCCCTGATACATTCAACAATACTGAATCTGAGACACACAATTGTATTGTGCTCTTTGCCTTCCGATCCAACTTCTTCCATTCTTCATCGGACACTCTTGTTGGTTTAGTACCTGGATCTACCATGATCCACTGATCTTTATCCACCAACAGATCCTCCATCTTGATTTTCCACAACTCAAAACTCTGACCATTAAATTTCTCGATCGCTATCTTTCCACTGCTCGCCATCTTCTTTCACCACCAGAATTGATCTTGCAGATCTCCCACTGAACAGGGTCTACCACAGGCCCGAACGAAACCCCTCAGCAACAAAGGCGTCCCCTTGAAGCCAAAACAGCTCCGATACCAAATGTAGGTTTTAACCCCGTACAGAAATTTCCTGGATACGAATTCTAAAACACAGAAAATAAACAATGCGAGAGCATAACACATAAAAATAAAACACATATACACAGAGATTTTCCCCTGGATCCCAAAACTGGGACTACCAGCTTGATTTTTCATTATATTCCTTTCAATGTTATAATACATATTTATACATGCCAAAGCATCCAATACCATGGACCGAAAACCCTCACGTCCAAAACCATGGACCGAAAACCATCGCGTCCAAAACCATGTGCGAAAATCATGCACAAAACCATAGGTGGATCCGCCCAACCTAACATAGGGTCCAAAACCAAAATTTTCCGGGGCGCTGCCCTGGACCCCATAAAGTGGGGTTACCTGCACCCCTCAAACTCCCCAGTTAACTATGTGGGCTAGTCGTGGAAAAAATATAACACAACCCAACACTGAATCCATTTCCACCATCAAAAACGCGATTCAAACACTGCTTCTACAAGATTTTTTGAATTTTTTTAACCTGGATTCCAGTCGTCTAGGCAATTCCTCCGCCTCATTAGACGACTCCTATGCAA
Organism: Pinus tabuliformis; assembly: GCA_031772625.1. Lineage (NCBI taxonomy): Eukaryota > Viridiplantae > Streptophyta > Pinopsida > Pinales > Pinaceae > Pinus > Pinus tabuliformis. Next base: position 885,454,433 of record CM062813.1, read on the forward strand.
ATAACTTTGTGACAAGTATTGACTTCATGTAAATAAACATGGTGAGAAATATAAATTTACAGAGGCTAATTCTTTGAATTTTAATGTTGCGTTTGAATGGATAGAGGGAATTTCATTGTTAAAAGGAAGATTACAGGGTAGTCCTGAGATATCATTAAGTAATTAATAAACAAACAAAAGAAAGAACATGGATCAAGCAGTAAAACTCCATGTAAATTATACTTATTAACTACTGAAATAGTTTACTTGTTTTTTGATGATACTTGGTAGTTTTGCACTCCACGAGAAAATAGTTACCCTAGTGTCCAAGAAACGCCTTCTTGTCCCCTCAGCTTCGAGCAATAGTTACAGGTAGTTCAGAGGGTGAACAATTGAGTATAGGGTAAACAAACATATTTTATGTTCCCAAAATTTTGCAGGCAGAAGAAAAGATGGTATGCAGTGGTTGAAATATGATGAGTAGTGGATTGGAGTATGAGTTTCACGTAGGATGAACGAGGTTGATGGACTTTGGTAATGGTAAACATGTATGCACCACGTAAGAATGCTTAGTACGAGTTAGAGGAGGCATGTTGACTTCATTTACTTATGAGGAATCACAGTGAATTCAATGCGTCGACATATTACACTAACAATGGATGGTAATGACAAGATACAACATTAAAAGATGATATTGGATGCAGATTATGGGAAGGACTCGTGATTATAAGTACCATAAATTATAAAACTCAGATGCCATGTAAGCCAACATTCATGAATAATACGACAAACACTCTCGACTAGTCCTTTGGATTTTATTACCAAGGGGTGCCACATAGGAATCAAATAAGTATGAGTGTGAACTCTCGACTTCCACTGGATTGGTTCGTCACATGCCTTCAATGGTCAAAAAATATATCAAGCCATGTATAAATAAGCTCTGAAAAGTTCATTGTTCAAATATGCATTACGTTACCACCTCAAACCATATGTTATAACATGCATTGTGTCATGTGAGATTTACAATCTTCATGATAATGTTGATAATGTAGATAATGTTCCATTCCCAACCTTATAACCATAAGCCTGCACACATTTTTTTTTCCAACCTTTGTTATGCATGAGAATTACTACTTGTGAGTGTGTGCGCACACCCACACACATATTTTTGAATATGCTCGAAGATTTCTAACAACATTGAAAAATACCATGTCTTAACCATAAGAAATAAAGCAATAAAGTGAATGTGACTTCGTATTGGAAACACTTGTAGGGATAGTTCTCAAAACTTTGTATTGGAAATTATTTCAATGTATAATAACAAAAGCTTTAACCCTTGTTCTTCTGTTTGAAAAAGCTTATCACATTTAGGAGCTTTGGCTATTTATCAACAAATGTATGCTCAAATTACTTGCCAATTTTATAGCAGATTTTTTTTGCCTTTAAAAGATAGTCAGGATCCAAATGTGAAAGAAAACTTGTTGCATGAGTTACTATAGTACCATTGCACATTGAAAAGACTTTTTATTTGATTATCTTAAGGTATCGTCCCACTTATTAGTTTAAATTTTTTATTATGTATTTTTTTATTCATTTGATTTACTTCTTAAGGAAATAGGGAAGATAATCGCAATGGTTTGTGAAATTTTCAATATTGACACGTGTCAACAATATATATTCATTTTTTTATATAAATAGTTATAGATATAAAATTTCATTATTTTATTAAATATATTAATAGATTTTTTGCGCGCGTGTCGCTGCTTCCTCTGCGAGCGTCCCCTTGCAAACCCTCCTCTCAGCCGTGGCTCCAGAGGGAGGCTCTGAGCCTCCTTCCTCCCCCCCCCCGAGCTCCTGGCCTTCAAGCAGCTGGTGGACAAATGCAGCAAGCGCCCAATTTCAGCCTCCCAGCAGAAGTTCGTAAAAAAGATGGAAACAATCCCGACCGTCGCCCTTCCAACTAAAGAACCCTGTCATGCTGCCCTGAATATTGCAGAAAGAGGACTCATCGGCTAGTTCACTGGGTTATGGCCATCACCAAGAGCCATCGAATCGTGGGTGCAATGCAATTGGAGACCACTGGTCTCAGAAGGAATAAAATGTCATTTCGTCGGTAAGGGTTACTTCGTTTTCATTTTTGACTGCATTGAAGATAGGAACCTCATCTTTAGAAATGGGCCATACTTCATGGGACCCCAGGGCCTGTACCTGAACAAATGGACTCTAGACTTTGATCTAGCCCAAGATGTGTCCTCGACTGTTCCTGTCTGGGTGTGCCTCCCCCATTTACCCTTGCACTGTTGGAGCCGGAAGACTTTAGAAACCATTGGAAACACCCTTGGAAAATACATTGACAAAGCAGACAGGAAGGGACAATACTCCTATGCTAGAATTTGTGTCGAGGTTGATCTGGAAGTTGGGCTTCCAGAAGCTATAAAACTAACAGTGGTAGAATGGTCACATGTGCAAGAACTGGATTACGAACAACTGCCCTTCAAGTGTATGCATTACCGTGGATATGGGCACTTTGCAAGAAATTGTAAAAAGAAAACCGAAGAAGAAGCAGAGAAAATGAAAGGAGACCAATGGACAATGGTGCAAAAAACAACCTCATCAAAGAAGCACAACAAACCGAGAGGGAAAGGGGCACAAGCGGGAACCAGTGTGCCATCCACAGAACTGCGGGTGGAAGGGGATTTCCCCCTAGAATAGACCTTCCCTCAAATTCCTTTGCAACTCTCAGCACATAAGAAGAAACCCCTGTTACGGAAAGTGATGCAGAATAGTAGGCAAACCCCTCATTAATCGAGGAAGGAAAAACAACTCCCCAGAAAGAGGATCTCCGCCATCCTCTTATGCAGACACGATAAGAAAGAATCCCTTGGAACTAACAAGCTCACCGGAAGAGGAGACAATTGAAAGGCCCTCGAAGCGGGCAGGGAGGAAATCCCTCAAGGAAGCAAGAGAAGAAGAAGCAGAGAGGCAAAAAATGCAAGGAAGTCAGTCCACTCTAGAAATGTCCATAAGTCAAAACACCAAAGCACGACCACCAAAGGGAGGCCTCTCTTCCATTACCCCAAATAAATAATGCGTATAGTCTCTTGGAACTGTAGAGGCTTAGGGAACCACATGAAGGCTGCAGCTATTAAAGATCTCATGAAAATAGAAACCCCAGAGATCCTCATGCTCTAAGAGACAAAAATATAAGGGGAAGCTCTTCTTGAGTTAAGTAGAACGACCTGGAAGACCAAAGCTGGGATGGCTGTAAGTGCAAGGGGAACCTCAGGAGGACTTGCCACAGTCTGGATGGAGGATTTGTTCCATCTGGAAAATTCCTTTGAGTCTCAACATTGGATTTACACCGAACTTTGACATAAAGCAAGTAAGCTCACTCCCGCCCTGTTTAATCTTTATGTTCATGTTCTTTACCTTGAGAAAAAAGAGTGTTGTCAAACACTTATCGATTTTATAGAATGCTATTCTCCCATGAACATTGTAATAGCAGGAGATCTAAACATCGTTCTCGACCCAAAAGAAAAAAGAGGGGGTAACAATAGCAGAGATCCATTGCTACCCCTTATGGAGGACATAATTCAGCAGTGGGATCTTCTTGATCTTAAACCCAAGAAGGGGAGATACACTTGGACCAACAACAAAAGAGGGGCAACTCACATCTCAGCTAGGCTTGACAGATTCCTAGTGCAAAGCACTCTTTTGATGGATAAGAGAATAATATCAACGAGAATTCTACCGAAGCTCACCTCGGACCATAAACCCATCCTCTTACAACTGGACGAGGAAGAAAACCTGGGGCCTATACCATTTCGCTTCAGCCCTCTGTGGTTAGAGCAGGAAGGGTTCATGGAAGTCGTTGACAAGGTCTAGTCTATCATGGTCACCAGGTCACTCAATTATGTTTGGGAGCAAAAAATAAAAGCAACCAAAGCAGCTCGGAAAGAGTGGGTCAAAACGCCTCCCAACACCTTCACCACACATAGAAAAGAAATTGTCCAACAGTTAGCAGATTTACAATTGGAGATGGAGGACAAAGACGTAACCACTCATGAATTGGAGAAAGAACAAGTAGCCCAACTTGCCTCTTTTAGCTCTTTCAGAAAAGAATAAGAATTCTAGAGGCTTAAGTCCAGAAGACTATGGTTGAAAGCAGGTGACTGAAACACAACCTTCTTCCATAGACAGTTCAGAGCACGCCTCTCTCGGAATCACATCTCAGAAATCACCTCAGCAGATGGGATAGTCGCCAAAGGTTTTACCCAAGTTAAAGAAGCCGCTGAAACTCACTTTCAGCGGTTATACACAGAGGATGGAACAGGAGATGAGGTGATTTCCAATGACTTCCTCTCCCAGATCCCTTCCTTGGTCAATGAGGAGAATAATTCAAACCTTATGAAGCCCTTCACTGAGGAAGAAATCAGTAATGTAATTTGGGACATGGAGCCTGACAAAGCCCCAGGCCCAGATGGTTTCTCGGCACAATTCTATAGAGCTTGTTGGACAATCATCAAATATGACCTACGAAGAATGGAAAAGGCTTTTCAGAAAAAGGCTAAAGTGGGAGGAAGTAAAAAATCCACCTTTCTCGCCCTAATACCCAAAGAAGTGAATCCGGCTACCTTTGACAGATTTAGACCCATTTCACTATGTAATGTCTCTTACAAAATTCTTGCTAAATTGCTTGCAAACAGAATAAAACCTCTGCTATCTAAGCTCATTTCTCCCAGTCAAGGAGGGTTCATAGCAGGAAGACATATTTTAGATAATGTGATACTTGTTCAAGAATCCATGCATTCCAGTCATCAGAGGAAGGAGCAAGGGATGTTGATCAAGTTGGATATGACCAATGCCTTTGATCGGGTAAAACTTTCATTCCTTTACAAAGTTCTACTTTCCTTTGGATTCAACCTAGCTTTTGTGAACCTGATCAAGGCTTGCACTGACAAACCATGGATCGCCTCGCTAGTTAATGGCCGACCTACCTCTTATTTCCAAGCTTCAAGGGGGATAAGGCAAGGATGCCCGCTATCTCCCTTTTTGTACATAATAATGGCAGACACCTTGAGTAGGAAACTGAAAGCGGAAAGAAATAAAGGTACTCTCCCGGGCATCCGACCGATGACTGGATTAGAACCAATCAACCATGCCTTGTTTGCAGATGATTCTCTTCTGTTGGGAGGAGCTTCCACTAGAATAGCAAAGGAATTCAATGGGACCCTGCATAACTTCTTGATCAGGTGCTCATGTCCTAAGTGTCGTAAAATGCTCAAAATTTAAAGTGATTAGAACTAGTTCAAAGTTGAATGAATGGAAAGTTCTCGTCTTCCCGATTCCAGTGCCGCAAACGGTTCGAAAAACGGTCGCCGTATGAGGAAGTTATGGCAAAAAGAAGAATTTGTCCATAACATTAGAAATTTTAATTTTTCAAAAAAAAAAAAAAAAGGAATATTCCGCCTGCACGAAATCCGAGGCAACCACCCAAACATTAAATGTAACTGCAGTTAAGTTGGCGGAATTTTGGCAGGAGCGCCAAATTTGGCGGACCCGCCATAATTGGCGGAGCTAACTGGAGTTAACTAAAGTTAGCTAGAGTTTTTCTAGGGGCGAACTGGAGAAACTTTAAATGGCCATAACTTTGGCTAGGAAAGTCGGTTTTGGACGATTTTTTTTTGATTTTGGGTATTTTCGACCTTCTGAAGCCATTGGTGTAGGTCTTACAGCCATCTGAGGTCATTTGCAGAGGTTTTGGAGCCGTGAAAGTTCTAGGAGCCACTAGGGCCCAGTTTTGTGAAGATTGTATAGGGTTGCAGGTATCCATTGGAGGTGATCCAATAGTCAATCCTGAAGGATTCAAGTGTTCTGAATCCATTTTTACCATCTATTTCTCCTGTAGATGCTTCTATTCAGCTGTATTTTCAATTTGAGCATTTAATAAAAACAAGGACAAGCCCGGTTGGGAGCTTTGGACCCAGCAGACGTAGCCCTGGAGGGGGTGAACTGCTTTGTCAACTTCTTTTGCATTTGTGGTTGATTTACATAGCAGAGTTATTTCCTTTTACTGTTTAACACATTAAAACGAATTTGATCTGCAAAATTCACCATTAAACATAGATAATTCGAATTTTACATCAAGCTTCAAAAAAGGACTTTTTCCAGAGGATCTATGCTTATGAACAGAAGAAGACGAAGATGAAGAGGAAGAAGGTGAAGATGGGGGTGGTGGATCACCATTTCCTCCATGTCCTTTCTTAGAATGATCATCATCCTTCTTACCTCCTGAAGATCCCTCTCCTTCATGTGGATGTTTGGACCCTTCTCCAGCCATTTTCTCATTTCTTTCTTGGTACAATATCCTCACCATTTCAGTGAGGTCCAAGAAAGCCTTTCTGAAGACTCTTTCTTCTTCTCTTGGATCTGTCTCTGTAGGAATTTCTACTTCATGTGTAGACATTCTTGAAGCTTCTGCTGAGACTCTTGAGGGTGAAATTGAAGGTAGAAAAGCTTGACAACTGGATTAGGCAGTTGGAAGTTTACTTGAGGATCCAAAATATGCATGATGATGCCACAAAGATTCAGTTGGCTTCTTTGAGAATGGATGGAGCAGCACTGGTCTGGTGGGAGGCCAAGACTAAAGAGGAGATCAAGAAATTTGGTAAGGTTACCTTAACATGGCCTGAATTTCTGTTAGCCATTAAAAAACAGTTTTATCCTCTTGCTCACATGCAGAAGGCCATTATGAATTGGCAAAATTTCAGACAACTTAAGGGTCAGAGTGTCCAAGACTACACCCAAGAATTCAGGAGAAGAGCTCTCTTGCTAGGGGTAGATTTATAGACCCAACAAACCTTACTGAAATACATCGGCGGCTTGCATAGCTACCTTAGACACACTATCTTGATGTTTAACCCTACTAGCCTGGACGAGGTTTGTGTCCAACCTACCCATTTAGAGGCAAGGGGAAAAAACACATTTGAAGAGGGTAGAAACAAGCCCCCCAAGGGGAAAAACAAAGAGAAAACCTCCAAGGGAAAGAGCAAAATGAATGCATATGTCAAACAGGAGAGTGAGAAAGTGATCTGTAAACATTGTTCTAAACTAGGCCATGAGGAGAAAAACTATTGGAAATTATATCCTGAAAAAAGACCTCAATTTAACAAATCCAAAGGGAAATAGAAAACTGCTGCTACTACATCTACACCACAAGATTTAGGGGAAGATTCAAGTGATGAAACCAAAATTGCAGCCATGGGTTTGAAAAACTTGAAGGGAAAAGAAATTGAAACTCAAGCCAGCACTAGTACCTCAAACTGCCATGTACAAGCTCCTAATGAGGAAGAAAGAATTGAACTATTTCATGTGAGGGTGATTTCAAAACATACTAAAATTGACACACTTTTTGATAGTGGGTCACAAGCAAACCTTATATCAGAGGACTTGGTCAAGCAGCTTAAACTTGAGACCGTTCCACATCCGAAGCCATATCCACTTGGATGGATTTGCAAGGATGCAAATTTACAAGTTTCAAGAAAGTGCACATTGCGCTTTGCAATTACTACACATTTTATTGACACAGTTGAACTTGATGTGGTACCTTTTGATATAGCAGGAATTGTTTTGGGAAGTCCTTACTTGTTTGACAGGAAAGCTATCTTTCATCGCCATGAAAACAAATATCATATGTTCAAAGATGGCAAGGAGTTCATTGTTAGAGCTCATCACAAGAAGACAAATATAGCGATGGTGAATGCAGGACAGGTAAAAAGGCTCGTCAATTCAAGTAAGAATTTTGTTCTTCTTATGATTAAGCCCAAGGTTGATGTGAATCATGAGTCATTTGACAATTGTGATCCAAAACTTAAATCAGATCTGTATGATGTAGTTGATGCATATCATGAGATGTTTCAGGAGCCAACAGGTTTGCCTCCTAAGAGGGAGATTCAGCATGAAATCCATTTGCATCCAGATTGTCCTCTTCCAAACATAGGCATGTACCGCATGTCTATTATGGAGAATGCTGAAATAAAGAAGCAAATCAAGGACTTGTTGGACAAGGGTTTCATAAGGCCAAGTACTTCGCCATGTGGGTCACCGATTGTATTGATTCCAAAGAAAGATGGCACTTGGCGTATGTGTGTTGATTTCAGGGCCTTGAACAAGATAACAGTAAAGAATCGTTACCCACTCCCAAGGACAAATGATTTGCTAGACCAGCTGAAAGATGCTCGATATTTCACTAAGCTAGACTTGCGCAGTGGATATCATCAAGTAAGAATTGAAGAAAGTGACATTTGGAAGACAGCCTTTAAAACCAAACAAGGACTCTTTGAGTGGCTTGTGATGCCATTTGGTTTGTGCAATGCACCTGCAACTTTCATGCGGGTAATGGATGATGTCTTGCGTCCTTTTCTTGATGATTTTGTTATTGTCTACTTAGATGACATCTTAATTTTCAGCAAGTCTAGAGAAGATCATGTCATGCATGTTAGAAAAGTACTTGATGTTTTGAAGAAGAATCAATTATTTCTTAAAATGTCAAAGTGTGAATTTGGAAAGACTTCTTTGGTTTATTTGGGACACATAGTAGGAGGAGGTGCTTTGAGAATTGATCTTGCTAAGATTGAGGCTATTGTGAAGTGGCCTACTCCCAAATCCATAACAGAGGTAAGAAGTTTTTTGGGTGCAGCTCAATATTGGAGGAAGTTTATCTCTAACTTCTCTTCTATAGCAGCTCCTATGCATGCAGTGACAAGTGTGAAGCATGCTTTCCAATGGGGAGGCAAGCAGCAAAAAGATTTCGAATCTTTGAAAGAGAAGATTAGTTTAGCTCCAATCCTTGCATTACCGGATTTGAGACAGCCATTTGAAATACAAACTGATGCTAGTGATTATGCTATGGGTGCAGTTCTTCTACAGCATGGTAAGCCTATTGCTTTTCATTCTGAAACTTTTAATGGTGCTGTTGTAAATTATCCTACATATGATAAGGAGTTGTATGCGTTGGTACAAAGCGTCAAAAAGTGGAAACACTACTTGATGGGCAAAGAAACTGTTATACATACCGACCATCAGCCCTTACAGTACTTGCAATCACAAAGCAAGTTACAACAGTCACGACACTTCAGATGGATGGGCTTCTTGCAACAATTCCATTTGGTAATAAGGTATAAGAAAGGTACTTTGAATAAGGTTGCTGATATGCTTTGAAGGCCTATTATTGGTGTTGTTACTTTACTTAAGAATGATTCCATTGTACATGATAGTTACATAGAACAATATGCATCTGATGATGACTTTAAAGATGTGTATGCTAACTTGAGTAAAGGAAATCATGTAGAGGAAAATGACTATCACATGCATAACAATTTGCTGTTTCATTTGGGCAAGTTGTGTATACCACAGGGGGAGAGGATAAATGTCATAAGAGAAGCTCATTCTTCTCTTATTGCTGGCCATTTTGGTGTGAGCAAAACAGTTGCACATCTACAGAGGTATTGTTATTGGCCTCGCATGGTAGATTCTGTTTCAAGGTTCATAAGAGGTTGTTCATTATATGCTACAAGCAAGCCTAGCAATAGGAAGCTTGGTTTGTATACTCCTTTGCCGGTACCTTCTAGACCATGGGAGAGCATCTCTATGGATTTTGTAGGAGGTTTGCCAAAATCTAGAAAGCAGCATGATTATTTATATGTAGTAGTTGATCGTTTCAGCAAAATGTGTATACTTATGCCTTGTAAGAAAACTATAATTGTTGAACAAACTGCTGAATTATTTTTTCATCATGTACGGATTCACTTTGGTTTGCCTACTTCCATTATTAGTGACAGGGATTCCAGATTTGTGGGGAATTTTTGGTCCAACCTATGGGAGATGATGGACACAAAGTTGAAGAAAAGTACTGCTTTCCATCCGCAAACAGATGGACAAACCGAAGTTGTGAACAGAACCATTGTGCACCTCTTGAGAGGTTATTGCAGCAAGCATCCCAAGCTTTGGGATGAACATTTGCACTACATACAACATGCTTACAATCGTGCCAAGCACTCTTCCACAAACACCTCACTGTTTGAAGCTTGTTTTGGTTATTTGCCAAAATCACCTCTTGATTTCATTCTTGAGAAAGATGTTGCCATTGAGGGACATAGTGACATTGACAAAGCTCGTTCATTCATTGAAAGGATTCAACAAATACATCAGCAAATTCAAGAACAACTTGAGAAGAGTCAAGGCAAATACAAGGAAAGACACGACAAGCATAGAGTCGATCACAAGTTTCAAGAAGGAGATGAGGTATGGCTGTACATTAGTAAGGAAAGGATGCAAGGAGAAGGTAAAAAGCTGAAGCCTATTCGTTATGGTCCATTCAAAATCCTCAAGAAGGTTGGAAATAATGCTTTTCAATTAGATTTGCCTTCCTACATGCAAATGTATTCTGTTGTCAATGTGGAGAACTTACGTTTGTATGAACCTCTTTTGATTGCTGATCATGAAAATGTTGTTCAACTGCCATCTATAGAAGATTTCTCGCCAGAATTCTTAGATGAGCTGAAAGAAGATACAATCCTTGACAGAAGGACACGCACTTCAAGGAGGGGCAGTGTAGATTATGTTCGGGTTGGTTTCAAAGGCAGCAAACCGAACAAGGCAAAGTGGATGGAGGTGGACAGAGTGAGGGAGTTGTACCCTCACCTCTTTAACAGGTAGTTGAAGGCTTTTGGGGTCCAAAAGCTTCCCAATGGGGAGGCGTGATCAGGTGCTCATGTCCTAAGTGTCGTAAAATGCTCAAAATTTAAAGTACTTAGAACTGGTTCAAAGTTGAATGACTGGAAAGTGCTCGTCTTCCCGATTCTGGCGCCACAAACGGTTCGAAAAACGGTCGCCGTATGAGGAAGTTATGGCAAAAAGAAGAATTTGTCCATAACATTAGAAATTTTAATTTTTCAAAAAAAAAATAAAAAAGGAATATTCCGCCTGCACGAAATCCGAGGCAACCACCCAAACATTAAATGTAACTGCAGTTAAGTTGGCGGAATTTTGGCAGGAGCGCCAAATTTGGAGGACCCGCCATAATTGGCGGAGCTAACTGGAGTTAACTAAAGTTAGCTGGAGTTTTTCTAGGGGCAAACTGGAGAAACTTTAAATGGCCATAACTTTGGCTAGGAAAGTCGGTTTTGGACGAATTTTTTTTTGATTTTGGGTATTTTCGACCTTCTGAAGCCATTGGTGTAGGTCTTACATCCATCTGAGGTCATTTGCAGAGGTTTTGGAGCCGTGAAAGTTCTAGGAGCCACTAGGACCCAGTTTTGTGAAGACTGTATAGGGTTGCAGGTATCCATTGGAGGTGATCCAATAGTCAATCCTGAAGGATTCAAGTGTTCTAAATCCATTTTTACCATCTATTTCTCCTGTAGATGCTTCTATTCAGCTGTATTTTCAATTTGAGCATTTAATAAAAACAAGGACAAGCCCGGTTGGGAGCTTTGGACCCAGCAGACGTAGCCCTGGAGGGGGTGAACTGCTTTATCAACTTATTTTGCATTTGTGGTTGATTTATTTTGCAGATCAAATTCATTTTAATGTGTTAAACAATAAAAGGAAATAACTCTGCTATGCTTAAATGGGTCATGAACAGCTGAAAATTTCATGTGTTTTCTTTCTGCAAGACATGGAAATCTTTTAAACATGTTTAATTCTGAATTGAATACCTTGCAAACAAATTTCAAGTAGTTTCAAATTCAGATCACTTCTGTACCATTTCAGGAGCGCTCATTAATAAAAGAAAAAGTGCAATGTATAGCTGGAACACAGAGGAGCAAGCCACACTCTGAATTGCTAGAATCCTGGACTTTCCAGGCTATGCCTCACTTTGGAATGAAGCCATCAGCAAGATTAAAACCAAGATAGATACTTGGGGTGGGCAGTGGCTTAACTACACTGGCAAGCTAATCCTCATAAAGTCTGTCCTTTCCTCTCTCCCTATCTATCAGGCCTCCTTCCTCCTAGCACCAAAGACAATCACGGATCAGATTTCACAACTGCTCAGAAACTTCCTATGGCAGGGAGGCAAAAGAAACGAAAAGAAATTTCACTTAGTAAGTTGAGACAAAGTGAAAAGGCCAAAGCTGGAAGGAGGTCTCCAGATTAGAGACCCTAGTCTGGCAAACATCGCCTTAGGTAATAAAAATCTTTGGCAACTCTACTCCAATAAACACCACCCAGTCAGCCAACTCCTCTGGAATAAATACCTCAAAGGAGTCTCATTGAGAAATATCCAAGTGGATAGAGTTCCCAAAGGCATGTCGCTCTGGAACCTTTGCAGAAAAGGACTTGCCACCCTCCAAAACCAGCTTTACAGGGTGCCTGGAAATAGAGCAAATATCATGATATGGCAAGATAAAATCATGGGCAATTCCCCCCTTGAACACACAGTGGAGTTAGCTGATCTCTGTGACTGGCTCTCTTAGCACGGATTGCACAATCTAGCTGACATTTCTGCTTGGGACAACCAAGGGAATTGGGAAGATTGGGTCTTCCACAACCTGCTAGCACATTTACTACATCAAAAGCACCTTCTCTTGGATAAGCTGAAGGGCTCGACACCAGTTAACCTACATACACCGGATCTCTAGAGATGGGGGAAGACAGGGGTCTACACCCCTGCGCTTGGCTTTGCAGCCTTGCAACCCACGCAAAATCAAGTCCTCAACCCTTCCATCTGGCAACGCACATGGGACACATATGGTATACCCAAGGTGAATTTCTTCACTTGGTTACTTATCCATAGGAAAGTGCTGACAGGCGAAAATCTTGCCCACAGAGGCATTATAGGGCCGCACTGGTGCATTTTATGTAGATCGGCTTACAAAAACGTAGATCACCTCTTTGTAAGCTGCGCCTTTTGCACAATCGGTATGGGCTGTCGTCCTTCATAGTCTCAATGCACCCGCCCCTATCCAGTGCATAGTAGTGGAACTTTTCTCCACTTGGAATGAAAGGTACCATAGGGCTCTTAGCGCAAAATCTTTGTGGAATCGGATTTGGCACTCCATTCCCAAGTTCATTTGCTGGAAGCTCTGGCTCGCCCGAAATAATTGGATATTCAACAATGTATCGTCCTCTCCCTTGTCTGTGGTAGCCAAAACTAAGGCCTCCTTGATGGAAGCTCTAGGGAACTACCCCAACAAGTTAGATGATACCCTCATAACTGAAGAACGAAGCTGGTTGGGTACCCTTCTCGCTCAGGTCAGCAAGGAAGTACCCGCTCGCCCCACATTCAATCCTACTTGGCACATCATAACTCCAGATGCAAAGTTCCAAACCTGGTGGAGGAAGCAGGGATCTCTGGTGCTGGTAGTGTGGTCTACTCTCAGGACGATTCCCGTATAGATAGCTACAGTTGGGGTCTAGGACAGAGCACTAACAACCAGGCTGAAATTCTCAGGCTTCTTAAAGGCTGCCAGATTGCTCAGGAGCATGGTCACATAGCTCTCCAGGTCTTCGGAGACTCAGAGCTCTTGATAAAGACAATAAACTCAGATGAACACCTAAGCAATATGGCTCTCAACAACACTCTCTAGAGGTTGCAGGGCTTGCTAAGTCTCTTTACCTCTTCCTCCTTCTTTCACATTCTCCGCACCTCAAATAAGGAGGCAAATATCAAAGCTAACGAGGGATGCTGTCTGACTCAGGGGTTTCTAAAAAAAAATCAGATGAACCCATGTGGAACGCCATTCCATAGCTTAACAGCGATGCACCAAGCAAAATATGCTCCGAGCATCCACTAGACCTCAGTGAACAACGGTCCAGATCCCGCATTAGATGAACCAATTAGAACTACCAAAATCGATCATTGGAGCAGATCAAGGGTCATTGCTCGCGAAAGAGCATAGAAGTTAACACAGCGGAAAGGCGGTTTTCTATCCCCGAGTGGTTTTTCGAGCGGCATTAGCAATGGTAAGTGGTATCGTGAGCTTGGCTCCGATTCCACTAAGAGGAGGACACCTAGCAGTGACAGAGGGTGGGGAAACCGCTTTATCTGGTGGTTAACCCACGGGTATGTTATCAACCCGAAACATATGAGAACCGTCGGATCTAATCAAAGTAGATCAACGATGGAGATTCAACATGCAAGTTGGCCGATCGGGGATCGGGGTTTGGTAGAGACACAAGCTTCTGCAAAGGGCCGATGGGTGCGGACCCGATGTGGTAATGTGCCCAAGCCTAAAAAGTCTGAAGTCTGAAACGGGAGAGAACCATCGGATCTAACCAAAGTAGATCAACGACGGAGGTTCATTTTACAAGTTGGCTAATCGGGATCGGGGTTTGATAGAGCCACGAGCTTTGCGAAGGGCCGATCGGCGCGAACCTGAAGTGGTTATGTGCGCGAGCCTAAAAAGTTTGAAATCCGACAACTTAAATAACATATCAGTCGCGGAGGAGGAATGTTGCAAAGAGAGTCGAGGATGTGCTGATTCCCAATACCGATAAAGGTGGAACCTTGAATTGTGTGCCAAGATCGTACTAAGGTGGAAAGGATTGCTTTGTGGAAATTCTCTTCATAATGGTTTATAAGGATTCAACGCTGACGGAAGGCTTTATGGGTAATTTATATACATCCAATATTAAAAGGCTCGACAAGTATCTAGGGGCCTTAACTTTCGGGGGTCAATTGCATCGCCAAAAGAATGGGTCTTTGTCCCAATATTGTCGATAGCTCTCCTCCGATGCGATTGCTAAGGGCTTGCTAATTGCACCTTTTTGGGTCATAAGGCACCTCTTTGTAACCTTCAATCGCCGATGCGATATACCTTTAAGTCTCAAAACTTTAAAGGAAAATTGTTAGGAGTAAAAAGGCATATTGATCTTAAAATTTCCTTGTAATGTTGGTTGATTAGGCTACGGCCCAATCGTTGATCTATAAATATATTAACCATTCTAGTTAATATATATATATATATATATATAGATATATAGATATATCAACAAAAGTTAAATTAATAATTTTAATTTTAAACGTATTCATAAAATTTAATTATAATTTTAACATAATTTAAAATTTAATTAGTTTAATATTATAACTATTATTAAAAATATAAAACTTTAATATAATTTGAAAATAGTAATTATTAATATTGAAAATATAATTTAATAGTTTAATTTATATATTATAATTATGCTGAAGGCGTTCTCTCTGTGGACTTTCGATTTGCAAACATTGTTCATTCCAGCGAATGAGAGAGCTTAATTTTTGTCCTCCTCCCACCTATCCAATTTTGACACATGGGTGGTTTTCATTGCTCCGCCGAAAGGTCCAAGTGCGTGGACTACTTGTTGGTTGTGTGCCAATGAGTAAGAATGCCGTATTCATTTTTTCACTTGTTGGTTGTGTGCCAGTGAGTAAGAATGTCGCATTCATTTTCCCCCTCTTGCAACAATATTTTATAAACCTTCAACCCTTTTAAGTATTACACTATCAAGAGGTCGATTCCCAATAACTTGGTTGGGTGCATACCATTCCTTGGCAAAACAACCAATGCCTAGATAAGTCCAGTCGCAAGGAAGCCTAATGTGTAGAAAAGACTAGCATCATTTGGAATCATGAAGTAAGGCTGGTTCATCCAGGCCCCTAACACCAAGGACATTCCCAATCCAACAAGTGTATTGAACATCCATCACGACTATTCGATGCCAATGCAATATTTGATGTTAAATCGCCCATGGAATTCCACCAAGACAACATTGTTAGAGCTAGAAGTGATGGGGATATGTCAAGGATTGTATCGAAGGCAACCAACAGAGCCACCAACTCTGTTAGCAATTATGTAAAACCACACAATGCTCATGATAAACCCTCTTGTAGCCTAAAGGAGCAGAAATGTGCGAGGTGGGTGCTCTGCCTTCGTTGTGAAGAAAGCAAGAATTCTTAATATCGAACCCAAAATCCCTACAATAACATATGCATTTTCACCAATGCTAATAGGATGGATTTCCTGAGAATTCCATAGGAAAGCCAAGAGAATTGGTGCTAACATAGTACTTGCAATTGCAAACCCCCTGGACCAACGAGTCTCTTCAACTATAGGAATAATATTACCACTCAAGTTGTTATGCAAAGATGCCTGCACAACAAGCGAAGCAAACCACAACATTTGTCTTTGAAAATGACTATCAAGGGAGAGAGAGTTTATCTTGAGAAGAAACACTCACAAAACCGGTAAAGAGAAATTTTATCTTCAGAAGAAATGCTTACAATCTGTCCAAGCGCTTAAACTAGAGAAATCAGGGTAAATCAAATCCGTTCTGATGATTATTGTCAAGTGACTGGCTAATTGCCACTAATCAATGCAAACCTTGTGGAACATATGACCACAATCAGGTGGCACTAATCGCTGAAGGAAATCGAGGAGCAACTCTTCATGTTGTACTCTTCTTGACCTGAATGTCCATAATATATTTGATTGCCTGTAAAACGTACCGAGAGAAGGCTCTTGTGCTTGACATAGGCCCTCATTTCCATGACTGTTGCCAATTATGGCTTCCATTTTTCCAAACGTTTGCAAAGCCAATAAGGCAGATGCCATAAATTGAACGAGCTCTTTCGTAGCCAAAGAAACTGTAAAATTTGTCTCGTAGACCATTGCAAGTGGTGAAACTAATTTGTTACGCTTATGAGAGCTATCTCCACCGGGGGCGAGGCAGGAGGGCATGTGGCCTCATGTAGGTCAACACGTCGCCTGGACGAAGGTGTGGATTACTCACCATAAGAAATCTATATAATTCTTTAAATTTATATCATTCGGGATTTTTTTACCACTCCGAACAGACAACTTGGTTCAAAGAATCATTGTTAACTACACGGTCCAGTCTGCACCAGTGCAAGTTGGCAACTCCCATTTATGGCGTCAATGACATAATCGGCCCTAACTTACCGTGTCATTAACTTGTACCAATTTATAAATATTCATGGTTGCATGTTTAATCTTGAGTATACATTTATATATCTGAAAGTCATATCCTGTTCCTGAATCTTTTTCAAAATAATGAGGATGTATAGTCCATCCAATTTTCGATGTTATATTTTTAAAATTTTCCCATGTGGTCAAACCATATCCATATTTTAATTCCAACACAAAATGGTAATTATGGCCCAAGTCACGTGGTTTATGTTCTTGTCCATGTTCAACCACCGTGAAGTGCGAGACAATGAGAAACAAAGTGATAAAATTTAACATTAACTTTAAAAAATCGTATAGCCTTAAATTCAAATTTAACTAATTTAATCAAAATTAAATAAATTTAAACAAAATTGAATTCGAATCAACCTAAATTTATATAAGAAACTCAAACAAAATTATTCCACCATCGATTGAATTCATCAAATTCTATATTTAACTAATCAAATGCAACGAAAGAGGTGACTGAGACTATTACATAATATTACAATATGGCCTTGTACTCTTGTCAAAAAGTCACATGCAATTTTGTCAAATTTAAACAAATTTAATTGATTTATATGCCAAACTGGAACATAAATATAATCAAAATTAAATAAATTTAAACAAAATTAAATTCGAATCAACCTAAATGTATATGACACTCAAACAAAATTATTCCACCAACGATTGAATTCATCAAATTCTATATTTAACTAATCAAATGCAACGAAAGAGGTGACTGCGACTATTGCATAAGATTACAAAATGGCCTCATACTCTAGTAAAAATCCACATGCAATTTAGTCAAATTTAAACAAATTTAATTGATTTATATGCCAAACTAGAACAAAAATATTCCACCATTGATTAGATTCATCAAATTATATATTTAAATAATAAAGGAATGCAACGAATGAGCTGACTAAGACTGTGGCATAATATTACAAAATGACTGTGTATTCTACTGAAAGAATCACATGTGATGCATTATTCACACTTATTAACAAATTCATTGTACAAATGCAAACATATGAATCTTCTTTCCACCATAAATGTATAAATTTGTTTTGTCTTTTTATTTCTTTATTCAAATCCAATCTTCAATTTTATTTCCCTTTTTTTCATATATATAAAAATATATATATCACTTCTTGGATTTTCAAGAGCGGCTCCAGTACTTTTTGGGCAATCTCTCCTTAGTCAATTTTTTACTAGATTTTTGAAATTGTCCTGTAAGTTGTATTAACCAAATTGGTAAAAGTAATGGTGTGGAAAACTGATCCATTTTGTCTTCACGATTTGTCTGATCTTCCCAAATCTTCTATATCTTTGGTGTATATACAATCACTCAATTGAAACCATGACATCAACTTTAGAGATCCCTTCTCTTCCTTGGCGGTTTGGATGAAGTGACTTGTAGATCAGTCGCATGTGACTGTGAACATGCTTGATGTGATCACCAACAAGATAACTTCTAAAAAATAGAAAATTCACCATATAACTCCTCAATAATGAATTTTAATGCGTGTTATTGACAACCACCCACAATCGAAAATTCACCATCGACAACAACAAAAGAGCATTAATTTATTCTGTCTCAATGCATAAAAGTCACATCTTGCACACTATCTTTATGCGATTAAAGTTCATGTTATCGAGTAGAGAAAGCAAAGAACTCTACAGTCGGGAGAGAAGCAATGTGCTCTTAGTGAAACCCAATAATTGAAATCGTTATTTGGGTATCCTTGATATTCAATGCAAACATAAAATTCTTCAATTGGATAATCTTGCAAAGAACACAATGAAAAAAAACTCCATGTGGGCATTGAAGGAATAAACACTTTAATGAACAATAACTGAGTAAACAAATATTTTGTTTCAATACTCATATCAATCAATTCCTTTGATAGCACAATGTCTGATAATTTTGAGGCGCGTACGACATCTTAGTTCTTTGTTTGTATATGACAACTTCAAATCTATTATTGAAGAATAAATCTAGCATATACATGGTCACTTCGATACGTTATTTCCCAAAATAAAATGAATGCAGTAAAAATAAACTAAGACCCAAATGATAATCACATCAAAAGAAACAAAACCAATTTCTCAAATTTGTTGCAGAAAGATATACATCCTTACAATGTTCTTCCTATACTACTATAGTCCCAGATAGACAACCCAATATTTGCAAAATGGGTTAGAGCTATATTATTCTTATCTTTAAATTGGTTGAGCTTGATTATAAAAAAAAAAAAGTGAAATGTAAGAGACCCGAAGCGAAATCAAAAGTTTGAGCACCTTGAAACTTGAAATTGGTCATCTAAGGCTCACACTTCAATCATGCTCACGTCGATTGCATATATCACCTTGCACCCTTTTTTTTTTTTATTGCTATAATCTTTTGAGACACACCTCATCAATTCTCACATGTGTACTTAGTTCTGCACAAACATAGGGACACATGAAAAACATTACATAGATCCCCCAAAAAAATAAACATTTAAAATCGGTCATCCGTTCTTCCTTTCAAAACACCCACAAACTCATGTCGTGGTTTTTGTCGAATGCCATAAATATCTCTCGCAATTGCGCGATTTAGCCTTTGTCAAAGTTGAAGGACATGCCATTGCTCTCGCTCATTTTCTTCAATCCCTCCACACTTTCAGCTGCACGTCTGATTCAGGATTTTATGAGTCTTCAACGTTCCTTTGCATCTCTCGGTGCAATTGCTAGTATAAATACTATTATTATGTGGAAATAGGCTCTATAGCCTAGTTCAAGATAATGTTGTAGTGGTGTAAATGTTTGTAAACATTTAGTCCCGAGGATATGGTCCAAAAGTTAGGTGGGGAGGTTTGGTCCCGATAGGGCTTGTGGTCCAATCTCGGGCAGGGCTATATATGCTTGAGAGCTGCTCCAGACACGATTTCTTCAGTTGAAAAAAAAAAGTTTGTAAACATATACATGTCAACTAAATTAAAAAAAAATAAAAAAGGTTAAAAGTAATATAAAGCCCAATATGAGGGAGATGTTATAGTGTCCCTAAACAACTATAAACATTTAAATATTGGCTCAATTGATGCTAAAGGTTAAAAATAATAAAATTCAATTTGTTATATTGTAATTTTGTTTCTATAAATTAAGATCCATATTAGCCTATAAATTAAAATAATGATTATGTAATCATATTTAAATTTAATTAATAAGCACATAAAAACTTTATACTTACAATAAATTTACAACATAACAAGCTTCTTAACCATAGATCTTTCCCTTACTTTATTATGGATATTATTATTAACTTTTAAATAAACTTTATTACAATACAATTACTTGAAAAATCTATAACCCATTTCACAATCAAAATATTTTAGTTTAAATTTACAACTCGGAAAATTTAACTTCTTTCAACATTTAATAAATACAAAATTAAAATATATCTATACTAATTTATTATGCAATAATTTTAACCTATCATACAAACATAATTTTAATAAATTAACTTTTAATTTATTTAAAATAATATTAAATTTTATGTTTTTAATATATAACATTTTACCTTGCATGTAAATTTGGCAAAACTGCTCTTCATTCAGGACAATCATATTTGCATTCCCAATGTTCCTAGTCCTGATAAAAAACACACAAATAAAAAACATTTTAAAATTCTTTAATAATAAATTTTATATTTTTATTTTAAAATTTAAAATAATAAATACAAATTTATATTAAAACCTTCAAATTATATAATTCATTTTACACAAAACAGATATACATGTCAACTTCCAGTATTGCTGCCATCCTGAAAGTTACGGTTTAAAATGTCTAAATTTTCCAAGAAAATTAGGATCTAGATTAAAATTAAAACAATATTGAAAGTTTTTATAATATAAAAATTCGTAAAATCTAAACAATGTAAAATCAATTTAACTTAAAAAATTTGAAGTATATTTATTTATTTATTATTAAATAAATATTAGTTATTAAAACACATTAAAATAATTTAATTATAAATCAAGTTAATTTAATATAATATTTATATTTATAAATTTTAAAAATTAAAATTAAATTAAATAGATTAAAGTATATATCTATATTTATTACTAAATTATTATTATTATTTTTTAATAATAATAAAATGATTTGGAGAATTCTTTTAAAGACCCACTACCATTATTTCACTAGATACAATTTTTTCACAAATGTTACAAACATATTATTTATAAAGCACAACGGAACCATTTATAAAACATGCGATACAACTATTTCATAAATGTCATAAAAGAGCTCGTTAGAATTATTTCATAAATATTATATATCAGTCAGTTATTTCATAAATGCTACAAATGATCCACAAGATACAACTATTTCATAAATGCTACAAATGAGCCAATTACAACATGTTTCCGAGACTTGAACCAATGGAATTAGGGAAACAAATTGTCCTCCAAACCACACTTAGGGAAACAAATAGTCCTCCAAACTACTCTTAAGGAAACAAATTATCCTCCAAACCACTTAAATTAAAAAACAAATATTATTTATTTTTAAACATTTATATAAATTAACTATAAACACATTTAATTTAATACTTCCATTAAAATATTTATATAATTAATTATAAACACATTTAATTTAATAATTCCATTATATTTATAAAATTTTAAAATTAATTAAATTGAAGTATATATGTTTATTATTAAATAAATATAAGTTATTTTAATATATTTAAATAATTTCTTTATAAACATATCTGATTCAATTCAATTTTCTTTTATATTTATAAATTTTTAAAATTTAAAATTAAAAAATGCAATTTATATGAAATGTAAATAAATAATTTTATTTAAGTTTTTCGACAAATAAATATATACGTTGGATATTCCAACACTAATGGCATCTTAAGCTTAAAAGCTATGTTAAAACAAGTTGCAATTTTTAAATGGCTTTTTTCTCAAGCTATGTTGTGCAAATTTTAAATGACTTGTATCTCAAGCTATGTTGTGCACTGTCTAAATTTTCTAGAAGCAAATTGCAATTTCTATTCAGTAAAATCAAAAAACTTGTGACCATAGATACGTGTCGACATCAAAGCCTCCATGTACATACATTTCAATAAAGAGACAAAGTCCACGTGGCATTTGTTTCTAGAACCATGGCACACATATATGGAAGATCTCAGAAGAGACGGGTTTGGCTTCTAGGTGAGTCGGCAGGAATTAAATTTTTCTTCCCATAGAATTCTGAAACAGCTAAAGCAGCTGTTTCTAGAACCAACCAGTTTTTCAAACCGCATGAGTTGACTAGAGCTGAGATTAAAGTCATCTTCTGGGAAAGTTAACACCGGATTGGGCTCTGTCACCTGAAACAATCTGTGATACAGGCACTGTTATCATAATTCTTGAATCCTATAAAGGTTTCAAGCCTGACAATCTGTGAATGATATAATACGTTTCTGCCTTCGACATTTGTTACATTTGTTAGATTGTTTTCTTACATCTGCAATGGAGAATACTGCAATGAAGCCATCAGCAGCAGGCACTGGAGTTCATCCTGATAAATTAGTCTTCAATTATCATGGCCACAAGAGGATCCAGGCTATTCCCCACTTGCAGGAATACTTCGAGGACATACCCGCTTTGACAAATCCTCTTATGTATAGCCAGTATTTTCACCCTATTGAAGGATTTTTCGTGAGTGAGAACGATATGGTTATGGAAAACATTCTTGTGGATATACATACAATATCAAGGGAGACACAGGTTCTCTATCACAGAGCAGGGCCTCGGTCTATGGTATGTTTTAGTCCTAATGAAGTCCGGGCGGCTATTGTTACATGTGGGAGGTTATCTCCTGGCGTTAACACAGTTATCAGAGAACTTGTAATTGGTCTCTGGGTTCAGTGTGGAGTAAGGGATATCAGAGGGATTAGAGCGGGCTATCGTGGGTTTTATTCATCAGATCCTGTGGCTTTGAATCCGAAGTTGGTGGATAATTGGCACAAGACTGGGGGGACAATGCTGGAGACCTCGAGGGGAGGGTTTGATTTGCAGAAGATAGTGGATGGCATTGAAGCCAATGGTTTTAACCAGGTCTATATCATTGGTGGGGATGGGACCATGAAGGGTGCAGTGAAGGTATTTGAAGAAGTTAAGAGGAGGAGACTAAGAGTTTCCATTGTTGGGATCCCAAATTCCGTGGATAATGATGTGGGGGTTATTGATAGGTCCTTTGGGTTCGATACAGCAGTGGAGACAGCCCAGAGTGCTATCAATGCAGCCCATGTCGAGGCCGAGAGTGCCCCTAATGGAGTAGGGCTGGTTAGGTTGATGGGTAGGAATACTGGACATATTGCACTGAATGCAACTTTGGGTAGCAGGGATGTGGATTGCTGCCTTATACCTGAGAATCCATTTTATCTCGAGGGAGAAGGGGGTTTATTCGAGTTTTTAGAGCATAGGTTGGCAGAGAACGGGCACTTCGTGCTTGTTGTTGCAGAGGGGGCTGGACAGGAATTGATTCCCAAGAAACCTGAGGACATGGATAAGAGGGATGAATATGGAAATCCTGTGTTTTTGGATGTTGGGCCATGGCTCAGGGATGAGCTGAAGAATTGGTGGAAGAAACATCACCCCGATGAGCAATTTACATTGAAGTATATTGATCCAACTTACATGATCAGAGCCGTGCCTGCAAATGGCGCTGATAATATCTACTGTACTGTGCTTGCTCATTCTGCTCTCCATGGAGTCATGGCGGGCTATACAGGTTTTGCTGCAGGGATGATAAATGGGGTCTATGCCTACATTCCATTGGAACGGGTCGCTGCTACCCAGAACTTTGTGGATGTCAATGATCATAAGTGGGCTTGGATGATGTCTGTAACTAATCAACCAGACTTTTCGTGTCATCCGACATCTAGAAAGGAGGATTGATCTTCAGCAGTGTGGCAGGCCGGGCGCATGCTATTTTTAGTTTAAAGGTAAATCTACAGTCCAATATTTCAAAGCAGAGGCTATGTACCAACTTTTTTCTTTCTTCGTATCTCCTCTAGTTTCAGTTTCTTTGCTATATTGAGGAACTTACTTGAGCTCAGGACCAGGACCTTCCCCGAGTTCAGGGAGATATATAATGCTAATCCTTTCCCTTCTTTATGTTTATTATCATTTTACCTGGTGTATGTAAGGTTTGGGAATTGGGTTTTTAGTGGTTTAATGAGGACTTCCGTACTCAATTTAGGGCAAGGTAAATATTTGTATATGAGCAGAAATAATTGGCTGTCAATTCAGATGTAATCCATTATCTTTCTGCATAGCTTTGGATTATCTGTGGTTTTATGACAGACCCCAAGATTCTCTTAAAATGTTATGGACAACAGCTGTAAGTATTGAATATTTATTTGATTTGAAAGGGGTTTCAGTTTTCAGCCAGTTTCATGCAAAATATGGCCAGTATGTGCGTGTGTTCACATTAGAAACAAGAATGCCACAAGTGCCGTGGAATATTACTTTTTCTTCTGTATTATTCAATATTGGTCTTAAATTTTCCAAGTTATTGGAATAATATGTGCCTGATATCATTCGATTATAAAGTTAGACAAGCTAGGAGTCGAACCCAAGATCTGGTCTGGTTGGTGGGATGCCCTATGATTGCGCTACATGCGCATATTAGGCAACCTTGTTTGCATGTCTGGATTGATATTTCCAACACTTGCCCTCGCTTTGGGCCTCCTAGCCACTAAATTTAGACAGGCTAGGATCTGTACACAGCCGGTATGCTGCACTACCACTGTGCATGCCATTTCATGAAGGGCAATATTGTGGATCGCTTTTCCAACAATAATTCTATCACTGCAAAGGTAACCATTTGGATCTATAATAGCAAATATTGTAATCTGCAAAAAACAATTATGTGAAGGAAATTTTTAATACTCAAATTAGTTTTTCCAGTTGACGATATTCAAGCATCAACTTCTTTACAGTTGACAGGCGACAGATAACAAACTGTAAATGGTAATTGGTTGATTTTGCACCATTCAAGGCTGATGTTTATTCCAACCAGCTTGGAACTTGGGATACGGAATTTTTCTCAAAACAATGTCTAAATTATGCATGTAGAAACTCTCGACTTTGATCTGAAAAGGCTAAAATCAGAACATGCTCTGGAATGTAAGTACTTTAAAACATTATTCCTACGAGCTTTACTTGTCATCAATGGTGAATAAATTGGAACCCCATTTCGCTTTGGGGCACACAGTAGTGGCTAGCGCTTCAATAGTCAATAACATGCCATCTGAAGGCCTGTGCACATGGAATGAACTTGCTTTCTTATTGATGGTATGGAGTTACGCTTTCAATATTATTGGTTTTCATAGCTAAGAACACATGCTTAATTCAGTTCTTTTTGCTTGTGGACTGTGTGCAAGTACTGTTTTTCTTATTATAACATGAATTAGTGCTACTATTATTCTTACAATTGCTTGCATTAGATGTCCCCTGTTTCCTGTGCACATGGAATGAACTTGCTTTCTTATTGATGGTATGGAGTTACGCTTTCAATATTATTGGTTTTCATAGCTAAGAACACATGCTTAATTCAATTCTTTTTGCTTGTGGACTGTGTGCAAGTACTGTTGTTCTTATTATAACATGAATTAGTGCTACTATTATTCTTACAATTGCTTGCATTAAATGTCCCCTGTTTCTTAAAATGAACAATTGCAGGGATGATTCCAAGATTACGATTTCACTGTCATCATCATTGGTTAGCTTGGAGCCTCAGCTGAAAGCTATACTTAAACTGCCCTCTATTAGGCATTTATGACCTCCAGTTGGGAGATGTCGGCATTATACTTTGCCAAACGATAATGAGCCGTTGCATGTATCTTTTGTTTAAAGAGCTAAGTAATTTTGCCTTATTAGGGTTTAGTGGTAACTGTTACTTGCCAAAAGTGGGTAATCCCATAGGAATTTTATTTTCAGCTACTTTGGACAGCCAGCCAAGAGCCCTACATTTGTTCACTATATGATGATATGCTACAATCCTCCGCCATTTGCACCCATGATACACCTCTCACCTTTCGACATTCCTTTTGAAGAAATATGGGTGACCACTTGGCACGTACTTTAACTATTTTGCAATCAAGTGCTTTTACTTAATGTTTTGGGCATTCTAACAATGGATTAAGGGGTGATTTGGATGGTTGATTGATCTTGACTGTAAACTTGCTCTCTCACCTTACCAAAGGGGGTTAGTTTTTGACCCTTGTCCAATGGGACCTCCTCTAAGGCATTATGATTATAGAAAGGGCACTGCGTGGGAAACTTGGATTGAAATAGCATGTCCATAACCACTCCATGCGTACTACTCTTCATCATTCCCTTGATTTCATGCCCATGCTTTGGGTTTGTTATCGTTGGGATTGGGACCCTCATATCCTTCTCCTTGAGTATGGGCTGAAAACTTTGCCATGGAGGTTGATGTAGCTACAAGAAAGATAAAAGCATAAAATGGCCACAACAAAAGAAAAAAGAATAGTTAAATTGCAAAAGATGGACGAGACATCAATTAGCGCATGTGCAAAAGCCTAGCATGAACTCTATGCCCCTCATTAGCCATCACCCAGTTCCTGAGCACTTGATGCTCCATTCCATAGTAAAGGAATCTTGCATGTCCCAACCCTGATGAGTGAGAAGCTAACTCATCGTTAAGGGGTAAGAAAATGCTGTATCATTAAAAGCAAACTTGGACACCTAAGCAATGCTCCCTATGAAAGCATTATCAAAATGAAGTAAAAGGAATCCTTGAGGGGTGGAAAAAACAAACCTAGGAATGGGGTAACTCATACCTCCACGATTGCTTCCTTCATACATTTGTACACTGAAGATGATGGACCTTTATCAGTTGGTCTCATGACCATGACAACTTGCCATGGAGCATTTCCCCTCCATTGAAGGGTTGACCTTGAAGATGTCATCCCCCCCCACAAGAGGCTGGAAGCACCTTAGGGTTGACCATCCCTAATATAGGTAGGGAATACTTTTATGGGACTTGATCTACTTAGATATTTGAAGCTGATCCCAGTTTGAAGTATTATTATGCTCTTAACAATTAAACATGGCCCACTATGATGTATCCATGGTCATTGTCCTTAATGATTGGTAACTTTCACTTGATATTGAGATGGTTTATCTGGTAGAATTTTATACAACAATAGAGACCTTGTGGGCACACTCCATGCCTTCACTACACATGATGTCCACGCCTTTCCACACTTCTTGAGAGCAGTGACGACCTTGTAGATGTAGCATTGCCACTCTAGAGAAGAGCATTGGGCACTTTGATGACTCCCAATAGTTGATTGTCACCTCAAAGCACCCCTAGATACTGAAACACTAAGCTCACTTAGCTCACTTTGCTTAGTGTTGGACATTCTTGATGATGAACCTAGTGGACCTAGCACGCCCCCACGATGGCCTTGACATTGTTGGATGGGCATGACTTGATTCAAAGTCTAGTTGATGATGGTCATTCTTGGGATGACAAGGGAGGGCTTGTACTTGCACTTGAATCCCCAACGCTTGAGAGAGAAAGTGTGCCATGTCATCCTTCTAGCCATTTTGGAGATGATGTAGGGCACCTAGAGTAGGGTTTTGACACATGGAGGCATTTTGAGGCATGATTTGAGGGCTTCCCCTCAAGCATTGAATTGATTATGATGACTGGACATGCATCTTGCCCTTTGTTGACTTGTGAAATTAGGGGAATGCCATGAAACCATATTTCTTCTCGTTGGATCTCCTAGTGACTCATTTGTTTCATTTGAAGGATAAACGCCACAAAGAAAGTGAACCATAGATTAACTTTCTTGCAATCACATGCAGATCAACATATCTGCCTCTCCATTTTTTACTCACTTTAATAATTCCAAGTGAAATCAACCTTAATGAAAATTATTAAGATCATTTCTCCAAAACATTTGACATCATACTTCATTTGACCATGATTACATTTGCTCGGGTTCTTTTTTAAACAACACAAGCATTTACTTTTGGCATTGGTCTATCTTGTTATTTAAATTTGTCATTTGATTATCTGCTTGTCAATCATATAAATTATATGTTGTTGGTTAATGTGCTTGTGTAATCGAATTAACTCCTAGAATAATTTCTTGTTTTGCTATAGCATAATTAGCCTTATTTATTTTTTAGGGATTGCACTTCTTGGCTTCGCTAGGAGTTAGCCTAGATGGAGGAGTCGAGATAGAGTGACAGTAAACTCAACTTGAGACTCATTCCAAAGGCCACACCTAGTGGATTGAATATTTCTTTCATGTGACCTGAGGTGTGAGTTAGGTGGAAAATACCAGGACCTCCTCTAAGGACTTGGGTTATAGGAGTCCATAACCATTCCATATGTACCAATCTTCATCATTCCCCTGTTTTCATGTCCATCTGTTGGGTGTGCTATCATTGCTTCATTGGCATTTGCACCCTGATATCCTAATCCTTGAGTTTGGGTTGGAAACTTTTCCCTGGAGGTTCATGCAACTACAAAAAAGGTAAAAGCATAAAATGGCCACAAAAGAAAAAGAAAAAATATTGGATTAGATCAGTGTTGCGAAAATCGTGATTTTTGCAGCATGGCGATTTAAATGGTGATTTTTTCATTTTGAAAAAATCGTAAAAATCACCAAAAAATTTGGCGATTTTTTCCAAAATGAAAAATCGCAAAAGTCATGATAAAATTGTATATATATATATATATATATATATATTTAATGTTGCCGATGTTTTGCCGATTTTTACGATTTTTTCTCCACGCTGATTTAATCCCGATCGCGATGTTCGCAACTCTAGAATAGATTACGATCCTTAATTTGATCCCTCACAAAAGAGGAGATCAAAATCAGGAGGAAATAGAAATGCCGTTGCCAACAAAGGGAGGAGAATAAACTTAAGAAAGTTACAAGGATCCTTTGAAGGATCAAAGGATGAAAAGCCCTTTTGAGAGGTTACAAAGTAGAAATGTTGGTTTTGTACAAGAGTTAGTTATATGTAATCTTCTGGTGCTTCAATTCTTTAAATCCGGGCCAAAACCACTAGCATTTTCCCTTGTCCTATCACGGGTCTGTAAAAATCAGCAAGATAATTATGTTAGAAAGTGCTCAAAAGATGATTAGAACTACCTAGGACTACTACCATATGATAAGCAAAAATTTCAGTTAAAAGAAATGAACTCCTGCACCACTTGACCAAGGGAAAAACCAAGAAAGCTTGATTTTTCCTTGGTCAATGCATTGTTGTTAGGACAACAATAGTTTAGAGGCCTTATATGCTTGATATTCAACGAAAATCACAAATAAAGTAACCCAAATAAATTTTTGTTTGGATGAAGGAAGGAAGGGGAGGTTTGGGGTTGCTTGAAAGCCCTTTTAGATCCTTCTCTTGAAGCCCTTTAGGCAGTACCTTTATGTGATGAAATTTTGTGCTTCTTGGCACTTTGAAGATGGTTGATCTAACCAACGATATGGCCAACTTCCAAGGTTGAAGTACTCTGTTCTACACCCCTCAAGAAAACTTGCTCAAAAGCATTAGTAATTTTAGGAGATGACTTGCAAACAAGAAAAGATAAATCATGCTATTAACAAGTACATGGAAAATCCAAACTAGTTGCAAACCAATCAAGAAGAAATGTAAGTACTTACTTGTCTTCCCCTTGGGTAATACTGTCCCTACTTGGGCCCAAATTTACTAAATGAGAGCAATGAGCAAACTAAATCAATGCAAGTTACCTCATGCAAAGAAAAACATCACCACAAGTTGAACCACATGGACCTCCAAAGTCTTTTTCTAATATGAATAGCAAGTACAAAATTCGGTAGAGTATTCCCAAGCTCAAGCTTCCAACCATGAGAGAATGAGAGCAAATGGGGTTTGTTTATACAATTTTGGGAGAAGAGCCATGAACATGAGAGCAAACAAGTGTCAAGGAGGAGATAATCTCCAAGGCCCAACGAATTTCCAAGTGGCTGAAGATGTGACAACAGTCCCAAAAAATTTGCTCAAGTGTCCTGCGGGACTGCTGTAGGCTTCCCTTTGCTGGCAGCATACATCTACGAGGCTGGCCAACTTGCTTCCTGTGTTGGACAAGTGTGGAATATAGGGGAGATAAGGGAGAGTTATCTCCCCTTAAACTTGTGGCAATCCCCTCTTAATCTTCAGCTACAAAACATCTATCAACTTGCTGCTGCATGGGGTCTCAAGAGAGGGCTTGCATGGGCCTGTAGTCTGCTGTGTATTGGCAGCCACTTGACAGGTGTGAGGGAGGGAGAGTTAACTCCCATTTGCTTGCCACTTCACCCAAGTTAACTCTGCCAACACTCAGGTAATGACTCAGCTCCCCCTTTGATTGAAATTTGGTCCTATTTCGGTGGGATTTGGTCCCCTTAACTAGCTGTAGAATATGGAAATTCATCCCTCCACATGTCAGCCAACTTGGTCTTCTTATATGCCTTCCAAATCAGCCTTTGACTCCTACTTTGATTTCCAAGTCACACCTTGACTGCTGGTTAC
Source organism: Pinus tabuliformis (assembly GCA_031772625.1). NCBI lineage: Eukaryota > Viridiplantae > Streptophyta > Pinopsida > Pinales > Pinaceae > Pinus > Pinus tabuliformis. The sequence goes on from CM062813.1 coordinate 885,484,935, forward strand.
ATTTAATTTGTCTCAAGACATTCCTTTTGTCCCCAATTTATTTATTTTTGTATTTTCTTGTCTTTTTCTCCGCACTTTTGAGTAAAGGTGTATTTTGGTGAGGAAATAATCATTTTTGGGACCTCAAAGTGCATACTAGGATAATGTTGGTGCTGTGAGCATGAATTTTGAGCACTCACATGCTACCAACATTTCCTAGCACCACTTTTTTGTTCATTATATACAAAATTAAAAAATTCCCATTCGGTGGGAAATTTTTAATTATTAAAAATTCCTAAAAATACCTAGTCAAATTCTGCAGGACTCGGGATATGACCTAGTATGGTAATATACATTGACCCTAGACATTAGAACATACTCAAGTCCCAATTATTAAGCGCACTCTAGCTTTGAAGGTATATGAGTGAAAAAAACTTTACTATTTATTTATCGCTAAAAAGTGAAAATAATTAGTCAAGTGAAAAAACACTCTAGAGTGGGTTCACTTAGTAACCAGGTCCCAAGTTGTTTAAGTCTATTACATAAGTTCATCAAGCTAGTGCCATTTATTACTATTCCTTTGCAGGGGTATGGAATTTGAGAGAGAAGAAAGAGAAAGTAGAGAGAGAAAAGGGGCAGAGATGCCATGTTAAACTTTTGATCTTCAAAACATTTGGTAAGTGCCATGTCCATTGGGAAATGGGGTCTTCATTTCCTGCTAGGTGAAACTTAACAAGTAACACCTTCAATCAAGTGGGCAATGGAGTCAATAAAGTGAGGTCTATGTAAGAGGATCTTGGATATAAAGGGTGGAAGGGTAATTTGCTTCACTTAAAAAACCCTGGTGACTTTCTTATATAGGAGATTTAAGGCCAAAGGGTGCAACTCTAGTACCTTTGATGGATACTTGATGACAAACTTTCCATAAATAAATAAGGAACAAGAGTTCATAAAGATTTTGCACTTTTAAATATGGCAAATGACAAACCCTAATTCCAATCATTTTATGCAAAATGGAAGAAAATTGCATTAAACTTACGCCATTCAAGCAAGTATCACTTCATCAATCCATAGAAAGCCTTCTCCATGCAAAACATATCCTCCCCAAGACAATTCACACTCTACCTAGCCATTTTTTCCAACAAGAGAAAAGAAGGATTACTAATGTGCACTCTTTCAATAGAGATCAAATGTGTATGTGTGACAATGATCCAAGAGAATTTGATTCCCCATCCCCCTCTATTTATATGAGGGTATCCATGTCAAATTTCAAAAGCCTTAAAAGTTTGCTTAAGCGTCCAACAAGGCTAGTAGGTCACAAGCTGACCTAAAAGTAGCTTTAGATAATGATAAAACATAAGAAAAGACATTTTCTTCACATGTATGGGAGAAATGGCTCTCCAACATGATGTCATCCTCATCTAATGAGCATCTCCATTTAAGTAATGTGGCAAAAATGGTCCAAGAGTGCTCCTCACTCCAAGACATCTCATCATCATGAAAGGGTGCATCTCCAAGCCACATCTCCTCATCCAAGACATCAGCATCAAGAAGTCTTGTGGCATCTTCTTAGGGTTTGCATAAGTGATTTGGTAACCCTATGGCATGACCTCAACATCAAAAAGAGGTGTGCCATCCCTACCAAATTATTTGAAGTGATGACCAGCCTCATCTGGGCTCTAGAACAAGGCAACCACCATCAAGTAGGTATAAGGCTAGGTTAGGGGCGTCCTGAGTCCTTTGGGGCACATCATCTATCTTGCTAACAATTTGACTTCTTCGCTTTGTGTTTCAACATCTAGTGGTGTGGAAGGAGCCATACATGCATGTGGAGGGTCCTCGAGGGCCAACACTTATTGTTAATTTTAGTTAACAATGGTATGTTCTGTGCTTGGCACAATTACTTCAATGTTCCTTTAGCAGCCTAATGAAAATTTCCAATTTAGTTTTCCAATAGTAATCACATTAACCATAAATCACATTGACAGTAGCTGTAGATAGAACATGAACAATAAAATGCAAAAAAAAAGCCAAGACAAGAGAACACCGGATTTGGCGGATGATAGGGAAAAACCCCAAGATGGGGAAAACCCTTTGATCAATTCTTCTTATTATTATCAAATGTTCAGTAGAGAGATAGATAGTACAAAAGTCAAAATTGACTTGCCAAATCAAAGTCAAATCAGCCTTGTCAAATATGTAGTCAACAATTGTCAAATTCTGCCCTAACCAGAAAGTCAAAGATGGTCAATGCAACAACAAAATGTCCTCTTTGGAGCTCGGTCAAAGGCAATCAAACTCAATCTTCAAAAGTGGTCAAAGTCAGCCCAAAATAGTCACAAAAATCAGTGGTCAAACTTGGTTAACTTGAAGTCAACCATGTGGTCAACGCAGGTCAAACAACCCAAAAAATCTCGGTTTTTGTGCCAAACAGTACGGCTTGCCAAAAACGAAAATTTCCCACAAAAATCATAGTCAAAGGATGAGTCAAAGTGCCTTATCAATGCTGGTCAACCCCGCAACAACTCTGAAATTTTGGCCCTATAATCTGCCTAGAAATTCGTTCTCCTTGCCACACGTGTGAGAGAAAATCAACAACCCAATGAGGTGTACGAACCAATCAGATGAGGAGAGAAGATGTGTGTGATGAGATGATGTGCCAAATGAGGTTGGATGTCTCTCTTATTTATACAAGTCGTTGAGGGTGACGAGACATCTCCATTGGGCTTCGTGAGCATACTTGATGATGTGGCCAACCTTGACAATTTGAACATGTGTGGGCATAAATTCAAAAACACATTTATGCTTGTCGAAATTTGAAGATCTTTAGGTCAATTTTGGTCCTCTCGAAAAGAGGAATTCAATGCAATAATCATCTCCATCAAATGAGCTGTCGAAAGTGGAATTTGGCCCTAGTTGCCAATTTTAACACTTATCCTTGGAGGGGCAATGCTGGGGTTGCAAGGTCATAAGTGCTATCATGCTAGGTTGGATGTATTCTTTCTGGTGTTGCAAAAGGGCCAAGCATCCCTCAAGGGATATTGAAGGCATTTGTGAAAATCTATTTGAAACATAACCTCAAGTTCAAGTTAAATCAACGTTGTTATGGAAAGAAGCCATTAAAGTATCATAGTGGACCATATTTAATGCTAGTGGCACAATAATACTTCAGATAAGCCTTTTCCTTCAAATGTCTCTTTAATTGATGACTTGTAAGCAAGTTACCACACTTGTGTTGGGGACGATTATACAATTATCCCTATTAGGTGCTTCCAACCTTAAAAGGAAGGGCATTTCCTAGGTAGGCCCATCAATCTGTAGGTGCATATGATAAATGTGTACATAGAATGGGAAAGACTTCAAAGAAGATGCCATTGTCATGGTGCCAGCTGAAAGAGGTCCAACATTTTGAGTGTAATGATGATAAGAGGGGGCAATCGTGGATGCCTGAGTTAACCCTTTCCTTGGCCTATTTTTACCACCCCTTTGCTGCACCTTTTACTTCAATGATCTTTCTTTTGTTTCTTGCATAGCTTGTGTGACTAGCTTGCTCAATGCTTGTTCAACACCCTTTAAAGATGTAGCAATTCAATGCTCATCAAGGTTACAATTATTAAGAGTTTTTGATTAGAGAGAGCATGATATGCTTCAGAATTAGGTGGTGGCTAATGAGGGGGTAGAGCTTAGGCTGGGATTTTTCACACGTGCTTATTATTAGTCCCAACCATCTTTTGCATTTTTCCATTTTCTTTCATTTGCGGCTACAAATGTTTTTATCTTTCTTTCAACTACATCAATCTCATAGGGCAAAGTTTTCAGGTCCCGACTCAAAGATGTGGATAACGTGGGGCCAATACTGGTGACAAATGATAATCAACCCGAAGAATGGAAATGGATATCAAGTATAGATGAAAATTGACAAGTATGGATTACCTTGGGCGTGCTACATCTATTGATGCTTCCTATCTGTGCCCCTCTTGAATGATGGAAATAAGGAGGCCTTACGGAAAGTCATAGTGGACTAGAGGCAAAGGATAACCTCCATGTGAAGTATGGGAACAAGGATACAATCAAGAGTAGTCAATCATTCAATTCAACCAGTGAGCCATATTAGAATGCCCTTAACATTAAATGAAAAGCACATGATTACGAATGATTAGTGTACGTTTTGAAGATGAGCCACCTTCCTTCAAGAAGTATGCTAGATGGGAGAGAGCACTGACGAATGCATAATTGGAGAGATCTGAAGTGAAGCTATTTGTGAATCATCATAGGGTTATTGGCTAGATTGTTGACCAAATAGTTGAAAATTTTCTCCTAGGGGTTACCCATTTGGGTGGGTAACAATCCTACTTGTTATAGTGTTAAAAAATTTGATAGGCTAGTAATTCAACCTGGGACCTACCCCTTGCAAGTGGGTTGGTTTTACCACTAAGCTACATGTGCTCCTTATTGAGGAAGTCCTAGTTCAAAACATGGATTGATATACCAACATCAAATTTGTAGGTTGCTCAAGTGATTTATAGCTCATTAGTGGCGCTTGCTGTGAAAAAGCATACCATGGTAAGCACATTTTGCACCAAGGTTGCTAGAGCATGGGAACATGTGTGCCATTTCCAAAAAAAAAAACCATAGGAGCAGAGCATCGTGGGAGCTTTTTTAAATAATATATATTTTATATATTATAATACATTTATATTTAAAAAAACAAGTAGAATGCCAAACTGGTTGCAAAATATGTGAAAAGGTTCATATTTGTGCTACTTGTAGATGATGCTAAATTATTACAAAATTAGGAATAACATCCATGGTAGATTAATGATTAGTCATTCAAACACCAACTATCTAGCAGTTACAAACATACAAATTTTTAAACCATATAATAAGAATTATATCAATAATTTATGAATTGAAATAAGTTATCCACTGATTGGCAATCTGACTAAAAAGTTATGTTTACAAAATAGGCGATTTGCATAAGTTCTAAAATGTTAATTTAATTGAAGGATGAAAACTAAAAGGTCCAAAACACTAAATTGTGCTACAGCCTATGACAAATAAAATTGTGAAAAATGAGAAATAATTCTTCCAATTTTTTACTTTTCATGTTGAATGATGTTGTCGTTGATGTCAATCCTTGAACGCTTTTAATGTATGCCATTAAACTACAATAATTGAAGTACGAATGGATAGGAAGCCCTGGAAGAGAAGGAAAAGAAGCCTTTAGTCCTGATGCTTGTTGGGAATCACGATTGTCGTTAGACCAAAACCCACATGTGTTAGTCAACGATCGCATCCACGAGAGGCGGTTAGTCCATGTCACGAAACACAAGGGGAGCATTGGTTTATCCAATGTCCAACAATCTCCCGCCCAACACGAGCCGGGTGTGTATCGAACTGGTGACCTATGTTTTAATACCAATTGTTGGAAATACTGAGGGGGGGGTGAATCAATATTTCTTTTCAATTGTTATTTTTACCAGTTAGATCACTTATAATTAGAACACAAAATGAACAATAAGAATAAATACTTTTGTTAATCTCAAAAAATCGAGTACAATATTTGTGTAGGTTTCCAACCCTAGATGAAGACACCAATCTTCAATCTCCCACGCTCCAACCTATATTATTACAAGCACTGACTTGGACTTCCCAAAGCTCCAACCTTGTCAGTTTGAGGCACCAACCTCTAGGGCTCCAACCCTATCTCTGGTACAGGTTCCACCCTGGTCTTTTGAGGACCCTTATCCTCTAGGGCTCCAACCTTATCTCTGGTACAGGCTCCAACCTGGTCTCTTGAGGACTCCTATCCTTTAGGGCTCCAACCCTATCTTCCAAGACACCAACCTTGTCTCTATGAGGCTCCTACCTCTAAGTCTCCAACTCTCAGCTTCAATTCGTTAAGATAAGTTTGATGATTGTTCACGACTCCCAATATCTTCTTCAACGAGCCCTGTCTATCTTCAACAATGCCTCCTCCAAATCACTTCATCAATGACAACTGCTTGTTTACAAATTCTCGACTAGTATCGGAATACTTCGGATATTGTTCCTTCTCAATGGATGAAGGCCTTCTGAGTTTTGATCCAAGAGGTCCGAGATTTCTTCAGATACGTCTTGAAGGTTTACAAAGCCTTGTTATATATTAAGGATACTGTCCGAGAATGTTTCATAGGTTTGAGAATGTTTCATAGGTCTGAGAGACTTGTTTCATCAAGATTTTTAACCTAATCAAAAGTTTCAAAATTATCCTTAAGCTTTCGACCTTAAGCTTCCTCTCCTCGGTGCTTCTAAGTTCAAGAGTTGTGAACTGTGTATTTATCTCTGTGATAGATGACCGAGATAGATGATGGTGAAATGAAGGTCTGAGTTCATATATATATGGATTTCACCTTGAAGTGAAGAGACGTGACCTATGGAGGAAGCCGACTTGAGAGACAAGGTATAGGTCGACTAGACGTCAAAAAATATTTTTCTTTGTATGGGTATCAAAAGCTTTAACATGACATGACCTACAAAACTTGCGATATAGGAAAGTTCTAATGCAGCGGATGTGATATTATATTAAAACGTTATGATAAAGCCAATTGGGTCCGCAACCATATCGACAATCAAAGATTAGGTCTTATCGGAGGTGCCATTTCAAAAGTTTTGATAAAGTGGCGGATGCGATTTGATAATTAAATCGTTATTGAATCAAGTCGGGTCCGCATGTCAGAAGTCGGAGCAAATCAAAGGTTATCACATATCAAAGATCAAAGGTTTTTGAGTGGTGACACACAATAAAAATGCCGATATGGTATTTCTCCAATAGGGTTTTATTATAGCGTTGTGTTATATTATATGCGTTGGAACTTTGGTTATAAGATTTCCAAAGTTTATTACTCCCACAATGGATTATTATTCAAAGACCCGATTTAATATAAAAAGATTAAAGTCACACGATAATATATGTCATCATATCATCTCTATGTCATCATATGGCCCTCCATCTCATCAAATGGTCTCCAACCATGTCATCATATGTCATCAAGTCTTTCATCAAGGATATCATAATAAACATGAGATTATGGCATCTTCATAAGAACTTTCATTACTAGGGCATTATGATCAATGGGCATTTTAGGGCAACATCACAGATCACAAGAATTTGCCATCTCAAACAATGCCATATTGACATCAATGACAACCTTGACTAACAATCTCCCTCATTGTCATTGATGGCAATATTCTTGCCTTCTCAACATTCTCTCCCCCTTTGACATCAAGGGCAAATGGGGTGCCCAAGTACCCCCCCTATCATCAAGTCTTTCATCAAGGATATCATAATATACATGAGATTATGGCATCTTCATAAGAACTTTCATTACTAGGGCATTATGATCAATGGGCATTTTAGGGCAACATCACAGATCACAAGAATTTGCCATCACAAACAATGCCATATTGACATCAATGACAACCTTGACTAACAATCTCCCTCATTGTCATTGATGGCAATATTCTTGCCTTCTCAACATTCTCTTCCCCTTTGACATCAAGGGCAAATGGGGTGCCCAAGTACCCCCCCTATCAAGCTCCTTCTATTCATCGTATTTTCTTCATCAATGATAGTCCTTCATTGATATTTTGCTCCCCCTGTCAAGGTGCTTGTCCTTCTGGCAATGTGGTCGATGATAGATGTGTCTGCATTTCTTGATGTGATGAACCAACTCCCCCTGCCTGCATAAACTCCTCTAGCTCAAGAAAGATCACTTGCCTTGTGATCAAGTGGAAGACACCTTCAACAATGGTCCATCAGATGAGTAAAGGATTATGTTCTTCAATGGAGTTGCTCCCGAGAGATGATCTATCAAAAGATGATTGTCCATGTGTGACTCATCAAGGGCTCCGGATAACTTTTGCAAGAGTAGTAAAAAAATCACAAGCTCCCCCTAACAGTGTGCATGGTCTCCTTTTTGGCAGAGTCTCATCATCAAATACTTGCAATATCATATCTGCCAAAGATGTCTTCATCAAATCAAGAACATGTGTTGTTGGCTGGAGTGTTCAAGAGACTTTCGGATCCAATTTGCTTCTTTTTCCATACTTGTGTAACTTTCTTCTCTGGCTTGGTTGTCATATTTTTAGCTTGTTTAGGGACCTAAGTTAAGTTACAATCACGAGCCATATGTCCAATGTTATGACATTTGAAGCACTCCATCTTGTTCATGAATGAGGAATCATGACTTCTTCTTGCATAGTTGGTTCTAGGGAGCTGGTGGGGACCATTATATTTGCCCTTGTGGTATGCCCTACCATTGTTTGCCATGTGCCCACAATTTGTACAAGAATTAACAATAACCAAAAAATATACTTTGGTACTTGGAGGATGGAGATTGCCTTGATGTACTTCTAAAGTCATTCTGCCTTGGGATTCTTTGATAAAATTTATTGCTTCTTGCATTCTTGACAACATCTGCATATCTTCTTGGAGTAGAGTTTCTTCCAATGTCATCTTGACTCTTCTCCTTTCCTTGTGAGAACTGGGGGCATCAATATTTCTTCTAGGCTTCTTCACATCCTTGTTGTTTGAAGCATTAGGGTTTGCATCATTCTTGTTTGAGAGTTCACGTCATAACCAAGATCTGATTTATCAAGAGGAGATCTTTGATGTCTTAGGATATCATCTAGGGTTTGGGAGCTCTTTAGAATCTTATTCAGATGATCAACTTCCTTTTTTAGGATATCAATTTCTTCTTTCATTTTCTTGCATTCATCATCCTTCTTTGTTAGATTGATCTCCATTTCTTCCTTCAAGCTAGTTGCTTCACATGTTTCGGTCTTGAGAGAGTTGATATCTGATTTTAATTTGAAGATTTCTTCATCCTTTTCATCTAGTTGGCATGTCATGGTATTTCTTTCTTTTCTACCTCATCAACTCGTCCTTCTATAAGTGCCAAAGCTTCCATTACCTTCACAACTCCTTGTGCTTGTTTCTTTGCTTCTTCTAGTTGAGATATTAGGGAGGAGACCTCTTACTTGTTTTGACCAATTTCTGTTTCAAGTTTGTTCAAGATCTTGTGTCTTTGTTCAATGTGGCTTGACAAAGTGTCTTCTTTTTGCTTTGCTTTATCCAATTGATTTGTTATGGATATGACTTCTTCATGATGTCTTCTCTTGTTTTTGATGAGAATCCTCCTTTAGCTTGGTGAGCTCCTTATCTCTTTCTTGAACCTGAAGCTTGAATAGGTCAACTTCCTTCCTTATCTTGTCAAGGTTATGGTTACCATCGTGTAATTGCTTATTAAGCTCCTCATTTTCCTTTCTCAAATTGTTAATCTCTTCTAGGGCAGCTATAGGATTTGCCATGAGATCTCTTCAAAGTCTTCTTTATTTTCTTCTTTGGCCTTGATATCTTCACTCTCGTTTTCAGCTTCCTTAATGGGTTCTGGATTTCCTTCTTGGTTTCCATCATCTTCTTGACTAGTAGTCATGGTCAATGCTCCTTTTAAGTGAAGATCATAAATTTTGTCCCACATATCTTTTGTTGATGAACATTTTTCCACTTTGGCCTTTATAGGATCTGGTAGCCCATTCAAGATTGCCTTCATCGCTCTTGCATTATATTCCTTGGATTCTTCTTCCATCATGCTTTCAGTAATCACTGATTCCCATACTTCAATGCCTTGAGCCATTAAGAAATTCCTCATTCTCACCTTCCATATATCAAAGTTTCCATTGAACAATGGAACTTTCCCAATTTGATTGTCTTCAATTTTCACGGATGAGGAAGAGACATCTTTAGAAGGATTGGAGGCTTTCTTCCTTGGCTTTGCCATTTGTGTTCTAAGGATCAACCTTCAAGCTGTTAGGCTTTGAGTGAAGGTACTGGCTTTGATACCAATTGTTGGGAAACACGATTGCCGTTAGACCAAAACCTGTAGGTGTTAGTCAACAACCGCATCGCCAAAGGTATCCACAAGAGGCGGTTAGTCCATGTCACGAAACACAAGGGGAGCATTGGTTTATCCATTGCCCAACAATGCTCTGCTCTTGTTGAGGAAAATGAATGTAAATGACAATGAATTTGCATGCAAGACCATCATAGGTTGATTGTACTCGTCATGGCGTTTCTAGTGGTAGGTGGCACACCATGTAACTCCTCACGGTTGAGGAAATATGCCTTCTCAAATATGTAGCCTTGAAAGTGTAGTGATGGTGCCCAAAATGAATGATAAAAGGAAACTTTATGATTGGTCAAAATTTGGCATTAATATTTAAGAAAATCTTGAATAAATTATGTGGGACTTTAGTTGACCAAATAGGCCTCAAAAAGAGAAAATATACTCATTGTGAAATCAACTTCAAAAGGAGGCTTTAGGTCGGCCTAAAAAAAATTGAATTATTTATTTTTATAGGTCAATGTAACACCCTCCTCCCACATCTACCCAAGTAACCGGCCAACCGGGGTAAACATGTGACGAGAAGTTACTATGATATGATTCAACCTCCTAAGTCACATTAAGGAAGTGAAATTGACGGAAACACACCATACAAACCTTCCACATCAGTAACAGGACACCCAAGAACCATCCCAACCTCTCAGGTAACCAGCCCCTCAGTGCCATTGAGTTTTTAGACTAATTAACCCCTGGACACTCCCATGATATGGGAATGCATGTGTCCAGAAGGCTTTGGACCCTCCCATAGCATGGTATGCTAACATCCAGGGACTATTCGGCTCAGTGTTGTGCCAGCGTCCAGGGACTATTTTGCTCAGTGCTATAACAACGTCCTCGGGATTTGAGCCACTTTTTCAGGCCCAGAGCCCAGGTCACGGCCCCGAATTCAATGATACTTTCAGAATAGAAAGATAACAAGGGAATGATGATACAAATGCAATTACGTGAACAAGCCTTTGATTGGTCCCCTACTAGCCATGACAGGCATTTCGTCAAACATATCACAAATATGTAATCTACAGGTGTAAACAACAAATCTAAGCATAGGGGTCTCGTACTCATCTGAGAATCGCTAAGAAGCATTGATGCCTCAACACATTAGTTGCAGTTTCATCCATTAGGCCATAGATACATTGTTTATTCATTTACAAGTGAAAACATGATGAGAGCCATACATAGCCACTGTCATAATACATGTTCATAACTAGTATAATAGCCATAGAAATACCAACGAAGCAACAACCATATAATCCACATATAAACCAATATATTACTCATGAAATAACAAGGAGAAATAACCTCATATTAATGATGCAAAGGCCAACCAGTTGTGGGACTTCCACGAACCACCTGACTGTAGGCATCGCTGAGCCAAAACTCTCTTCAGCCAGTCACCCCCGTGCCATATTCTGAGCATGAATGCAGGATTTTATAAAACACATCAATACAAAACCATCTAGCTCTTCCAGAGGCCAAACACCTCAACCAATCAAACAGTGATTCCACCTCACTGTTAGACTTCACAAAATCATCATCAGATTGGTCCCTACCCAAGCCTTCCAGGGCTTCAGAGTGTTTGTTCCAACCAAGGCTTCCAGGACTAGTAACTTAACCCACAACTTATTCCAGGCTTCCAGAGCATTTGTCCAACCAGGGCTTCCAGGACTAGTAACTCAACCCACCAAGGGCTTCCAGAGCGTTTGTCCAACCAAGGCTTCCAGTGCTAGTAACTCAACCCAAGCTGTTACAGGGCTTTCAGATGTTTGTCCAACCAAGGCTTCCAGGAACTAGTAACTCAACCCAAGCTAAAGGAAACATGAGAACCAACCAGAAAAACAAAGAAATGAACCCACAACACCATGGCTATCTAGGAAATGGCAAGGCTAGGCAAATCCACTGTCAATCTAGGCAATCCTCCATGCCAGTGACATATCATGACCAATAAACCACATGCATATGCCATGCATGCCAAAATTAGTGAGGAAAACATACATGCAACTCGGTACCTGCAAGTAAAACCCACTGTAGCTATTGATCCCGATGTCCTCTTGCACTTTCCTACTCTTCCTTTGCCTTCTTGCTCCAAAACTCCAAGTATGCCACATCCTCCAAGAATGCTCCAAGAAAACTCCAAGTGTCCAAGAGTATGAGAGAGAGAGAATAAAGAGAGAGCTCCAAAACTGAATTGACAAAATTTTGAACTGACAAAAGCCATGAATTGATCCTCATAAGCCTTTTTATTAATGAGGCCTCTATTTTCTTCATTTTCCATAATTTTCCTTTATTTTCCTCCTCACATGCAACCTATGACCTTTCACCTCCTTTCTGTCTTAATTTCCATTATTTTCATAAATAAATGTGCCAAAATGCCATTGTGACCTTTCACCTCCCTTTTCTTCTAATTTTGCATTATTTTCATAAATGAATGTGCCAAAATGCCATTTTGCCTTTCCAAAGCCTTTGCCATTGCCTTTGCTAATTTCTCTAGCCATTAATCAATCACAAGTGATCCCCATCACCATGCTTTTGCCCAAAATTCAGCTTGGAATAAGTGTTCCATCAACTGTGGTTATTATTTTGCTTTTATTAACTTTTAAGTTTTATTACATGGAATTTTCACCATGGCTATTACAGTCAAGTTGGCTCCATTATTAAGGTGTGTTTAAGGGCAAGTTGGCCCCTCTCTAGTGTTGATTTCTGTAGCTTGGGAGGTACTCCAAGCCTTGAGGATCGAGGGTTTAGAGGAAGGAGCTCCACAAGTAGCCTTGTGGTTTTGAAACCCAAGCTTGGGGTTTTGCACCCATTGATGTTTGGGCCAAAACCGTGACAAGATTTTGGCATGTGATAGATGGAGATGATAAAAGACATTGAGAAGAATCGAACGCAATGAAAATAATCGAATTTCGAGGTCTATAAGTGAAGATATTAATTTTTGTGTTATGGTGGAAAAGGAGGGACATAAAGGCAAGTCGACCTTGTGTTAGAGGTGCCCTTTGGAGGGTTGTTTGATACCCACATGAAACATATAAATAGAGACATTGTGAGACCTCATTGTGACATCCTAAGGTGCATCAATCATCACAAGGAGCTCTAAAATATAGTGCGAGTCTATAGCAAGGGACGTTGAGGCAGGTAGCCGAGTTTGCGGAGATATTCTCTATGTTTTCGGGTGCGGATTTCAGAGAAGAAGGGCTGCAACTCTTAGCCACATTGCAGGAGGCAAGAAGGATGGCTCGAGGCCAATTTTATGACCACGTTGGAGCAGTCTTACCTTGCAGATCAGGCCACGGACTATAGGTGACTTTGATGACTATTTTGTGCATGATTTTGGGGTGTATATCTCTGTTTACAGGGCCATAGTGAGGGACTGGTACAACAACAGTTGGGTTGTGAAGTTTAGGGGGACGAGAGGCCTAGAAAGGCCCTCCTAACCAGGCCTCAATCTCTAAGGGAAGTGAGGCAAAACATGGGTATTCTCCTTGTATGTTGGGCTTGTTTATTTTTGAGTTGATTGTTGTAGGGAGCTTTGTGGAAGTGCCCAAGTCCTAAAACATCATCTCGGATACCTAGGAACCTTCAGTTGAAGTAAGCGGCCTGTTTGGAGAAGATTAGGACACTGGTGCTGGTGTAGGCTTGTTGGTGTGCCCTAATCAAACTAGTAGATGCACAAAACCCTAGGCAAGAGAGCAACAATAGGGAGTTGCAGATGGTCTCTTGGTGATGATTGGATGCTAGGTGGATGGTTACCTAGAAGAGGACAAATTTGAGTCTGTTAGCAGCCATGTGGAAGGGTCTCTATAGGTGTTGGATGCCCTAACTAGGAGCAGATACTACAATGAGGATTGGTCACTCGTGGTTTATTGGAGGGTAGCGTGAGAGTGGACCAAGTGTGGACAAGGATTGGGCATTTATGGTTTGGTGGAGGACAGCGTGATAGTGCCCAAGTTGGAGTCTGGTGTGTATCATCTTCATGGACTTAGGTGGTTGCTAGAGTGGTAGTTGTTGATCTCAAGGGTTGATGAGCAAGAGGAGCAGTTGAACAACCCTAGACTTGTGTGTGGAGAAGGACTTCTACAACAGATGATGGCAATCCTCCTAGTCTATGTTCATTGTGGGAGATGGACGTCTTGTAGTGATAGGTGGCAACCCGCCGTGCCTTATGTTAGTATTCATTGGAGCAGCACAAGAAGACCATAGTGGGCTGAAGTCCCTGAGTAACTGAGGAGCAATAGTGGGTAGATTGAGAGTTGTACCCAAATGGAGTTGTGAACAACTCGACAAGAGTCTCGATGTGTTGTGTCCTTGATGGACTAAGGCACAACTAGTGAGAAGATTGGATAGCTGAGGTTTAGTGGCTAGATGGACTTGGATTGTTGATAGAGGTAGTGCTGCAGATCAGGAGCCGAAGGACTGAGTAGGTACATGGTATGACCGAGAGGAGCTGAGAGAGAGCGCAACAGCTAGATGGTCAGAGTATCTTGTTGAGGGTAGATTCGTTGTCGATGGATTGACACCAAGCCCCAATTTTGTATTCTTGTTCTAGTGGATGTATGAGGGCCATTATCCCTAGCATGGGAGCCTTAGATTGTTGTATTATTCAGTTTGATTAATATAATGAAGTTGAGTTGAAAATTGTAAAAAGTTGTCTATATTTTGTGCTCTAGTAGATTTACTGATGTTTATATTCTGCAGTGCCAAGTAGTTTTGTTGTGATTCCTAGTTTGGTAGCGTCAGTGATTTAAAATTCTATCCCAGACACCAAGGTCGCGGAAAAACAACATGGTATCAGAGCGTGTTTGAGCTACTTTGAGGGACAGTGAATCAGAGTGTGCACAGCGAAGCAACTCAGAGGGAGTTGTGAGTTTAGATCATGGAGCAGAGGATTTAGTTGAAGACATGGAGATGTGGACTTGGCTGGCTTGGCAACAAGATTGGATGGGAGTTCTAGTGGATTGGTGGAGAGCCTGGTGAACAACTGTTTGTTGTAGGGAAGATTGAAGATCATGGACTTCCGTTGATTTGCCATGGATTGTTGGGACAACTCGAGGATTGCTTGGCATGGATGAGATCAGGATGATCGAGATTGCTTCATGTGATGGACTACAGGTTGGCAGGCTAGAGTTTTCATCACATCGTGATGTTGCATATTTGAGATTGGAGGGATTTTCATGAGTTGTATTTGACCCAGGAGGATGAGTGCTTGTAGGACTGAGCCAATGGAGATCGTGTAGGCCCAAAGGAGTCTAGCCTTAGAGGGAGGGAGCAGCCCTATGGAGGTTTGGGATCTTCAGGTTCAGATGTGATGAGGAAGAGGCAATACCGAGATTGCTGGGTTCATTCAACAGGGTATGTTGCAGTGATGGACACCAGATGGGCTAGTGTCGTCGATAATGATGGTTACTTCCTAGCCTTGGAAGTACCTTCTTTGCTAAGAGGGAGTGTTGATTTTTGTAGCTTGGGAGGTATTCCAAGCCTTGAGGATCGAGGGTTTGGAGGAAGGAGCTCCACAAGTAGCCTTGTTTTGCACCCATTGATGTTTGGGCCAAAATCGTGACAAGATTTTGGCATGTGATGGATGGAGATGATAGAGGATGTTGAGAAGAATTCAACACAATGAACATCATCAAATTTTGAGGTCTACAAGTGAAGATATTAATTTTTATGTGTTATGGTGGGTAAGGAGGGACTTAAAGGCAAGTCGGCCTTGTGTTAGAGGTGCCCTTTGGAGGGTTGTTCGATCCCCACATGAAACATATAAATAGAGACTTTGTGAGACCTCATCGTGACATCCTAAGGTGCATCAATCATCACAAGGAGCTTCGAAACATAGTGTGAGTTTGTAGCAAGGGAGGCCGAGGCAAGTTGCCAAGTTTGTGGAGATATTCTCACTGTTTTTGGGTGTAGATTTCAGAGAAGAAGAGCCGCAACTCTTAGCCACATTGTAGGAGGCAAGAAGGATGGCTTGAGGGCAATTTTATGACCACGTTGGAGTAGTCTTAACTTGCAGATCAGGCAACAAACTATAGGTGAGTTTGGTGACTGTTTTGTGCATGATTTGGGGGTGTATATCCCTATTTACAGGGCCACAATGGGGGAATGTTATAGCAATAGTTGGGAGGTGAAGTTTAGAGGGCCGAGAGGCCTAGAAAGGCTCTTCTAACCAGGCCGCAGTCATCTGTAAGGGTAGCGAGGCAAAACAAGGGTATTCTCCTTGGATGTTGGGCTTGTTTACATTGCTGGAGTGGGCAGATTGCTTCAGGTTTGAGTTGATTGTTGTAGGGAGATTTGTGGAAGTGCCCAAGTCCTACAATGTTACCTTGGATACCTAGGAACCTTTAGCTGAAGTAAGCGACCTGTTTGGAGAATATTAGGGCACTGATATAGGGCTGTTGGTGTGCATTAACCAGACTGGTAGATGCACAAAACCCTAGGCAAGAGAGCAACAACAGGGAGTTGCAGATGGTCTCTTGGTGATGATTGGATGCTAGGTGGATGGTGTCCTAGAAGAGGACAAATTTGAGGAGTCTGTTAACAACTGTTGTCGCACAAAGTCTCTAGGCACCGCGACAATGCTCAGAGTAAGTGCTATCACTCTTATCCTCACTCCGTTTAGACTCTCTCCTAGACAAGTCAAGTGGGGTAGTCCCTAAGGTGAATGGATGAAGATAGTTTGTGGAACACAGGCTCTAGGAGATTTAAGGATGAAAAACTTGATGAATTTAGAACAAGTCTTGGTCAGTTGAGATGGATCGATTAAAATAAGACACAACCACAAGATAAAAATGATTATAGACCAGTGCCTTTATATTGAATTAACCATAGACTAAAAAAACAAGTTATCCAGAGCAATTTAGAAATGTGACAAAGTGACTATCCTGAATAATTAAATGTCAACACCCAAAACTTTATCATGCAATACATTCTAGCAATTAAATCCTGTGAAGAATTATGAAATTTAATGCTACGCAATGATTCTAGATTTAAAATGATTTTCATTAATAACCAAGATCTAGAATAATTTATCATTCTCCAATAGGCAATATAATTTTTAAAACATTAATCACCCTTGCCAATAGAGAAATCAATACCATGAAAGGACACCAAGGAATTTTAGATTAACAATTTAATTATTTCTTAGATAATTAATTTAATGTGGTGAATGAAGAAATCAAATGACTAAAAATCAAATCAAAAGACCTTAGTCAAATTCAAATTTTTATGGACCGCAGGCCACATAAAAATAAAATTTTCTTAAATGTAAAAGCTCAGATCCCTCTTTGATTTAATTCCTTAGCCATTCTAAAGTCACCAAACAAATTTTAAATTTTTTAGATTTTTTAATGCTTTTTAAATTTTAGAATTTTTTAATGTTTTTAAAATTTTAAAATTTTAGATTTTTTTTTAAAACAAAATCAAAATAATGAAATATAGAAAAATCAAAACATAAAAACCAAAGTCATAAAAACAAATAAAAGGAAAAGGAGAACCACCAAAACAAAAAATCAAAGTTAAAATAAAAAATGAATCCGGAAATTAACAAAAGGTAAAAAAATCAAAACAAAAGAAAACTAACTAAACTAACCTAGCAATAAAAAAAAAAGTGAAACTTAAACCTAACCTAACGCATACATAAAATTCAAGTGAAATAATAAAAAGAAAAAAGTCGAAATGTTTGCTTTGTTGTGTTTATGCAGGACGATGACAAAGAGAGGAACGCAGGTTAGGGAGAGCTTGGGCAGCACGCAGATGGAGATGTAGACTTCGACGGAAGAGGGAGAGTGCTGTGGGCAAAGGAAGGAGGAACACGCAGGGAAACACAACAGGGTTGCAAGGTTTGAAGGCAGCGATGGGAGGATCCGCGGGGAAGGAGAGGAGACAGGTTGAGAGAGATGGCAGCGAGGGAGATGGGAGGCAGACGCAACAAAGAGCATGTGCTGGCAGTGAGAAGGGAGAAGCTTGAGGGGACGAGAACGCTTGATGGAGGAGAGGGGTTGCGGAGTAGGGATAAGGAGGAGATGCCTGCGTTTTGATGGGTGAGAAAGAGAGTAGTGTACGGAGCAATGGGTTTGTAGAAATCGAAAGTTGGGATAGAGGGATGAAAGCAGCAAGAAAAATTTTGAAATTTGCAGCAAAGAGAGGACACATATCTGAGTTGCAGAAAAATGCAGGCAGGAAGAGGATCGGGTTTCTAAAAAAATTTCAAATATTTCCACAGAGGAAGAAAAACTCGACAGAAAATGGTAGCCAAAAAACCCTTTAAAAAATTTCCAGAAATTAAACCAGTATACTTTTGCTTCAAATTTTCTTGAAACCCTTGTAAAAATGTCCAAATTTAAAAATTTCAAGCCTTGGAACTGTAAAATAATTCCTTTGCAAAATGGTATTGAGGCCAGATCTTACCCTCTAGGGCCTAGATTTGGCTTCAAATTAAACTTCTCTTTCAGATTTGCAACCTATATTTGCGAAAACGAAAAATAAAACACCCAGAACCCAGATATACAAAAATAAATAAAACCCCAAAAACCCAAATCAGAAAACCAAGAAAATTACAGATCTATGCACAAGAATTTTAGATCTATCAGATCTGAGGCTTATGAGTCCAACTCCGCTCCCAGATTTGATAATCTAAGGCTCTCAATAACCAGATCTATCAATTTTCCACATAAAAAGTTAAATTTTTAAATTTTAAAGGAGGTGCTTAACTCAAAACCCTTCGTATATCACCAATAAAATTTTATGATAAGCCCAGAGCTAATTTAGCTGGGCTCTTCAAAAAACATAGGTCGGCAGTTGGCTGGTCCAATTGAAAACTTCCCCTAACACCCGATGATCTCACTCAAGATTTCCCTGCAAAATTCGATCCAACCATTAAAAATAGAGTGAGAAAATAATAATAAAACTTAGACAAATAGAGATACCTGCTATTATGTGCAAAATTTAAATTATTATTTAAACCCCAACAATTGAGCAAGATACTTGTACTCATATCACTCTTCAGAAGCTATCATCAATGGCTTTAGAAATAATTATGCATGAAAATAAAACATCTTACAATATTCTCATGAAGAGTAACACCAACAGAAATTAACACCAAAGTCTTTCTTTATTATCCAGAAAAAAGATTACATCAGAGCTTTTTGCTAAGCATACGACTCAGAGATCGGATAGATCAACTGACAAATGGCTTTCTTTTTAAAGATAAATCGTCCAACGGCTAGTTCGAGTGATCCTCGTGAAAGCAATCTCGACCGTTGATGAAGATTAAATTTCTTTAATCTCATCTGTCGAAAATTTTAATTAAATGCATTTTAATTAACTTAAAAATATATTTTTTTGAGTTAATTTCCCCAAAAATTTGTTTTTGACTTAACCCCCAGGGATCAAAGGTTTAAAATTTAGCAAAATAATTAATTTACTTTAGTCCCGGGACCTTTTAAAATTTAATTTTTAAGGACCGATGAATTTTGCCTTTGGAGAATTAAAATTTACCTAGGACCTCGAATTAACAAAATTTCTGGCTTAGGATTTTAATTAATTTTTGGTCAGAAAATTTAATTAATCAACTTATGAGGGGATAAATTATTTTTCCAACCCTCAAGACACTTTACATCATGATTTTCATATTTTTTACATCATAAGGGGAAAACCCATTTATAATAGACCCTCACAGAGTCTACCCATTTCTGTGACACAAATATAATCCAACAGACCAAGCAATTTGTAATAAAATAACCTTAACCAAATAATTAAGATTATTCCCAAATCACTTTTACATAAACTTGATCTAGAACATTAGGACTTGCCTAAGATCCTAACGACAAAATCCATTCCAGCTTTTTGGGGTAAGACTGAAGGAAAACTCTGCCGACCATTCGAGAATGGATCGGTGAGACAAAAAATCTCCCAGAATGTAGATCGCCACTAGAAAAGTAGGTTTACCTAGGTTGTTACATACATGACACAGATTTGCTGAGATTTTTTACATCATATACATGTAGAATGGTTTTACATTATAACATCTTGGAAATCAGGATGATGATAATAGCTGAACGACACAGACACATCAATCAGGCTATCCCTTTTGCGAAAAAAGAGGGTGTACTGCTATGGGTGGTTGACACGTAGTGGTCAACAACAGCCCCGTGGAAGTGTCTCCATAGGTGTTGGATGTCCTAACTAGGAGCAGATGCTACAACGAAGATTGGTCACTCGTGGCCTATTAGAGGGCAACATGAGAGTGGACCAAGTGTGGACAAGGATTAGGCATTTATGGTCTGGTGGAGGATAGCGTGATAGTGCCCAAGTTGGAGCCCGGTGTGCACCATCTTCATGGACTTAGGTGGTTGCTAGAGTGGCAGTTGTTGAGCTCAAGGGTTGATGCTCCAGAGGAGAAGTTGAAAAGCCCTAGACTTGTGTGTAGAGAAGGACTTCTACCGCAGATGATGGGCAGTCCTCCTAACCCATGTTCATTGTGGGAGATGGAAATCTTGCAGTGATAAGGTGGCAGCCCTCTGTGTCTTATGTTAGTCTTCATTGGAGTAGCGCAGGAAGACCATAATGGGTTGAAGTCCTTGAGTAGTTGGGGATCAACAGTGGGTAGATTGGGAGTTGTGCACAAAAAGAGTTGTGAACAACTCGACAGGAGTCTCGATGTGTTGTGCCCTTGATGTACCAAGGCACAACTAGTGAGCATATTGGATAGCTGAGGTTTAGTGGCCAACAGAGTTGGATCGTTGATAGAGGCATCACTGCAGATTGGGAGCCAAAGGACTGGGCAGGTACAGGGTACGACCAAGAGGAGCTGAGAGAGAGCACTACAGCCAGATGGTCAAAGTATCTTGTTGAGAGTAGATTGGTTGTCGATCGATTGACACTAAGCCCTAATTTTGTATTCTTGTACTAGTGGATGTATGAGGGCCATTATCTCTAGTACGAGAGCCCTAGATTGTTGTATTATTCAATTTGATTAATATAACAAAGTTGGGTTGAAAATTGTAAAAAGTTGTCTATATTTTGTGCATTAATAGATTTATTGTTGTTCATATTCCGTTGGGCAAAGTAGTTTCGTTGTGATTCTTGGTTTGGTAGCGTCAATGATTTAAGATTCTATCCCAGACACCAAGGTTGTGGAAAAACAACAATTAGACCCCTCTCCTTCTAGAATAAATAAGGGCCTCGATTCCCCTCAAATGGCATCATTCCAAGCTTATCATTTATGTTTATTCTTTCTTAAATTTCAGAGGCCAGGGCAGTCACACAAATCTTAGGAAGTATGCCAAGTTTTCTAAGGGCTTTTGGGATTTAATGATTTATCCTTCTTATGGTTACTCGTTGGGTTGTATCTGAGTTTCTGAGGCAAAATTTAGTGATATCTGTGGCAAGATTTCAGACTGTTCTGAGCACAATTTCAGTCATCTTTGAGGCAATACAAACCTAGTTCTTGAGGCCTATTTTTAGCCCTCCTAAGGCCTGATTAGAGGTGCAATTTTGGCCATCTTTGAGGCAGGATAGACCAAATTTTTGTTGTATATCTCGGCCCTCCCAAGGCACATCCTAAGGCACTGAGGCCCATCTCTTGAGGCAAATTAGGCCCATATTGAGGCATTTGTTTCGGCCTTCCTGAAGCAAGTCTTAGCCTGATTTGAGGCTATATTATAAGTTGATTTTTGGCCTGATATATGGCCTTGTCTGAGGTTTCTTTTGAGGACAAGGAGACTGAGTTTTGTCTGACTCTTCAAAGACTTCTTCTGCGGTTTAATCCAAGCATTCTGTGAAGACAGAGTTGTGTTGGCTGAAATTGAGTTAAGTGCCAAAGTTTAGGGCTGACTAAAGATTACTGAAGGGGGCACAGTTCTGTAGCATACTCAGTATGAGTTTGTAGGCTGTAGTTAAGGAGAGATTAAGGTCTGTTTTGATTGCAGATAAAGGGTAATTTTAGGCCATTGTTAAGCCACAGTCTGAGGTGACTTTGAGCATCATTCATAAGCAAAGTAAGGTTTGTTTCAGACCTCAGTCAAAGGGAACATTTCTTCCGGTCTACTCTGGCATAGAATCCCTTTGGCTTGCTATGGTCTGTTATGGCGCAGTGTCTGCTATGATAAATACAATACAATCTAGTGAGATCTGGTTCAGGTTGTTAGGGTCCTATAATATAGGAATCAAAGTGTGTTTGCCTCTTACTATTCATCTTGGGAGTCTGTTTGTAACTTTTATCCTATGAATCACTACGTGTGACAAGGTGTTATAAGGTGTACGTAGGTGATAAGTATGCTCCTCAATTAGTTTGAAGCAGAAAAAATCAATTTCAAATTTGAAGTTCAGAGTCTGCTGCACAAGTTGGAGTCAGCTATCTTGAAGGTCTGCAGGCATTGAAAAAACTACTGCAGGGGTTACAAACCATCACAATGCCATTCCAAACATACCCAAAGTTCTGCAACCATATCAACCATGGAGGTGTGCCACACTCTGCTACGAATTTGTTGCGAAACTGACTATTTTTGTCATCATTTTAAAAAGTTGTTTCCGACCAAATGGAGCTGAATTTTGGAAAACCAAAAGAGGTTTTCGTCAAACACGGACCAAAGAACAAAAACCTCCTTCAATTTCTGCATAGGTGTCATATATTGGAAGAGTCAAATGCATCTTTACAGTCTATTTTTTAGGTTTTGGCATTTCCTATTTTAGTTATGATGTTTGGGTGCAGATTGTGAGGAGTTGGAGAGGAATATTTGGAAACTGAGAGAGGTTTCTCTCAAGGACACTCTCATCTACAAAGCCCTCCTTCGGTTTTGTAACATTTGTCAGGATTCAAGATATATGAGCTCATCTTTGAACCCTATTTTTCCAGAAATTCAGTCCCCTCCGCTGCGCAAACATATCAGTCCCCTTTGCTGTGCAACTACTGCACAAACATATCTGTCAATTTATTTTGGAAAATTTTGAATGTTGGAACTCATGGAAGTAATTTTGGTTATTGGATAAGTGTAGATAAGTTTAAAGTCATGTAGTTTTAAGTTTTAAAGTCAAGTGTCGATAAGTTCCAACTTGGTTGATGTTTCTAAAGTGTTAGATCTAAGACTTTTGTGATCTATATTGTAAATAGTCTTGATATTGTAAAGTGTTTTAGTCTTGATACAACAGTTTCTATTTTTTTTGTATAACAAGTAAAGATGCATTGCATCTAGACCGTTCAACTTTTATGAAGTGAATTTGATCACCTAGAGTGGTAATTCGAATTCCTATTTGTCTATAATGATGTAAAGACACGGAAAATAGTTTCGGTTGAAGTGGAAGGAAGCTAGTCTACATCTTTTGCAATTCTGTGACATTCTTCCAAGTGAATAGAAGAAGGCAGATGCAATTTTGACAATGAAACTCGTGTCAGTGCTTATTGCTATATGCGTTCCTTTATGTTTTGTTTCTAATATATATTTCCATGGTGTAAACATTCTTCATGCTCAACTTGAAAAGAATATCTCAGAATTCGCTTAGTGCTCTGTTTTAGATCAGCTGATTAGATGTGTTTTCTTTTCTTCTATGGCAATATGAATTTATCAGTATTTTGATTCTCTAATTGTCATCCTTTCTAATGCTGCACTCATCCACTCACTACAACGAGATTTGGTTAGATATCAATAGGCCTGCCTATCTTGCCTCTGCTAAAAAACCCATCATAGCCCTTATTCATTTGAACCTAAGAACAATGGTCTGATATGAGGTAGATCTAGTTTCTTCCACTTACCTTCAAACAAGAACATAAATTCACCTTTTTGATCCTTATAGCCAGCCTAATATCAAGAGTTTTTAGTCACTAGATTGACTGAAAGAAAACACAGTGAGAGAGCCCTCTCCAAGGCTAGTAGGATTGGATCCTAGCCTAAAAGAGGTTTGTGGTTACCTCTGAGATTTCTCTCTTCAGCCTAGGGAAATTTACGGAGTGCTAACACAGGTATATGATTGTGTACTGATGCAAGTCAACAATCAAGGCAAATCGCGAGTAAAGGCATGATCAAGGCAATGGCAACATAAATAATCGCATGGTGGCACCTTCTTTGATCAAGTGCACAACACTTTCCTTCTGTATGCTCTGATGCTGTGATATGATATTTGTTGTGTCGCATTGAGCTAATGTATGGGTGTGTGGTTGTATTAGACTTCTGAGAGTGATCAACTGGAGAATCAATCTTTTGTAGTCAAAGTTCAAGTGTAGGTTGATCAGAATTATGCCTATCCAATATGAGCGTGTAGGCTGATCAAAATTATGCCTATCCAATCTGAGCACATCAGTGGATGTTTTGGCATGAATAAGCTTTGGACCTAGTGAGATGGTTATATTACTGAGTGTTGATCGTATACAAGTTGTTTAACTAGTAATATGCATATTTGCCAAGATAGAGTATTGCATGGTTATATCTACATGGTTGAGTGAGCAAGGCTGGTTGTTGAATGTTGCTAATGATTGATAGTGAGTATGTGTTGAGAGCACTGTTAAAGCGATTAACTAGGGCTTAAGTTGTGAAGAGATCTTTATATCACTAGTAGTGTGTTGTATTCTGATGACAAAGAGGTTGCTGCTAGGTTGTCCTAGTATGTTTGTATGGCTAAGTCCTATTTGAGTTGGTATGTTGTAGAGACCACATTAATGCAATATATACGCTGTTGCTAGGGTTTGACAAGTGAATGTGTTGTTTGGAGAGCAGGGAGAGCTTGCTTATATTACTGCTTGAGTGTATCTTGGTGAGGCCAAAGGGTAGGAGCTATTAACGAATGTGATCAACAATGATATTGATGCATTGAAGAACCTAGAGATGTGCTGTTGTGGGATAAGTATCTGATTGCTACCATTGTGCACATATGATTATTGAGCTAGGATTTTGTATGGCCAGAGTTTCTTAGAGTTTATTGTTGATGGGACAACACATTCATGTTTGTAACAATGCAGTGACAACAATGATCAAGCGCAGTGGCAAAAGGCAATGTGATCTACGACAACATAATCTATATCATTCTTTATCTTCTATCCTAAGGGTGGCAGGGTGGTGCAAGGCGAAGATTGAAGTCCCCTTCATGTTGGAGCCTGAGAACACTTCAGGGTGGCGGGGTGGTGCTAGGGCAACAAATTGATGCTAGTATGGTGTTGGAGCATCCTTCCAGTTGGAGCTGTTAAAACTAGTGTGTTGGAGTGTGATATTCCTAATGGAAAATCAACAATAGATACCAAAAACAATGAACTTGGAAGAACAACAAAATGAAGTAACAATGGCCCCAAATTTTGTTAATTTTAGGGCTAGATTGTTCTCAATTGTAGATAATTGCATTTTAAAACTTTTTTAAATATTTTCACATTCCATTCACCCCATATCATCATAAGCAATTATATAGAGAGAACATTAACATAAACAATGTAGCGGAACAATAAGGAACATTAGAAGAAAAACATACACAATAGAGACACCTTGATTTAGGTCAGAGACCAGGACAAAACCCTACAATGGGGAAAACCCAAAAATCAATTCTTCTTCTTCTTAAATATTCATCAAATGTTCAACTGAGATACCATCCAATAGTACAATGAGACACAAAGCTTTCAATAACAATCACATTAGGCTTCCTAGGGCCAACCTTGGATCATGCCAGATCCTCTTGAGATGGCAACAAACAATTATATTCATAGGTCCTCCACAAAACCTCTCTAATGAAACCATAATGCTGACTCCATATCACTTGTCACAAGTAGCAGATATCCTAAACTTATATAGCATACATATAGTTGCCATAAGAGCATAAGTCACTATTGTGTATCTTGGGCATATCAATCATTGTCATAACAAAAGGTCACTGCCAATGCCATCCATCATTCACCGCTATCATAGGCACAAATGTTATTGAACATGTATCACTGTCATACATCACTTAACAAGAATCATTGTCACACATCACTGAACTAGAACCATTGCCATACTTTATTGAACAAGAATCACTGTCATATACCACACTATCATTAGATAACTGTTATACAACACTGTCATTAGGTCACTGTTATACAATACTGTCATTAGGTCACTATTATACAATACTGTCATTAGGTCACTGTTAAGCATTGTTGTCATTCACACTATCATTAGGTCACTGTTAAACATTGTTGTTATTCATAGTATCATTAGGTCACTACCAAGTATCATTGCCATTCATAACTATCAAAAGAGCATTGCCATACGTCCTAGCCATACATTACAAGAATCACTCACCACCAAACACCATAATAACCACTGCCATACATAAACGACTAAGATTGGATTTGGCTTGATCCATGACTTTTGGAACCTTCTAACCCAGTTTTATATTAATACTCATTAATATTTTATTTTTCCGAAGTTTAGACTTAGGAACTCCATAAAAAATATTAATTATTTTAATATCTCCCAAACCGGGTACAATCTGTCCAAACCATTTTTGGGTCTTGGATATCTCATGCGCTTTAGCCTTTCCACCAATTTTCATGGCTAAAGCACATCCGATGCTACCCCAAATCAACACTCCCTCTTAGCAAGGATTGTGCTCTAGTAATACTCCTCACTGAGCATCACTCTGATTATACGGCACTGGTACCTGTGCTGATGCTAGGCCTCCCCGCCCAACATCCTCTGCACTGTTGCATCCTGTACTGCTGCCCATGGCCGTGCCACTGCCACTGCTGCATTCGTACGACAACTCCCTTTGCATCCGTGCTGCTGCTGGTACTTCCTCCCAACACTGCTTCTGCACTGAATCCCCCTCTCATCATGTTGCATCGTGCTACTGCATACTTCTACTGGACTGCAACTCAGCTACTGAGAAGTAAGTAATTGATCCACCCAACTTCTGACATCTCTGTCAGGCTAGAAACACTGTCAATGCTGAAGCTCCCTCTGTCGCTATCAAGTGCTCCCCCTACTGACCTTTGCGCTGCTGCAACAATTCCTTGCATCTCGCACCGTTGCACAACTCTCTGTGCCATTTTGCACTGGCGCAACATTCTCCGTGCCTCTCGCATTGTTGCAGCCTGCTAGCCTTGCTCTGCTTGGGGACTCCTGCATTGTAGCACTATCTACCGCTTCATCCGCATTCGTCTCTAACGACATCTGCCAGTCCTGCTACTCTCTCTTTGGGGCTCTCGTAGTAAGGTATAATCCAAGAGGTTGGGTACCTCAAGGATCCTGCCCCTCATCGTCTATAGTCCTCTTGACTATAGCTCGATGTCTACCTACTTGTTCTCTAGAGGTACGTGAGCAGTCATGGCACAATCCTCCTC
Organism: Pinus tabuliformis; assembly: GCA_031772625.1. Lineage (NCBI taxonomy): Eukaryota > Viridiplantae > Streptophyta > Pinopsida > Pinales > Pinaceae > Pinus > Pinus tabuliformis. The sequence continues at coordinate 885,512,148 of CM062813.1, forward strand.
GACTTCTTTCTCCACCTTCGCTGGTGCTGCCTTAGAGTTAGACGCCTCTCCCTTGTTCTTCTTCCTTGGACACTGGTTCGCATAATGACCTAGTTCCCCACAGTGGAAGCACTTTACCTTGGAGAGGTCATTCTTCTTCCTCTTTTCTTGCTTTCCCACAGATGCCAGAGCTGCATCCTCTTCCTCTTCCTTCTTGATCCAGACTCCTTTGCTTTTGCTTCTCGCCTTGCTCAACCACCTGATCTCCTCTTGACAAAGAGCCACCCACAATTCTTCCCAATCTGGAAGATCCGCCCAGCCTAGTATGCTCTGGACAAATGTCTCCCACTCCTTGGAGACTGCGTTAAGTGCGGTCCTTACCATCATCTCCTCATCCGAAGTGGCCCCTATGGAAGTCAGGTGGTCCTGGATCTCCTTGACAGAGGAAGAGATCTATTTGCTCCCCCTTCTGCAACTAGTATGATCGCAGCTGATTCTCAAGTAACATCTTCCTCTGCATGAAAGTATGCTGGTACAATGTCTTCAAGGTGTCCCACATTTCCTTTGTCGTCTCCTTCTCGGCTATATGTTGGACCACATGATCCTTGACCCCATCAAGGATGATGCATTTTGCCTTGGCCATTACCTCCTCGTACTTCTCATTACCTATTGGGTCAACTGGGATAGCCATTGTTCTCAAGGCGAAGCCCCTTGATGCAATGTCTATCTAGAATGGACAAGATCCTGGCCTTCCAGACCACAAAGTTGGACGCCCTGTCCATTTTGTCTTGATCCCTCAGTGCATTCACGGCCATCTCTCTGCGCTTTTTTCGACTCCTCCGAGTCTCTCTACTTCCCTATGGAAGTTCTCCTTTCGACTCCTGCTGAGTCTCTCTACTTCCCGCGTTGAAGTTCTCTACTAGACTCCCTCTGAGTCCTAATTTCCCTTCTGGAAATCCTCCTGCCAATCGTCAAGTTGCACCTCTCCGATCTTTTGTGCACCTGCAACACTGATCTAGATTCATTGGCTAGAAATCCGCCTCGGTAGCAACTCCCTCTACCTTGGTTTTGCCCTGTTAGGTACTGTTCTGACCATAGTGCCCAACCAGCTTTGCTCTCGCAAATTGCCCACAACTTCCTATGCCCCAGCAACTGAAGGATTGAGCCTCTAGGCTCTGCGCAATCCCGACACTGGCAAAACAACTCCCTCAGCCCATTGTGTCAACCCTCCTGGTCTCTGCATGAGCCTCTCTCTACCCTCCTTAGCCTCTGTGCTGGCGTCTCTCTGGCTTGGACTGATGACACAGTTCCTCTGCGTCAACCCTTCTTCAGTGGTTTTTGCAAGGATCAACTTTCTGTCACTCGGGACAGATGATTCTGCTGCAAATGCTCTACTTAGCTGACGCCTTCAACTCTCCTGTGATCTGCAACCACGCTCTGATACCATGTTGAAATTTCTAAGTCTATCTGATAGAAATTTAATTTGTATTCTTCTGGTTTATTTTTTCTACTTGTTAAATTCGAACAAGTTATTTAAAACATATAAATAACGAAATAAACACAATACAGTCTCAACATCTACAGATCATTAGCTGAAAGAAAACAAATACACAAGTGACACCGTTATTTTTGGACAAATGTCCCTGGAAAAACCTAATGCGGGAAAACTGGTGCAGCTATTCTGAGGGTTTATTAGTAGTTCCTTGAGTACAACTGGGTGCCAAACTGGCTCACCCGATAGAGAAAAACAACTGGAAGCAATACCTCTCTATTCGGAAACAGGTATTTAGAAAACTTGTCCCATGAAACCTTCTCCAGCGTCTGAAGCACTGCGCTGGCCCTTCTGGTCTATGCGCCACCCCCAAACCCCTTTGCGTTAGCCCTCTGAGGCATTGCGCAACCTCTGGGATCCTCTGCGTCACTCCAACTGCTCTCTGCGTGGATGACGCAGTCCCTCTGGGCTCTGCACTCTCTACTGGGCTCTGCGTGGCCTGCTCTGGCTGCTGCTTCTTGCTCTTTGCCTCTATGTTGGTCTGTTGGCACTGTCTCTGCCTCTCTATCCAGTACTCACTGCCCCTCGCTGCTGATCTCTGATTCAACTTTGCTTAGTAACCTGCTCTAGCAAATAGAATCACTGATCACTCTGGTGTATTCTCCAACTGACCTTCAAGCCTCCTCCTATACTTTTCCTGTTGGTCCTTCAACGGCCAAGATTAAATCTCTAATCAATGGTTAAGATTAGATTTGGCTTGATCCATGACTTTTGGAACCTTCTAACCCAGTTTTATATTAATACCCATTAATATTTTATTTTTCCTAAGTTTAGACTTAAGAACTCCATTAAAAATATTAATTATTTTAATATCTTCCAAACCAGGTACAATCTATCCAAACCATTTCTGTGTCTTGGAGATCTCATGTGCTTTAGCTTCTCCACCAATTTTCATGGCTAGAGCACATTAGATGCTACCCCAAATCAACAGTTCTCTGGCTTATGCTCAGGTCAGTGCTCTCTCCTATCTGGCATACCTCTTGAAGGAAGGTGGGTCATTTATCAAAGGTACACTAACCATTTTTTTAATCATGTGCTTTCATTTACTGTTAAGGGCATACTAATGTGGATCATAGGGATGATTGACCACTCTTGATTGTATGCATGCTCCCATACTCCACCTAGGAGATTATCCTTTGCCCTTAGTTCAGTGTGACCTCCCTTAAGGCCCTTTTCTTCCATTGTTTAGGGGTGGCACTAATAGGAGGTGTTGATTGATATAATGTGCTTAAGGTAATCCATATTTACCACTTTCCATTTGTCCTTTATATTCACATCCATTCTTTGGGTTGATGGACATTGGTCATTAGGAATGACACCTTATATCCACATATTTGAGTCCAAGCTTGGAAACTTTACCCTAAGAGGTTAATGCAGCAAAAAGAAAGTTAAAAACATATGAAGCCACAAATGAAAGAAAATGAAAAATGCAAAAAATGGCTGGGCTATGTAATAAGCACGTGGGCAAAAGCCCAGCATGAGATCTACCCCCTCATTAGCCATCACCCAATTCCTAAGCATTTCGTGCTATATCTAAATAGAGGAACTTAATGAATGTCCCAAGTTTGATGAGCAAAAAATTATTACATTTTTAAGGGATATTGGAAAAACATAGAGCAAGCTTGTTTCCCAAGCTTTGCAAGAAAGAAAAATAATTTTTTAAGGCTTGTCTTTTAGTGTTAGCTTCCTTTGATCGCTGTTGTTCTGATATAGATCTTTCAATATTTTCCACATTGAAAACAATGTCTCCTTCCCATGGAGACTTGAGACTATGTGGTCTCGAACTCCCTCTAGAAGGATTCTCCTCGCTCTAGCCACACATTTCTTCCATTCCGCCAATTCTGTAGCATTAGCTATTGCTGGCCTGGGGACTTCTTGATCAATGAAGTCCTTCAAACCGTTGTCCTCTAACACTGCTTCCATGCGATCCTTCCAGGCTATATAATTCGAGCTACCATCAAGGGCATACTCGAGTCTTAAATCATTGAACGCCATTGGTGAAATTTGAGATGTGATAAGAATTCAAATTCTATAATCAGGAACTTCAAACTTCTCCCTTCTCCCTTCTTTGTATACTGTTCTTCTCTTTGATCACCTTTTCTTTGATACCATGTAGAATTTCTCACTGTAGTTCAACAAATTCTGCAATATACTAAAGCAAAATACCAGATCTACTTCCACAACAAACTTTTCGGAAGTTTAATCGAATATGAGCAAGATCAAATAGAACACATATAACTGAGAATGAGAAAGAAATCACACATGAACACAGAAGAATACTCTGGGGAAAGCCTCAAATAAAAAGCCCGATCTCTGTATTATCATACAAGTGGAAATATGTTCAGATTACACAAAGCTTTAGCTCACAAGCCATCCAGCTCTCGATACAATCAAACAATACTGCTCATAGATAGTGAAAGGCTTCTCACAAACCTTCTCCTTTGCCCTCCAAGCCTCCTATTTCCTTGCGCAGTTTCTCCTGGTGTCTAATGCTGCCACCTGTGTGAATTTACCTCTCACACAACACATTATACTCAAAAGTAACTGCGCAGTCCTGAAGGAGATAATTCTTTCTGCATAGATGAGTTTCGTATATAGGAAAATTCCTCCAACTGATAGTACACTCTCCCTTCCTCTGATCTCAACTGTGTTTTTGACTGAACTGACATGCATGAGTTATTTATGAGAGAATATTCAGTTATCTGAAGTGCAGCAGTTACATACATGCATGCATTAACTAACTAAACTCACAATCAGTTTCACAAACTGTTGGAACTAATCTAACTGGACTTAACTCAGATAACTGAGCTAACTAATTACAACTCAAAGTACAACTCATCTTGATCTCCTTAATCAAGGGATAACTTCCTCAATCAATGGAGAAACTGTTGCATGTCTTCACATAGACTTTATGTTTGATTTCCTACAACTAATTAACTCAAGATGAATTAATTAATAATTTTACAAACAGCTGCTAAGATCAAATTCGAATTTTACTTCTCAATTTTAGTTCAAGGACTAACTAAAATTGGAATGTATCTCGAAATGCTATTTATAGCAGTGCTATTTTTAGCATTTCTATTTTATCATTCCTTATTGCTATTTCCAACATTGGTAACTAAGATGCTATTTATAGCATTTTTATTTTTAGCATCTCTTGTTGCTATTTTCAACACCTCAATATGAAGCAAAGGATTATGAATTCTGTTTTGCACAGTTTGTGTTTCTTGTAAGTTTTTCCAGTATTACTCATTATGTTTTTCTTCATATTCTTATGACTTTACAAAAATAACTAGGTAGGAATAATTGTGTTTCAATCTATTCCTATAAGCTTTCTGAAGTGATAATCATTAAAGAGAATGGATTAATGGACTATCTGTTTAATTAATTCCCTCTGAATCAATAAATCATTAGCATCTTGTTGTAAGCATAAGAATATTCTCTTGAACCTTTTGAACATTGGTCAGAGGTTTTCATACTTATGATTATGTAATTATCTATCTGAGAATTGTGATAATCATATTATTTTTTGTTTTCTGCTCACCACTATTCAAGCTTTATCACTATGTGAAATTTTATAGCAGCCCTTTACTGAGATATTGATATTATTCAAAGGGTTAGGTATATCAGTTCTATATTTGTTTTATTCATTGGTCTCCCAAATCAAAAAAAAAAAACCCCAAAACATTTATCTTAGATGCTCTGGCATTGATAGCTGACCACTATTATCTCAGAGGTACAACAGTATGTGTTTGATGTACACTATGTGTGTGTGCACACGGTTGAGGGAAAGGCACTGGGTGTTTGTCGGGTGCGAAAACCGATCAGGGGTGCGTATAGAATAAGGGCAAAGGTAGAAGCTAAGGATTGATTAAAGGATGAGTATCAATATTTTATTTCAATTTCATTATGCATGTGATATATGATTAATCATCTATGATGATTACATGTGATTTATGATTTCTAGTTTATGATGGTTACAAGTGATTTATGATGTTGATCTATGATGGTTGTGATTTGATCTAACTCATGCCTCTACAATTTATCTCTCTTGCCATCATTATACTCAAGATGCTAGACCTCCTTCAACTAGTACCGTGGTTGTGGCATCTTCCTTGAAGTCTTTCCCATTACATAACCACAATTTTCATATGCATCTATGGATTGATGGGCATGTTGCCTCAAAATCTTGGAGGTCCTTTAACTAGTATCATGGTTGTGGCATCTTCCTTGAAGTCTTTCCCATTACATAACCACAATTTTCATATGCTTCTATGGATTGATGGGCATGTTGCTTCAAAATCTTGGAGGTCTTGTGAGAGGACTCAAAAGACAAGAGCCAAACTAAGGGACAACACTATGAGGTGGAGACCCATTGTCACCATAGCTCACCACCTCCTGCTCTTTAGTGGACTTTCACCATAAGGGAGGCTTCTCTATATTGGTCACCTAATAGGTATTCAAAGTCTATGGCTTAGAGGTTACTAGGATAGGCTTAGGAGTAGCACTTAACTTAAGGACAAGGTTCAGTGTAACAAGGACAAGGAAAAGCATGCACTCTAAGAGAATTATTTAGGACACCTATGACCTAGGGCTTATTGAATACTCTAGGAAAATGGCTTACCAAGGTGCACAAGGCCAAGAAAAGGCTTGTGAAAGATAGGTATGATCAACAAATGGAGCAACAAGCCTTCAAGAAGCCCCAAGTTGAAGCCTAGGTTTAAGTTAGGGTTTTCCCTAGGGAAAAATTACCTAGGGCTTGTGACGTCAGCCCTAAAATGGAAGAATTGGTTGTGGGGAAGAGTTGATTTTCAGTCAATGAGACAAACCATGCGTAGAACCCTTCCACAAGCCAACATACTCCTAGTTGAGTTTAGCCGTAGCCATAGCCTAATGGCTTGCCTTGAAGGGCCATAAATATGAGAAAGAGAGAAGATAATTTTTTAAAGAATTTCTATGGTGTGATCACAAACGCTAATGGCCAGTGCTTGATCCTTGGGTGGAAGAATCTAAGGGAGACTTACTAATGGAAAAATCAAACCCTAGTATGGAATAAGGGCATTAAAAACTTTAGTTTTCAAAATACTAGCTATCACTTATGGGGAAATATAATCATTGAAGAGAGCTTAACATGAAGATTCATTCAAGGGATTGTCACACATTCTTTAGGATAATGCATACAATACTTTGTGAAGATTTTATGGACAAATATTCAATAAAACATAACATGTAGAAACCCTAACAACAACCATTCCATGCCATAGCCATAAAAAGATAATCAACATATAGAATACTTGCAAGAAATGCATGAATCAATCCTTTGTTATCCCAAAAGGATGCCTCCACAATAAGAGAGTTTCCAAAAGCATGATCTCCACAATAGATCACATCTCCACAAGTATACAAGACAATTTCAGTGAGGTCGAAATCTTCTAAGGAGGCTGAATTGTTCCACAAGTGATGATGAAAAATGAAAGTGAGGTGACCTCTATTTATATGAGATCTACCTCAATGAATTTTAACTAATGGAAGCCCTAAAACAAGTTTGATATGAGCTAGACCTTGGGCTACAAGCCTACCCACTATCTTAATGATAAAACAAGCCATAAATGCCCACATGTATGAGCCGTAGCCTCCAATAATGCTGACATCATGACATTTTAGGTCTCCAAATGCCATGCCATGGTGAAGTGAGGTCTGAAAAAGTGTCATAGTGCTAAGATCATCCAAGATTTGGGAGTGTACCCCAAATCCACCTTAAATCCTACTCTGGGTTCCCAAATCCAGCTGGGGGTGTCTCCATATAATCTCCATGGGTTTCCAATGATCAAAACAGGACCTCCTCTCTCCAGTGTTAGGGCTTCTCCAACTGCAACAAGCCCTCCCTATTCTCTCAATGGGAGACTATTTGCATTTGGTCTTTGAATCATGGCTTGCACATTAGGTAGTGTCAAGGCTAGCTTGAAGCCATGCTGGGTCTAGTGGTGCCATCATCAAGAGTCCTTTATGTTGGGTCAAAGTAGACCAATGCCCAAGGTTTTGAGGGTGCTTTGGGACATGTAACATTTGCTCAAGTCATCAAGAGGCCCACTCTCTTAATGTTGCATCTGGAAAGCAATCTTTCTCTCTAAAAAGACCTGGGTACTTGTGGAGTGGGTGCCCTCAAGGCCTAGGCTATTGTGGACCATCGAATAAAAATAAACATGAATTCAGTGAAAGAAACCACTCATCAAGGACTAAGATCAAATGAGCATCTAAGTGGACCAAACTTGAATGTTAAGGGCTTAATAATATTTCAAACAAGGATCACCTTCCGATATTTAAATAGACCAAGTTTCATAAAGGTGTTACCTACCTTGATAGAGGTGGCTAGTGGTCAACCCTATTAGATACTTCCAACCCTTAAGGAGAAGTTGCATTTCCAAGGTGAACCCCTCAATCAATAGGTGTTAATGTAAATGTATGACAATGGATGGGAAAGGCTTCATGGCCGAGTGCCATGTTCAAGGGGACCAGCTGATGGGGAGTCCAGATTCTGAGTGTATGAATGTAGAGGGAGCAATCATGGAGGCATGAGTTACCCTACTTGGCTTGTTTTTTCTACCCCTCTAATGTGCGTTTTACTTCTTGATAACGCTGAAACGTTTCGGAGTTTCTGAAACGGGTACGTTTAGAAACATCACCTCCCAAATATGGAAACGTCGTCCGAAACTTCAGCTGAACCATCATATATGTATATATATATATATATTTTATAAATAAGTGAATAACACATTATCTTGCAAGAAAAAAGGGAATAAGACCTATAGATGACAATTTAGAAGGAAAACCAAGTCTATATTATTTCTCATAGATGATTACATGATGGTGGAGTTTCAGCCAAGTTTCGGAGTTTCGGGTATACGGATATGGTCTGAAACATAGAGTTCCTAGAAGTTTTGTGCAACATAGGTTTATTTCTAGTTTTGCTAACTTCATTTCACTGCTGTTCCAAATTTAGAAAATTCCAGTTCAGTTCAGTTCTATTTTTGAGTTGCTTTTCTATTTATGATTTACTTTTGCAGTTTTATGAAAAAGGAAAAGAGCGCTAGATAATTTTAAGAAAGATAGGGCGCTAATCCCTATGAGAGGGTGAAGCTGAGGTGCATGTATAGTGTATTTCAGTCTAGGCACGGTTCTCCAGGAGGCCAGTGCATGCATGTCTGCATGCAGTATGGGCACTTTAGCCTAGGCATTTAGGGATAGGTTAATTTTTAGCGTGCAACACTAGCGTCCTCCTCTATAAAGAGAGGTGGGGTCTTACTACAGTTCAGTAGAAAGAAGCCAGTGATTAAGGATTTGAACTTTCCAGTATTTCTTGTTTTCAATGCAATAAGAAAGCGATGTGGTTTGAGTTTCAGATCTGCTATACATGATATAAATTTCATTTTGATGTGTTTTAGTTTCCAGTAAAAATCAGGTTGCAATTTTGATAGTACTGTCAATTTTCTGTATATCCTAAGTAGGAGTTTATGTTAGATTGCTTGGACTGTTACATTGTGCTGAGAATTGCAACAATGGATCCTGTCAACAGGCTTTACTTGACAAAATTATATGCTTAAATGAACACATTTTAAGCCTTTATATTATGTGAATTAAAGGAGATTGATTTGATCTTTCATGCCAAGGGTTCTGGAATGATTAAGTTGTTCCTAGACAGGGGAACATGAACACTCTCAAGGGTTCTCCATGTCGACCTTCCATGCTGCCCAATATGCCCAAAGAGTAGCATGTAACATGTCGGCTAGAGGGACTGATTCAGTGCTCAGTTAGCTAAGCCTTTAGGTTAGTAGTTCCTGTTTCTTACTTTTCAAGATAAAATCAGTTTATTGAATTTGTAATTTACAGCATCTCTCTTTCAGATACCAATATCTGGTTGCAGCCATAAGTGAGCAGCTCCATTTTACATGCATACGAATAAATTTTCCATTACTCTGGTCTGCTCAAGTAAATGGATAGTTATAAAGCACATGTTTAACAATGCTTGCTAGTAACAGTTTTTGTTAATGTTCATTCTGGATTATCTTTTATCACATAGAGGATAACTTAGATACGAAGGGGTTTGATAATTTGGATCAATATGTTGTTGTTTTCGCTGAATGCTTCATCGGAACAGCTTTTTTTTTCTTCGTGGCATTTTACAGTTATGCTACTTCTTCGGCTGTTGATCAAACAACGGGTATGACATAAGTGGGAATTTAATGCATTTTTCTTTGGCATTTCTTTGAGTTGTAGGAAGGTTGCCATTGTAGACCCTCGGCATTGTTACAGGGGTGGATTGTTTTTCTATTTCTAGAGCCATAGAAAGGTAGTCAATATCGACCCATGGCATTGTTACACGGGTTGAATTGATTGTTTTCAACATATGATATGTTCTTTTACCTTCATTGTGGGTGGATTGCTTGCCATGCGTTATCATGATTTTCAGAAATAGATTCTACGGGCTTTTATTTGATTTGCACTAAACATTAACTTCATTCCATTACTACCATTGAAGCGTATGTTCAACCTTCACAGAGATTCAAACTACATATATTGATCCTGAAGCTAATAAGCTGTATATGAACTACTTTTATTTCTCAAATAGCCATTTCAAATGTGATTACAAGATCACAAAAATGAAGGTAAAATCTATTTATGGGACTGTGGCTTGCATTGCGTTAAGTAAAGAAAATAAGTTGCATAGAGGTGATTATAGCTATGCTCCTATTTTTGTGGCTCTAGGCAGCTTTCATGTGTTTTTACTGAGCATGCATTTAGGCATACCATAGTTCAAGTAAACAACACCGTGAAATGTGGTAAACTTACGTTCAAGCACAAAATCACAGAATCATAGTTTATGACATAATTTGGGCATCTTGTCATTGTGAACTACAGTGTCATGCTTCGGCACTGTTTCGGCCATTTTGGAATTTGGACTGTGGCAACTTAAATAATAAATGATGTTAATATTTGAATATCGTTATAGTATAATTTTAAGCATTTATTCTTGAATGGTATTGATATGGTTAAGCAAATTTTCTATGAAATTTCACTTTTTTTGGGGCTAATTTTTCCTCAAAATATCTCAAGGGCTTCTAGCCAGTGGATAATATATATATATATATATATATATATATATTTGAACTTATACAATTTAAAGAGTACACTGTAGCTCAAACTTCAATATTCATTTTTTATTCTTTACTTGTTTTACTACAGAAGCATCTCATACATATTTTCACAACCCTTTAGCCATACACCATATATCTTAGTAAAAAGATGGTATTAAATGGGGCTTATGTCAGAACTTTCCCTTTGGGTCTATGTCAAAACTTTCCCTTACAGCTTGTTGCAATTTATTCTCCTTGCTTCCAAAGCTTTTACTTTTACTTGGTTAAACAGATGCTCTGATTTTCAACATGTTTCTGTAAGACATCTCCAATTTACAAGGGTTGTATTTGATTAGCTTACTTGAAGACATGAAACATTTGAAATTTATTTTTATTGATGAGAGGAGTTTTATAGAGAAATCACTTGTAAGACAAATTGATGCTCAAATTTGTGAAGTTTTTCCTGAAAATGTGCTTGTTCCTTTTGGAGGGGATCAATTATATTGGTCAGTGATTTGGGACAATTTTTTGATTGAGATCATAGTTACAGTGTGACCACCTGTAATTGGAAGTTGTATAAATTCATTTGAATCCTAAATCTAGGAAGTGCTTAGATGGATCAGATCTCTCTAGTTGCATTTTTTTCCTTCAAATTTCAAGGAATTTGATGCTGGTTGGTGTTTGATAATCTGAAGTTAAAATGGATCCAGGTTAATGCATATTATACAATCTGTCACAATCATGTTGCCGTACACCATAAATCACTAATGACATGATTGCCTTTAACATAATTTATGATGTGATTATGTTTCAATTTGCCCTCAAAGCTAGTTGCCATTTATTGTCCATGCTTTTGAGGTTTTGAGAGTTTGACATGATTAAAAATATATTCTGATCTCCAACATGCTTGTGTAAGGCAACATCCTTTGCATGAAGTAAAATGCAGGAGGTTCAAAGGGGTTCCAAGCCATGATCTTTTGCTGCATGCACCATATTGAACTATTTGTAAACTCCAATTTTGTTTGAATTTTAGTTCATTAGGTGGCTCCTGAATCTTATAATTTTAATGATTGTCATCACACCATTATGACGTGATTATGTAACAACTTGCTATCATATCTTGTTGTAATTCAAGTGTCAAAGGCTTTACATTTCATTAAACATATTCTGATTTCCAACTTGTTTGTGTGACAACAACACTCTTTTCATGAAGTAAAATGTACAAGCCTTTAAGGGGTTTTCATCCATAACCTTTAAGGGGTTTTCATCCATAACCTTTTGTTACTAGAAGCATAATGAGCTATTTGTCAACTTGAATTTTGGTTAAATTTTAGTTGATTAACTAGTTTAAAGTGTAACAACTTTAACATGACATAGTATCATAGTAGGTTATCTAATATATATTAAAGATTTCACAATGAGAAGTCACTTAGATGAAAGTATATACTAGGGTTTATATTTATTACCTTTTGGTTTTTTGGTAAAAAGGTTTCTATTAATATATAAACAATTTTACATGGATAGCTCGAGAAGCGGAGATGTTGGTTATCAAAGCTAGAGTCCCAATATTAACGTTAATTACATCCATACTCTATGAGTAGAGCCACTACAAAAACGTTTCTACTAATATATAAACAATTTTACATGGATAGCATGAGAAGTGGAGATGTTGGTTATCAATGCTAGAGTCCCAATATTAACATCAATTACGTCCATAGTCTATGAGTAGAGCTAAAAAACCTATAACCATTTGATGATAATGAAGGACCAAGGCAACGCAAGTGCCAAGAAGAGATAGTGCCACCAGAAATAGAGCAGGGACACTATGGTATACTAGATATAATGGTATTACAAGATCGTTCCAACAGAAGAGCAGTTCCTTGTAAACAACGCTGTGTGTGTGTGTGTCATTGGAGATATCGAATGTTGGACTACACATGGTTTGTGACAGAATAAAGCACAAAATAGGAACATATCAATCGTATTGCTGCCATCCACTGCATTGAGTGAGAAGAGAGATTACCGGTGTAGACCTTCAACAAAATTGTAAAAACATTTTCTAGAAAGACATTAATTAAGTTGAAAAAAAATAGGCACTAGAAATCCACTTCAGTCTGATATGGTCACTGGCAAAAGAAGAGATGTAGTTGGTTGTATATTGATGACATCAAGAGGCTTTGTGAGTTCATCAATTTTCGAGTATGACATGACATATTTCTCTACGCTGCGTAGATTTGAAACTATATCATCAAGGAAAAAACGAACATTCCTGAGCATTCTCTTCATATCTTCTTGTCTTGCAAAATTTTGTTAGTTATCCATCTACTTATCTTGCAGGACCAAGCGAAAGAATGCATCCATTTGGTGGTGGACTGCCAAAGTGTAATAAATGCAATCTCCTCTTCCTAAGTTTCCCTGGATCAGGAATCCATTTGAGATTTGCAACCCCCACTTTGGAATCAAAGAAGTAAAACTTATCACCAAACTCCCTTGACTCAAGGTGTCTGATTTTCTTTCATACCTTCGGAGGGACTGGGTTAAAATAAGATGCTATTGAATTCCATTTAAATAATTGCCGATGATGAGAAACTAAACTACTTGCCCCGCCTTGTTGATTTTCCATTCTCTGTCGAGGGGGCATTGTCACAATGGGGAGCAAAGGAACCACACAAACTTGGCCACTATAATGATGAACATGACCACACCCCAAAACTTGGATTGTCAGCATAAACCGACATACCACACGATCTATTTTCACAATTTGGAAAGGTTGTTTCAGATAAAGTATTCGAACATGACCAACTACTTCAATCAGAAAACAACCACCAATTTTAAACCAACGATGAGGGCAAGAGTAGAAACTAAGGTTTTTAGACCGAGAGCAAAACAATAACACATTATCATCAATGTACCATAACTAAAGTCTGTGGATAGTAAATATGGAGCGAGTGGAAAGACAAACTATTGATCTACGATTTTGTGGACCAAAACCAAAAATTAGAAACCAATGTGGACCATAAAACACATTACGAGACTAGAAGGGACCAAAATCTAAAACATTACATACTAAAAAACCCAATTGCTCTATTACCCAACGAGAGATGGAAATTCCCTTAAAAGCACATGGAGAAACTTCACGAATACCATACTCCACAAATCAGAACAGGACAATTAAAGGAGATACCTAGAGAGTCAATCCCTTGAAGTGCCAAAGTAGGAAGGACCACAACTAGTTCAAACACCAAACCTGTTGCAGTGTTATGTAGAAATAAGATGAAGAACATTGACCCCCTTTGAAAGTCCATAACTTAAGATTATAGAAAACACAATTCCACTGTCCTTGGAAAGAAGAGAGCATCCCAACTTGCTAGAAGATGAAAACATGCAACACCAACATCGTATGTAGAGCATGATAGAGGAAAAGAAGTGGCTAGTTAAGGATTTCTCCTCCCACCACCTCCGATCCCATCGTACCTTCATTGCGCAGAGAAAAACCCCATGCATTTATAGAAGAAGTATAGTGAAGAATGACCCGAGGTAAGAAAATGGTTTACAGGCTGTAATAACCCCAAGGAAGGACAAGTGTTGTGCTTGACACAATTATTAGAAAAACATTCCTCTTGTGATGTAGACCTCCATTAATGCCCTCAGATCGAACCTATCCCAGATGTTCATAGGAGTAATCACAACATGCACAAGAAAACTTGGCCATTGCTAGAAGCATAATGAGTTATTTGTCAATTTCAATTTTGGTTAAATTTTAGTTGATTAACTAGTTAAAAGAGGAACAACTTTAACATAACATAGTATCATAACATAGTATCCAATGTATATTAAAGATTTCACAATGAGAAGTCACTAATAGGAAAGTATCTATACTTTTATCAAGTACATTTCATTGTTCCCAATTTCCTTTTAAAAAATTCATACTTACACTAGATTGAGAAACATTGAGATTTTTGGTTGGATTATGTTTTTAACATAGTATCCAATGTATATTAAAGATTTCACAATGAGAAGTCACTAATAGGAAAGTATCTATACTTTTATCAAGTACATTTCATTGTTCTCAATTTCCTTTTTAAAAATTCATACTTACACTAGATTGAGAAACATTGAGATTTTTGGTTGGATTATGTTTTTAGGTACTAAGATATCAAAGGTGCATGATATGGGGAAATGGGTGTGAGATTACAAAATGAAAACATACTAGGAATGTCCCATAGGTCGAGAGTTCGACAGGCTCACCCTCGCCGGTGGCATCCTCTCTTTTGGGGCCCCTCCCCCAGAGAGTTGCTCGTCTCCTCCCATGTTACCTCTCCCATAGGTTGCTGGCCCTCTCCTCATGGGTCATAAAAGGCTTGATTAGGTTGTTGTGAGAGGGGTGGATGCGGAGGAAGAAGTTATGTGGGGAGGTTCCCATCTAGGGTATGGCAACGGGGAGTGGCCAATAACCCAGAAATAGAACCACTCTATAGCATTTCTCTAGGGGATGTGCGAATGGGAAGATCATAGCATGATACCCATGTTTGCAGGCTGAGGAAAGCCCCATATAAGGGTTGAAGCAGGCAAAGTGACTCGCAAAGTCATTCTTTACAAAATAACTCACCTTCTTCCGGATGCCTGCAGCAGCGATCGTCTGACAATCGATGTAGCCCTCCATCTATTTCTTAGCTAATTGATCTTGCTGTAGCGGCGGCAAAGTGATGGGGCCTTCGGCCAACCTTGCGCCTTCGGCCCACCTTGAGCCTTGAGCCTTCGGCTCACCTTGATGGGACACCCAACCTTGAGCCTTCGGCCAACCTTGAGCCTTTGGCTCTCCTTGACCCTTGAGCCTTTGGCTTTGAATCCCTGAACCTTGAGCCTTTGGCCCAACCATCCATCAACTCGACCATAAGGGAGAGGGTTGCCATCGCCGTTGTAGGCAGACCAATGACCGGTTTGGTTCTCTTTTTTTGGCTAACCCCTCAAAGATTGGCAATGGGAAAACTTTATATGTATATATATAAATATAGAAAACTATATATATATATATATATATATATATATATATATATATATTGTGTAAGAAAGCGTTATTAATAAATGAGCAAGGACAATTAAATGACAAACAAACAAGAACAATTAAATGACAGACATAAATGATGAGTAATGTTCCACCATTGGTCATATTGAGATTGCCATGGTTGGTAATCACCCTTTTTCTTACCTTGATCCTGTATGAACCTTAGTCAATACAATTTGATTTTGTTGAAACTATCTAATGCAAGTGTAAAATATCATAGTTAACAAATGATTTTCAAGTGATGTGTACTTTTTTGCAAAGGCTATGATATATGAGTTTGAATCAATGCCACCAACATTGGGGTACATTAAGGGCTTGGTGCTTTTGGTTAAATGCCAATCCAATACCCTCATGCATGATATAATTGAATGAAAATATTGTAATCCTGTGAAGTTTGAAAATTTGAAAACTATTTGGTCAACTAAATTTTGAATTGAATATGAAATTCTACTTTCTTCATATGAAGTTTGATTAGGTTGGAACTATTCACAAACATTTTGGACAAGTAATAATAATATTAAAAATGAAGTAAAAGAATAAAAATGAAAGAAAAAACAAATGCCAACTTTTAAAAAGATTAAAAAAGAATAATAAAGGAATTGCCAACTTAAAAAAAATTAGATAAAAGAAAATGCCTAACTTTGAAAAGGATAAAAATGAATGATAAAGAAAATGTTAACTTTGACTGTGGAGAACTTAACATTATCATTAATTGCTAACATTTTCAGTCAAACTTATTGAAATTTGAGGTTGTCATAATAGGTGAATTTAGTTTTGGAAATGGGTTGTATGGATGTATGCTAATATAGCTTGGATTTGGCCATGCAAAATGCATTTCCCATAATGGAATGTGCTTATACATAGGAAACATATGATGCTATACCTTCTGGATTTACATGTTTTCGTATGGAAACAAGCTTGTTACATCCTTGTACTAGACATTTCTTGCAACATAACTCAAATGTCATGACAACATCCCTTGCAAAAGTAAAATGTACAAGGGCTTGAAGGGTTTTCAATCCACGACCTTTCATTACATGTACAATAGATTGTAAAATTCAATTGATTAAATTTTAATTGACTAATGAACATAAATTCTTACAACTTCAATATAATATCACAATATAGTATCCAATATATGCTAAAGATTTTACAATGAGAAAGAAAATCTCTATTCTTTCTCCGAGTACAATTCATTATCCTTAATTTCCTTTTTGAAAATTATTGTTTACAATTGATTGAGAAATGTTGAAGCTCTTGGTCCTTGGATTAAGTTTGCAGGTACCAAGGTGTTACTAGTGAATGGTTATAAATGAATTTTGTTATTGATTAAATGACTATTTTTTCACTAAGATGTGAAAACTACAAGGAAAAATTATATAGAGAGCAAATCACAATACCTCATAGATACCATTTTTAAGATGTGAAGAATGTATCTAGAAATAGGAAACACATATCCCAATGTAAATGAAAAGCACAAACATTTAGACGCATAGAAAATGGAAAAAATTATGAACAAATGAATTATATTATCTTGTACATTTTATCAACATACATTAAATTTTGAAGAAAATTTTAAATGAGAAAACAAACCTTGGAAAATATTGCATGCATGAGTTAATATAATTATCAAAATCTTATGGTTCAACATCAAAGTGAAAGAGGAGAGGCTCTTGTTTCATGTTAGAAATTTTTCGAAGATATAATGTCATTCCAATTTTTTCATGACACAACACATTGCATCAATGGATATTTCTTGAGGTGCATCAAGAAGATGGTGAGTGATGTGACAAGCCCATCGAAGAGGATTTTCCTCAATAAGTGTGAAACCAACTAAAGTCCATATAGGATATGATGCGGGATCATATGGTGCCATACAAACAAAGATGACGTGACAATTGTATAGCAGATTCTGGGAGAGAGGAAGAGCTTGAAGAAATATTTAGGTGGTCACATCTTTCTACTTGTAGCATATAATTCAATATAGTCATTTAAAAGCTTTTGATGAGAAGATCATGTTTATGAGCTCATATGTAACCCATGAAATGGCACTTAAAAGAGGAAAATTTTGGCTACCCTACCTCAATACCACTTGAGGGTTTGTGTAGATGACATTAAAACTTAAAGCCTTTGACTAGACACATTCTTTTATCTTGAAAATTGATTTATGGGAATGTGTTCACATGGAACTAAAGAAATTGATCATTCCAAAAATGTTTATGCTCGAGGTACATACCAATTTGGTTTCCATACTCCACAACCTTCAACAAAAGAGAAGTACTAGCAATATTCTAATTTGACCAAGAGTTGGGTATATTTACACTTTGCATACAATGTCTTCTGAGATGTCTTAAAGAATCAAAATAGTTGCTACATCTTCTTGCACATTGATAAATTCCTTGATGTTTCTAGTTTCATGTTTTAGAGGAAAGAAGAAATAAAAGAAACACTCTTTACATTCATTCAACGCTCTAAAATTTGCAACTTGGGTTTACCCAATCTATTTAGTTTAGAGTTCAATAATTTTTGGAGATAATAAACTTGAAACATTTGAAGTAATAGGTAGCATTACATTGGAAGAGTAGAGTTTTGGGAGAAATTATATTCTCAAACAACATTCTACATTAATTATCAATCTCGAATAAAGTCATCCTTGGGCCAAGCTGAAATATTTTTCAAAATATGAGTTAAAATGCGCATTGAGAACTTTATTAGGAGAGAGAATTTCAATTTGATGTTTCTCATATAAAAATTGCTCCTCTTCCCAAGCTTATAACCTATTGCAAGCTCACTTCACCGAAATGATATTCTTAGACAACATTCTAGAGTAATTATCCACTTTGGATAAACTCATACCTAGGTCAAGCTGAAATATTTTGAAATGAGTTAAAATGTAAATTGAGAACTTTATTAGGAGAGATAATTTCAAGTTTGATGTTTCTCATATAAAAATTGCTTCTCTTGCCAAACTTATAATTGTTTGCAAGCTCACTTCACCTAATACATATAGCCAATATATTAGGCTTTCCACCTTATCAATTGAGGAAACAAAAATATTTTCTTCCACCATTTCATGAATTGCCTAGAAAAAGGTGAAAGCATGAAGATTGGTTACATTTTTGGTCAAATGTGGCGATGAAATTTCAAAATTTTCCCTTCTTTATTGAATCTAAGCCCTCAATATTTATACAAGTGTTGTGAATTTTGATTCAGAGTAAAAAGACAAATTGTGGAGAATTATGTTGTTGTCCTAATGATATTTTTTGCAAAAATATTTAGTGTCGTATAATATGTCAATTTTCCATTAAATGAAATGCTTGTCCTTGCAAATTTTCACACATCTTAAGAGGTATGTGTGTGTTCACGTAGCATAACTTAGTATAAAATGTGTAATTTTAATTATATATATATATATATATATATATGATCTACACAAAGAGAGTTAAGTTTTTCATATTAAAAATTTATTTTTTATGCAAAAATATATATTTTTATTATTTTTCAAAGTTGGCGAGGTAATATTTCAATTGCATTTTGCAGGCATAAGTATTCATGTAAGTTTTTCTTTTCGACTATTTAAATAAATTGAAAAACCAAAAATACCCTTTTGAAGAGGACTTGTAAACGAAGAGTGTTATTTTTTGAAATTTTTTCGTTGTGTATATTTTATGATATTGATTTTTTATCCAACCTCTTTAAAACAATTCAAAAAACTTCAAGTATTATGTTTAAAAGAAATTAGATGAAAAATATCATATGAATTTGAAAATGTCAAACTCATATGCCATTGGATAGAGGATTCCCTCATGAATCCAATGTGATCAACTTCGCCACTTGTTGGCTTAGGGGGCCTTGACCCAGGTTCAGAGTTAGTTGCACCAACCAACAAATCCCTACACCACTAGCCATTTCGGCAACAACCCACGTAGCGCAGGCTGCAGTCTCATTTGAAGCAGTATGAGGGGATGCTAGAACCAAGTTTTTGCATCCAGAGACAAATGTGATGTCTTTTAGTGCCCTACATTTGTCTTCATGCAGATCGATAAGCCCCTAGGGCTTAATACTGCAATTCTATTAAAACAGTCTTCAGACCTTCGCGAAGGTCTACGATCAGCCTTTGCGGACCCTTAATAGTCGATTTATCCACTCACGTGCTTCGGAGAACAACTCTTAATTAGTCTTTGCGTAGATCTACTTAATTAGTAAATGTAACAGAATTCATCACAATCTTCAAGAAAGTACTTAACATGCATTGCGTACATCTATTAAGACTTATTTAAGAGAATCGTACATCATTAGATCAGTGTTCCATAAACACATTATTCATCAAAAACATATATCATAAACATAAGTAAACGGAGATAAACAAATATACACAGGACTTCTTCTATAACTTTTTTTATTGATCTTCAGTTCAGATTTACAAACTTAAAACTACCCTGCACACTCAACTGCAGGGGTCGCGCACTCAGCTGTGGACTCTACCTAGGCCTCTACGCACTCAGTTGCAGAGCCTTTATTCTCCTCTCTGATCCACTTCTCTACGCTAACACTACTCTTCTATTGACCTATTACATACATGATTATTAGACATGGCTTAGGCTCTTTAAGACACCTATTTATATCCTTTTTCATACAATCCCATGGTCTGGTGGATTTCAAAACCGACTCAAAATTTACATAAACAAGGGGCTAAAACCACTTTGAATCCTAATCATCTATGTGCTCTGCATCCACAAATCGTAGAGACTTTACCCAGGGGACCCCATCCCAACAGACCACCGACACAAAGATTGTGACTCGCCCTCGAGTCACTCGGTTGGTGCTGTGATCTTGCTGTGAAGAGCCCCCAACTCCACCTAGATTACTGCAACCTCGGTAATGCTCTGCATAGCTGCCTGTTTGATTTTCTCAACTAATTACTCTGTAGCTGGTCCTTCTGCGGCTAGCCTCATTGTTTGCTGCATCTGCTGCAAGCCTTTAAGCTTGTCCTGGATGGTGGTCGTGACTTGATAAGCCTCTTCCAACCATGGTGAGCAACTGCTTTCCTTCCTGTAATTTGGCTAGGCGCTGCACTGGTGCAATGGAGCGCGTAGTTGCCCTGACCTCATCGTATTGTCACTACAACTCCCTTATTTCCGTATTCAGCGTCTGCAAATTTAGATCCTCCTGCAGATTTGTTACGAACTCCATGGCTTGCTCAAATAACACTGTGCAGTCTGCAACAATGGCATCCAGAGTGGCCATTCCTTGATCGCGGCTCTGCGCTGCTCCCAAACCTCTAGTGGAGTTGTGGGCTGCAACTTTAATTGCAGCTCGTTCATCTTCATGTTGAGTTCAAACTGAATTCGGTTAACTTCAGCGTTGGCTTTGCGCACACCAGCAACTAGTTTTCTAATCTTCACTTCTCGTTGTGCATCCTCGAGGATATTAAGCTCGGGCACTGTCCGACATGCCTCTGCAACAACTGACTCCAGTCGTGAACTATGCACTTGGAGCGTCTCCTTCTTCTTCAGAACTTGCATATTTTCAACGAACAACTCTGATTATTGACTTTGATTTCACTGATAGCATTGAGTGCTCACTCTTCCTTGATGCGAAGCTCTTCCACGACTCCTTGTAGTAATGCACGCAGTGACTCTAGTGATATCGAGGCAAGGTTCAGGCCCTTTTTGTGACTTGGTCAAGAAGGGCGCGTTGTTCCTTGGTTTCAGCGCGCACTGAACCTTCAGGCAAGGGGAAGACTCGCACATCTTGCGGCCACAGAACCATCTCCGCGACTGTACTTTTACCCCGCGCCAAACTACCTTGTGCACCGCTCGCCTTCCCGACATGTTCTTGGATCTTGGTTGCTTGGAGCTGCAACTCTTGGAGATCCTTCTGTACTCCTCCCAAAGTCTGCATGTACTGCTGAAGTACTTCTGTTGCGGTGTCCCTAACTTTATCACTGATCTCATCAAGATCGCTTTCTGTGAGCACCATGGGATCAACCTATATTTTCTGGGCTTTCTTCTTTTTCCTCGATCCAACTTGCTGCTCCAGTTCATGCCTTTTCAGAATGAAGGGGGTGCGCTGCCCTTCCTCACCTCCACCGCCTTGTTCTGTAAGCTCTTTTGTTTCTGTTTCCAGCGAAGGTGACTTGTCTTCTTTCTAGGTCTCGCGTTGCTCCTGTTCTGCCTTCTCCTTTGCAGTGCGTTCCTTTTCAACACGAGCTTTTTCTGCAACATCTTTCTTTTTCTACGCAACTAGGTTCTGCGCAGCTTTCTTAGCTGCCTCCTTCCTTTTCTTTGCGGGGACACTCTTCGCACCCGTGCTTGGCCCAACAGTGAGATTTGAAGGGGCACACTACTCTGTAGGTCATCTTTCTACCACCTATTGTACATCCATTTCTGTTACCAAATATGGCAAGTCATGCCACTTTTGCGTTAGATCCTTCCGTGCCTGGATATACACCCTGTGGAAGTTAGCTTTGAATGTTGCGTAGGTTGACAACTGCGTGTACAAGGTTGGGCTCAACCTTGGATGCTGGTTAATAACCATGGGGGGGACTCGATTCCATCAGGACCCAAAATATTTTCGTCATTATGATTCGCGCGGGGTCCTTGGTAGGTCATAAGGAGGCGAATTGCGTCGCCTCCGGCAATCCTTCCTCAAGCGGGGGAAACTGACTATCCTCTGGCAGTTCCCATGCAACCAACACAATAGACAGTAATAACCAAGCGTAATGAAATGACTTGGTTTCATCTTAGGCCTTGCAGCAATTCGCGAGGAATTCCTAACACAGGTATCTGGACCAATTGAATTGGACGCCTTTTGCGCACTGAGCAACCAAGGACACTACGGGCATCGGAACTTCATCCGCGCGACATTTCCTCATCACCTTTCCTGCTAATATCTACGTGGCCAATTGAACTGCGAGGTCTGAGATAGATAAAATTGAGTACCCGCGCGACTTATTTACGAGTTTGTAATACTTCTTCATTCTTTCTGCAAGGTCCTTCTCCCCCGTCTTGTTGCCAAATTCTTTGTCCGGGTTCAGACCTTCGTATGGAAGGTGCGTAATCCTGTGAATGAGCATATTTGTGATGGGTATAGGCCCTCCTAGCCATAGACAACCATCGTGCACCAATGTGAGTAGCTGGTGCACACAAATTGTGTTAATGGGGGTGCGGTGGTAATGTGGCACCCATAGCAAGTTTAACAACCCTGATTGCTCAACACCGTGGACCCATTCCTTCGTTTCCAACGCTGTAACCCCTGTTTCTTCATAATAAACTCTCTTCATATATTTGTCTGTCGCTAAGTGTGGGAAATTAGTGTGATCCGCGAGGTCCCAATTCTCCATCTTCAGTAGTGGGATTCGTGCGAGCCGCAGAGCTTCAAAAGGAACCTGCTCAGGTAGCAGGGGCGTGGAAATGGTGAATTTCTTCGAGCCTGAGTCCTTTGTGATCTTTGACTTTCCCTTTCTTGGAGGGATATACTCAGGTATCTTTGTTATAGGTTCCACGCCTTCAATGTCAATATCTTCTGTTCCTTGGCCTTCTTTCGCCTCCAGGTCTACAACCTTTTGCTTATCTTTTTCTAGCTTCTTATCTTTCTTCTATGCTTATGTCATGGTATGCTTCCTTGGGGAAGAGTGTACTTGTACCGACTTTTTCTGCTTTTCCTTTGCTGCAGGTTGCTTTGCTTTCGTGGCAGGTTGATTGTCTTTCGCCATGGATTGTTTTGGCCATGGTGACCTCGGCGCCGTGGGCACTGCAGGCGTAGCTTCAACACTGGATACTTCTGGGCCTGAAGCGTCGGATACAGTTGCTTTCGAACTCAAGGCTTTAGCGGGGTTGGTAGCAGTCATCCTCTCCATAAATAATTCACGGGCTTCAAGAGAATTGTCTGTGTGTGGGAAGAATTCCTTCCAAAACACTCAGCTCATAAGAAACAGATAGAAAATTTCAACAAAAACTCTAAGGGCGCAAAGTGTTCTCTGTTGGGCCGGAATGTGGAATTTATAGAGGGTTTTGAATTCAACTCTGGCCATTCCCCTCAAATTTCAACTATTCATTTTGTTTTGACGGAAGATCTTCAATTTTTTTCCTTAAATGCCGCCAACTCGCTCCTCTTAATTGTATTTTGGATGTCAAGTCATGAGCAGTGACTCCAACGGTCACTTTTCTGTTTCCCTGCACCACACCTCCCTCCATGGTGCAACTCCCTAGGTTGAATCTTCATTATTTTCTGCGTAGCTCGTCTGCTACGTAGTCCTCCAAACCTGGTAGTGTAGTTTATAGTCCCGCACTCCCTTGCAACTACTTGGAGAACTAAGAATATCCTGCCTCCATACAGTTATTGCTTAGGATCCCCTATATACAACTTCAATCGGCTCCATTCACTCTTCCCAGAAAAGGATCTCCATTAAGTTTCAAGAGCTGAACTGCGCCTCCATCTATAATTTCTTTGATAATATATGACCTTAGCCAATGCATCTGAAATTTACCCGGAAACTTAGTGAATTTACTATCATATAATAGGACAAGATCATTTTCCTTGAACATGTGAAGCTTGATGTGGCGATTTTGCCATGATTTTTCACGTTCCTTCTATACTTGCTGATGGAATCCTGCCAAGAATCGGTCCTCTTCAAGCTCCATAAGCTGCACGAGCCGTTCCTCCAAGGCTTCACGATTTTCCATACTCGTGAGAGTTGCTATGCGCAGATTAGGCACAATATACTCCATTGGCATTACAGTTTCGACACCATAGACCAATTTGAATGATGTTTTCCCTCAGCTTCTTGCAAGTATTCCAATAAGCCCATAGTACTGCAGGTACGTGCACATCCCAATCATTTTGCTGCGCATTGCAGATCTTCGTCAGCACGTTCTCTAAAATCTTGTTGAAAGCTTCAACAGTTCCATTGGCCTGTGGGTGATACGGTGTACTCTTCTGATGGTAGACCTGTAATTCTTCTGTCAACGCAGTGATCGTTTCGTTTAGAAAGTGCACACCTCTGTGGGCAGCCAAATATAGTTAAGACATACTCAAACAATTTTTTTGCTACTGTATCTCTTGTAAAATCCTTAACCAGCTGTGCTTCTGCCCATCTAATTAGATATTTTGTCGCTGTGATGATATAGCGCACAATGGTTTTATTCCCTGGGGGTTGAATTAGCCCAACAAAATCAATCGCCCATTTTTCAAATCGCTGCAACGATACTTGAGGTTGTAAAGGCAATTCATCCCTTGGCGATGGTATTCTAGTTCTATGACATGCATCACATACCTTACAATACGCTTTGGAATCCTTGTGCAACGTTGGCCACCATATACCTGCGTGCAAAATCTTCCGCGCAGTTGTCTTTCCTGCATAATGTCCTCCCGCAACCCCTCGATGAGATTCAACAAGAATGCTATCTCTTTCAAAATTTGGCACATATCTTCACAATATTTCATCAGCGCCCATCTTATACAAATGTCCCGCAATCACTGAAAAATCCGCCGCGCGCACTACAAGTTCCTTCTTTCGCTAACTTGTATACCCTTCCGGTGCCATCCCCATAGTCAAGAAATGAATGATATCTGCAAAATGGTTATCCGTTACGCGCACCGTAAAGAGCTGCTGTTTGGCAACCATTCCTCCAGATTATTGGGCTCCTCTCTTGTTTCGATCCGCGACAGATGGTTAGGTCCTGCATTCAACCTCTCTGGCTTCATAATTACCTCAAAGTCATACTCTTGGAATAGTAGCAACCATCTGCAAATCTTCCCCCCCAACACAGGCTTATTGACCAGGTATTTCAAGGCAAAATGATATGTGTACATCTTGAAATGCCCTCCTAACAGATAGTGTCTGAACTTCTGCAACACATACACCATGGCCAATCCTTTGCGCTTAGTCATTGAATAATTCTTTTCGGCCTTCGATAATTTTCTACTCGCGAAGGCTATAGGATGGTCCATATCTCCTTCACCGGCTTGTGTTAATACTGCACCCAACACAATGCATGAGGCATCCACATGTACGTGGAACTCCTTTTTGCAATTAGGGAATACCAAGATCGGCGCATTGGCCATATTTTCTTTCAAGACATCTAAGTTGCCCTGACATTATTCGTCCTAACAGAATGTTGCATCCTTCTTCAGCAGTTTCTCCATAGATGCGGTAATTTGAGCATATGATTTGATAAATTTTCTGTAATATCCCATATGTCCTAACATCTCGCGTAGTTGCTTAAAATTTCTCGGGGCCTCCAGATTCACTATCATCGAAATATTGGCAAGGTCCACCATCAACCCTTGCTTGCACACTATGTGACCCCCCAAGATTCCAAAGGGAACACAAAATATGCATTTCTTCAAGTTCAACGTGATCTGATATCTGCGGCACGTATCCAACATCAAGCACAAACTTGCTACATGGCGCTTTACTAATCCGAACAATGTCTAGTCATCAAAGTATACTGCCAGGAACTTATGAATGAACTCCTTAAATGCTGCAATGACTTCGTGAGAAAATATCACAGACGCATTCTTGAGTCCAAACGGCATTACAGTGTATTGAAAACAACCCCACTCCGTCGCGAAGGTCGTTTTTCTCCTATCTTCAGGCACGATCTTAATCTGATGATATCCAGAGAACCCGTAAGTGAAAGAGTAGGCCTCCTGCCCACCAACATTGTATAACACTTCATCATTAAACGACGTTGGGAATGGATCTTGGACACACGCATCATTAAGCTTCTGTAGATCTACGCAAATCCTTATCTTTCCCTTCTGCTTCTTCTCTCGAACCACCATTGGGCTCACCCAATTAGATTCTTCCACTGGTTCTATGATGTCTGCTTCCAACATCTTATCCAGCTCTAGGCGAACCTTTTCCTTGTATTTAGGATTAAGGTGATACAACCTTTGTTTAACAGGCTTCGCGTTCGACTTCAGAGTGATTTTCATAACGCCCAAATCTCCAATTATGCCCTTGAAATCCGAAAACTTGGTAGGGAATAGATTTTGGTATTCACGGAGTAACTCAGCAACTTTATCCACAGTAGCGTTGTCCCAATAACATCCAATATTTGCAAACTTCGGCTCTGCTTCAATACTAACGTTTACTTGCTTTGTCTTCAATGATGCGGTGATGTCCAGGTTGTCTATTTGTGGGCCCTTGAATTCGCGATGCCCTTCTGCCTTTGGAATATTAATGTTTCTCGGATCTTCATCCTCCTCTTCAACGGTCACATTATAGCATTCCAGCGCATGGCGCAGCTGGGTGCTCCAATCTGGTTGGACCCACTCCATAGGTTCTTGCGATGTTCTGAAGATAACTGCCTTAATCTCTTGTAGAGCTTCATCAATGCTTGTGAAGCCATCTTCAAAACTGAAGGTCAATAAGAATCCTTCCCTCAATATATCCCACTCTGCGGTGCCATGGTGGAGCTCCGTTTCCAGATACCAGTTCATGGGAATTGTATCCAAAGTATGGCAGAATATGTGTACCCACTCCGGCTATGGTTTTGTCCCCCACACTTTAGTCCATTTCGCTAGGTTATCACGTGAATCATCCTTCCCGCTATATTTCTCAGTTAATCTAGTGTTAGGACGCCAAAACCATAACCTCATCATCCTTGTGTAATCCGCCATCCATCAAAGCTATCCTTGTGCATACCCCACCATTGTGCAGGCGTAGCGCACAGTGCCAAATCTAATGCTTGGAAGCGGTGATTCTCAGGGACTTCACGCTCAAATGCATCCAAAAACTTATCCACGTCAGTTAAACCATCATAATAAGGTAAGTCCCTTACCTTCTACGAAACACAGTTCAGTGACTTTGTCATCATATTGCATCGCAGCGTGGATACTTCAAGCAAATGATTCTGCCAGTGTTCCAGTTCATCGTCTAAATCAGAGGTGCAGGAACTCTCCCGGTCCCATGCAATCCGTCCATCTGCTGTCGGATTGATCCAGTCCTCATCTTGCACTGTTATTTTGTAGATTTGATCCAGTTCATCATCATTTTCTTCATAATCGCGGACTAGTTTAGTGTAGCGCGCCCCTTCTACAGGGTCCAATAGTACTACAACTCGAAGTGATTTCTTTTCAAACGACATTGTTCTCTTTTTCAGATTGATGACCCCATTCATGTCAATGTCCCAGTAAATTCCTAGGAGAGCAAGGTATGGATTATTGTCATCAATGATTTCTATCACCTCAAAGTCGGCCACCGCGCTCGCAACTTCGATATTAACAATTACTCCATATAATCGTCCCATAGGGATGATCTTCTACTGGTTCGCCATTTTGAGCTGAATCAAAGACCACTGCAACGTAGGTCTACCCATTCTTACCCATGTTTGCTTTGGTAATACGTTCGCATCGGACCCCAAATCCAAGATGACCTGCTCTATCTCATAATCTCCTATCTGCATGGTGAGTCTCATCTCGCGTCCTGTTCTTGCCTTATTTTTGCGAATTTTTCTGACCACCCGGTGTCCATCAGGGACCCTCTCCTTATTGATGCATTTTTTTATCAACCCCTGCATAGCTTCCATAGCTTTGCTATCGTGCAACAATTTTATGCAGGTCTCCAAAAACGTAGTAAGCACGGAGGGATCAACCTCTTTAGGTGCACTGGTTCCTTGCACTTTGTCCTGACTTCTTGAGGTGGACGCCTCAGCGAAGCTTTTCTTGGCTTCCACAAATGTTTCCTTAGCGCGCTCTAAATCAAAACCCACTTCCTTTTGTGGGGCCTTGCGGACCCATCCGTCCTCTTCAAGCTGTTTACCCTTATCATCGCTAGTCGTTATTCCACTTCTCAGCACTATATTCATGCTTT
This sequence comes from Pinus tabuliformis, assembly GCA_031772625.1. NCBI lineage: Eukaryota > Viridiplantae > Streptophyta > Pinopsida > Pinales > Pinaceae > Pinus > Pinus tabuliformis. Next base: position 885,540,698 of record CM062813.1, read on the forward strand.
GATCTTCCTCGCGGGGCTTAGCTCTTATCATATGTAAGTTCTGCATAGGTTGCTGAGGTTGCCCTTTCTTTTCCTGCATCTTAGCTATGAGAACCGAGCATTCTTCTATGGTATGGTCAAACTGGATGCAGTGTTGACATGATGGGAATGTCTGATTTTGACACTCCCGTGCGTAGTGCCCTGGTGTTCCGCAGTTGTAACAGATAACCTGTCCTCGGCCTCTACCAAACCCTCCTCCTCCTCGGCCTTGTCCTCTTCCCTGATAACCTCCGCGCACTCCTCTGACGCACTCCTCTGGAGGCCGAGTTTTTGTTTGCATCCGGTATGTAGGTGTTCTTTCCATCATCACCTCATAACTGCGACATTGGCGCTCATCGTGGCCCACTGATTTGAAAAAGTTACAGAACCACTGTTAGGGGGTCTGGACAAACTTTTGAAGCAAATGACAATTGTCTATCGCATGTTGTCCAACAACCTAACAAATAACGCACCATAGCACAGCCCCCATGCTCGGTCCTGCTGGAGCTTCTAGCCTCAGGGGAATTGGTCCCCCTCTTATAATATAATTCGTGAATATGGGACAATAGTCTTTATCGTGCCCCTGGATCTTACACTTCAAACACAAGAATTTTGCACGCACCTCTGGTTTAGTCTCCTTGTCTTTCTTCAAGCTCTGGAATTCCAAGAAGAGGCTCTATAACTGAGAGTGAATCTGTTGTACCCCTAAGGTCGCATCCTAAATGGGTGTTTCATGTAACCTCATCGTGATTTCCAGGGCTTCCGCCTGTGTTCCTATCTTCTGTTGCGACAGAGAAATACTCAGTTGGGGCAGAAGCGAAGCTATAAACCATTCGTGATGTTGACCATCTGTGAGCTACATGTTAGCTTCTCGAATTTGACATTTCAACCTCTGATCTAATTCCCAGGGCGTCTCATCAACCCTCACCATGATTTCCTTGAATCCAACTACTGATTGCGAGTCATACTTAGGCTTACTAAACTGCTTGTTTAAAGAAACCTCTGTCTTTGCTAGTGATGCAAGAGGATTATCAGAACAATACTTAATATACCAAGTCAACGAGTGATCTTGCAGAGCGGTAACCAATTGTGCCTTCTTTATATTGTCATCAGTAATCTGCTGTACTGTCCACACAACATTCACAACAAACTAGAAATTCTTTGTATCTTCGCTCCCTATGCTTTTGAAAATCGATAGCTTCATTGTGTTTGACATGTTGAATGGTGGTGGTGGTGGTGGAGGTGTGGGCGAAGGTGTATGCGGTGGAGGTGGAGGTGGAGTGGATGGATGATGTGTCCGCGGAAAACCCTGTGTTATCAGCTAGACAACACTCCGCGGTGAGGCCTGTACCACTCCCTCGTCGTCGCTCGAAGGAGGTCCGATCAACGGGCTATATTCAGGACCTGATCTCTCTCGATATCTAAATAGTTTTCCACTTCGCATAGCTCCAAACATAAAGGCAATGGCATAACCCGTTTTTCACATAACAATAGTTTAATCCAGGTATTCAAAGATCTTAAATACTTACCTCACAGTCCCTTGAAAAATTGCCGCTCCGCTTCGCTGTATCTCACTGAGATATCAACTGCGAATTCTGTAACAAATCCTTCCAGAATCTGATCGAGCCAATGATCAACAACCCGCGCGATTTGATTTTCAGAGGCTTCTAATCGTCACACTATTCAGTGTTCCACACTATAGGATTATCAAGCTTCCACCTTCTTTGGTTGGCTGTCAATTTAGCTAACCCATCGTACAGTTCAATGGGAAAAGTGTAGAAGAAGATTTCGTGTATCTCTGCATACAGATACCTGTTCAACCACTCTTCCTTCGATAGGCGTAGATTCCTATTTTTTTGCACTGCGAACTCGTGAATCTTCCGATCCAACCCCTTTTCAATTTCTTTCTTAGTCAGATTCCAGTGATGCAACATCACACCTCTTTCAAGCAGATCTCGGTCCCAACAATGGAACCATTTGTTGGCTTAGAGGATCCTGACCCAGGTTCAGAGTTAGTTGCGTTAACCAAAAAATTCTTACAATAATGGCTCTTTTGGCAACAACCTGCATAGCATAGGCTGCAGTCTCACTCGAAGTAGTATGGGGGGATGCTAGAACCAAGTCTCTGCATCCAGAGACAAGCGTGATGTATTTTAGCACACCAGATCTGCCTTTGTGCAGATCGATAATCCCCTAGGGCTCGATATTTCAATTCTAAAATAGTTTTCAGATCTTCGCGAAGGTCTACGATCAGCGTTTGAGGACCCTTAACAATCAATTTATCCACTCACGCACATCGGATAACAACCCTTAATTAGTGTTTGCATAGATCTACTTAAGTTAATTAGTAAACATAATATAATTCATCACAGTCTTCGTGAAAGTACTTAACATGCATTGCGTACATCTATTAAAACTTATTGAAGAGAATCACGCATCATTAGATCAATATTCCATAACAACGTATATCATAAACAAAAGTAAACAAAGATAAATAGATGTACACAGGAATTCTTCAGTAACTTTCTTTATTGATCTTCAGTTCAGATTTACAGACTCAAAACTACTCTGTGCACTCAGTTGCAGGGGTTTGCGCACTCAGCTACGGACTCTACCTAGGCCCATGCACACTCAGCTACAGGGGTCCACACACTCAGCTGCAGAGCCTTTCTTCTCCTCTCTGACCCACTTCTCTGTGCTAACACTGCTCTTCTATTGACCCATTACATACATGATTATTAGACATGCGTTAGGCTCTCTAAGACACACCTATTTATAGCCTTTTTCATACAATCCCATGGTCCGCGGATCATATGTGGATGTCAAAACCGACTGATACTTTACATAAACAAGGTGCTAAAACTCCTTTGACTCCTAATCATCTACACACTCTGCATCCACCAATCTTAGAGACTTTACATTAATTACAAAAATATATCAAAACTTGGGTTATTTTAATCCCAAAATTGACCCAGGGGACCCCATCCCAACACCACCTAAGGACAAATTTAGCCCTAAGTCCGCTAGGGTACAAAATGGAGTTGCATAAAGTTTTGTAGGAGTGCTGAAATTGCTGATTTTAAGCTCGATCGAGCCTTTATAATTTTTTTTGAATAATCTAAAATTAAACTTTTACCTCATTTTAAAATTCCAAACCTTATTAGAATTTTTATTATAATGTCACGTAAAAACCTCATTAAATTTAATACTAATATTAAAAGAATATTTATTATTATTATTATTAAATTAAATGATGAAATGATATTAATATAAAAAATTTAATATTAATATATTTTAATGTTAATATCAAATTTATTAATTTTGATTAATATAATATTATTAACTTTAATGTAATATAAAATTCCTAATATTATAATAAATGAGAGCACGACCACATTAATAAATGTGGTTGATATACACCATAAACGTCAACAAAAGAGTCATTAACACAAAAAGAGTCATACAAGCTGACTTAATATATGTTAATTTTATTTGACATTTTTTGCTATAAATCTAACATAATAAAATATATAATATTTTTAAAATCGTGAAGTAATAATAACCCAAAACTACCTTTAAAGAAATAAAACCTAAACTGTTACGATATTCCGACACATATGAAATAGTTAAAGTATAACTTGGTCTAGTATAGAGTTAGATAAAGTGTGTTTCTTTACTATGTACTTTTGTAACTTACAATCCGATGGTCATATCAGATATGTTCTAGACATGAAGTGATCCGATGATTCATTCTCTCCTCGGTATTACCGACACTTGATCCATGGCTTAACACCTGATTGGTCCATGATCTCTATTTAAAGAGCATGGAGGGTCATTTTTAAGGTGACCGTTCATGAGAGAAGCTTATGTAAATTTTCATTATTTTATTAATAAATTGCCTAAAGTAGCTGCGTTGGCTCAGGCCGTGGACTGTTTCCCTCTTTGAGAGTTTTAACCACGTCGAGAATACTGGTGTATTGATCTGTGATCTGTTTGTGAGTGGTTTTCTTTGGTGTTCTATCTGAAGAAATTCCCTGTAAATTCCTACATTGTATCAAAGCAATTTGAGGGCCGCAACCATTGGTGATCCAAATCGGAAGTAGGTACAACTGCATCCGACTGTCGTTTCCTAGATCTACTATTTCTGACCGCTTTCGGGCCGAGAGGACTACTCTATTGTGTTAGGAGCATCTCTTGCAGTGAGGAACCCCTTTTGTTTCACGCGAAAAGGTTTCTACTAGCCTTAGCTACGTCATTTTTAAGATATGGAGGTATACAATGTTTATTTGCAGTTTTACTTACTTTCTCTCTATTTATTTTGGTTTATTTATCTCTTTGTTTTTTATTACTGGATCTATACCTTTCATTTTTGCGTATGCTCTTTGCCCTGTGACTCTGTGCGATTTGGGAAAATCAGAAACATAAATGAAGGATTTTTCTCATGTGTATGCTATTTTCCACTGCGCCTTAATGTGATCTCGGAAAATCAGAAACATTGAAGAAAATATTTAGTTTTTGGCAAAAGCTAACTTCAAGCCATAATGTTCGGTTTTTTTTTGCATGTCTGTGTTGAGTTGTGTGTTTTTTGTTTTGTAGGCAAAAAGGGTTTTTTCAAGTAAGCACACATCCCAAAACTTCAGTGACTAAATAAAAAAGAAAACAAACAAACCCCCCTCCTCTTTTTCAAAAATCACTAACCTTTTAAACTAGCTCACTTGGTCCAAAGTTACTTTATGAGAATAGAGGTTTTGAGTTCAAATCTTTCTTTTTGTTGAGTTACTTTTTCAAAAAGCACATGTAACTTATGTTTTAAAGTTACTTTATATAAAAGTGTTCTCACCCATTATAAAAGGTGAGTCACTCATAATTCTAAAGTTTTTTTATCTTTTATTTAAGTTACAATTTAGTGGGCAACTCATAAAGTATTATTGTAAAAATGACTTTCATTTATTTATAAAAGTGGGTCACATATATATTTTTTTTAAAGTGAGCTAATTAAATTAAGTTTGGAAACGGGGGAGATTTTTTTAAAAATATAACATTATTATTCACTTCCGCACATTTGTGCACTTCGTTGGCATCTTTAACAACATTTCTTCAAAAAGCCATAACTTCTTCATCTGGAAGCCATTTTTCAGCGCCGTTTTTTTTGAATTGGCCTAATTTTTTGAGATATTTCCATTGAAATAATTAGTTTCACCATCTACAACTTCATTTTCTGTTAAAATGGAAATTTCATGCCAAGTTATTATTGACAACACCAACTACTTCCAATGGTGGTCCTACATTGTGGATTTACTTAGAAGTAAAGGACTTTATAGAATAGCCTCAGGCCAAAAAACTAAACCTAAAAATGAAGATAAGACAACCAAATGGGAAAATAGGCAAGATCAAGCACGTGGGTTGATAGAGATGTCTATTTCTCCAAACCTTAGATTCCATATCGCAGAACTTGGTACCCTTAATGAAGCAATGAAAAATTCACTAAATTTTTTGGAATTAAAAATGAAATTAGAGCCCATCAAATCCAAAATGAGTTGCTTATGTTGGACCCCAATAATTTTTCTTCCATTGAAGATTTTTTGTCCAAGTTCAAGACCCTTAGACTTCTCTTGGAAGGTGTTATGGTTAAGAAAGAAGATGGTAGCCTTATTTATTCCATTCTTGGTAAGTTGGGACCAACCTACTCTGTGTTTGTTTCCACCTTCCATTTTATTAGAGAAACCTTTATTTCTCAAGGACAAGACTACAAGTCCCCCTCTTTTGATGCATTTTGTGATTCTTTAATAAGAGAACAAGAAAAACTCTTACATATTGGTCTTCTTAATCTTGGAAACTCTTCTAAGAAAGTCTTAGTTGCCTAACAGCAACAAAGTTCAAAGAATATTAAGAAGTAGTATCCTAAAATAATGGTCCTAAACCAAACAAGGGTCTTAAGAACTTTCAGTCTCAACAAAATGAAAAATCAATTCAACAAAATGATAAGGAAAATGAAAACAAAGGGAAGAAAATAGATAGACATTGCAACTTTTGTAATCGAGATGGTGACTTAGAATCCAAATGCTTTAAGAAGATGGAAACCTTGGAAGCAACAGTGAAGAAGCATAACATCCATTTGGATCATTCTTCAACTTCAACTTCATCTTCAGGAATAACACTTTTTGCATGTGGTTGTCAAGCATCTCGGTCTGCTTATGCACTAAATGTATCTTCTTCTTTTCATTCTCATGAGTAGCCCATTGGTTTTGGAGCTTCTTATCACATGGAAAAAAATAAGGCCATGTTTTCTTCTTTAAATGATTGTAACGCCAAAATTATATATGTTGGTGACGATAGATCTCTTAGTGTTGTAGGGACTAGAACTGTTCATCCAGACAATGGTCAATTTAGTGATGTATTATGTTTTCCAACCTTATCCTGCAACCTTTTATCAATATATCAGATAACTCATTTAGGTGAAGGTAAAATCGTTGAATTCTCACCTCATGATGTTGTAATTAAGGACCTAAGAGATCCTATATAGATTTTAGCTACTAACATTGCTGATGATTCGACAAGGTTGTATAAGTTTAACAACTTTGGGTTATCAAATCTTCCCTCGATATTTGTTTCTCATAATGATGAAGTGAACAATATTTGGCATGAGCGATTTGGTCACTTGAACTATCGCTCCCTTCAAAATCTATGTAAAGAAAATATGGTGACATGTCTTCCTATGGTATCTTGTAGAGTTGGTGTTTGTTCCGGATGTGTACTCGGAAAACATCATCGGGATAGTTTTGAAAAACGTTCCTCTTGGCATGCCTCAACGCCTTTATAGCTTGTGCATAGTGATTTATGTGGTCCACTTCTAGTTGTTTCATTCTCTGGTTACACATATTTCTTAACTTTCATTGATGATTTCTCCAGATGCACTTGGGTATACTTCTTAAAACTCAATAGTGAAATATTTAACATGTTCTTGGCCTTTAAGGGCTTTGTTAAGAAACAATCTGGACATCAAATTCTTAAGCTAAGATCTGATAATGGAGGAGAATATGTTAACAACAAATTCATCAACTTTTGCGCTGAATGGAATTCAAATGCAACAAACTGTTCCATATACTCCACAACAAGATGGTGTAGCTGAAAGGAAGAATCACACCTTAAAGGAAATGGCTAAGTGTATGCTTCAATCCAAGGACTTGGTCTTAATTTTTGGGTAGAAGCAATTAACTGTGCAAATTACATAGTAAATCGCATTCCTACTAAGGTTTTAAAGAATGTCACTCCAGAAGAAGCATGGAGTTCAATTAAACTAGTTGTAAGTCACTTTCGTGCTTTTGGAAGTGAAGCATGGGCCCATATTCTAGGTGAGAAACATAGAGCCTTAGAACCTAAGAGTGAAAAATGTATTTTTGTTGGATATTCTGAAGATGTCAAAGGATATAGACTTCTTTCACCTAAGTCCAAAAAAGTTATCATTAGAAGAGATGTAAAGTTTGCTGAAAATATATTGGCCTATGAGCCTAGTTCGATAGATGTGCCACCTCTCTCTATCCCTTCTACTTCTAAAAATATTTATGCTTCAGATGATGACAGTGAGGGTGACAATTCTCCTCCACCTTCTCAGGATACTCCTTTAGCTCCCTAGCTTCTGAAATGGGTTCGTGCTACTTGGGATGCAGCAGGTGCTCTTGTAGCTGATCCTACAGATCAACGACATACACATTCTCAGTTCGATAGAGCCTCTTCTTTACTGGCTCAAGCTTCACCAAATTATGATCCTGAAACCTTTGTAGAAGCTTCAGGCGATCCAGATTGGGATGCAGCTATGAATGAAGAATATTGTTCATTATTGGAAAATGATACATGGGATCTTGTTCCTCTTCCAAGGGGACGAAGACTTGTTAGATGCAAATGGGTTTACAGAACCAAGTTTGGACCAGATGGAAAAGTTGATAAACATAAAGCTCATCTTGTTGCTAAGGGTTTTTCACAAGTTGAAGCCATTGACTATACTGAAACCTTCTCCCTTGTTTCCAAAATGAACTCTATCCACCTTGTTCTTTCCCTTGCTGCCTCTTTCAAATGGGAAGTCCATCAGATGGATGTTAAATCTGCCTTCTTGCATGGGGTTTTGCATGAAGAAATGTATATGGAACAACCTCCTGGCTTTATACAAACAGAATCCAACCTTGTATGTCGGCTTAAGAAATCCCTTTATGGTCTCAAGCAAGCCCCTCGGGCTTGGTATGCCAAAATGGATAGCTTTCTTTTAGATACTGGCTTTTCTAGGTATCATTCTGACAACACTGTCTACACCATGAAAGTGGGTAAGTCTCTTATAATTCATGTTCTTTATGTTGATGATCTTATCCTTACTGGTAGTGATCCCAACCTTATAAACCATGTGAAGTCCAACCTTAAAAAGAAGTTTGAAATGATAGACTTAGGTCACTTGCATTATTTTCTTGGTCTTCAAGTCTTGCAAACCAAGGAAGGTATTTCCCATTCCCAGTCCAAGTATTCCTGTGATCTTCTACGCCATTTTCACATGGAAGACTGTAAGCTAACCCCTTCTCCATTTCAGTCTGGAGCCAAACTTTCAGTCACTTGTACTTCCCCTGAAGTTGATGCTACCTTATACCGTCAGCTTGTAGGAAAACTTTTGTATCTGACCCATACTCGTCCTAACCTTTCCTTTGTTGTTGGCCTTATTGCTCGGTTTATGCAAAACCCACATGAAAGTAATTGGAAAGCAGCTAAAAGAATACTTCGTTATGTTCGAGGTATAGTTCAGTTTGGGATTCATTACAATGCAGAAGCATCTCCTCTATTGGTTGGTTTCACTGATTCCGATTGTGCTGGTGACCCTGATGATTGGAAGTATACTGCAGGTTATGTCTTCACTCTTGGTTCTGGACCTATTACATGGGCTTGCAAGAAACAAAGTGCCATTTCTCTTTCTTCAGCAGAAGCAGAGTATCGTGGTGCTGTAGAAGCCAGTAAGGAAGCCCTGTGGCTTCATTAGATCCTATCAGAGTTTGGCTTTCAGCAGCAACATCCGACTACACTTTGGTGTGATAATCAAAGTGCCATTCAACTATGCAAAGATCCAGTCCAACATCAGCACAACAAACACATTGAAGTACACATGCACTTCATCAGAAAGCTCACTCATGACCATGTTCTTGAAGTGCAATATTGTTCAACCGATGATCAAGTTGCAGACATCTTTACAAAGGCTCTCACACAGGCAAAATTTACTAAACTTCGATTTATGGTTGGAGTTCAGGAGTTGTCACTAAGCGGGGATAAGCTCTAATGCCTCCTTCCTTCTTCTATGTGTCATATTTGTACATCCTTCAATCGTATCCCAATTTGTTCTTAAGGGGGGGATGTTAGGATATTCCGACACATAGGAAATAGTTAAGTATAACTTGGTCTAGTATAGAGTTAGGTAAAGTGTGTTTTGTACTTTTGTAACTTACAATCCGACGGTCACGATATGTTCTAGACATGAAGTAATCCGACAGTCACGATATGTTCTAAACATGAAGTGATCCGATGGTTCATTCTCTCCTCAGTATTACCGACACTTGATCCGTGGCTTAACACCCGATTGGTCCATGATCTCTATTTAAGGAGCATGGGGGGTCATTTGTAAGGTGACCGTTCATGAGAGAAGCTTATGTAAATTTTCTTTCATTTATTAATAAATTGCCTAAAGTGGTTGCGTTGGCTTAGGCCGTGGACTGTTTCCCTCTTTGAGGGTTTTAACCACGTCAAGAATATTAGTGTATTGATCTGTGATCTGTTTGTGAGCGGTGTCCTTTGGTGTTCTATCTGAGGGACTTACCTTGTAAATTCCTACATAAACAGTGTCAATTGGAAGACATGAAGCACTCTTAGTGTATCTTTGATGGAGGTAGCTGGAACATTAATATTTTGGAAAATTTTATGTAATATTTCCATGGAAAATTATCATTTTCCCTCTAGGTGAATGTACAACACACATTTGAAATCTTGCATTTTAAATATGTATTATATAAAAAAATTAAATTGTTGTATGACATAAATTAAAAATAAAAATTTAAACATAATATTTTAATTGTCAAAGTATTTTAAATTTTTTGAAATATAGAGTGAGAGAGTGGGAGAAAAGGGTAAGAGAGAGAGGCGGGCACAAAGTTGGAAATATGGAGAGGAGGAGAGAGTCTGCGAGAAAGAGAGGGAGCTTGAGAGATGGAGTTGGAGGAAATATAGGGAAGGAAGAAGTTCAAGATATATATATAGAGAGAGAGAGCAACATGGGGGAGAGACAAAGGGAGGTGGGAGTGAAAGGAAGGGAGAGAGGACTTGAGAGGGAGGGAGGGAGAGAGATGGAGTTGGAGGGGGTGAGAGAGGGAGTTAATACGAAATACATATAGAGAGAGAAAGGTGGAGAGAGAGAGGGAGTGACAAGGGAGATGGAGAGAGAGAGAGAGAGAGAGTAGAGTAGATGGGAAGAGAGATAAAAGGGGATACAGAGGGAGAGGGAGAGGGAGGGAGATATATATAAATATGGAGAAACAATGTGTATGTTTGTAGGGTGATATAGAGAGATAAAGAAGGTGAGACATAGGGAGATAGAGATATAGATGGAAGGAGGAGAGAGGGAAGAAGAGAGAGATAAAGGGAGGGAGGGAAAGATAGATAGATATGAAAAGATGTGTGTGTGTTTCTGGGGGGTGAGATAGAGAGACAAAAAAGGAGAGATGGAGGGAGATATTGATATAGATGGAGGGGGGAGAGAAAGGGAAGAAGATTGCTTGCATTAGATGCATTGATTTTAGTGTACAAATGTTGATTTCTAATCCTATTTGATTTCTTGCAAATTAGATGCATTGATTTATATGTAGAAGTTGATTTCTAATTATATTTCATTGCTTGCATTAGATGCATTCATGTGATGTTAATTTATAATCTTGTTTGATTGAGCTTGCATTAGATGCAATGATTTCAATGTAGATGTTGATTTCTAATCCTATTTGATTGCTTGCAATAGTAGATGCATTGATTTCAGTGTATATGTTGATTTCTAATTATTCTATTTGATTGTTTGCATTGCTTTTAGTGTAGATGTTGATTTTTCATTCTATTTGATTGCTTGCATTAGATGCATTGATTTAAGTGAAGGTGTTGATTTCTGATAAATGATGTAACTAGATATATGGTGTACATTAATTTCAAAGTAATTAGTTTAACATTGTGCATTGATTTCAGTGTAAGCACACAAAAATGATTGACAATGTGCATTATCACTAAACTTTTGTAGATAACCTCAAACAAAATAAAATCAAATAAAACTTGTATTTGTAACTTTTACTTCACATCTTTTAAAATTGAATATATAACTTATTTAAATCATATTTGAGTTTTTAAAAATTGAATAAAAATTAAATTTCCATCATAAGTAATTGATTGAAATTCTTGGATAACTACTTGAAAATTTAATAAAGTTGATAACATTATATAAAATTATAGAAATGTTTCCATATATTGTTGTTTGACTATATATTAAATTTCAATATGATTGACTTATATCATGATATGACTAAGCTCTTGTAGATAATAGCAAAATAAATAATGCTCAATAAAACTTATTTGTTGTTTACATGACACACACACACACACACACACACACACACATATATATAAAGACGACTTTATAATTCAAATAATTTATTTTTTAAAATTGAATTGTAATAACACACATGTTGATTGCACTAAAATACACTTTCTACAAGCCAATATGAAGCATGATTGGAATTATTTTCATGCTTAATGTTAAATTGATACCTGATATTTTTTAGTTCATTTTAAGTATCAAAGTGACTTGTATCATAACTTAAGATTGTACTTATTTTCTTAGTCTATGAAATTGAAAATCAAAATTGAACACATATTTTACTAATAAAAGGTATAGTATATAGAAAAATTATTAAATTAGCGAAATAATTTTAATAGATCCATTTAAACTTAAAAAATTAATGAGCATCCATAAACAATATTAATACAAATCCATAAACTAAAATAATGAATACATGTATCAATAAACTATCCATATGAAAATATATATAAATTACAAATATCACATGAACATCCATAAACTGAAATAATAAGTTTCCATAAACTAAAATATTGTCCATGATGTACATTCATAAATTGTCCATGTATGAAAATATACAAAGTCTAAATCGTACATGTGAATATTCCCTATGAAATGAGCCTGAAAATATACAAACTATGACGCTCTATGTTACCACCAGAACTTGTACGTGAGTTTTTCCATGCAAAGCAAATGTCCATAATCTAGTACTGCAATATAACACATTCAAATTCAAAATAATTAGATAATTATTTGTACAAAATAAACAATATGGAAATAAATGATATTAAACCACATTTTTAATTACTTATACATGAATCTACTAACTTCAGTCGAGTCCAAATGCAAATAAGATTGGATGGGGGTCTGATCATGAATCTGGGTTTGGTGCTCCCCGACTAGTGGCTCAATGATTGGGGTTTGCATCGATGGACCCACATCATCAATGCCTCTAAACCCAACATCCCACTCATATCTCGACATAACAATGGTATCAACAAAACTTTGCATATGGGCCTGTGTACACAATAACAATGCCAAATTATAATTAATCTACAAATTAATTAGCATATTTATGTAACTTAAAAAAATGTTGAAATATTAGGAATAAAAAAGTTTACCTCAACTGTTGGTACATGTGGTTGTATACACTAACTCTCCTCCACATTAGTGAACATATAAGGTAGAGGTGGAGGAGAATCCATGGAAACATGCTCTGGTCAAGGATGCCCCATCTGATCAACTGCACCCTCAGATGACCTCATAAGTTCATCATGTAGCTGGGACATGTCTACATGTTATCATGAACTTATTAATATAAATGCAATCTAATACAAACTAGAAATTTTAATATAAGCAGTTATGCATAATTTGACAATAAGAGTCAAAAGTTTCGTGTGTATATATATATTCTTGGTCTATGTCACACATGCCATGCATCCTCCAAGTCTCATGAATGGAATTGTGATACATACATGTATGTGTCAAAAGCTGGTCAAAGGGTAAACACGTGAGAAATGGATCATCATATAATGCCACTGGTGGGTCATGAGGCAGTGGCGGTGGTCTCCTAATCTCTCCATCCATTGCAACACGCACACTAGCCAATGATGCCCGCATGTTGTCTATAATAGTAGATATTGCGTCTCACCACTGAGCTATAACAACTCCTCTAGCTCTGTTGGTAATACCAAGTTCCGATACGGTGGTGAAAAGAATCTTGGAGGTGTTGGTAGATGCTAAGGGTCCATACGATCCCCATCACTCTCATAGGTAGGTCCTATGCCGGTACCATAAAAATGAGATCCGGTATTAGTGTAATCCGACCTCATATGTAATACAAACTCTACATATAAATGCTCAGAAAAATAAATGACGACTTGGTCATGGTTGGGGAACTTGCCCCAAGCTCCAATGAATCTATCATAAACGAAAGGGGTTGCATGAACATTACTAAATATTTTAGCGGGATCAGAGCTTTATGTCTAGTAGGGAGATACATAGGGATGTAGAACAACTCCCCACGAACATCAATGTCCTTGGTGGCCTATTTCACCACCTCCCAAGAATCTGGGCCTCTAACCTCATGCCTCCTGACATTATGTATAATCTGTAATATGTGGCTGTGTGGGCTCGACCTATGGTATGTATCGATCAACCTAGTCATGCTATACAACATCAAAGGAAATGCAAGATGAGTCGGCGAATCGGCAGGGATCTTCTCTATCTCTGCTGCGATTTGTCCATGACAGGTCGTAACATCCTCTAATGTGATATGAGTTGTATCATCACCCCAAGGAGGGATTGATGTTGCACTCTGATCCTCATCTTCGACCTGCTGAGTACCTTTAAATCATAAACATTATTTAACATATATATAATTAATAAACTAGAATCATAATAATATATACATTAAATTCAAACACATCATTTGAAGACAATTTAAAAATTAAAAACAATTTCAAGACAGTTTAAAGAGGATATAAAAATGCAGGAGGTGTACTTGAAATGGGCTAATAGGGTCCACTGGATGTAGCATGGCCATCAACAGAGACAAAAACATTGTCTCTAACACTTGGGCTGACATCGAAGGCAAGATCTACGAGGGGAACATGAAATTTCGGTGGGCTACGTGATCTATCACGAGCCCGACCACGCATAAAAAAACTTTTTGCACTACAATGACTTAAATTTGGGGCACTTATATGGGATGCCTCAACATATTACATATAATAAATATAAACTAATCCAAGAAATAAATGTAGAAAAAAAACCATTTTTAAGCTCAAGCAGAATAATCTAGCCCGAAGTCCCAAACTTTAGAGAGTCCATTTTTTGATAATTTATGAACCAAAGTACATTGAGTTCCATGTAAACCCAATTGAAAGAAGTGATCAAATCTACCCTCACACTTTTTCTCATTTATAAATAATGCATTTTATTCATAACGCATAAATATGTAAATACATATGTAAAAAATTGAAATAAATCTATTTACAAAACTAATAAAATTTCATGCCAACCAAATACTACAATAGACTTTACGTTCTTAATGTTTGACTTTGACACATGACATGTATTAGGTGTAAGCACATGAAGACAATGTGATTGTACAACACACTACATAATGAAACAATATGGTACAAATTAGAAAAGAGTCTAAATGTTTTTATTTACTAGACCAAATGCACTTTTCATGATGGATTTAATGTATCTATCAATGATGCATTGTTGAAACATGAACTTCTCTCTCTCTCTCTCTATATATATACACACACACACACACACACACACACGATATGTTTTAAATAAATATGCTATGTTAAATGTTATAGTTATAGTAATATTATGTTATAGTTATGCACAATGTACATGTTACACTATGTTATGTTTTTTCACAGGTGGAAAAACCTATCATAACTCAATTGTCAAATTACTAGTGAGGACAACCATCTCTAGCTGTTATTCGCAAATGTAGGTTGACTCATGTTATGTTACACATATATATATATATATATATATATATATATATAAAGTTATGTAATTATGTTATGAATTATCTAGTTTTTTCCCGGGGAGAAAATATCATAATTTCCATTAATTTGTTGAAAATTACATGCTGTAAATGCCATAGGCATATGCAAATACTGTGACCATAGTCAGCCGTTTGAAGTTATGAATTGTAAGTTCTAACAAATATAGGCCCTGTTGGGTGTGCTAGTTTTTTTTGTATATATATAAATAATTACATATTCAAAAATTCACTGGTGGTGGTTACTGTTCTGTTGCCAAAATTATGATAATTACATGATAGAAAAAAAAACTGAAAAAAGACAAGTATATACTGCTGATATTAGGGCCTGTTTGCCCTCTGAATTTCCTGATCCATATATGGTCTGTGGAAGTACTGGTAGGTCCGCTCTGGTGTGTACTCTGTGATCAACCATTCTCCTCGAGGACGATGCGTTGCCTCTTTTGATAGCTTGTCCGCACTTTCATTACGCTCCCTGTAAATATGAGTGCATGAAATGTGATCAAAATGTGTTTTGAGAAAAACAATTTCATCCAAAATAGTTCTGAGAGTATATGCATGGCAAAATGTTGTGTTGTTAAACCAGTTTATGACTATTTTGGAATCCCCAAAAATTTGTATGTGTCTGCACTATTTGAGGATGGTAAAATGTAAAAGGTGTCGAAGAGTAATCAGCTCTGCATAATTATTTGTACCCTCTCCCAACCCCATGCATATGTGAAAGTAATGAGTGTCTGATAGATGAAGTATAATGCCTCCTCCACATCCCTGTACTTGTGCAGCCCCATCAAAATATGCCTAGGGGTGGGCTTTGTCAATCTGTTCCTGTGTGATGATCCGAGTTCTGAAGACTTGTTCCTTAGTTGGGAGTTCCCCATAGCTCGAGCAGATTTTTGGAGGTATCAGGGCCCAGATTATATTCCAGCCTCTAAAAATGATGTTATTGCGGCACATCCATATGTGCCAAGTGACCAGAAGCGGCAGATTCCTAGATCTTGGTTCAGTTGCAGCTTCCCACCATCTATCCCAGGCATTTGGGATATCGACCCCACTCCAGGAATGCTTGATATTTAGTGTGTGCAGGACTTGAGACCAGAGTAGTTGGGAGGTGGGGCAAGTGAGGAATAAATGATGATTTGATTCCTCCTCCTCATGGCATAAAACACACCAAGTTGGACCTGGGAAAGCCCGTTTTCTGAGGTTTGCTCCTGTAGGTGTTTTATCCATTATGATGTTCCACATCAATAATTTTGTGCGCGGAGGGGCTTTTAACTTCAAAAGATGGCTCCACCAGCTCATCAGTCTATCTAGCTTGTGCTCAGCATATATGATATCATACCCTTGCTTGGAGGAGTAGTGCCCATTTTTAATAAAACCCCAGATCAATTCATCCTCCTCTTCTTTTAGGTGCACATCGGATTCTAATGAACTCTGCAGAAAAATTCTCCACTGTCTTTCCCATTGATCCAAGATATTCCATGCCTCTCCTGTGTGCCATGATTGTTGCAAAATGGTTGAGTTACGAGGGTCTCCAAGATGTGATATGAAGAGGACACCATTGTGGTTGAGGAGTGTGATCATTTCCTGTGGGAGTTGGTAGGCATTCCCACTGCCAATCCAGGGATCAATCCCGATTCAGACTAACTCCCCATTTCCAATCCTCCACATAAGACCCCTTTTAATGATGGGCAGGGTGTTGATTACAACCCTCCAGATGACTGAAATACCTTTCCTGTTCCATGTAGGTCAAATAGTCTAGTACAAAGCTAGGCCAAATGTATTTGTGGGTGACCACCTCCGACCAAAGACTCTTGTGCTTCAGGAGTAGCCAGTGCGTGTGCAAAAGCTGGGAGGTGCTTTAAACCCCAACCTCCACATTTTTTTGGGGTCGTAATCCGGCTCCATTTGACCCACACAAAAGTCTTTCCATCTTTCTGTCCCTTCCATAGGAAATGGCTGCAAACTCATTGGATCCTATGCAGAATCCCCAAGGGGATCCAGGCCAAAGACATCCAAAAGATTGGGGTTGCTTCTAGCACTGCTTTTATGAGTGTCAGTCTTCTAGCTCTGGATAGTAGGTGTTGACACCAGATATTTATTCTTTTTTTCCACCTTTGAGATCAACCAGGTACAATCTGCTATCTTGTAGCCATCTGCTTTAATCTTGAATCCCAAATACTTCAGACCATCTTGTAGAGCCAAAATTTGATATGTGAAATTTTGAAGGGATAGTTGAGTTTCTTGTTGAGTACAATCAGAGAAGGATATAGTGGACTTTGCCCTATTTATTTCCATTCTTGTGGCAACACTGAAAAGTTTTAATATCTCTGTGAGAGTGATGATATCCTGAATACCCCCATTAAGGAAAATGAGTATATCATCAACAAAAAGTAGATGAGTTAAAAGGCAGTGATCAGTAATCATGGGGCCCTGGAGTCTCCTAGCTCGCTTCTCAGTTGCTATCAGTCTGCTCAGTCGTTACATAACCAGAAGGAAAAGTAGGGGGGATAAGGGACATCCCTGCCTGATTCCCCTCTCTGCTTGAAAGGAATGGGAGGCCAACCCATTTATAAGGACTGCAAAAGAAACTGATGTTATACATCCCATAATCCATCTGGTGAATTCCAGAGGGAAGCCCTGGTGAATGAGTATCATCCTTAGATATAACTAGCTTACTTTGTCAAAGGCTTTGGAGAGGTCGATTTTGAGCACCATCCCTTTTAGATTTCTCAATTTTATGGAGTGGAGCGCCTCTTGGGCAGAGCCTATGGCTTCATGAATATGTCTATTATGGAGAAAGGCGAATTGTTCGTGACAAATATGTTCAAAAAGGATCGACTTGATGTGATTTGCTATAATCTTGGCAATAATTTTGTAGAGACAATTGCAGAGGGATATAGGGCGAAAGTCATGGAAGGAGATGGGGGAGTCATTCTTGGGTATGAGGGCAATAAATGTGGAATTTATGGGAGCATATATGCGACCTAGAGTCCGACTCTCTTCCACCACTCCTAGTAGGTCTGGTCCAATGATATCAAAGAAAGTAATATAGAATTCCACAGGCCAACCATCCGACCCCAGACTTTTTTCCTTCTTGAACCACTTGAGAGTGCTTTCTAATTCCCCCATGGATACCGGTTTTATGAGATCCTCGATTCCATCCGGTTCCAAATACCCAGGGAAATGGCCTGCAAGGTTTATGATTTTGGCAAGAGAAGAGGTAGGGGGGAATTTGAAGAGCTGCTTGAAATGAGAGATACCAAGGTGGGCGAGCTGAGAGTGAGTGTTGGCTGACTGATCCTAATCCGAGGGCATATGCCAGATAGTATTGCTGGCTTTTCTTCCATTGGCAAAATCGTGGAAGAATTTTGTGTTGCCATCCCCTGCTTGAAGCCAGATTTCTCTGCTTCTGAGTCTCTACAATTCTTCTCGGTCAAGGAGGATCTTGGATCTCAGAGTTTCCAAGTCAACAAGATGTAGCTTTGCTTCTGTGGATAAGTAGCCAAGCCCACTAACATCCGTTAAGGAGGCCAGCTGTGCTTCGATGTCTGCAAGGGATTGGTCATCCCTAGCTCTTTTCCTTTTTGTCCATTCAATAATTAATCTCTTGAGCTATTGCAAGCTGCTGCAAAAATCTGTAGCCTTCCTCTGATCCCTGAGGGGTGGCTGGGCTTGCTAGAAAGCCATAACCATCTTAATATAATCAGGGTCCTTTAACCAAGAAGAGTTAAATTTGAAAGGTGCCCTTGGTTTCCTGGATGGGCCAACCACTTCCAAGAAAATGGGAGAGTGATCTGAAATACCCCCCGAGCCAACCCATTGCCTGTAGATGGCGAGGGTATGGAGGAGGTCTTCTTGAATGAGATATATGTCAAACCTTCTACCGAGGGCAGCGTCGCCAGTACGTCTATTATGCCATGTTGGCATCTTCTTATTCATGGGTACGTCTATGAGCCCATATTGATCCAGGAGAAAGCTCAGATGATCAGAGAGTGGGTCTAGCTGTGAGTGATGCCCCCAGGATTCCTCATGTCCAATGGAGAAATTCAGGTCTCCCCCTAGAATTGTGGCACTGTTGGTCAAGGGAATATCCATAAAGGATTGCCAAAAAGCAAGCCTGTTTTGGTTTGGGTCATACATATTAATGATGCGAAGTTGTTTGCCTAAATCTATAGAGAAGATGTCCATGCCCAGGAATCCCTAGCCTCCCCAAGAAGATATCATCCTAATAGTTTTTGGATTGATCCCAATGGCTAAACCCCCAGATCTTCCCACTGCGTCCAAGCCTTGGAAGTGCCAGCCAGGTAATATGGCTTGCAGGATCTTAGTAATCTGATTAGAAGGCCCAAGGGTTTCCTAAAGAGGAATCATGTCACAGGGAGTACAAAGCAAGAGGCGCTTGAGGGCCAATTTTTTTTTTGGGTTAGCCAAGCCCCTACAATTGAAATAGAGCCAAATCATAAGGGAACAATATCAAGGGTTTCAGATGCTTTAAGTGCCCTTTCATTGGTGTTCTGTCGACCTTGTGCCACATCTGCCCCCGCAGATTTGATGGCTTTGGATATCTTTGAAGGCCTGCCTCTGGTGGGTTTAAGCTCGGAGGGGGGGGAGGGGGGAATGCTGAGACCTAGCTGGATGGGGCTGATCAATTGTCGAGATCAGAGATTGTAGGAGTGCGAGCCCAAGGCAGAGGGGGAGTGGGAGGGGTGAAGAAGAGGGCTCAATTCTTGTATTGTTGGCGGGGTGGTAGAGAAAATGGGGGAGGGGGTGTTAAGAAATTTACTGCATAACATAAATAATTACCTGAGAAGAATAAATATAAAAATAACCAGCAAAAACCATAAACACATAAACACAAATGTTTATTCGGGAAAACCCCAAATCTGGGGAAAAACCCAACCTAATAAGATCTCATTAGCATTGGCCAAAACCCTGGCCAATCCGACCAAGTGAGCCTTCACCGCTCACCTCCAGGTCTTGCATTACAATGAAGTCCTTCCAACCTTTTATAAGCTCCATTACATATAATACCACGGGCATAATACTATGGGTGCACAATACCATGTGCCCCAAAACCATCACTGTTTAACCTGGTCAACTTTGACTCTATCCTGAGTCAAGTTTACCTAACAATTCCCCCCTTAAACTTGACTTGGGGTTCCTTGACTAACTCCAGCCAAACCTACTAAGTGAGACAATCCCGCTCACTCTAGCTCTTACCCCCTTCAGAGTTTTTACCCGGGGTATTGTTAACCCGAAATCCCCCTATCACCTAGGTCTAACCCAGACTTTACCGGTGATCACCGAGGGGTACACATGCCTTACCAGGTCTTACAGTAGTATGCCCATTTACATGCAATAATTTTGACTTCATTTTTTTTTTTTTTGTTTATCCCTTTTTGGAGAACACAATTGCCGTTACACCAAAACCCGCAGGTGTTAGTAAACAGACACATCGCTAGATTTAAGCACATGCCACGAAACACACGGGAGCATTGGATCAACACCGCCATTAACGGGGAGCGCAACAATCTCCCCCCTCAATGCGAGCCAGGTGTGTTTCAAACTCGAGACCTTTGGCTCTGATACCAGTTGTTAAGAAATTTACTGCATAACATAAATAATTACTGAGAAGAATAAATATAAAATTAACCAGCAACAACCATAAACACATAAACACAAATGTTTATTCGGGAAAACCCCAAATCCGGGGAAAAACCCAACCTAATAAGATCTCATTAGCATTGGCCAAAACCCTGGCCAATCTGACCAAGTGAGCCTTCACTGCTCACCTCCAGGTCTTGCATTACAATGAAGTCCTTCTAGCCTTATATAAGCTCAATTACATATAATACCACGGGAAGAATACTATGGGTGCACAATACCATGTGCCCCAAAACCGTCACTGTTTAACCTGGTCAACTTTGACTCTATCCTGAGTCAAGTCTACCTAACAGGGGGGCTCGAGCTCACAGTTAATGGTGGAATTTATGCACGAGAGGGATGCAGATTGATGTAGAGATGCATTTATTTGAGTAAAAGGAAGAGCAGAGGAAAAGGAAAGAGGAGCATTACCCGATGTAGGAGCAGCTTCCACAACAGACCGAGATCGAGTTAGTGGAGGGGATATAGGTGGTATCAATGGAGCACTGGTTTGCTGGGCAATGCATTCGCATCCTTTAAGTGATCTTGACCTGAGGGCTGCTCGTCCACAATCGGGTCTTCAGACTGACGGTGCTTCGTTCCCCTTACGACTGCTTGTGAAGTAGGAGTGAGCAGCGGACAATCCTTGTATAGATGGCCGACCTTGTGGCATCTTTTACACCGAAAAGGCACACCTTCATAGTCCAGATTTTGACGGCGTGAGAAGTGCCTCCAATGGAGGGTTATATTTTCCTCCAGCCCCTCCCTGGTATCCAGATGAACCAGGATACGCGCCATTGTCATGATTCCTGACTTTTCAAATGATTGATCATGTTCTAAGTAGGTGCCCAATGCATCTCCAATGCGCTTGAATACTACAGGGGTCTAGAACTGCATCGGGAGGCCTGACAAACGGACCCAAATCGGCCCAGCACCCAACTGTTTGCTCTCTGGGTCAAATAAAGGATCCCATCTTTTTAACAGTACCGAAGCAAGCTCGATGTGCCAGAATCGGGATAATATCCAATCAGTGTATTCTTCCCTATGGAAATGCAGGGAAAACCACCCACGAGCCAGTACCCTGATGATGGGCAATTCTTTGAGGAGGGAGCCCCAAATCTTCGAGGTCTAGAGTCAAAGACGATCTATAGAGTTCCTCATGCCCTGCACTCAACCCACCAGAACATTCTTTGCAGTGTCTGCGAATTCGCCCATTGGAATGTCCTCGCCAAGAGTTAGGTTGATGTCCCTGTCCACTGTTTTATGGAACCTGCCTTTCTTGGGTTTGTCTGAGCGACGAACAGTCGGGTAATCCTTGAGAAGACCCCGATAGCCCTGGTTAACTGTTTGGGGGTGGACGAGGTAGATTTAAGGTTAGGGATTGCGGAGCTGAAGCAGCCTGAGCAGATGGGGGTATTAGGGTTTGAACCTCCAGGGTTAAGGGTTGCACTTGAGAGGGTAGGATTTATGAGAGGAGGGGACTCGGATGGAGGGATCCGGGAGGTGGAGGGTGCACAATGGGGTGTAGAGATATGGGGGAGGTGTGGTAAGGGGGCGTTGAAAGTGGGCGAGGGCTGAAGACAGGTTCCCAGCAGGTTTAGGTAGCTGGAGAAAGCGAGGGGTAGTCCAAACCAAAAGCATTGTCAATGTGGACTAAGGGCAGAGGATGGTTTACAGAAGGACTCAGACGAGCCTGAGCGGACTGAGCAGCTGTTAGCGGTTATAGAGTGGCAGGAAAAGGGCCAGAGCTCGACACGGTTCGATGGTGCGACCATATAACCTATTGGGGATGAGGGTCTGCCTCATAGTCAACATCGTCTAGCTCCATCGTAACCGACAGTAAACGGTTAGAGGAGCTATAGTTGTCGAGGATAAAAAACGAGACGAAGGTTAAACCTGGTAAATCGCCCAGTGAGGCCTCTGTTAGCTAGGTAACCACGGGCTGGGTGAATGAACGCCTCAGGGAGATAGGGGATGAGGGGAAAGGTCAGGCCAACCAGGTGCTAGAGCCATGGCCATCAAACCCTGGGATTTTTTCTCCCGAGGCTTCCATGGATGCCAGCTTCAACATTGCAGAGCTCCCTCCACTTCATTCCGGCAGTCCCAAGTTCATCTTTCTTTTGCCTATTGTACCAACTTAAGATTTGAATTATCTAGTTATAGTTACATGTTACACACACACACATGTTTTGTTATAACTTTTTTATATATAATTTTATGTTATGTTTTAAATGTTAACTAATTTTATTTTAAATAGTTATAGAAAATTTTATATTATGTTATAAACAATATATATAGAACTACAATATATGTAGCTATGTGATATGTTATAATTTTATAATCTAGTTAAATATATATAGTTATATTTAAATGGTTATATAATTACATAATGATGAAAAAGTTATAATTACATGTTATGTTATATATGTGTACTATGTTAAATAACTTTGTGTTATACATGTTAAATAATTATAAAGTTCTATGTTATAACTTTATGTTATGAACCAAATAGTTATGTTTTATATACATAATGTTATAAGTAAGTTATAATTTAATTACATATATATAATTATATAATAATTATGTTATGAATTATAGTTATGAATATGTTGTAACATGATTATATATATATAAAATGTTAATAGTAAAAATAGGTTATGTTATATATTTTATATGTAGAACTATAATATATAGTGATGTGGTGTGATAGTTAAAAATAGTTATATATATGTTATGCAAAATGTTATAATTATATAGATTGACACAGTGTTATATATATATAAATATATATTTAATTATTTATTTATAGATTTTTAATTTAAAGAATAATATTTTATTTTAAAAACTAGAATCATACTCTATTTATTATTAAAAAGTATTTAAAATATAAATTAATTTAAATCTAAAATATTAAAATAAAGTAAAATTTCTTATTTTATAAATAGAGGTTCACTATGAACAACCGTATTCATCATGTCAATCTCAAGTTCTTAATTTACTTATTTATTGGTTATAGTTTCATTGTTTTATGTTTTGGAGTTTTTGGGGGTATATGTCAAATTTGTTAGAAATTTAAAAAACATTTCTAAATAATAAAAAAAAATGAAAAATTTATTTCACAAAATTTCTAAAGAAAAACTTAAAAATCTAAAATAATTAAAAAAAATGTTTTTACCATTCAAAATACGAAAATATGCATTTACTACACAAAACATTGCAAGTACGAAACAAATTTAAAATCTAAAAGAAACAAATTTAGAACCTAAATTATATTTTTTTGGTGGTTTTGAAGTGTTTTCTAGGTTGTTTTGAAGGGTTTTTTTTAATGATATTCTAAGTTGGTTTTGTGGTTTTCTAAGGTGGTTGTTGTTGTTGTTGTTTTTTTATTTTTATTTTTTTATTTATTTTATTTATTTTTATTTTTATTTTTTATTTTTATGGTTTTTTTGGTTGGTTTTGTGATTTTCTAAGTTTTTTTTTTGTGGTTTCTGTATGATTGTTATTTTTTATTAATTGGTTTTCGTGGTTTTTGTGCATGGTTTTTTGTTTTTATTTGTTACATTTTGCAAAAATAAATAAATAAGAAGAACAAAGAATAGAGTACCTACCTTCGTTTGAGCCTCTTCAATGTTGGTGGGGTGGTTGGCAAGATTGATTTGAACGCTTCATTGCTTGATCAAACTCCAGTAATCTTGGTTGAGCTACTCTCGAACTCTTGGTCGAGCTCCTGCGATTTGTGCCAATGGCATGCGTAGATTGTGTGAGTGGTATATTTAAAAAAAATGGCTCAATCGAGTGTTATAGCTCGATCAAGGGTTCGTTTTTAACCCTCAATCAAGCTCTTAAATGACTTGATCGAGTCGTTGATTTTTCCACCCAAACATGTCCTCTTTTGCCCAAAATCTTTGTCACCAATTTACCACTTTCTAGAAAACCATTTGCTAAAGAGTAATTGGGCATGATCTCAACCAATTTTGATTGAGAGTATCTTGAATTGAATCTTTGTATTGGGAGGGCCATTCCATGATACACATGGATTTACCCCTTTCTTAAAGAAAAGAAGAACACTTTAAGAGTATCATTGCACCCAAAATGAAAGATAAACTTGGATTACTATTTTATTAATTAGATACATATAGAAATACATGATGTATGGCCCTTGGTTTCATTTTCATCATAACTTTAAAAATTTAGGTGTCTAACATTCTCCCCTTAATCCAAAGGAGTTCTTGTGTGTCCAAGCAAAGATATTAGAACAACTTCCAATAGATGAATCCATTCTTTGAATTTGGTGTTTTTGAAATGACCACAAACAAAATGGCTAATGAAAATCAAACTCTTCTACTAAATGATTGTTTAAGATTGATCAATAACTTTGGAACTTGGCTTTAAGGCTTCATAGTTCTTGGAACATTCCCTAATTTCACTGGTAGTGAATGTCTTCTACTAAGTGTAAGTGCTCACAAATGATAATTTAAAGATGATTGTAAATTGATGTCTAGTAGATGTTGTAAATATTTTACTAAATGGTAGTTTTAGGAAAACCACAAATCGAATCACACTCGTGGCTTTGAATATAGCTGCAACTTCAACTTTGGCTCAGGCTTGAGGTGATGGTTCTAGCTTAATGGTTTAGGTTCACTTGTACATGCTTGATTTATAGGCTTCAAAACTATAATTTAACTATAAATCATTGGTGTTATTCTTCCCCTATTAGATACAAAGTGAGAGAACAAAAACATTTTTAACTATGATCTTCCATGTGGCCAACAACTCAATGAGAATGTTAGCATCTATTAAAACATACTTGTTTAAGGTATTGACAAAGGATTTAAGTAT
This sequence comes from Pinus tabuliformis, assembly GCA_031772625.1. Lineage (NCBI taxonomy): Eukaryota > Viridiplantae > Streptophyta > Pinopsida > Pinales > Pinaceae > Pinus > Pinus tabuliformis. The sequence goes on from CM062813.1 coordinate 885,566,362, forward strand.
ATAAGAAGGAGAAGATCAAAATGCCAACAATACAAGTAATGAATATCTTATGAAGCATTAGATCATAATCAGATATGCATGTTATGGGTTTCTGATGCTTTTCTTGATCTGAACTAAGTATACACCTGAGTGTTTGATGATGGATGATATCTAATGATGGATCGAGATCATAATGAGTTATCATTATCTAATTTGATATTGGATAGGCTAGATTTGATTTCCAATGCATGTTTTATCCTTTATATGTGATGATCTGGGTATGTCTAAAGTTTGGAATTGTAGAGAAGTTATAAGTATGTATTTGCAGATCTATATGTTGGTTCGCTTTGGTGAAGGGGCGTATACACGCTGGTTCAGCTCTTCCAAGTAGTGTATACAAAAGAAAAGCTTGATGTTTAGATTTGACTGATATATCTGATCATTTCTGTTGTTTTACTGCTGCCTGCCAATAAAATCTTCTTAGATTTGAATATAAAACTGAATGCATAAGGAGTTTGATATCTGATTGATTGATTATATAAGTGAGAAGGGTGATCTCTGTTATTGCCTGTGTAAAGCTCTGTAAATTGGCAGTAGATGTTCAATATATTGCTGGTTGGTACAAACTTGATTCAGAAGTTTTATGTTTCAATATTTTTGAAGGTATACGCAGCTTTGATTAAAGGAAGTAGCGTATACACGCAGGTTGGATTCATCGAAGGAGCATATACATTCTAACACATGACTTTTGAGGTTACAGTTGGTTCTAGCTGTTGACGCAGTGTTTTGGGCTCATATTTGTATGCTAGTTATAGTGATCTGTCTATTCCAGTTGATTGGTTGAATTTGATTAAGTTTGAATGAATGATTGATTCAATAGTGTCAAAGGTTTAGCGATTGTTTGATTCAGTATGTCAGAGGTTCAGTGATAGTTTGATTCAATATGTTAGAGGTTCAGTGATTGTTTGATTCAGTATGTCAAAGGTTCAGTGATTGTTTGATTCAATATGTCATAGGGTTCAGTGATTGTTTGATTCAATATGTCATAGGGTTCAGTGATTGATTGATTCAATTATGGTTGATTCAGAGATTGATGATTAGGTTTCAGTTATATCAGAGATTGATGATTGGGTTTCAATGATTGGTTGATGCAGATGTATTTGATGGTTTTATTGCAGTGGTGATTGATTTTGAGCTTCAATGTTACTAATGGGTCCAGTGTGAAAATTTGATGAAACATGGCCTTCATATTGTAGTGTTGTGTACCAGGAGTATCCAGTCTGAAAATTCATGAAATGTGGTCCTTGGAGGATGCTGAGGGTTGGAGCCTTCAGTGAGGAAGTCGAAGATTCCTACCAGTAGTGGCTGGTGATTTGATCAGGGGGTTGGAGCTCCCTTCCAGTAGACGCTGGTGAACGAGTGAAGGTTGTAGCCTTCTGTAGGCCGGTGCCTACGTAATAGTAAACACATCGGCTAGTACATGAGTTAAGGGGTTGTAGCTCCCTTTCAGTAGAAGATGGAGAATGAGAGAAGGTTGTAGCCTTCTACAGGTGGGTGCCTGCATAATGGTATGAGCTTGCACCAGTACAAGATTTTAAACAGATTATTCTTTATATTAAAAGAATACAAAGTCAACAACAGCAGGTGGTTTTTCTCTCGCATTGGGTTTCCAACTTAAATCTTGGTGTTCATGTGTGTTGCTTATGTGTGATGGTTTATTCTTTTATTACTGCACATGGTTAATGTTTAATGTTTAAATAAAGTACTGATGCACTGATTAAAGATCAACATATGATGAATTAACTGAATCATAAGTTCACTGGATATAGGTTGGTTGCCTGAAGAACAGTTGCGTGCACACGCGAGTTCCCTTCACTGAAATAACATATGTAAATCTGATTATGGAAATGAAAAAGTTATTGATTTGTAAACACTGATTCACCCCCCCTCTAAGTATTATTTCCAACAGAACATGCCAAATATAGATGAGGAACACCACTACAAAATATAAGACCAAAAATGAGTTGTATTTGCAATTAGAAACACTTAAGAAAATTATTCCAATAACCTCAAAAGGGTAACAATATCAAATAATCAAATACATGTGTATGAATATGTATAATAACTCTAATTAATTTCTCAGTTGTTCCCTATGTAGGTTTCATTCCGGGCCGAACTACTATTATATTTTTCAAATGGTCCATTATATTAGTTAGAGGGATCACACCATAAGCATGTTGCTCGCCATCTAATACATACCCAATACAGGCTGTATGAGCTACTCCTATGATCTCCAACATAAAATCAATCTCTCTCTCAAATCAGCAAGGAGATGCTACAGAAAAGGAAGTACTTGTGGGAGATACAGTGTAGAAGATGGCTAGAAGACCGGGTCATCAAATTTCAGTTTTGATTCTAAGAAAAGGTCCTATAGATTAGGTAGGTTTATCTGTGTGTTGTGTTTACGCTTCCCTTAAGATCTATCTCGTTTATAGTGCATATCAAGAGTTAAATTTTACTGGTGCCCCTACCCATCAGGGAATTTTTTTATGAGAGTTTTAATTTGAAACAACCTTTCACATGACTTTTAATATTTATTTTTACCATGCATAATATTTTTCGTATAAAACCATAATCAATGAAAAATTATCATTTCTTATTCTTTACATTTTTTGATATATAATACCTATATAGTAAAAAAAAATTAAATAGATATATAAGAATTTCGGTTGATGAATTAAAAACATATTAAACATTAATCTTAAATAAACTTCAAAAAAAGATATTAACAAGGGAAAAAATGTGAAAGTCAACCCAATGCCTTAAGATTCGTAATACATGGTTAACTATTATTTTAAAGATTAACTATTATAAAATGTTTTCGTGCTTTCACTCGTCAATGCTCCCAGTGAGCTAAGTTGGTCCAACTTCCAAGTTACCGTAAGGAGACCAGTGAGCTAAGTTAGTCCAAATCACTGTAAAGGAGAACAGTGAAAGAAGTTAGTTCAAATTACAGTAAAGGAGACAATGAGTGAAGTGAGTCCATATTACTGTAAAGGAGACCAGTGAGCGAAGTTCGACTCTAAATTATTGTAAAGGAGACCAATTAGTTAAGCTAATACAAATTATTGTAAAGGTAATTTTTGATCAAAGTCGACATCAATATATTTTAATAAATTTTTTAAAATTGTATGTTTTAACTATAAAATTTGAAGACCTTAACATTTGAGAACATTGAAATATTAAAAAATATATTTAAAATAATCAAAATTTATAATTTTTAGTAGCAAAACACATTTATAATATAAATTTTAGCCATTGACATTTCAAAACTTAAAATTATTTAAACATTAAAAACACATTTTAAATAATTAAAACTTTGTTAATATTTTTTTTCATGTTCTTTGATAATTAAGATTCCCTCAATGTTCTTTAGAAGAATTATGTCAACTACTTATAATCACTGTGGATGATAACATTCTTCAAATTGATTATCACTAATATTAAAAATATTAATATAATTAGTTTCCATATGATTTTCTAAATTTTTCTAAAAGGCATATTGGCGTAATAAATAAATCTTAATGGACGAACAGGCTTATTTACTAAATTAAATATTAAACATGTATGCTTTCCCTGTCATAAAAAAAATGGCAGTAAACACCACCATCGAAACGAAAAGTTGAGATCACCATAGCCGTTGGATTTGCCCCTTGGATAAACCAGTTTCGGTCATCAATTAAAATTATTCTTGTATTTGCATTCATTCGCAATGAATTTCTCTATGTTTTAGACGTTGAGTAATAATATGTGAGCCACGTCATGCTTCGGCAATCCACTTATATAGATAATGAGAATAAGAGTGGTCCACAAATTTTGATGAGGATTAGGGTATAAATTTGATGCGCAGTTTTTGGTAAAATTTTTATGGGATGGTATTTGTTCCTTAAAGTATATTTTTAAGGAGTTGTCCAACGAGGTGGAGGAATTTCCTGGATGGCTAAAAGTGACCAGAATTCGGGAAAAAAATTTCAAAAAATCTTGTAGACACAGTGTTTGAATCGTGTTTTTAATGGTGGAAATGGATTCAGCACCATCAAAAACGTCTAGGACACCTAAAAATTTGAATTTTAACAACTATAACTTGGATTTACAAAAATCCTTGCTGGATTTTCTCTAAATATGACCGGAATTTCCATAACTTTCCAGGCAATTCCTCCGGCTAGTTAGACTACGACTATTTTTAATAGTATTGTATGTTGTTTTTTTTTGAAGTGTTTTTTAATATTTTTTTATGTTTTTTTGTATTCAAGTTTTTGTGATCCATAATGAATTAAGCAAAGTTTTTCAGTAGAAATCATATTAGAGAAATTTTTGGCTGACGCATTTCGAACCAACAAGTGTGGTTCATCAGGACCAGATGAAGAGGTAGACCATGGAAAAGGCTTAAATAGAGAGAAATCTCTACATTTCTCCCTATTTAAGCCTTTGCCATGGTATACCTCTTCATATGGTCCTGATGATGAACCACACTTGTTGGTTCGAAACGCGTTAGCCAAAAATTTCTCTTATGTGATTTCTATCGAAAGACTTTGCTTAATTATTTATGTGTGTTATTATGTTAGTGCTTCACAGTGATATATATGATTTATTATTTTCTATTTCTTTGACCGTACATAATAATTTTTTGCAAACTTTTGAGAGCATGTAAAGTTAACCTTGGTGTTTTTTTTAAAGTCCGTAGAAAAGCTTAAGTAGATCACATGTTGCGTTGTCACATTAAGACTCCAAAGTCCGAAGAATGCTACGTAATAGGGCATGAGATATTTTCCAGATCTTACGGTATTGTTAATTCGACGGTTCACCCAAAAGGACTTCATGTGATGGTGTAAAACTCAACATACAAAGCATTTGATGCTCTGTAGTTAGTATCAATGATCTCCTTTCATACCTTTCCCATAAATTGGGTGTAGAAATTATGGTGTAGATTTGCAACTTCTCTTGAAGTTTTAATCAAAATCACATGACATAAACCTACTTTATTTATCTCTGGAATTCAATTCACAATTTAGAAATTCAATCACAAACATGCAATGAATAACACACATGCACAAAGTAATTTTCCAAGGGAAAACAATCTGCTAAAAACCCCTACGCCTTCTTGCACTAATATAATGAATAGATATGTAATACAAAAGATTTTTTCAACTGAGCACAACCTACAAGTAAATAACCTCTCTCTCTGCTCACTGAGAAGTTCTGACCCAAACTTAGTCAATTTCTTCCTCTGCTTGAGCCCCTATTTCCTTGCATAATTCCTTGAAAAATTAGGCCCCTATTATTTTGGAAATTCCTCAAATTGATTGGGCGATTCCCAAGGTTCATCATCTGACTGCATGCAACACCTGTACACTCAAGACTAGTCTACAACTGAGGTTACACTACCTTGGAATCTCCACCACAGCTGGGGAACTTGAATTCTCTGCATGCATGAGTTATTTTTGGTTGATTGATCAGTTAACTGAATGATCATTGAGTTAGATCGAAGTCTCACTGCACAATTGACCTTCCACTAGTTCCTCCAATAGTTGGAACTAGTTTAACTGAAAACAACTTGCAATAACTAACCTTGATAGCTACAGATTAGCAATCACACATGCTTAACTGATCTCTAACTTCTCCAACTCAAATTTACTGAATAAAATGGGTGACACAAGGCATGTCACACAAGTTAACTGCATCCAAGTTGTTCGCTGATGTGGAAATTCAAATTTTCTCAATTTAATCAAGGCAAAATAAAATTGAGAATTTCTCGCTGCATTTTTCAACACTCCCTATCAACAAGAAAAGGATTATCAACCACCCCTATCCTACACCTGTGGAACTCAAACTTCCCTCTTGAAAAGACCTTTGTCAAAATGTCAGCATCTTGTTCCTTTGTCAGAATGTATTGTAGCAATATTATCCGCCTTTGCACATAGTCTCGCAAATGGTGATACTAGATATCTATATGCTTGGAGTGTTCATGAAATAAATGATTCTCAAAGATCTTGACACAAATATGATTATCATAGTAGATCACAGTTGGATCCATCATCTGACTAAATAGTCCTACAAGTATCCTTCTCATCCAGATTGCCTAACATGTTGCTTGACTTGTCTCCATGTATTCTTCTTCTACTGAGTTGAGCGCCACATATATTTTCTTCTTGCTATACTAGGAAACTGCTGCAGACCCAACACTGAAAATTACACTTGATGTAGTCTTTTGGTCGGATGGACTCCCTGCCCAATTTGCATCTTTGAAGCCACAAAACTTCACTTCCTCTGTCCATATGTACCATAGTCCAAACTAGGTAGTGCCTCTGAGGTACCGTAAAACATGCTTAGATGCCTTCCAAAATAATTTGGTTGGCCTAACCATAGATTGTCTTAGCTGGTTGATTGCATAACACATACCTGGTCGTGTGTTGACAAGATACATTAGTGAACCCACTAACTGTTGATAAATAGTAATATCCACTTCCTCACTTGAAGTGGCATCCTCCTTCCTCCAGTTGGTCACTAGAGGTGTCTCCATGGGTTTACAACTCTCCATGCAAAATCTCTGTAGTATCTCATTTGCATACTTTCCTTGAGACACAAATAGTTCCCCATCGCCTTGCCATACTTCCAACCCGAGGAAGTAGTGCATGAGACCCATGTCCTTCATTTCAAATTACCTTACAAGGTCCTCCTTGAAAGATATGATTAGATGATAATTGTTGGGTGTGGAGCTTGATTATCTTATTTATTAAGAGGTATCGCCGCATTGGACCCCATTTCGTAATGTGGCGGCAACGACGCCCATTTATGTTCACTGCTAGGGGGGCGATGACGATTCTTTAGAGGACCCCACCCGGCAAGGGATCGGGGGCAGTGCCCCTAAAGCTAAAAATAGATGTAAAATTTCCTTGTAAAATGTTGTAATTTCGTAGTCAATCTGGGCCATTCATTAGGCGGAAATCTGACGGTAGAAGTTATGTTTAATTTAGGGTTTTTTCCCTAGAAGGCAACCCCTCGCTATATATGAGGGAATTGTATTGCGTCTATGTAGATGTGTATTCTAAGCAAGAAATAGAGAGGATATTGTGTGAGAGCGAAGATGGAATTACAATGGATCTACTATAGGTTGTACCTCTTCATTTTGTTGGCTAATAAAAAAGGAAGGATTGGCTGTTTCTCCGTGGACGTAGCCCAAATTGGGTGAACCACATATATCTTTGTCTCTCTTGTTTTATGTGTTTATATTTCTGCAATATTTTGTGTGTTTGATTGCTCTGTAATATATAATTGTCTAACAACTGGTATCAAAGCCGAAGTTCTATTTGGCTAATAAACTTGTAGGAGAGAAGGGTTCTTGGTTCAAGTGGGCGCTGTTATCCCCTACAATGTCCCAGGTTGAGGAGGATATCGAAAGAGGTAGCCTCAAACCACTTGCAGTTTAGCATCTAGCCCTGCTGAACTAGAGAGGGATCTCTCTAGTTAAGTAGGGCTAGCTGTTGAACTGCAAGTGGTTTGAGATTACCTCTTTCGTCTCCTCCTCAGCCTGGGACATTGTAGGGGATAACATTTTGGTGCAATGGCCGGGGAAACGAGTGATATATCTTACCTGGGAAAGAACGACAAAGATCAGATCTGATTGCTGATGGTGAACAGTGATCAAACATAGAAAAGTTGTGCATCTTTCACCTAGCGACTCCAGTGTCGAAGAATCCAAAGGTTCAAAATTTTCATGGCGACTCCACTATTCAAAAACCGGTAGTTTGAAGAAATTCTTGGTTACTTAACTATTTCAAGATGGATTCAACTACTCAAAGGTATGCTCCTATGAATCGAGCTCATATTCTTGGTTTTCCGAACCGTAATCCTTATATAGATTGGCAAACAGGGTTGCCAAAGTTTAAAGGTCAGGATGGAGAAGATGCTAGTTTTCATTTGGTCAAATTTCATTTTCATATTCACAGATTAAAGACTAAGTTTCATGAAGACTATCTGATGAAGATCTTCATGGCTAGCTTGGAGGAAATAACGAGGAAATGGTATGAGAGTCTACTATCTGCTAGTTTATATTCTATAAAGGATTTTCATTCAGTTTTCTTTCAACATTATCAAAGCTGCAATTTTTCTTTATCAATGATGAATAGATGTTGTGAGATTTTTGAAAATTTCATTGAATTTCTTGAAAATTTGTATGGGCATGAAGAATGTATGGAAGAATAGATATTAGAAGCCCTTTATGATTTTTCCTCCCAACAAGAATCAACAGCTTCCTCCTTAGATGAAACAGATTGGGATCAAAATAGATAAAGGCTTACTCCTAATCTTGAAAATGAAAATCACCAAGCCAATGTTGATTTCAATAAAACTCAGTGTTCTCCTTTGTCTGAAGATGAAATAGATCAACTCCTGAAATGCCATGTTACAACCCAAGTTAAGGCAGGTTTGCAGTGTTCACACAGTCAATGATGCGTGAGTGAAATTTCTTCCATTATTGAAAATGAAAATTTGGGTTTAAATGATGACAGTCATGAAACTGGTGAAACTATACAAGAAGTTGTTGTGAGTAAGCCAATTTGTGATGTAGATTTCCTGCAAGGAGATCAGCTAACAGGGACTATCTTCTTTTAGAACAATGTTTTTTTTTTCAAGGATGATTTAGACTATGAATTGGAAGAGTATGCGTTTGAGATAGACAATATGCCAGAGATAGAATCATAGTTGCTCATGCTTGAGGAATTTATAGCCAACACTCAGGTAGCAAAAAGTCATACTTCCCTATGCCTTCTTGTGGATCAACAACCAATTATTCTTTCAGATCAAAATGAAAGGAGTAATTGTATTTTTGTTGGATTTCAAGACAAGGTAACATTTCAGATTTTTAAGGATACTTACACTGATTTGCTACAGTCAACAGGGAAGATGGAATTTCTTGTATTTATGGATGATGAGCACATCTTCAGTGGACACTCGCAGTTGCCTAGATTTTGTTTGTTCTACCTGCTCAAGGAAAGTACAAGCAATATTCAAGTAGGTATCCATCTGCTGGATTGGTTACAGGAGAGGGATAATTTCACATGCTTGTATATATATCTTTAGCAGGTGGGAAATTATCATCAGGATTTGAAGCCCGAGGTGAAGGCCCTAAGATCCCGATGGCCTACTGCCATAAGTATGTTCAGTTAGTGTGTTTTTTATTATTATATTAAAGTCAGTTAATCAGTCAGTTTTTAGTTTTCAGTTTAGTCTTTTGCATTTTGACTCCATTGCCCAATAAAAAAGGCTACTTGGTCTACAGTGTTCTTGACACCTCCAAGGAGCTTCCATCCCTAGTTGGAGTCAATGTTAGTGCCTGTCAGTCCTTCCAGTCACCAGTGATCAAATATGCTCTTACAAGGTTTTTGTTAGGGTCTCAAAGTCAATTTTTTTATCATTTCATTAGGTTTTCAAAATAAAAATTTGGTCATTGCCTAGTGTGTCTAGGTCACTGCTGCTCCCTTCACTTACTGGTGGTCTTCATCACTCATAATGGTCATTGTCTTCTTCGAGGTATCATATCTTCATTTAAGTGTCTTGGGTCATGAAATGGTTAAATTCCTCATTTTAGGTCATGGTCTAGGGTTTCACTCCATGTGTCATCATGATACCATATGTCAAAACAAAAACATGTCCATCATGTGAGTCAGTGGGTAAAGGGAGTTAGTAGCTTAGGGAAAGAAAAATAAAGGTAAAGGTAATGTTTTATTTCAAATAAGACAATGTTGTAGTACACTACCTCGTCTCATCATTTCTCAAAGGGACATATGATGTCATGCCACTACCAAAGAAAAAATCAACTTTCAAGCTACAAAGGACCATCCAAAGCATCAAAAGGGTTTCATTTTAGCATTCACAAGTTTAAGCATCTCCTTGGCAAGTAAATAAACATCTGGCACCTCTTATGCATCCTTCATTTTGAAGAACTCAATGAAAATCCCTCTCCTAGGGTTTCACTGTGCTTTTGGTCTCCAAATGCTTTTGCTTCATTGCAGTGAGAAAAATCATAGTTTTTATGTTCCATAATCCCCTCACATACCTTATATACCCCTCCCAACCATTTACCATACCCATTCCCTTCATTTCCCTTCATTTTACCTAAACCCTAGCTCAATGCTACGTTTTTGCAAATTTCTAGGATAGGACTGTGTTTTGGACTTTTTCACACCTTTCCCTCACTCTTTTCAAGAAATTCCACCTCCTTACACTCCATAACATCTATCCCTATGTTGACGGTGCTGGAGCCACTAACATGTCAAGGGGATCTCCCTGGTAAGAAGTCCGAATTAAACCTCAGATCATTTGGTGTAGGAGTCCCAGTAGTGGGTCGTAAGGTAATGCCTTAACCACGGTGTCACATAGAGGCAAGTAGAATAACTCTGTCGGAAACAAGGGTGTGACTGATGAAGTGAGTCAAGGAAGGTGTTTGAGAGGTTCCAACACTTTGAAAGGGGAAGGAGGTGAAGATGAGTTCTAGGTTGAAAGGGATCAGTCCCAACTCGGCTAGGAACACACAACACAAAGGACATGCACAGCTTTTGGCGGATCAGTCCACTCGGATGTGGGAGTAACATTATACAATATAAGATAACACGCACAATACTCACGGATTAGTTCGAAATGAGTGAGACAGTTGTTATAGCAAGGTTCAAGTAAAAGGCCTGTCTGATGTCGAGCCAAGCAGTCGACATAGACGGTGACATCATTAACAACATATGCAACACATTAGCAACAAGATTTATATAATTTCATGTGAATCAGTTCATACGCAAGCACATAAGTTAAACAACACATATCATTAAAGCAACGAGAGCAGTCCAACTACAATAACAACATATGCATGAAAATGTGCTGGCTCTTATAATATAAAGAAGTGTAAGTCACAATCATACAATACATCCATGTAAACCTAGTAACCACAACAATGGAATGTTACCCTCATGACTCTTCACCTACTCTATAACTATTACCTCCACTCCCGACACTTGACTTACACCTGACATGACTTAACATTACAATGCACATGTATCGATGTGAACAATGGCTTGGACAAGCCAAACTAGACATCATTTAGACTTAGAAAACGAGAGAAGTCCAACTACTTGACATCCTCATGCTGATCAACAGTGACATATTGATGCCAAGATTGGTAGTCCTTGAGAGTGTCTATGTGTTCTGCTGTGACATCCATCTGAAACCTGAACCTTGCCTCCATAACATCTGGGTACACTGCTCAGGCTCCTCTGTCCAACTCGTCTGTGAGCATGCACATCATTGTCATTAGTGTGGTCGGAAAAGCAACGTACTTGTGGATGATGTCTGCACTGATAGGCAAGTCTGGCTTGGTGGCGATGTGCATCAACTCGTCGAAGTATGAGTCAAGCTCCTGTTGGACATGATTCTTGGTCTTCGCCTGGGTGAGGGTCCCAAGTGATGGGATCACATGAGTGTGCACTATAAACTCCATGCTTTTGAATACTCGTGCATGGGAAGACTGCATGCTAGTGATGAGTTGCGGTAGATCTTCATAGTTTCGGATCTGACTCCGGATACGTGCTTGCAGCTCGACTGCATTGGCCTTCATCATCTTTTGCAAGTGAAGTAGGGCTCCCTTGTACTTCATCGTCCATGCTCGCATGTTATCAACAACAATATGTATGTTCTTCAAGATGCGTACTCTTCTTGCAGATCACTGTTGCCATCCATGGAGATGAACGACTGCTTGATGCATGGTACCAAACTTGGAGTAAAATGCTCGCATAACTGTGTCCAAAGACAATACTTCATCTAGTATTGCCTTCTTCAGTTCAGCTCAGGCGGAAATTGTCACCAAGTCTCCTCCCTGCTTGGCCACCTGTAATTTCTCCACCACTCACTCATTCTCAACTATGAGAAAACGAACACTTGATCTAGTGGCTTTGGCATACACTCTAGTTGCATCGGCCTACGCAGTTGGATGCTTGTGCACATCAGTCACGATCACTTGCTCTTCAAATTGCACAGGGGATGTTTGGTCCTCCGGAGTCGGTACTCTCTTAGACTGCACAAATCTGTGATGAGATTCGTCAAAGGAGATGTTGTGCATCTCTGTTTCCAGTTGACCACCAAGAATCTCAGTGCCTCCTTGGTCATCCGAGACTTGCTCATTGTTTGGATGCATTGAAGCAGATGAGTCAACCTCTCTTTGGTGAGGCATGAGGTTAGTGTCCTGTTCCAACTCCTGCTACTCCATGTATACATCCAACTGTTCAAGAGTCTGTTCTATCTTATGAGCAAAGTCTTGCGCCTACGAGGGTTCACCCTATTCGCCTGATGCCAGCTGTTCATAAGAATTAACTATTTGTATGGGAGCCACTTTTTCGGTCTGCACGAGATGCGCCCCCCACTGAATCTGCTGCTGCTGCACTTCCTTCTCATGTTGGTGCAACTCTTGTTCATTCCAGAGTTTCTCCCTCAACTCATGCAACTCCTTCTCTACTTCTTCCATTCTCTTCTTATCCCTCTGCCTTTGTGTGATTCGCTTGTCGTGCTGCTGCCTCTTCTATTGAATAGCTTCTTGTTATACAAGTGGATCTACTCGAAACTTGCAGCTTTGTTTCTTCTCCATGTGGTCGACAATCTTTATCTTCCCTTTGTCACACATAGGTATGATTGGCTCTGCTATTTTTGCTGCTACTGCTACTACTAGTGTTCTCCGTGATGCTGCTTCATGCTGCTGTGCTAGCCACTCTACGGAGAAACCAACCTATTCATTGGTTTTGGAGGAATTGTAGCAATACCTCCATGAATCCTCCTTGGCCCAATGACATTCCCCATGAATCCAATTTAACTGAACTCTCATGCAGTGATGCTTCACAATGTAATGTGGGTCATACGGTTTGAAGCTTCGGAGGTCGAACGGGTACTTCTTCATCTGTTCAGCCTCGACATCCACTTGCTTGATGCTCCGGATCTCGTATAACCCAATCCACAATGGAAGAGTGGGCCAAGGTGCCTTCTTCTTCCACTGTAGCCTAGTTGTTAATCCTGTTGAGATATGATACACTACTTCCTACATGACAAGCACGTCCAAAGAAAACTTTGGCAGAACATGCGGAGGCTTCTCCGCATTGAACACTTGGATGAATGTGCCATTCGATGAAGCATACCAATCGACAATGCCTAACAATGCCTTCATCGATTCTTCTGACATGCAAGGTGGATCTTTTTCGAATATCAACCTATACACTGGGGTGACAATATGGTCGGACAGCCGTATGATCACTCCTCTAAAGCTGCACTTGGACAATAACTTGAAATACGTGCTCACAACAGTCTCCTTCGGTGACCATGCCCACTCTAAGCCCGAGAACTCATGTCGGGCATAGATTGCATCTAGAATGTAGGCGGACATGTAAATCTCTGCATGCATGCCTTCGGGTGACTGTCGAGCCTTCGTGACTTGCTCCTTCAGCTGATGAGCCAGTATGCCAGACCAGTTGCATGGTCTTCCTTCTCTAGCCAGTTGGTCCAGTGCGACCACCCAACTCTGAGGGAAGGTCTCAGTGCTCGCTTGGCCACTCAGTTGACATGCGAATATGACCAAGTATTGGTATGCCTTCCTCAATATCTTCGTCTTATAGATCTGATTAGGGGTCATCCTGAAATGAGCTAACTCCTTTGCCCAATCCTTCAGAATATCTCTTGAGTGGCCTCTGCTGTTGGGAAATCTGAACGGGGGAGTCATGATAGTCATGGGCTCAGTCATCTAATACATCTCATGGTACTCTCGTGCCCAAAAGGTTTCAAGATTCGTCTGATTAACACTGCTCAAGGTCATCCTCTCGGGGTCAGTGTGAGAGACAATCCAGTGAATCATGTCCGCGCATGGGAACGCGACGTATCTTCATGCAATCTGGTACAATCTGGACTTATGAATGTTCACGTACACCTAACGGTCTTCAAGGTATTCCAAAAAAGTACCTACGAATGTTTCATTCACCTCTTTCCACTTCAGTTTGATGTCCTTGTCTAGATACAACTTTGTATCTTCATAGATCGATAGACTATAGGACACCTGCTCAGTCGCTCCTCCAGCTGCCATACCATCAACTGCTTGAGATCCTGTTCTCTTGGAAGCCATTGAGATAGATGAACACCTAAAAGACTTGGAAACAAGCAACATGCATGGAAATATTGCACAAATTTCACTGGGAGGCTGAGTGAATGGCTTCTTGGACTGCGTAAAAGGTAGTCTGGGTTGTCTAGGAGGCTGGAATGGCTACTGGATCTGTGAAATGTGCAATCCATTTGGGCAGCTGGCTGCTGGGATTGCGCAATGCGCAATTCTAGCTAGGAAGGACTACTGGCTTAGAGACAGATTTGCGCAATTTCTTGGGCCAAGCAACCAATGTCCTCCAGGAATGTGAAAAATAGTCCAGGAGGCTAGTGCTGGGCCAAAATACGCAAATCTGGAGAGGAAGGTGAGCCTTCCTTCCCCAGATTGTGCAATGTAGCCTTGGTGAAGGCAGAGACTGGGCCAAGGTTGGCCCGTCTCACTGAAGGAAAATTGAAAGAAAGCAAGTCGATGAAATGTGTGGCGACACTAAGTGATAGCAGAAGCGATAAATAGTTCATGGAAAACATGATTGGAAGATTTAGTAAACAGATCAACATGCATGTGGGTTAGGCCGTTCGTCGGTTGGGCGAACGTCTGTGAAAAATAGTTTCATGCATGCGACAACAGTGAGATAGAAATGAAAATTGAAATAGAGCTCGGAAAAGCTAGAATATATGTAAATGACAGTGGCGTTCAAAGAAATCAAGCAAATAACACTCACACAAGCGAATACACAAAAGCAACATAAATGTTGAAAAACACAAGTTGAGGCCACTTACCCGTGAATAGCAAAGTGAGATGTGTCGAAGAGTCCTGGATGTGATATGGGATGTTAGAGCTCCAAGATTGATGTGAATGAATGAGCTTTGATGCATCGAATAAATAAGTTTGGTATCATGACGCGCATGCCACAAATCTAGGAAGAAACGACACTTGGAGGGAAACTTCTAAAATAACTTTGTACGTAACCCCCGATTGCTAAAAATAGCTCCCTGAATCATGGGATTCCCTTTGCATGATGTCTCTTGCTATTCTGGGAATATCGAGTCATGCATGCATTCAAGTCAAGTTTCCTCGGTCCCGGGTGGAACTGGTCAACCAGACCGTTCATCCATGAGCGTGCTCAACTACTCAGGAAAAATGTGCATTCCTGGCTTGGAGTTGGGATGACTGGCCAAGGGGATTGCACAATTGATGGGCAAAGCAGCTGACTGCTACCCAAATTTGCACAAATCTTGGGCTGAACAACCCACTAGTGGGAAAAATTGCGCAAATCCTGCTGGGAGGTTTGGATGGCAGGATTGCGCAATCCTGGAGCCCAATAGGTTGTCAGAGAGGATTGCACAATTCATGGAGGGGAGGTTGGTTTCCCTCTAGGAATGTGCAATTTTCAAGGGGAAGTTGCTCAGCCTATAGCTGGACGAAGTCTGGGTAAGTAGTCTGTGAGAGGAATGGATCGACTGTGATCGACATACTACCTTTGTACGAGAAAAACACTGAAGCTTGAGTACTTGGCGAAGCAAGACAAATTGTTGTGTAAGGTTGGTAGGGAGGCTCCAAAATAGGCTAAGGAAAAATTTTATAGGGTGGTTGTAGCCGCTACAACACTTGGCGACACACTGGTAGAACTCCAACTCTCTACATAGACCTTTTTCATGAAAAGCAAGTCTAACACCTCCAGAAGTATTGTTCAGTTATTAGTTCATCTTGGTTTCAAACTCACTTGATTGTAAGATGTAGCATCAGCCAACCCCTTGGTCGATTGACACACATTCCAAGCCAAGGAAACACATTTTTTTCGATTGAGGTTGAGGGGTATATAAGTGCACAAGCAGTATAGTCGTCAGAGTCTTAGTTTCATCTCTGGTGTTGCTCCACTGCCAATAGGCTTGGACAGTACCCCAGTGGAGTCACATAGGAACACAAGCATGGCTCTGCTACCAACGATCCTAGTTAGTACCCCGACAGAGTTACTTGCATCATCACTCTGTGCAGGAAGCCTTTCTCTTCTTTCGCCATATTTATTTTTCAATTTTTTTTTGACTTTTCATTTTCATTTTCACTATGCATAGCACTTATTCATTTCAGAGGCGGAAGAGGGATCCCAACTTATTGAGAGAAGAGGAGGTTGTGCCAGCAAAGAAGTAGTTTATTATATCTCTGATGTGCCTATTGATTTTTCCCCCTCACCTTACCCTACTTGACTGATCTGACAAGGGTTAGCCCAAAAACAATCGACTAGAGATGGTGACACTAGTTAGCGCACAAGCGTTGGGTTTACACTAAGGTTCACTTCGAAGAGTACATATTTTCCTTCGACGTATCATGGACTAAGAGTAGCAAGCTCATTATACAGAGGCAAGATGATAGATAACCAAGTAGTGATAGCTGTACAAGTCCTCTTGTACTTTACCCAGCTCGCTTCAAGAGTCATACATGGTTTCATGCAAGGCTAACCTACGAATGAAACAAACAAACCAACAAACATCAAAGCAAAGCAAAAGCAAAAGCGAAAGTGAAAGCAAAGCAAGTAAGAAAACAAGCAAGCAAACAAACATGCAAACAAAGCATATAAGCAAACAAGCATGCAAGCAAACAACTGAAAGCAAACACTACTCTTACTCCTATACTAATGGTACATGGGCCTGATCATGTGAAGTGATACTTCCAATGCAGCCACCGGTGCATTGGTATACCATGTTGGTGAAGGCTTGGTCCACAAGCAACCTAGTGGTGCGAACCAGCAAGCAAGAAAGATATAACAATGAAGACAACCACACTTCGTGTTTCAAAGTGCCCACATGACATAAGTGGGTGCATGAGCATGGCAGAAATTCTGTAGACTTCTCATGGTGCTATGTGACACTACGTGCAACTTTGAAGCATAAGCACACTCTTGATTGTGATATGCAAGCAAACAAAAGAAACAAAGACATCTTGCGTCGCGAACGAGTGCTTGCAATGTAAGACTCCTCCAAAGAATGAGTAATGGGATCGTGCAGATCGAGTGGAGGAAGTGTGATCTGTGTGTGAGATGGATCTTCAATGCATAAAGTTGAATGATGAGGAGCCTTGGGTGATTAAACTATTTCATGATTGGAAGTGAGACTAACCTCAAGAGAACAAGGGCCTGACATAACCATCTGCTCGGGCTGAAGTGCCTTGACAGTCTTGGGTGTCTCAACTTCATCATTAGGTATGTCATCATACACCAGTGGCTTCGAAAGATAAAATGCGATAGATTCATGACCGTGATCAAAATTGGAAGCAAATGGATCAGGGCTGCCACGATCAGAAAAATCAATGAATTCTTTGGCATCCTCATGATCAGATGAATCAAATAGAGGGGTAGATGAAAGCGAACAAACTCATCCTCTGTGTTTCTGAAAAATATAGATGAAGGATCAAGTGGATCTTCAATGAATAACTTATCCTCTCTGTTGTCAAATGATGGACTAACATCCAGTCAGCCATATGAGTGATCAACAATGGGTGCATTTGTGGATGAAGACACACATGAAAAATCATGGATGGCAGGTTCACCAAAGAGGCCAGGAAAAACGGAGGGGGCTCAGATGAAAGGGAGTCATCCTTCGCTGAGTGTTGATGTTCAAGCTACCACTCATACTCTTCATGAATGACAACGCATGTTGGTTGTGCAACACCAACTTCGTCAGTGGGTTGTTCCTCGTTCACAACAAGTGAAGAGTCTGGAGTGGACGAACACAAGACAACATGATCTGGAGGAACACCTGAATGCGAAGATAGAGGTTGAACAAAAGAATTCAAATGGGAGCTTGAAGGACTTACAACCTATTCTGTGTGAAAATGGAGTGGGGTGATGTTGGGAGAGTGTGAAGGATGAGTAGGCGTGCACACATGATCCTCAACATCATTGGGCGATGGTGGAACTATTGAATGATAGGGAGGCAGATAGTCTGTTGAGATAGTGCCTACTCCCACATGAGATTGCACAGTTCCGTCAATGAAGAAGGTTGAGCGAGGCTTGACATCAATCTTTCTCTTAGGCTAGGCAGATTTCATAAGACAATACTCGAACCGGTCCTAGAGATAAGCGAACTTCATCTGGCTCCTTGGAGCTTGAAACTATAAGTCATGGAAGTGTTGCCAAAAATCAATAATAGATTCATGTGGAGCCCTCCATTGCTATAACAGTTTCCGGTCAAGATGGTCTAGATCAAAATGATAGAACATGTCTTCAGTAAGATCGCAGAAGTGCTCAAATGAGTGCACAGTGTTAGCTGGTAGGCTAAGCACCCAACAAAACAGAGATTCATGAAGTGTGAATGCAAGTAGCAAACCAGCCTATTCGTTAGTAAACTCATCTTCCCCATGAATCTGTTGTGGCCACCAACAACCCCCCTCCTTATTTAGTATTAGCAATAACACTAGGTAAGTGGGGACCCTTAGTAAAAATTCAAAAAATTCAATTAAAACTCATGTATTTTACTCCTTAAGAAAACATCGCATCGCGCAAAGACTGATAGGGCATTTCCTTATGAGTAAAAATGATAAACTGCGAAAGTGCAACGCGAATTCCATCGCATCGCATACATTAAGAAACGGTCACATTGGAAAACCTTAAAAAATTGCCGATATCCGATATGCGATATTGCATAACGCAATATCACATGAAAAACACATAACCGTTTAACGATTGTAGCAATCTGCGATCTTGCGATAGCGCGATACTGCGATCTGCGATCTTGCGATAGCGCGATATTGCGATCTGCGATCTTGCGATAGTGCGATACTGCGATCTGCGATCTTGCGATAAGCACGATCGAGCGACCCTGCGATAACACATCTTAATGAAAATGCGATAATGCGACATTGCGATGCTGCGATGTGAATCGTAGAAACTTTCCATCGCAGATTTTCCCCAGCTCAACATTCAAGAAAAGCTGTCCATAAACCAAAAATTGAATATGCGCTTTAATGATAATTAATGAATGATATGCCAGTTGTTAATGAAAGACGGTTTTGTGTTTTTCAAAGAGTCAGTTCACGTCAGGTGGCATGTTTTTGTACATCCGTAGAGTGTAAAGCTTTCTTGTCGATTTTTATTATCATTACTCTCTCCTCATGTGTGAACTGCAGGAACGAAAAACAGAAACAACATGAAGCAATGTGTAGGAAGCAATAAAGGAAAAGGGTAAAGTTCCAATGCTTAGAGACAAAGAAAAGATGCCCTCATAAGCGGATACCGCATGTAACAAAGCCACAGATTCGCAGAACGCTGCTGAGCTATCCATTACAGATCTTTCAGTCACAACCATGGTTGAATGAGTAGTTGAACAATGCTGATATCAACAGGCGGTTTAACGCTCAAGGTCAGAAGCTCACGAAAGCAGTATGTTTACAAAATTTTAAAGCTTATACCCGGTGAAGGAAAAGGCGCTAAAGGTGAAAAACGCATCAGAAAGGCCCGGATCAAAGAACAGAGGCAGTTTCTGATGCGCCTAGCGCTAATCGCGCATCGCTGAGAAAATTGTTCAAAAAGCAAAGTCTCTAACTGCTCAGTAACTCGTAAGCCCGGTAAACGCAAGAAAGCAAAGGCATAAGCAATTCAAGGATTAACCAAGTGGAACTTGGATTATTACTGGGCATACACAGTAAATCCACATAGCCAGAGGATGACTCTCGAGTATATCATCTATTTTGCTGAAAGATGGTGCCAGCTCTTACCATTTCTGTTTGCTTAGCTCAACAAAAAGCGGAAGACAGTCAACCGACTCTACCCAGGCAAATATTAAATGCTCGCAACATTAAGGAGCAAATGCAGAAATAGTTAGATATTAGATTTAATTTTTAGAAATAGTTTTTCTTAGAAAAAGGGCGGTCATTTAAACCGTATCCTGAATCTGTGTAATTAAGTTATTTAGTTAGTAGTATTTAAACCCTTCTCATGCATTTAGAGAAGGGTCCAGAAATTTATCAAAAACTTGTCCTCAGAACATGCACTTTTGCACCCTCAGAGGAGGTTTTGGTGAATGAATGGATCAAGATTTGTTGATGTTTGCATTTGATATCTGCTATTGATGTTGCACTTCTGTACTCTTAGTAGATGTTAGAGCAAGGAGAGATAAATCATTGTTGCTTGAAGCTTATGAGTAGGACCAGTCATAAATGGTACTTTTATCTCTTGACCATTTCTTCTTATATGTTAAAGTGATATACAGTTTTTAGTTGTTTATATATTATTGCATGAATGCTTGAGTTATCATTTGGCACTTTTGTACGGTGGTAGCTATTTATTTATGTTTAATGTATGAATAGCTCATTATGCGATATGTTGTTCACAACTGTTTCGTCTAACTTTTTATGCGAAGTGGTTCATCTTAATTGATTTCCTTTCTTATAATCGTTGAATGATATATATTACCAGTTGTTATTTGAAATCTCTTTAGATTGCATAATAGAAGAATTACATCCCAGGTTAGCATAGATTTAGATGTGCTGTTTATTAGATTACAATAGCATAGAATTAGATTAAAGTTTGAATTAGAATAGCTTAGATAGAAACTGTTAGATCAGCAACATCCAATTCTACACACACACACTATTAGATTGGGAAACTGGTCCCATTATCCCCAGTCGGACCCGCTATACCAAACGGATAAGGGGCTGCCAACCAAGGTCTAGACCGGGCGGGTATCCCCCTTGTTGTCGACCCGATTTTCAGGCCCTCAACATATTTGGCGCTAGAAGGAGGGCATGAACTATGAATGGCAAGTAAATCCAAATCTGAATACCATTCTGAGAGTAAATTTCCCTTATCATCTCCCCCGATTTCCCCATTACATTTAAATCCAGAGTCAGGAGTCGCTCGAGTATCAACCGCTGCTACACACCCTGATATTTCAGAACAATCTACCGTTGAACTTCCTGAAGTCGAATCCCTGATTCACAAACTTCAGCGATTTTCCATTTCTCCTTAGAGGTCTGATAAATCTCAAGGCAGCGTGACTTCACAGTACAACCCTGCTCATCCCCTGACCAGGCTAAAGAGTGAAAAGTTTGGCGTCCAGCCAACCGAATTACCTCTTCCCACCAGGAAAAAAGCGAGGAAATCACCACAAGAGTCTGATAGTGAGACTCTTTCGTCAGCATCGTCCATCTCAATTACTTCACCGCGAAGTCAACCATCCACACCTCCACTCCAGATCATCGTCCATTCGCCCACTGGAACCCCCACAACCCCTCTTCAATCATCTGCAATCGTAGTATCCTCATCCTCCCAGCCACAAGGATCATCTTTTGCACTTTCCTCTGTTAGCAGTTCAACAATGGCTCAGTCTCCATGGAATAACCCTGGGGCAGTCTTAATGCCCGCACCCTTGAGTCAAATACCGGCCCATCCTGAGAAATGGCTGCCTAAATTCAATCCCGAGGCAGGCATGCTAGCAGAAGAGCACATAAACAACTTCATGCTTTCCATTAATCTCAATGGAGTTACTAATGAAGATGCTGTTGTTCGGCTTTTTCCCTATACACTGCAAGGAACAGCCGGGTCATGGTACTTTTCATTACCCTCCAGATCCATCACAAGTTGGGACATCTTCCAGGACCAATTCCAAACCAATTTTGGTGATGACAGGTCTACGGCAACGTTAATCAACAACCTATCCAATCTTAAAGCTGAAGCTAGAGAGCCTATCAAGGATTTCAATTTACGGTTCAACAAAATTTTCAACAAAATTCCTACTGCTTCCCAGCCCAGCGAAGAAGTACGATGTGAATGGTATATTACCGCTCTACCATCGAACATAGCAATCTTCGTGGACAGGGCAAATAAAATAACCTTAGCTGATAACATGAAAGAGGCGATAGTAGTAGAGAAATGAATAATAGTCCTGGAAAAGAGATCCACGATAGAGGAAAGTAAGTCCAAAATAGTCACCTTCAAGGAAGACTCCAAGAAGAAACAAGCAAAATATCCATTTGATTTGGAAGGATTGCAGAAAGTTCTAAAGACCATGTCCAATGAGATGGTCGACATAAAAAAGCAAGTAGTAGAAACTTCTTCAAAAAAGCCCTACAGAGCTTTTAAAAGAGGTCCTTCAACGGACGTAAAGCCACCCAATGCCATTTCAAATGTTGAATCCGAGGAAGAGGAAGAGGAAATTGTCACTGAAGGGCAGACTGATGACGAAGAAGTTGTGGAATTACAAGGAATGTGGGATTTCATCCTCCCACAAGAAGAAGATCAAGAAGTATTTCCAGTTAGCACATGAAGCAAAAATCAGCTTGATCCTCCCCAAACTACCCCTAAGCTGAAGAGCGCAAGCTCTGCAACAAAGGATAAAGTCACAACAAAGAAAACGACATCTAAAGCGACTCAAACTAGCCCAGTCCAAACAGATGAAATGACTCCATCTAAAACATTGATAGTGTCGGATGAAATGGAGTACAATATTATTGATGACATGAAGAAGACTAGGGCTAACATCACCCTTTATGAACTGAGCAAGTTGAAACATCAACATAAGATAATGATGAAAGAATTACATGCCGTGCCAGTTGCACCTTTGCCTGCCGCTGTACTTTCTCAAGCTTCCCATAACATGGGAAGACCTCCAACTAATGCGATCAATAAGATTGATCCAAATGACATCGCCCTAATTGGAGGAAGATCAAGATCTCACACTCCCCCGTTTCTCCTTACTTACAAAATCTTCAATAAAAATGTGCACAATTGTTTGGTAGATTCTGGTGCTTCATCGAATATTTTACCCAAATCTATATGTGCCAAGTTAAATGTTCAACCACAGAAATCCGCAGTGCGCATAGTTCAGCTAGATCGATCTCAAGTCGAAGTGATTGGCGAACTAAATCAAGTAACCATAAGATTGTCATCCAACCCGAAGGTATGTCAGGTTATTGACATTCTAGTTGCCGATATCCCAGAATTCTATGGCTTAATTCTTAGCAGGGATTGGTCAGAGAAACTCCATGGATATTTCGCAACCGACTGGTCGCACATGTGGCTGCCCTACAACGGTAAACCGAATCAAATAAAAGTTGAACGAGAGCTACACCAGAAGTACATAGTAACGGAGTTAGAGGGAGAAAATGAACCAGTAGCGTATAATAGCAGCATTATTGGCAATTACTCGGTAGATTCTTTCCTTGGCAATTTCAATGCTCATGCGTCACCCTATTTAGAACACTCTATTTTGTCCCAAGTCGAAAATTTTTCTCGGACTGATAGTTTGAAATGTATCAATTTTTTAGACAAACCTGTAAATAAATCTTTGTTTTGGAAATTATTTTTGATGGTTCTAGATCTAACGAAGGAGCAGGAGCAGGATGCGTTCTGATTAGTCCAGAAGGAGATAAGATCATGCTCACATGCAGACTCGAATTCGATTGCACAAACAATAGAGCAGAATACGAGGCTTTGGTTCAAGGCCTGTACAAAGCAATCGGGTTAGACATCAAGTATCTGCAAGTTTTTGGAGACTCTGAGATTGTGGTTAAACAGGTACGTAACACTATACATTGCTTATCAGGTCATTGAAAACACTATCAATCCTTAGTACAAGATATGACTGAGCATTTCAT
Source organism: Pinus tabuliformis (assembly GCA_031772625.1). NCBI lineage: Eukaryota > Viridiplantae > Streptophyta > Pinopsida > Pinales > Pinaceae > Pinus > Pinus tabuliformis. The sequence continues at coordinate 885,590,102 of CM062813.1, forward strand.
AGCGTTTAATATTTCTTCAATCCCCAGGCTCCAAAACGCAAGTGCAGACCTTTTGGCTAACGTAGCTTCTAAGCTTATTCCCTCCGAAGATTTTAGTCCAGATAGATTCTCAATAGAATTAATCTTTAGACCGTCCATTCTTGACAACATCACAAATTGGAGAGTATTCAATGACGATCCTGATATCGTAAACTTCCTCACGTCTGAAGGATCCTACTCCAATCAAATAATTGACGAAGACCAACACAATCAACAATTGCAACAAAATAGCACTAATAATGCTATACCTAAGTTGGTGGTCAAGTTAGAAGACTTGTACGATTTGAAAGATCGGTTTAAGAGGTCTACCAATTCAAAACTCCAAAGTTCAACCTTGAACTACGAATTAGTAAACCTAGGGACCGATGCTAAACCACAAAACATTAATCTAGGCCTCGACCTAGCCCCTGAAGAGAAACTAGCGTATATTCGTCTTTTGAGACAATATAAAAATGTTTTTGAATTATGATGAGCTGAAAACATACGACACTTCCATCATCCAACATACTATTCCCATGATCGATAATGAAAAACCTGTCCAACAAAAGCTGAGAAAGATCCACCCCAATTTAGAAAATCAGATAAAAACTGAGCTCAATAAGTTATTGAAAGCCAGGATAATCTTTCCCGTCAGACATTCCAAATGGGTCTCCAATATGGTACCTGTTAGAAAGAAAAACGGAGATATTAGGATTTTCATTGACTTTCAGAACCTTAACAAAGCCTGTCAAAAAGATAATTTTCCTCTACCACCTATGGAACAGATACTGCAGGCAGTGGTGGGCTCAGAATTAATGTCTTTCTTGGATGGATTTTCAGGATACAATCAAGTGTTGGTACATCCTGATGATCAGTTGAAAACCACATTCAGAACTAAATGGGGCACATACGCATATCGGAAGATTCCATTTGGTTTGATTAATGCTGGTGCCACATTTTAGAGAGCCATGGATATCGCATTCAAAGGTTTAGTCAATAAATCTGTAGTAATTTATTTGGATGATATAACAGTGTACTCGAAGAAGCGAAACGACCATCTCAAAGACCTGAAACAAATCTTTCAACGGTGTTTAAGGTATGGAATTTCACTTAACCCAAAGAAATCTTTTTTCGCACTAAGTGAAGGGAAACTTCTAGGATTCATAGTGTCAAAATCCGGTATTCACATTGATCCCGACAGAATCAAAGAAATTTCTGAAATATCCCTACCTCATAACAAAAAATCCATGCAATATTTCCTTGGTCAAGTCAATTTTGTAAAGAGATTCGTTCCAGATTTTTCACGAATCATGTCTCCTTTGCAAACCATGATTAAAAAGAATTCAAATTTTAAATGGGGTCAAGATGAACATGAAGCATTCAACCTGATCAAGCAAGCTATTATTAATGCTCCATCTTTAGTGACTCCGAATTTTTCAGAGCCTTTTATTTTGTACACATTTGCCTCAGATAAGTCATATGCTGCGATTCTAACTCAAGCAAATAAAAAAAAGCGGAAGCTCCAATTGCGTTTTTTAGCTCAAATTTACAGGGTGCTGAACTAAATTATTCAGACTTGGAGAAACAAGCTTATGCTGTTTTCAAAGGGGTCAAATACTTCAGACCTTTCTTACTTAAAACCCATACTAAGATCATAGTACTGTTTCCAGCAGTAAGGAATCTTCTAGTACAGAAAGATGTGGGTGAGAAAAGAGCTAATTGGGTTACTGCCTTACAGGAATATGACATTGAGATCAAACCAACAAACATTGTAAGAGGTCAAGGCTTCTGCAAAATGCTGGCTGGAGCATCACAAATTTCTGAAATTCCATCTGAAGAGGTACAAATGTGTGAGGTAAGCCTAAATGATGCAGAATCATTATATGTTGATGTCATTTATTATCTTAAGAACGGGTATGCTCCTTCACACCTTGATCATACTAAGAAAAGAGCCCTAAGGTTGAAAGCTAAACAATATCAGCTCATAAATGACATTCTTTTTAGAAAAAATTATGATTCTGTTCTTCTTAGGTGTCTTGAGAAAGCTGAAGCTGAAAAAGTTTTGTAGGAACTCCATGATGGGCCAGCAGGCAGACACTATGCTGGAGATGCTACTGCACATAAAATCTTATGCGCAGGATATTACTGGCCCACGCTGTTTAAAGACTCGCACAGTTACGTGAGAAGATGTCAAGTCTGCTAAGCTACTTTTGGAAGACAAAAGAATCCGTCCCTTCCACTACAGCCGGTAAACATCGAGCAACCTTTCAGTCAGTGGGGCTTGGACATAATAGGTGAGATCGTTCCTCACTCTTATAAGCAGCATAGATACATCCTCACAACAACAGATTATTTTACTAAATGGGTAGAAGCAGTTCTACTCAAGACGGCTAATTCTGAAAATATCATTGAGTTCGTTGATCAATTTATAATCACCAGGTTTGGATTGCCATCCGATTTAATGTTTGATAATGCATCATACTTTTTTGGAAATGCAATGACTGAATTTGCACTTAAAAGAGGATTTAAACATAAATATTTGGCCAATTACTACCCACAAGGTAATGGGTTAGCTGAGTCAACAAATAAAAACCTAATCAGGATTATTAAAAGAACAGTTGACCAAAATCAAAAGAATTGGCACAAGGCTTTGATATATGCTTTATGGGCAGATAGGATAAAGAAAAAAGCTTCTATCGGCACTTCTCCCTTTAATTTAGTTTATGGGAAAGAAGTGGTTCTTCCGACTCACTTAGCCATTCCCTCTTTGTCTTTAGTACAATACATTGATGAAGTACCCGCTTCCTCCTTATAGCTAAGACAAATGGAAATAATTAAATTAGAAGAACAACGAGAACAAACTAAGAAAACGCATGCTCATCATCAAGCACTAGTAAAATCCTCTTTTGATTCAAACATAATGACCAGAAAATATTTTCAGATGGGAGATTTAGTGTTAAAGTGGGACAAGGCTCATGAAGAAAAGGGAAAACATACAAAATTTCAAAGGATGTGGCTTGGTCCTTTTCAGATTGTTGAAGTCGTAGGTCCATCAACGTTTGTGTTACAGGATTTAGCAGGTAAGAGGGATCCTTTGCCTGTTAATGGACAAATTCTCAAGAAATATTTTCCATAAAAGATTATTCTTCTATTTTTGTAGAATAGTTTTTCTTTTTCATAATAAAACCCGTTGTGAATGGTTACATTAGGCATTTATGAAAAAGACACCAATTCTCTTTCAGATTTTGAACTTTTCGCTTGTATAAATAGCAAATCTTTTGGAAAACTGATCTTTATTATTGACAGATACAGTTAAAAACTTTAACCTAGATATGATACTAGTTTCAACTTCAAAGAATTTGATGAAAGCAACCTTTAGTGAAGAAATTGTTTTATCTCAGTACAATGAAAGGTATCAATAACAAAATAAAGATTCTTTGTAGAACAACTGTTTCCAAAGAACTCTATTATTGTCGTCCAGAGCTATCTTAAGGAAACAATGACTTCCTCCCTGCTAAGGAAATCGCAGCTTTCAGAGGAATAATCCAAGGATACACTTTATCTTGAAGAATGAGAGGTCTCATCACAAGCCGGCTTATCATTATCGCAGATATTATAACTTGCTGACTTTGCCAATACTGTACACCACAATAGGGCAATGACTCAAGATTGTTGCAATAAAAAGACAAGGGGTCTCATCACGAGCCAGCTTGTTCAACAAAGTTATAAATAAAGTGAATGACTGTGTCATAATTTGGCTACCAAACCAAGACATTGTTCTTTAAGAATAAAAAGAAAATCAAAGCAATAAGTGTGGATATGGATTTTTTCTTTGAAAGTTGTAGGTCACCTTAAGTAGGATACAGGATCATTGTTGGGTAACAGGTAACCCTGTCGAGGCTATAAATGCCTACTGGCAGCAGAGGCTCTACCTACGACAAATGAGCATATTTAAAACTGGTTTACAGAGGAGACTTTATTTTATTTTTACAAGACCAAGTAATGGCTGATGTAAATACAAGGACTAGCTTGAGGAAGCAAATAATTAGAGTAGAAAGTGGTTGAAACAAAATATCATTGACAGTTTAGAGCATAATATACTCTATCTTTCCATAACAAAGTTTAATTTTTTGAAAATTTTTCTGTTTTGGAAGTTTGAAAAATTCAATAGAAAAATAGAGATAACTGGTTCTTCCAAGTGAATCGCCAATTGTTGTGGCCACCAACAACCCCCCTCCTTATTTAGTATTAGCAATAACACTAGGTAAGTGGGGACCCTTAGTAAAAATTCAAAAAATTCAATTAAAACTCATGTATTTTACTCAAGAAAACATCGCATCGCGCAAAGACTCATAGGGCATTTCCTTATGAGTAAAAATGATAAACTGCGAAAGTGCGACGCGAATTCCATCGCATTGCATACATTAAGAAACGCTCACATTGGAAAACCTTAAAAAATCGCCGATATCCGATATGCGATATCGCATGAAAAACACATAACCATTTAACGATTGTAGCGATCTGCGATCTTGCGATAGCGCGATACTGCGATCTGCGATCTTGCGATAGCGCGATACTGCGATCTGCGGTCTTGCGATAGCGCGATACTGCGATCTGCGATCTTGCGATAAGCGCGATCGAGCGACCCTGCGATAACACATCTTAATGAAAAATGCGATAATGTGACATTGCAATGCTGCGATGCGAATCACAGAAACTTTCCATTGCAGATTTTCCCCGGCTCAACATTCAAGAAAAGCTGTCCATAAACCAAAAATTGAATACGCGCTTTAATTATAATTAATGAATGATACGCCAGTTGTTAATGAAAGACGGTTTTGTGTTTTTCGAAGAGCTAGTTCACGTCAGGTGGCATGTTTTTGTACATCCGTAGAGTGTAAAGCTTTCTTGTCGATTTTTATTAACATTACTCTCTCCTCATGTGTGAACTGCAGGAACGAAAAACAGAAACAAGATGAAGCAATAAAGGAAAAGGGTAAAGTTACAATGCTCAAAGACATAGAAAAGATGCCCTCATAAGCGGATACCGCATGTAACAGAGCCACAAATTCGCAGAACGCTGTTGAGCTATCCATTACAGATCTTTCAGTCACAACCATGGTTGAATGAGTAGTTGAACAATGCTGATATCAACAGGTGGTTTAACGCTCAAGGTCAGAATCTCACGAAAGCAATATGTTTACAAAATTTTGAAGCTTATACCCGGTGAAGGAAAAGGCATTAAAGGCGAAAAACGCATCAGAAAGGCCCGGATCAAAGAACGGAGGCAGTTTTCGATGCGCCTAGCGCTAATCGCGCATCGCTGAGAAAATTGTTCAAAAAGCAAAGTCTCTAACTGCTCAGTCACTCGTAAGCCTGGAAAACGCAAGAAAGCAAAGGCAGAAGCAATTCGAGGATTAACCAAGTGGAACTTGGATTATTACTGGGAATACACAGTAAATCCACATAGCCAGAGGATGACTCTCGAGTATATCATCTATTTTGCTGAAAAGATGGTGCCAACTCTTACCATTTCTGTTTGCTTAGCTCAACCAAAAGCGGAAGACAGTCAGCCGACTCTACCCAGGCAAATATTAAATGCTCGCAACATTAAGGAGCAAATGCAGAAATAGTTAGATATTAGATTTAATTTTTAGAAATAGTTTTTCTTAGAAAAAGGGCGGTCATTTAAACTGTATCCTGAATCTATGTAATTAAGTTATTTAGTTAGTAGTATTTAAACCCTTCTCATGCATTTAGAGAAGGGTCCAGAAATTTATCAAAAACTTGTCCTCAGAACATGCACTTTTGCACCCTCAGAGGAGGTTTTGGTGAATGAATGGATCAAGATTTGTTGATGTTTGCATTTGATATCTGCTATTGATGTTGCACTTCTGTACTCTTAGTAGATGTTAGAGCAAGGAGAGATAAATCATTGTTGCTTGAAGCTTATGAGTAGGACCAGTCATAAATGGTACTTTTATCTCTTGACCATTTCTGCTTATATGTTAAAGTGATATACAGTTTTTAGTTGTTTATATATTATTGCATGAATGCTTGAGTTATCATTTGGCACTTTTGTACGGTGGTAGCTATTTATTTATGTTTAATGTATGAATAGCTCATTATGCAATTTGCTATTCACAACTGTTTCGTCTAACTTTTTTTGCGAAGTGGTTCATCTTAATTGATTTCCTTTCTTATAATCACTGAATGATCTTTATTACCAGTTGTTATTTGAAATCTCTTTAGATTGCATAATAGAAGAATTACATCCTGGGTTAGCATAGATTTAGATTTGCTGTTTATTAGATTACAATAGCATAGAATTAGATTAAAGTTTGAATTATAATAGCTTAGATAGAAACTGTTAGATCAGCAACATCCAATTCTACACACACACACTCATAGATTGGGAAATTGGTCCCATTATCCCCAGTCGGACCCGCTATACCAAACGGATAAGGAGTTGCCAACCAAGGTCTGGACCGGGAAGGTATCCCCCTTGTTGTTGACCCGATTTTCAGGCCCTCAACAGAATCATGGAAATAAAGTTATGTAAGTGCTCAAGCCAGGCCACTTCGCCTTCACCATCATACATGTGATTGGACAAGAGATCAAAAAGCTTCCCTGAGATGGAGAAATCTTCACGATTCGAAAAACACCTCAGGGGAAGAAGAATGCAATACTCCATGAAAGATATGCAAAGGTTCAAAACTGGATGAGAGGACCCTACTTGTCATTAGGCCCTCCTTTTAGTGCTAGAAATGTTGATGGTGCTAGACCCACCAACATGTCAAGGGGATCTCCTCGATAAGAAGTCCCAGTTAGACCTCAGACCGTTTGGTGTAGGAGTCCTAGCAGTGGGTCATAAGGTAATGCCTTGACCGCGGTGTCGCACAGAGGCAAGTAGAATAACTCTGTCAGTAGAAAGGGTGTGACTGATGCAGTGAGTCAAGGAAGGTGTATGAGAGGTTCCAACACTTTGAAAGGGGAAGGAGGTGAAGGTGAGTTCTAGGTTGAAAGGGATCAGTCCCAACTTGGCTGGGAACACACAACACAAAGGACATGCACAGCTTCCAGCGGATCAGTCCACTCGGATGTGGAAGTCACATCATACGATATAGGATAACACGTACAACACTCACGGATCAATTTGAGATGAGTGTGATGGTTGTTATAGCAAGGTTCAAGTGAAAGGTATATCTGATGTCCAGCACAGCAGTGGACACAAACGGTGATAACATTAACAAAATATGCAACACATTAACAACAAGATTCATATAATTGCATGTGAATCAGTTCATACACAAGTATGTAAGTTAAACAACACATATCATTAAATAAACTGGAGCAGTCCAACTACAATAACAACATATGCATGAAAATGTGTTGGCTCTTATTATATAAAGAAGTGTAAGTTACAATCATACAATACATCCATGTAAACTTGCTAGCCCCAACAGTGGAATGTTACAGACACATCCGCTTGCTCCTCCAAAGAGATGTACTAGCTCCAGGCAGTGGAGAAGCCAAGGCGTGTTACAATACTGTCCAAGCCTTCTTCAAAATAGTCTTAGTAGAAGCTTGGCTGACCAAAAGCCTATAGAATGAGTTATGAGGGACTATTTATAACAAAGGGTGGGGTGACCCTTGACATTCCCCTTTGTTACCATTCAACTACCCTCACGACTCTTCACCTACTATATGACTGTTACATCCACTCTTGACACTTGAATTACACTTGACATGACTCAACATTACAATGCACATGTACCCATGTGAAAAATGGCTTGGACAAGCCAAACTAGACATCATTCGGACTTAGAAAACCATAGAAGTCCAACTGCTCGACATCCTCATGCTGATCAACAATGACATATTGATGCCAAGATTGGTAGTCCTTGAGAGTGTCTGTGTGTTCTGCTGTGACATCCATCTGAAACCTGAACCTTGCCTCCATAGCATCTGGGTACATTGCTCAAGCTCCTCTGTCCAACTCGTCTATGAGCATGCACATCATTGTCATTAGTGTGCCCAGAACAACAACGTACTTGCGCATGATGTCTGCATTGATAGGCAAGTCTGGGCTGGTGGCGATGCACATCAACTTGTCGAAGTACAATTCAAGCTCCTATTGGACCTACTTCTTGGTCTTAGCTTGGGTGAGGGTCCCAAGTGAATGACCTCCATGCTTTTGAATACTCATTCATGGGAAGCCCGTATGCTAGTGATGAGTTGCGGTAGGTCTTCATAGTTTCAGATCTAATTCCAGATACGTGCTTGTAGCTCGACCACATTGGCCTTCATCATCTTTGGCAAGTGAAGTGGGGCTCCCTTGTACTTCATTGTCCATGCTCTCATGTTATCAACAATAATATGTATGTTATTCAATATGCGTCCTCTTCTTGTAGATCACTGTTGCCATCCGTGGAGATGAATGACTGCTTGATGCACGGTACCAAAATTGGAGTACAATGCTCACATAACTATGTCCAAGGACAATACTTCATCTAGTATTGCCTTCTTTAGTTCAACTCGGGTAGACATTGTCACCAAGTCTCCTCCCTGCTTGGCCACCTGTAGTTCCTTCGCCATTTGCTCATTCTCAGCTATGAGAAAACGAACACTTGAGCTAGTGGCTTCGACATACACTCTAGTTGCATTAGACAACACAACTGGATACTTGTGCATATCAGTCATAATCACTTGCTCTTAAAATTCCGCATGGGATGTTTGGTCCTTCAGAGTTAGTACTCTCTAAGACTGTACAACTATGTGATGAGATTCATCAAAGGAGATGTTGTGCATCTCTACTTCCGGTTGACCACCAATGATCTCAGTGCCTCCTTGGTCATCCGAGACTTGCTAATCATCTGGATGCATTGAAGCAGGTGAGTCGACCTCTCTTTGGTGAGGCATGAGGTCAGTGTCCTGTTCCAAATCCTGCTGCTCCATGTCTGCATCCAACTGTTCAAGAGCCTGTTCTATCTCATAAGCAAAGTTTTTCCGCTATGAGGGTTCACCCTATTCGCCTGATGCCAGCTATTCAGAAGAATCAACTACTTGTACAAGCACTGCTTCGTCTGGCTACACGAGATGTGCCCCCTGCTGAATCTATTGCTGCTGCCCTTCCTTCTCATGTTGGCACAACTCTTGTTCTTTTCGGAGTTTCTCCCTGAGCTCATGAAACTCCTTCTCTGCTTCTTCCATTTTCTTCTTATCCCTCTGCCTTCGCGCCATTCACTTGTCGTGCTACTGCCTCTTCTGTTGAACAACCATAGTTACTTGTTCTACAAGTGGATCTGCTCAAAAATTGCAACTTTGTTCCTCCTCCATGCGGTCGACAATCTTTCTCTTCCCTTTGTCACGCATAGGTATACTTGGCTCTGCTGTTTCTGCTGCTGCTGCTACTACATGTGTTCTCCGTGATACTGCTTCATGCTGCTGTGCTAGCCACTCTACGATGAAACTGACCTTTTCATTGGGTCTAGAGGAATTGTAGCAATACCTCCATGAGTCCTCCTTAGCCCAATGAAATGCCCCATGGATCCAATTGAACTGAACTATCATGCAATGATCCTTCACAATGCAATGTGGGTCATACGGGTTGAAGCTTCGGAGGTTGAACAGGTACTTCTTCATCTATTCAGCCTTGACATCTGCTTGCTTGATGCTCCAGATCTCGTATAACCCAATCCCAAACGGAAGAGTGGGCCAAGGTGCCTTCTTCTTTAGCTACAACCTAGCTGTTAATCCTGCTGAGATATGATACGCTACTTCCTACATGACAATCACGTCCAAAGAAAACTTTGAAAGAACATGCAGAGGCTTCTCTGCATTGAACACTCGGATGAACGTGCCGTCTAGTGAGGCATACCAATCTGAAGTGCCTAATAATGCCTTCATTGCTTCTTCTGACATGTAGGGTGGATCCTGTTGGAATATCAACTTGTACACTAGGGTGACAAGATGGTCAGACAATTGTATGATCACTCCTCTAAAGCTGCACTCGGACAATAAATTGAAATACGTGGTCACAATAGTCTCCGTCGGTGACCATGCCCACTCTAAGCTTGTGAACTCATGTCGGGCATAGACTGTATCTAGAATGTAGGCAGACATATAAATATATGCATGCATGCCTTCGGGTGACTATCGAGCCTTCGTGACTTGCTCCTTCAGCTGATGAGCCAGTATGCCAGATTAGTTGCATGGTCTTCCTTCTCTAGCTAGTTGGTCCAACGCGACCACCCAACTCTGAGGGAAGGTCTCATTGCTCGCTTGGCCACTAATTTGACATGTGAATATGACCAAGTATTGGTATGCCTTCCTCAATATCTTCGTCTTATAGATATGATTAGGGGTCATCCTGAAATGAGCTAGCTCCTTTACCCAATCCTTCAGAATGTCTCTGGAATGGCCTCTGCTGTTGGGGAAGCTGAATGGGGGAGTCATGATAGTCATGGGTTCGATCATATGATACATCTGATCGTAATATCGTGCCTAGAAGGTTTCAAGATTCGTCCGACTGACACTGCTCAAGGTCATCATCTCGAGGTCAGTGTGAGAGACAATCCAGTGAATCTTGTCCGCACATGGGAACGCGGGGTATCTGCATGCAATGCGGTACAAGCCAGACTTATGAATGTTCACGTACACCTGATGGTCTTCAAGGTCTTACCCAAAAGTCCTGTGAATGTTTCATTCACCTCTTTCCACTTCAGTTTGATGTCCTTGTCTAGATACAACTTCGTATCTTCATAGATCAACAGACCAGAGGACACCTGCTCAGCCACTCCTCCAGCTGCCATACCATTACTTTCCTGAGATTCTATTCCCTTAGAAGCCATTGAGACAGATGAACACTTGAAAGACTTGGAAATAAGCAACATGCATGGCAAGAAATATGTCAGTGAAAACAAAGCAAGTTCGGGGAAGGACACAACATATACCTTGGAAATTGATGAGCAAGATTGCGCAAATTTCACTGGAAGGCTGAGTGACTGGCTGCCAGAACTGCAAAAAAGAAAGTCTGGTCCATTTAGGAGGCTGGAATGGCTGCTGGATATGTGAAATGCATAATCCATTTGGATAGCTGGCTGCTGGGATTGCATAATGCACAATTCCAGCTGGGAAGGACTGCTGGCCCAGAGACAAATTTGCGCAATTTCCTGGGCCAAGCAACCACTGTCCTCCAGGAATGTGAAAAACAGTCCACGAGGTTAGTGCTAGGCCAAAATGCACAAATTTGGAGAGGAAGGTGAACCTTCCTTCCGCAGATTGTGCAATGTAGCCTTGGTGAAGGCGAAAACCGGGCCAAGGTTGGCCCGACTCACCGACGGACAAGTAAAAGAAAGAAAGTCGATGAAATGTGTGGTGACACTAAGTGATAGTAGAAGAGATAAATAGTGCATGCAAAACATGAATGAAATATTCAACAAATAGATCAACATGCATGTGGGTGAGGTCATTCGCTGGTTGGGCGAACGTCCATGCAAAACAGTTTCATGCATGCAACAACAGTGAGATAGCAACAAAAATTGAAAAAAAGCTAGGACAAGCTAGAATATATTTAAATGATAGTAGGTGTTCAAAGAAATCAGGAAAACAACACTCACACAAGCGAATAAACAAAAAGCGACAGAAATGTTGAAAAAGACAAGTTGAGGCCACTTACCCGTGAATAGTTGAGCCGGATGTGTCGAAGAGTCCTGGATGTGTTGTGGGATGTCAGAGCTTCAAGATAAATGTGAATTAATGAGCTTTGATGCATCGAATACATAAGTTTTGTCTCATGACATGCATGCCACAAATTTAGGAAAAAGTGACATTTGGAGGGAAACTTATAAAACAACTTTGCATGTAACCCTCGGCTGCTAAAAATAGCTCCCTGAATCATGGGATGCCTTTTGCATGATGTCTCTTGCTAGTTTGGGAAGATCAAGTCATTCATGCATGCAATTCAAGTTTCCTCAGTCTCGGGTGGAACTGGTCAACCAGACTGTTCATGCATGCGAGTGCTCAACTGCTTGGGAAAAATGCGCATTCCTGGCTTGGAGCTAGGCTGACTGCCCAAGGGAATTGCATAATTTCTGGGCAGAGAAGCTGACTACTGCCCAGATTTGCACAAATCCTGGGTTGAATAGCGTGTTGTTGGGAAAAATTGCGTAAATCTTGCTGGGAGGTTTAGCTGGTAGGATTGCGCAATCCTAGAGCCCAGCAAGCTGTCATAAAGGATTGCGCAATTCCTAGAGGGAAGGCTAGTTATTCTCCAGGAATGCGCAATTTTCAAGGGGAAGTTGCTCAGCCTGCAACTGAACCAAGTCTGGGTAAGCAGCCTATGAGGGGAATGGATTGACTATGATCGACAGGCTGCCTTTGTTGTTGGAAATAATACTGAGAGGGGGGGTGAATCAGTATTATCAGATCAATCAAACCTTTTCAATGCTCAGAAACATATACGCTACTTCAGTTAAGTAAAACAGCGTGTACACGCTACTGTGACTAAATAAAACAGCGTATAAGCAGAAAACTCATAACTTAGTTAGCTTATTCTTCAGTTAAGTTCATCAGGACATTATTCAGCACATTAACAGTAAGCAGATGCAGTATAACAGAACGGATCAAAAGCCACACACATGAACACCAAGATATAAGGTGGAAACCCAATGTGGGTGAAAACCACCTGCTGCAAGTTATCTCTATCTTTCTTTAAGAAACTTCAGTTTACAATCTTTTGTACTGGTGCAGCCTTATACCAGTACGCAGGCTACAACCTGCAGAAGGCTACAACCTTCTCTCGTTCTCCAAACTTCCTTGGAAGGGAGCTCCAACCCCCTTTTTTCTTGTACTAGCCAAGATACTAGTACGTAGGTGCTGACCTACAATCTTCTTTTCTTCAGATATCACCTTTCATACATTTTCAGACTTGAATATTCCTGAAGCACAACATTACAATCTGAAGACCACAATTCATTCAATTTCCACAACAGATCATTGAACCAAACTCTGAATCACTGAACCACTGAACCCTGTCAATCACCAGTTACCAGAACACAGAGCAGACTACAGAACTCTGCAATAACTGTCAGACCCCACTGTAAACCCAAAAACAAGCTTCAAAAGATATACGCTACTTCAAGGAGCCAAACCCGCGTATACACGCTCTTTTACCGAAGCCAACCATTAGATCCCGATCTATCCTTAGATCTAGTCTTCCATCAACCAATGTGATCTCTCCTTGACTTAGATCAAGCAACCCAGCACCTGCAAATCAGATCTCTTTCACTCTTAGATATTCAAGCCCTTGTCGAAAGATGATATTGCCTAATGATCTTCTTCTCCTTATATAGTCTTAGGCCTAGCTCAATACCAAGAGCCAAAACCATAGTAACACAATACCATCAACTTCAAAACTAGGGATCGACACGCCCGTCGAGACACAATGGTCCGAAATCATAGGCACAACTTCCAAGGACTAACCACCATGGACCAAAGGAACCTTTCCACATACACGCGCTTTTTATGAATCGAACTAGCGTGTACACGCGACTTGGGCTTAACGAAACGACGTGTATGAGCTTCCTTGACATGCTGTACTGAGATCTGTCTTCTGATTAAGATGCCATCACTTGTACCAACCTCTGAGCACCTGTACCATCCTCTGAGTGAGTTGCCATCAAGGACAACACTTGAATCATAATGCCAACAATCTCCCCCTTTGGACTTGATGGCAACCACCACACCAAGTCACTCTCCCCCTTTGACATCAAGAGCAAAGGGCTGTGCTCCCCCTGAGGACATGCTGATACCTCTGCTCCCCCTGACAGTAGGCCAGATCTGAAAAAGATGTTCTTCAACAAGAACCAAGATTTATACACCATAAGGGACCTTCCTATCACCAAAAGACTCAATACATACATCCATACTCCCTACCAAGAGGGGACATATCAGAAACAACCAATTATATTACAGCATTCATCCCAGGCATAGTGGGGAAACCAACATAGGCCGTTACATGACCTTGACACCATAAAAGAGATATGACAAGAGAGATACATGACATAGAGACAACAGATCTAGACCAAGACTTAGGAAAGACACCAGCAGCATCTGATAAACATCTTGTTAGATCAGCAACCAGAATTTCTTTCTGAGCTCCTTCTCCTGAAACCAACAACCAAAACATCTGAATGCCAACAATGCTTTATGAGACTTTTGAGCTGCTCCCCCTGAACCTGTGCCTGTTGCACTCCCTGAAACTGTGCCTGAAGAATTCTGACATTCCTATTGCTGTTCAGAACTTCAGAGTTTTCCCTTGCTGTTCAGAACTTCATATACGCGTTTTATCCTGTATAAAACAGCGTATGTACGCGGATATTCTTTCTGCAACAAGCGTCCAGCATACACGCGACTTACCCAACATGAATCCGCGTGTATACGCTCATATCCCTTCCGTAACCTGCGTATACCAACTTTTCTGTAGAACAAACAATCTTCAACAACAGGATGAAGCATCAACTACTCCCAGCTTTTGTCTGAGATATTCAAAAGTTTCCCTGGGCAGTGGTTTTGTGAGAATATCAGCAACTTGCTCCTTAGAAGGAACATACTCCAACTTGACCTTCTGCTCAAGCACTTGTTCCCGAAGAAAATGGTACTTGATTGGTATGTGCTTGGTCTTTGAGTGCATGACAGGATTCTTTGAAATGCTGATTGCACTTGTATTATCACATAAGATAGAGACAGGTGGAGTGCAAGTGATTTGAAAGTCCTGCAAGGTCTGCATCATCCAAAGAAGTTGTGTGCAACAAGATGCTGCAGCCACATATTCTGCTTCAGCTGTAGATAAGGCAATCGAACTTTGTTTCTTGCTGAACCAAGATACTAATCTGGAACCCATGAAGAAAGCACCTCCACTTGTGCTTTTCCTATCATCCACACTTCCAGCCCAATCTGCATCTGTGTAAGCATGAAGAGTGAGATCAGTATTTCTAGGATACCATAAGCCATAGTTTTGGGTCCCTTGAAGATATTTGAAGATTCTTTTGACTGCCTGAAGATGAGTTTCCTTTGGGTTGGCTTGAAATCTTCCAACCATTCCTACTGCATGTGTAATATCTGGTCGAGTACCTGTCAAATAAAGCAAACTCCCAATCATGGATCTATAAGTGGGTTGGTGAACTGCTGCTGATTCATCATTTGCACTGAGGCTGCATCCTGTAACCATGGGTGTACATACTGGCTTTGACTCTTCCATGCCATACTTCTTCAAGATCTGCTTGAGGTATTTGGTTTGAGACAAGAAGATACCTCCTTCATTTTGTTGGATTTGCAATCCAAGAAAATATGTCAATTCTCCAAGAAGTGACATTTCGAATTCTTTCTGCATAACCAAGGCAAAGTTTTGACTCATGGTCTCTTCATTGCTGCCAAAAATAATATCATCTACATAAACAACAAGGATTAGCAATTTGTTATTTTCAACTTTTATATAGAGATTGCTATCTGCTGATCCTTTTGAAAAGCCTTGTTGGTGAAGATATTTGTCCAACCGATAGTACCAAGCCCTTGGAGCTTGTTTGAGCCCATAGAGTGCCTTTTTCAATCTGCATACAAGGTTTGGATCATTTCCAAGAATGAACCCATCTGGCTGCTCAATATATACTTCTTCTTCTAAGTCTCCATTTAGGAAGGCTGATTTCACGTCCATTTGAAATACCTTGAAGTTTTGAAAGCTTGAGAGAGCAAGGAACATTCGGATGGCCTCTAGTCTTGCCACAGGAGCAAAGGTCTCTTCAAAATCTATTCCTTCTTGCTGTGCATACCCTTTACAAACAAGTCTGGCCTTGTTTCTAATTACTTCTCCATTTTCATTTAACTTATTCTTGAAGACCCATTTTGTTCCTATTACATTCTTATCTTTTGGTCTAGGAACTAATTCCCAAGTGTTGTTCCTTTCGATTTGCTCAAGTTCTTCATCCATTGCTTTGACCCAACATTCATCTTTGCATGCTTCTTTCACATTTTGTGGTTCAATGGAGGAGAGTAGAGCCAAGTAGCTTGAAGCTTCTGCAAGTGTCCTTCTTGTTTGTACTCCTGCTTCTTTCTGCCCCACAATCTGAGTTTCTGGATGATTCTTTTGGACATATCTGGATGGAGTCTTCTCTTCTATTCTTGTCTGCTCCTCTGGTTCTTCTTGAGATTCTTCTTCTTCTTGAGGTTCTTCTTCTTCATCATTTCGCCTTTGAGAGTAACCTTCATCTTCTTCAATGTCTTCATGATGAACTTGCCTAGGAATATATCCCTTCTCATCAACCACTATATCAATACTGTCAACAATTCTGCCAAGTCTTTTATTGTAGCACTTGTATGCTTTGCTATGTGGAGAATAACCAAGAAGAATGCCCTCATCTGCTCTAGGTTCAAGTTTGCCAAGTTGCTCATCAGTATTCTTAATATAACATTTGCTCCCAAAGATTTTGAAATGCTTCACGGAAGGAGTTTTACCACTCCAAAGCTCATGAGGTGTTTGAGTGCTGTTTACTCGGACATTTGTTTTGTTAAGAATGATAACAGCAGCATGTGCAGCTTCACCCCAGAAGGTTGCAGGAGTACCTGATTCATCGAGCATAGCACGAGCCATTTGTTGGATAGTTCTGTTCATTCTTTCCACAACCCCATTTTGCTGAGGAGTTCTAGCTGTAGAGAATTCTCTTCTTATCCCATGTTCATCGCAGAAATCGAAAAATTCATTTGATGTGAACTCCCCACCTCTGTCAGATCTGAGGCACTTAATTTTGTGTCCTGATTCATTTTCAGCCAATGCTTTGAAGGATTTGAATTTTTCGAATGCTTCATCTTTGTGCTTCATAAGCCCTAACCAAACAAACCTTGAGAAATCATCAATGAATAATATCAGATATTCTTCTCCTCGAGGTGTCCTTTTCCTAAATGGACCACATACATCTGTATGGACTAGCTCAAGAGGCAAGCTAGCTGATCCTTCCTTTTCTGGAAAGTTAGTTCTGGTTTGCTTTCCAAACTGACAAGATTTGCATATAGTGTTGTCTGGAATTTTGATATCTGGAAGATCGCGAACTGCCTGATATTTGCATGCTTTTCTTATTTGTGAGAAGCTTAGATGTCCCAACCTTCGATGCCATAGCCAGTGCTCTTCATCCTTGCTAAGATAGCATTGTTGTTGTCCTTCTTCAAATATGTACAGATTATTTGGAGTTCTTTTGCCTTTGAGAACTGTTTTACCTGTATCAAGATCACGAACAAGACATCCATTCGATCTGAAAATAACCTCGGTTTTTTGATCACACATCTGACTGACACTTAGAAGATTATGCTTCAATCCATCAACATACAAAACATTTCCAGCCTTGACCTTTTCTTTCAAAGGAGCAATACCTTTTCCTTTTATAGTTGCAGGAGTATCATTTCCAAAAGAAACTTTCTTTCCCTTTTCTAAAGTAGAATAAGATTCAAGTTTTTCTTTATCACCTGTCATATGTTTCGAACATCCACTGTCAATGTACCATAGATTTTCCTGTCCTTCTGCATAAAACGCTATCCCACATCTTTCTGTCTGAGGTTCTTTTATTCTCCATTTTTTGGTGCTCGTGGCTTGTTCCTTTTTCTCCTGAAACCTGCTCCTGCATTCAGATTCTTTATGACCAAAATTATTGCAAATAGAACATTCAACTTCATTTTCAAGAACCGAAAAGTTGTTATAGGTCCTCTTTGTAATCCCTGTCATACTTCTTTGTTTTTGAGCTTCCCTAGTCATGATTGTTTTATATGCAACACATTGAGCTGCTTTGTGACCAAAGTTATGGCAAGAAAAGCATTGTCCATTGAAGAAGCTTCTGCGGTTATTGAATCTACCAGCCAACTGATTGTAATTTCTATTTTCATCTATTCTTGTGCCAAACTGAGAAGATTTTACCTGTGGTTGGTTGTAGCTTTTGTTCACCCTTAAGAAGGATTGTCCCTGATAGTTTCTGTTTGTAATTCGTCCCTGCTTTACCTGATTATCTTCATTGTTCTTCTGCTCATTTCTTCTTGCTGCATCAAGATAACTCTTTGAGGTGGATGCTTTAGAGGTTTCTCCATTATAGCCCAAACCTGTCTTGTTTAGAGGAGACCGCTGCACATTGATAATCTCATCCAAAGTTTCAGATCCTTTGACAAACTTAAGATTAATAGCTTTTGTTTTCTCAATTTCTTTTCTGAGACCAACAATTTCACCTTCTAGTTTTTCAAGATGTTTTTCCTTTTCATCAATTTGAAATTGCAAAGTATCAATGATCACACTCTTTTCTTCTATGCATCTCTTGAGTCTAGTGATTTCATTATAGAGATTATCCACATCTACAGCATCCTCATAATCATCATCTTCAAATGCCATTAATAGCTTATATTTATTACCTTGTTCATCTTCATCACTGTTTGATAAGCCATCACTATCTTCATGGGTGTAGTAGCTTTTCTTATTTGCACTTTGTTTCTTATTCCATCTAGCAGGTTCTTTTCCTTTATCTTTATTAGGACATTTTGCAGCATAATGACCTACTCTTCCACAAGCAAAGCATTTGAAAGGTAGCTTACCTCTGAACCTTCCAGCACCCCTTTGAAGATTTCTGACAAAATTTGATTCTTCTTCCTCTTCTTCTGGAACATGGCTTGCCTCATAGTAATCTTCTTTTCCTGATGCCTTAAAAGCAGCTTCTCTTCTGTCTGATGGACCTCCCTTTCTCATTTCATAAGCAGTTAGAATTCCATGTAACTGAGACATAGTGAGAACTTTGAGATTTTCCTTTTCTTCTATTGCAGATACTTTAGATTCAAACTTGGGGGATAATGATCTTAGAATCTTTGAAACTACTATAGTCTCTTTTATTTCTTCACCCAAATTTTTCATACAATTAACAATCTCATCTACCCGAAGAAAATAATTTGCCACACTTTCATCATTATACATCTTGAGAGTCTCATATTGAATCCTGAGAGTTTGAAGTTTAGCTTCCTTTACCTGTTCATCTCCTTCATAGCTAGTGATCATTTTGTCCCATATCTCTTTTGCTGATTTGAAGTGCATGACCTTCATGAATTCTGTTTGGGATATACTTCCTAATAGAGTACTGACTGCTTTTGCATTTGTTTCATATGTCCTTTTCTCAGCTGGATCTGTAGGAGTAGCTGAAGGAAAAGCATAGCCTGTTTCTACAATGTTCCAAACTTCTGTACCAAGAGATTGAAGATATGCAGTAACTCTTACCTTCCAATAATTGAAATTTGTTCCATCAAAAACCGGTGGCCTGATTGATGCTTCTTTCTCGTAGTTGCTCATGATGAATGATCTACCTTCAAGCGATCAAGCTTCCCTGAAGGACCTGCTCTGATACCAATTGTTGGAAATAATACTGAGAGGGGGGGTGAATCAGTATTATCAGATCAATCAAACCTTTTCAATGCTCAGAAACATATACGCTACTTCAGTTAAGTAAAACAGCGTGTACACGCTACTGTGACTAAATAAAACAGCGTATAAGCAGAAAACTCATAACTTAGTTAGCTTATTCTTCAGTTAAGTTCATCAGGACATTATTCAACACATTAACAGTAAGCAGATGCAGTATAACAGAACGGATCAAAAGCCACACACATGAACACCAAGATATAAGGTGGAAACCCAATGTGGGTGAAAACCACCTGCTGCAAGTTATCTCTATCTTTCTTTAAGAAACTTCAGTTTACAATCTTTTGTACTGGTGCAGCCTTATACCAGTACGCAGGCTACAACCTGCAGAAGGCTACAACCTTCTCTCGTTCTCCAAACTTCCTTGGAAGGGAGCTCCAACCCCCTTTTTTCTTGTACTAGCCAAGATACTAGTACGTAGGTGCTGACCTACAATCTTCTTTTCTTCAGATATCACCTTTCATACATTTTCAGACTTGAATATTCCTGAAGCACAACATTACAATCTGAAGACCACAATTCATTCAATTTCCACAACAGATCATTGAACCAAACTCTGAATCACTGAACCACTGAACCCTGTCAATCACCAGTTACCAGAACACAGAGCAGACTACAGAACTCTGCAATAACTGTCAGACCCCACTGTAAACCCAAAAACAAGCTTCAAAAGATATACGCTACTTCAAGGAGCCAAACCCGCGTATACACGCTCTTTTACCGAAGCCAACCATTAGATCCCGATCTATCCTTAGATCTAGTCTTCCATCAACCAATGTGATCTCTCCTTGACTTAGATCAAGCAACCCAGCACCTGCAAATCAGATCTCTTTCACTCTTAGATATTCAAGCCCTTGTCGAAAGATGATATTGCCTAATGATCTTCTTCTCCTTATATAGTCTTAGGCCTAGCTCAATACCAAGAGCCAAAACCATAGTAACACAATACCATCAACTTCAAAACTAGGGATCGACACGCCCGTCGAGACACAATGGTCCGAAATCATAGGCACAACTTCCAAGGACTAACCACCATGGACCAAAGGAACCTTTCCACATACACGCGCTTTTTATGAATCGAACTAGCGTGTACACGCGACTTGGGCTTAACGAAACGGCGTGTATGAGCTTCCTTGACATGCTGTACTGAGATCTGTCTTCTGATTAAGATGCCATCACTTGTACCAACCTCTGAGCACCTGTACCATCCTCTGAGTGAGTTTCCATCAAGGACAACACTTGAATCATAATGCCAACATTTGTGTGAGAAAAAAACTGAAGCTTGAGTACTTGACAAAGCAAGACAAAGTTCCGTGTAAGGTTGGTAGGGAGGCTCCAAAACAAGATAAGGAAAAATTTTGGAGGGTGGTTGTAGCTGCTACAACACCCTATCACCCAAAAAGTTCCCAATAATTTAGAAAGCCCCTAACCCCTTCATTCCCCTCCATCTACAAGACTATCTCAAATCACCTGTTCTCCTAAAACTAAACCCTAATTCTTCCTCCTAGTGAGCTAGGGTTTCACCTTGGAAGCAGAGGCCACACACACTGAAAAGAATAATTAAAATAATGGGGGACATGTCTGAAGAGTTGATCCCTGTACATCAAAGAGATCAATGCCTCACAAACTCATCAAGAGGTCATTTGTGGCAGACAGGGATGGTTTTGCTTCAAAGTGTGTTTATGACCAAATGGAGATGAAATTGACAAAAGTGGAAGAGGTTTTTGTCAATAATATACCAAGGGAAACAAACCTCCTTCATGTTTTATACAAGTATGATATATTTGGAGATATGCAACTTTCTTGGAGATCTATGTCAGAAAATCAATAATTTTCAATTTAATTTCCTATTTTAGTCATGATATTGTGGCACGGATTCCGAGAAAATGAAAATGAATTTCCAAAAAATGAGAGAAATTTTTCTTCCAAAAATCCTTGTCTACAAAAACCTCTCTCAGGTTTCCAAAAATCCTTATGGTTAGAGAGATATCGCTCCATCTTTGAGCCCTATTTTTGCAGAAAAACCCAAAATTTTGACCCTGCCAAAGGCGCTGCGCTTTTTCCTCAGAGCTCAAAATGACAAGTGGCTTGCATTTTAGGAAATCTTATTTCCTCCTCTCAAAACCAATTTCCTCATATTTTCTAGACAGGACTCATATTTTGAGAAAATGAGAAAACGGGGTCAAAAATCAACATTCTGCCCTTTTTCATAGGCGTTGCGCTTTTGGAGACATCTTGGGAGAATCAATATTTGAAGGCCTTCCCATGGGTAATTATAAAAAATTCAAGATGTTATGGAAACTAGACAGGCAAGGATAATAGTTTGTTCTCTCATTTTCAAAGTTGACTTCAGAAAGGCACGTAAAGGTGGCCTCAAAGATGGCGTTGTGCTTTTGCAATTTTCTGAGTTTTCAATTTAAAATTTCCACTGTGTAATTTCTCAGATTTCTAGTTTGACTTGGTCAAAGGTAATTTAATGATGTAAATTCAGTAGTTCGAAGTCTAGATGATGTAATCATGAATAAATTGGCATGATAGGTTTTTTTATCATTAATTAGGCCTCATAAATGAAACAAAACTCAAATCAAAGTCTAAGAGAAGAGTTTGTTTTTGACCTTCTCACTCTCACTTGTTGGTTGAGAGATTCTTGGAAACTGTTCCACCACTTAGGGATTCGATCCCTGAAGGTGGGGAAATTGTTTGTTTGAGTTTATATGTATCATTTCTCATTCAAAGAGAAGGGTTGGACTTCAGAGGAGAGGACTTATATCTTATGCTTTCATACAATTAATCAAGGAGCAATTACAGCGATTTTTGAGGAATACTTGTGCAATGAGTTTGTGGTGTTATTTTCTTTCTATATTAGTTTCTTATGAACGAATTCACCTCTCTTACAATGTTTTTCTTTCCTCAGTGATTTTTCTTATAGTTATATAGGAAAAATTCTTTATATTCAAAGCTCTGTTTATGTGGAAAATCATGTTTGTGTATTTCTTCCTCTAGATTAATGAATTCATGGTAATACATGCTCATTATGGTTTCTTAAGCCTTTAGACCCTACAATACATTGACAAAAATCTTAAATCCATCACAAGACATTGTTATCTTGCTCTTCTTTATGCCTTCTACTGCAAATCTTTGAGACCTCAACCTAATTTCTCTTTCTCATCTTTGGTCCAACAACCTAAAAACCCTAAATTTTGAAAAACTCAAACCTAAACTATTATATCTAGCCTAAAATCCATTTACTTTCCAGTTATTCATTGAAAAATATTTAGAGAGATCCCTCTCTGGTTCAGTAGGGCTAGCTACTGAACTGAAAGTGGTTCGAGGTTACCTCTTTCGATATCCTCCTCAGCCTGGGACATTGTAGAGGCTAACAGGGGCAATGGAGGAAGATGGTAGGTTTAGGATCGAAAAATTTAATGGCAAAAACTACCAGCTGTGGAAGATGTAGATGGAAGATTATTTGTACCAGAAAGATCTATACCTACCAGTGAGCGGAAAGACAAAGAAGGCGTCGAGTATGACAAACACATAATGGGATATTCTCGACAGAAAGGCACTTGGAACAATACGGCTGTGCCTAACGACGTCGATAGCCTTTATTATTTCAAAGGAAATAACAACAAAAGGGTTAATGTCGGCATTGGCCAAACTATATGAAAAATTATCGACCTAAAATAAGGTATTTCTTATCAAGAGTTTAATATGAAGATTTTAGAAGGTGGACATGTTGTTAATCATTTAAATGAATTTAATACAATGACCCGTTTGTTAAGTTCTCTAGGGGTAAATTTTGATGATGAAGTTAGGGCTCTATTATTTCTATGATCATTTCCAGGAATTTGGAACGGTTTAGTTATGGCCATTAGTAGCCCTGTGTCTGGATCTAGTACTTTAAAGTTTGATGATGTTGTTGTTACAATCATTGGCAAAGAAATGCGATGGAAAAGCTCTGGTGATACATCAGGTAATGCTTTGACTGCAGAGACTAGGGGAAGAAAAATGGAAAGAGGAAAGAGCCCAGGATATCACAGTAATTCAAGGAAAGACAGATCCAAGTCCAGACCGGGGATAGTGTGCTAGAAATGTGGGAAGAAAGGACACCTGAATAAAGGCTGCAAGTCTTGGAAGGGAAAAGAAGGAGACGTGCAACAAGAAAACAATCATGAAGCGAATGTGATAGGTGATGTGTTGCAAGATGCTTTGATTCTTTCAATAGAAAATTATGCCTGGGCAGTAGATTCAGGGGCCTCATTCCATGTCACACCTGATAAGAAACATTTTCATGATTATGTTCAAGGAGATTTTGGATAGGTTTGATTGGGTGATGACAAACCCTGTAAAATCATTGGAATGGGTACAATTTTAATAAAACAACAAAATGGAAATCAATGGTTGTTGAAGGAGGTAAGGCATTTTCCAGTTCTGAAGAAAAATCTAATTTCAATAGGGCAGTTGGGAGGTGAAGGCTATGTAACTACTTTTACAGATAAAACCTGGAAGGTCACTAAAGGAGCTTTGGTAATAGTAAAAGGAGAAAATGTTGGTACATTGTATTTATGCAATGGTATTTCTAATTCTGTTAATGCTTTCACCTCTACAGGAGAAGATACAACATTGTGGCATCATAGGCTCGGGCACATGAGTGAGAAGGGGATGCATATTCTTCACTCAAGAATTTTGTTGCTAGGTTTGAAGCATGCTGATTTGGAATTCTGTGAGTATTGTGTTTATGGAAAACAAAAGTGTTGAAAATGGAAACAAGAAATGCTAAAAATAGCATTGCTATAAATAACAGTTTGGGTACCAGTGTTGGACATAGCAACAAGGAATGAAAAATGGAAGTGCTAAAAATAGCATTGCTATAAATAGCATTTCAGGATACCTTCCTATTTTAGTTAGTCCCTGAACTAAAATAGAGAAGTAAAATTCGAATTTGATCTTAGCAACTGTTTGTAAAATAATTAATTAATTCATCTTGAGTTAATTAGTTGTAGAAAATCAAACATGAAGTCTATGTGAGGACATGCATGCTTGTAACTAGTGTACTTCAGATAACTGAATATTCTCTCATAAATAAGTCATGCACATCAGTTCAATTAGAGACCTAGTTGAGATCAGAGGAAGGGACATTGTACTATCAGTTGGAGGAATTTTCCTATATAGGAAACTCATCCATGCACTGGACCCTAGGAAACACTGCGCAAGGAAATAGGAGGCTTGGAGGGCAGAGGAGAAGGTTTGTGAGAAGCCTTTGATTGTCTATGAGCAATAGAGGGATTGTACTGAAAGCTGGATAGCTTATGAGCTAAAGCTTTGTGTAATTTGAACATATTTCCACTTGTATGATAATACAGAGATTGGGGTTTTAGGCTGAGGCTTTCCCCGGGTTATTTCTTCTGTGTTATGTGTGATTGATTTCTCATTCTCAGTTATATGTGTTCTCATTTATCTTACTCATATTCGATTAAGCTTCCGCAAAGTTTGTTGTAGAAGTAGATCTTTTATTTTGCTTTAGTATATTGCATAATCTGTTGATCTACAGTGGGAATTTCTAGATGGTATCAGAGCAAAGGTGATCAAAGCGAAGAACAATATACAAGAAGGGAGAAGTTTGAAGTTTGAGGTTCCTGAATATAGAAGTCATGTTCGTATCACATCTCAATTTCACCAATGGCGTTCAACTGTTTAAGACTCGAGTGTGCCCTTGATGGTAGCTCGAATTATATAGCCTGGAAGGATCGCATGGAAGCAATATTAGATGATAATGGTCTAAAGGACTTCATTGATCAAGAAGTCCCCAAGCCGACTGATTCTACAAAATTGGCAGAATGGAAGAAATGTGTGGCTAGAGCAAGGAGAATCCTCTTGGAGGGAGTTCGAGACCACATTGTCTCGAGCCTCCATGGGAAGGAGACACCATTTTCGATGTGGAAAACATTGAAAGATCTATATCAGAATAGCAGTGATTAGAGGAAGCTGGCGCTGAAAGACAAGCTTCAGAAAATCTAGCAGCAATTAGAGGAAGCTGGCGCTGAAAGACAAGCTTCGGAAAATCAAGTGCGAAAAGGGCGACACGATATCTACATATCTGAACAAGATCACCACCTGCAGGGATGAGCTTGGAAGTGTAGGGATCACGATAACTGATGACGACATGGTGAGTCTTGCTCTCCTCGATCTTCCTAAGAGCTGGCATAACTATCAAGACTCGATAAACGGAAAAGAGAAATTGCCAGATTGGGAACGACTTTGGTCGGATCTGATGCAGGAGGAGATATGGAGAAGCACCAGAGATGGATCTTCTTCATCCAAGGAGGATGAAGAAAATTGCACCTTAGCGAGTAAGGCAAAGAAAGGGAAGGAGAAGGATTCTCATCCCAAATCTAGTTCTTCCTATTGTTGAGCCCCAAACTTGCATCTTCCCTATACGCCTTTCTAGCCTTTTTCCATTTACCTGGACCTCCTAAGCTGTCAAATCATTGCATATTAGTTTAAAAAGAGCATATAAAGTGGTTTCCTAACTATGTTTTATGTCTGCTGTTTGAATTATATTTTTGCTCATTCAGCTGCGGAATCTTGTCACTTTCCGTAGCCAGTTCAACTTTCCGCAACCTTTTTGTTAAAGTCTATGTTACAGGTGTCTTCAGGCGAATCCAGCCACATGGGCAAGTTGCAAATGACATGGACATGGATTGAGTCCTATTGGCTCAGTCGAATTCACCAAAGAAGGCCATGGTCAAAGGTAGTGAAGCGGTGGTCAACGTAAGAGTCCTACGGTGACAGAACTCTGTTTTTCACCACGTGAAGACTTGCGTGGCCGTTCCTAGACTTCTGGGGACATATCAACACCTGTGGACTGCTCCATGAACCGAATCCAATAGCCACCCTCCATAGATTTAATCTTCACATCTGCCATAATGCTAGATTACTGGACGTGGTTGTTCACATGTCTTTTATCAATGCAGATTTTAGGAAAGTAGTTATGTCATCCTCTGTTATAAATAAAGCGTTATCATACTTATAATAGCTAGCTTTTGGAATGTAATTTTGACTGTTAACGAGCCCACTGTGCCGTGACTTTATTCCTGTGTTATGACTGCATTTTAATACATGAGAAGACTCTATTTATAAGCTCAATTCGTGGTTGATTGCTGATTGCCGAGGTTGTGCAGAGGGCCCCTGTACACACCGAGGTTTTGTTAATTGCTGTATAGTTTCATGCTTTATTTTCTTTATGTTCGTTATGTCATAATCATTCACTTGTATATATTGCACTGCTTATGGTATTCACGTTGATTGCTGTCCATAGTTTTTATGCTTTATAATGTTGTTAACTGATCAATGTCTTGTTTCAGATTACAGTAGGCAGCCCGGGCATTTGCACATAGTTTTATAATGACTAATGACATGGAATTATTCTTGTCCTTCTGCTGATTTATTTTTCTTAGTTCTTAGTTCCAGCACTGTTTTATTTATTTCAGTTTTTCTCATTTATTCTTCTACAAGATAGATATTAAATTACTCATGAGATGAATGGTGAGGGATTGAAGTATGAGTGCGTAGTTTGATATTAGTTTATTTTTCTGCAAGTTAGTTATTGAATTGCTCATGTCATTTTCAGTTACCTCCGAAAGCCAGAGTGAGATGAATGGTGAGGGATTGAAGTATGAGTGCGTAGTTTGATATTAGTTTATTTTTCTGCAAGTTAGTTATTGAATTGCTCATGTCATTTTCAGTTACCTCCGAAAGCCAGAGCGAGATGAATGGTGAGGGATTGAAGTATGAGTGTGTAGTTTAATATTAGTTTTATTTTCTGCAAATTAGATATCAGATTGCTCAAGTTGTTTATGATTACCTCCGAAAGCCAGAGCGAGACGAATGGTGAGGGGTCAGAATATGAGTTGATGTAATTTGATTTTAGTTTACTTTGCTTGCAATTTTTGGATTTCTTTGAGTTTAGTTTCTTTTATATTTATACAACAACAAGGATACTGGGTTTCATGATCAATAGTTCACTGTTTGTCTAATTAGAATAGTGGCACATTTTCATTCCCTTTTAGGAATTAATTTCACCATTGCAAGTTTTAAAACCTTTTTGCAAGTTTGAAGTTTTGGAGATCATTTTAAAGGACATCATTGTCTTGAACATTTGAATTGCCATCTCACATTAGGGAATCAACAAAGATAAACCCAAAAACAAACTAAAAATAAAAAATGACAAAAAGTAAGAAATTGGTTATCTTGCATATATAGTGCGCCTCACTTCAGCAGTTTACGACTCCCGGATTGACAATTAATATAGCAATTTAGGACACTCTAAATTGACCAAACACCTATGGTGGGAAGAAGTTTGACAAATCGAAAGTGCGATGCTTTCATTGTGATGAGGTGGGCCATTTTGCTACAAATTGTCCACTGAAGAAATCCAAGAAGGGATCCAAGGAAGTATCTGAAGGTGAGGCATTGGCCTCACAGTTCAAGTTGGATTTCACCTTCTTCGCCTGCATGGTTTCATCCATGGTGGGATGTGGTTGGTTTCTTGATAGTGGAGCTTCATTCCACATCACTGGCAATAAGAGTTTGTTCAGTACCTTGGAGGAGAAAGATCTCCAGATACTCATAACGATGGGTAGTGATGAAAAGTATAGTGTCTCAGGTGTAGGCACGATTCTTTTCAGAGGGAGCATGGAGCTCGCATTACCTTGACCGATGTCAAGTATGTACTAGGATTGAGGAAAAATTTGGTGTTGATCGTAATGCTGGAAGACAGGCTATGATGTACTCTTCAGTAAGGGAAAGGTTTTCCTTGAACACATCACCACTAGACAGGTGAAGCAGATCGGTTCACGAGCCAAGAACCTGTATGCTCTTGAGGTTCAAGATGCATGCAAAGCCTTGAGGAGCAAGGAAACTGATGGAGACTTGGTGGTTGAGAGGGAGAGTACATTACCTCTCAACATGCAGTGCCAGAAAAAGTCTCAGACAATTGTGGAGGAGCCACAATTGGTGAAGCAGCTTTAGGAGGTTGTGGAGCAGCCACAACTAGAGAAGCTGAGAGGAGACCGAGTGGAGGCATCCACTCATGCAGAGACCTACAGTAGGGGGAAATTTCGAGCTAGGTGGGCAGAGGGAGCATATGCATCCATACCTCTAGGTAGGAGGTGGGGCGATGTGGAGTGACAGTCCCAAGAAGGCTGGAATAGGGGCATGATCATTGAGGTACCCAACCTCTTTGATTAGACCTTGCTATGGGAGCCCTGACGAGGAGTAGCAGGACTGGATGAGTGGGTAGAGACAGATGTGGATGGAGCGGCAGAGAGAGCTATAGTGCAGGAATCCCAAGACAGTGCAGAGCTAGCAGGCTACAACAATGTGAGAGGCACAGGAGTGTTGCACCAGTGCAGGATGACACAGAGAGGTGTGCAACGGTGCGAGATGCATGGAGTGTTGCAGCAGATTAGAGGTCATAGAGGGAGAACTTGTCAGTGGCAAAGGGAGCTTCAACATCAGAGGGTGTTTCTAGCCCAACAGGGAGGTCAGTTGGGAGATTTTTTGTTTCTAGAGTTGCTGGAGTAACAACACTTGGGAGAAGTGTTGCATGCAGAACATTCCAAAGGTTCAGGATTGGGTTCGAGTTGAATGCCTTTCTTGTTGAGAGGGAGTGTTGAAAATGGCAACAAGAAATGCTAAAAATAACATTGCTATAAATAGCAGTTCGGGTACCAGTGTTGGACATAGCAACAAGGAATGAAAAATGGAAGTGCTAAAAATAACATTGCTATAAATAGCATTTCGGGATACCTTCCTATTTTAGTTAGTCCCTGAACTAAAATAGAGAAGTAAAATTCAAATTTTATCTTAGCAGTTGTTTGTAAAATAATTAATTAATTCATCTTGAGTTAATTAGTTGTAGAAAATCAAACATGAAGTCTATGTGAGGACATGCATGCATGTAACTAGTGTACTCCAGATAACTAAATATTCTCTCATAAATAAGTCATGCATGTCAGTTCAGTCAGAGACTTAGTTGAGATCAGAGGAAGCGACAATGTATTATCAGTTGGAGGAATTTTCATATATAGGAAACTCATCCATGCAGAAGGAATTATCTCCTTTAGGATTGTGCAGTTACTACTGAGCCAAGTGAGCAGTGTGAGGTAGGAATTCACACAAGTGGAAGCATTGGACCCCAGGAAAAACTGCGCAAGGAAATAGGAGGCTTGGAGGGCAGAGGAGAAGGTTTGTGAGAAGCCTTTGATTGTCTATGAGCAGTAGAGGGATTGTACTGAGAGCTGGATAGCTTGTGAGCTAAAGCTTTGTGTAATTTGAACATATTTCCACTTGCATGATAATACAAAGATTGGGGTTTTAGGCTGAGGCTTTCCCTGAGTTATTTCTTCTGTGTTATGTGTGATTGATTTCTCATTCTCAGTTATATGTGTTCTCATTGATCTTGCTCATATTCGATTAAGCTTCCACAAAGTTTGTTTTATAAGTAGATCTTTTATTTTGCTTTAGTATATTGCATAATTTGTTGATCTAAAGTGTTGTAGAAGTAGATCTTGTATTTTGCTTTAGTATATTGCATAATTTGTTGATCTACAGTGGGAATTTCTACAAGAAGAGAGTCAGATTCCTCAGAGTTGGGAAAGAAAAGAAGAGCGAAAAATTAGAGCTTGTGCATACATATGTATGGGGACATTCTCAGGTATCATCTCTCGGTGGATCTCGTTATTATGTTACTTTTATTGATGATGCAACCAAAAAAGTCTGGATTTATTTTATTCATAATAAATCTGATGTATTTGATACTTTCAAGAAATGGAAAGCTTTGGTTGAAAATGAGACAAGAAAAAGGTTGAAGTGTCTCATATCAGATAATGGAGGTGAATATTGAATTAAAGAGTTTGATAGGTACTGTTCAGAGAATGGAATTCATAGAAAGAAGACAGTTCTAGGAACACCAAAAGAAAATGGTGTGTCAGAAAGGATGAACATGACACTCATGGGGCATGCAAGGTGCATGAGAATGCATGTAGGATTTCCTTTACAATTTTGGGAAGATACTGTAGATACTATTGTTTATCTAATAAATAGAGGGCCTTCAAGTTCCTTGGATGGTGGTATTCCAGAGGAGGCATGGACAGGTAAAAAGGTAAACTAATCATCTTTAAAGATTTTTGGTTGTGAAGCCTTTCTCCACATTAATAAAGAAAATAGAACAAAGCTTGAGGCAAAATCAAAGAAATGTACCTTTATTGGATATGGTGTTAGTGATTTTGGTTATCGATTTTAGGATTATGAAAAACACAAAATCATTAGGAGCAGAGATGTCATATTCAATGAAAAGTTTTTGTATAAGGATTAGATGCAGGAAAAGAAACATGAGAAAGAAAACATAGAATACACAGTGCTTGATGAGATCACAGAAAAGGTGAAGGTGCCTGAAAATCATAATGATCAATACCTAGAACAACAACATCAACCACAACAGCAACAAGCACCTCAAACACCAGAAAGTGGTGTTAGAAGATCTACCAGGAAAGTAGACCCCCCTGAACGATACTCTCCTTCATTATATTATGTATTGTTGACTGATTCTGGTGAACTAGAATGTTATGAAGAAGCGGTGCAGGTATAAATGAGGAAGAAGTGGGAGAAAGCCATGAAAGAAGAGATGGACTCCTTAGTACATAACCAGACTTGGGACTTAGTCAGGTTGCCTGCAGGTAAAACAACATTGTAGAATAAATGGGTTTACAGGTTGAAGGAAGCAGATGGAGGTAGAAAAAGGTATAAAGCTAGACTTTTGGTTAAGGGGTTTGCATAGAAAAAGGGTATAGACTTTGATGAGATATTTTCTCCCGTTGTTAAAATGAGTTCAATCAGAACTATTTTAAGTCTAGTAGCAGTTGAAGATTTGCATCTTGAGCAATTAGATGTAAAGACAACCTTTCTCCATGGGGATTTGGAGGAAGAGATATATATGCAACAACCACAAGGATATGAGGTAAAAGGGAAAGAGAAACTAGTGTGCAGGTTGAAGAAGAGCTTGTATGGCTTAAAACAGGCTCCAAGGCAGTGGTACCTAAAATTTGATAGGTTTATGTCTGAACAAGGTTATACCAGATGTCACTTTGATAATTGCGTTTATCTCAAAAGGAAAAATGAAGGAAACTATATTATATTGTTATGGTATGTAGATGACATGCTTGTTGTAGGTTCTAACATGCAGGAACTAAATGTGGTCAAAAGAAAATTGGCAAACTCATTTGAAATGAAGGATTTGTGTGCTACAAAACAAATCCTTGGTATGAGAATAAATAGAGACAGGAAGAATCACGAATTAACATTGTCTCAGAATGAGTACATACAAAAGGTGTTGAAAATATTTAATATGAAAAATGCAAAACCAGTTAGTATACCTTTAGCTAGCCATTTCAAACTAAGTAAGGCGGTGTGTCCCAAAAATTAGGAATAAATGGATTATATGTCTAAAGTTCCATATGCATCAGCAATTGGAAGCTTAATGTATGCAATGGTATGCACAAGGCCTGATATTGCACATGCAGTGGGAGTTGTAAGCAGGTACATGAAAAATTTCGGAAAATAACATTGGATGGTGGTGAAGTGGATTCTATGGTATTTGAGAGGTACCACAAATCAAGCATTATGCTTTGGTGGTTCAAACATTGCTCTACATGGATATGTTGATGTAGATATGGTGGGTGATAGAGATAACAGGGGGAGAACCACAGGGTATGTGTTTACTATAGGTGGAATAACTGTCAGTTGGATTTCAAAACTGCAAAGTGTTGTTTCAATCTCAACAACGGAAGCAGAGTCTGTTGCTGTTACAAAGGCTAGTAAAGAAATGATTTGGTTACAAAGGTTTTTGGATGAATTGGGTAAGAAGCAGGAGTTGGGAAGGATATACAGGGACAACCAAAGTGCCATACATCTTGCAAAGAACTCTAACTCCCTCTGAAAAGTGACTGTACCAATCCCGCTCGTGCTATACCTTCCTTTGTCCCCCAACTCAATGTGCATATGGAGATATTTATCCTCTAGGGCACTGAAAAAGTATCTACACCCTATCATGTGGAACGAGGCACCAGATTCCAAGTACCACACGCTCCCCAAAACTGTGTTGGCCATGCATGAGATAAGGGTGAAGTCAAGCTCAAATTGTGAAGCCGAAGCTTCACCTGTTTCTCCTCATGAGGTTTTCTTGCTTGAATTTTTGTGTGGACACTTTGTGGCATAGTGCCCGAATTCATGACAATTGAAGTATTTAATTTTGGAAAAATCTTTCTTCTTTCCCCCTTGGATGGATTCTGGTTTGGTTTGAGATTTATTCCCTTTTCCCTTCTTTCCTTTTCCAACCACTGTAAATTTTTTGTCATCCTCGCCCTTGGATGAAGTCCCATCTCTGGTATTCCACCTTATTTCCTCCTGTACCAAATCAAACCATAAACATTCCTAATTTGGTAGTTTCTCTCTCCCGTTCACTGAATCTTGGTAGCTATGCCAGCTCTTGGGAAGGCTTAGAAGGGCTAGGCTTACCAAGTCATCATATAGAATAGTAACACCAACTCCTGCAAGCTCATCACAAACTTGTGTGAACCTGCTCAAACACTGCTAAATAATGTCATTCTTCTACATCTTGATATTTCAAAGTGTATCCTCGAGCACTAGTTTCCTATGGTTGCTTCTATTCTGGAGCATATCCGTCACTATCTGCCACATTGCATAAGGATTTTCTTTCCCAAAAATAATTGTGACAATGTGATCTCACACTCCCTCCAAGATTATTCTCCTCCCCTTGGTTACATCTTTCTTCCATTAGGCTAGGCTCTAGGCATCAGATTCCGTTGGTTTTGTAACATCTCTCTTAATGTATTCTAGCAATCCATTGTCATCAAGCACTGCCTCCATGCAATCCTTCCATGCAATGAAATTCCAGCTTCCTTCCAAGGTATACTCTAATCCTAGTCCATTGAAGGCCATTCTCCTAACTTTAAGGAAATCCTGCTACACTGAACTGCAAATTCGAACCTCTTGAGAAATGACTTCAAAGTTCCTGCTCTAATGTGAATCCTGATATGATACCATGTAGAAATTATGGCATAGATTTGCAACTACTCATGAATTTTTAATCAAAATCACAAGACACAAACCTACTCTACTATACTATGGAATTCAATTCATAATTTAGAACATCAATCACAAATTATACACATGCACACATTATTTTTCCAGGGGAAAGCAATCTACTAAAAACCCCTATGTCTGCTTGCATTAATATGATGAATATAGATGTATTACAATTGATTTGCTCATCTGAGCACAACTTGCAAGTGAATAACCTATCTCTCTGCTCACTAAGAAGCTCTAACCCAGACTTAGTCAATTTCTGCCTCTAATTGAGCCCCTATTTTCTTGCCCAATTCCTTGGAGAAATTAGGCCCCTATTATTTAGGAAATTCCTAAAATTGATTATGCAATTCCCAAGGTTGATCATTTGATTGCATGAAACACTTGTACACTCAAGACTAGTCTACAACTGATGTTACATTTCCTTGGAATCTCCACCACAACGGGGGAACTCGAATTATCTGCATGCATGAGCTATTTTTGGTTGATTGACCAGTTAACTGGATGATCACTAAGTTAGAATAAATTCTCACTGCATAACTAACCTTCGAGTAGTTCTTCCAACGTTGGAACTAGTTTAACTGAAAACAACTTGAAATAATTGATCTTGATTGCTACAAAGTAGCAATCATGCATGCTTAACTAAATTCTAACTCCAACTCGAATTTATTGAGTAAAATGGGTGACACAAGCCATGTCACACAAGTTAACTACATCCTAGTTGTTTGTTGATGTGGAAATTAGATTTTTCTCAAATTAATCAAGGAAAAATCAAATTGAGAATTTCTTGTTGCATTTTTCAACATTGAGTACCTCTCAAAGATGTATTAAATGCACATGGTACAACTTCAACAAATCCTCGCCCATATCATTCTCATATCTAACATTCGATTATGCTATTTCTGTGTCATTGCTGTATTTTACAACCTACTTCACATTGCTTGATAGGCTAGGATTAACACTGTGGCCTTGGTAATTAGGCAACTCAAGAGTGAGAGCTGAGTATTAGTGTATGGGTTATATGAAATGAATGCAGGGCCCATGCATTCAATGAATTCTCTTGGGTTCATAGTGTAGTTTGAATTAGTGGACATTCATGGCTTCTTGTCACATATTTCTCATGGAAGTATAGTTATCGAAGACATCATTGCAATACTGACATTCTTTGTGCCTAAGCCAAAGAAAGAACTAAAATGGACTTAACCCTCGTATCTAACCCTCCCGAAAGGTTCCAAGCATGTGAGTATCCCTATTTTTTTGATAGTTTGAGGTATTAAGCATACATCCAATTTATTATCTGCATTTCTAGTGGTGAAGAGCTTCAATATTCTATTATTATGGTGTCAAATAGATTCAACTCCCACAATTACTAGAGTGGAAAAGCGCTTCAATTTTCCCTTGTCCTTGTTGAAAAGAGTGTTGAAATCCTTATAGGGGTTCTTGGTTTCCTAAGTCCTTGGTGAGAAGATAAAAGGATCATCATTGGGACCAGGAGTAAGGCCTTCAATACTAGGTACCACCTCTGGAATTTTTATTATTATTGTTTTAATATGGCATTTTTGTGTTGTGAACGGACCATGTGAAAACAAGGTTGGCTTTTTGTCTATGGATCTCTTCTATTTTTTTTTTTTGCTTTGTTTTTTTATTGTCTTCTTAATTTTTTTAAATGATCAACCATTATAATCGGTTGAATTTCACATATGGAGAACATTAACATGAGTAAATGCAGATGGCCAATCCAAAACCCACCCCCTGACAAATCCTATGGGATTTTCCTTGAATCTTCTAAAAGCTCTGACTATGATTATTTCTAGATTATGACGAATGATGTTAGGAAGCATGGGAAGTCTATGAGTTAGGACCCATATAGTTGTTCAGTTTTATTCCTTGCTTTATGAAGAACATGTTTCCCTACACTATCATGGGGCTTGGCATGAACAATGCATCTCAACTTGTGGGAATTTTATCCTAAATTTTGTTTATTCTACTTGGGTTTCCGTACACAAAGTCTATGAAGAACATGTTTACCTACACTATCATGGAACTTGGCATGAACAAGGAAACCCAACTAGTGGGCATTTTAACATAAATTGTATTTTTTTCTACTTAGGTTTCCGTACACAAAGTTCCTCCAGTGAATGGAAACCCATCTAGTGGGCATTTGATCATAAATTTTATTTTTTTCTACTTGGGTTTCCGTACACAAAGTTCCTCCACTGAGTGAGACATTAATTCTTATTGCTTTGTCTTGAAACATCGAAAACAAAAATGAAAAATATGTTAGTATTATACTTTGGCTCTTGATTAAACTTTAATTTGTGTAAGCATAGTTGAAAGTCATCGTTTACACAACTGCCGAAAGAATTGGTTTTCTGATATAGATTAGTGCTGGTTTTTCTATGGTTATGGAGACAACCTTTAAAAAAAGGGATGAGTTTGGTGTCTATGTTGGGTTTACATTTTTCAAGAAATTAAAACTTTTTAATGGACTTGGGTTAGATTGGAGAAATGGACTGGGGTTGGCTTGGAGAAATGGATTGAGGTTGGCCTGGAGAAATGTTTTTTTTTTTTTTTGTTTTTTAAATAATTGATAGGTGTATTTAATAAGTTAATTATGTCAATAGAAGTGGTTTATTTCAGAATAGGGTTTCCAAAATTCACATTTTTGAAAAAATAAAAAAATAACGAATTATTTAGGTTTAATAATTTGGGAATGTTCTTCTTCATATACACTATCCAATGAACTAATGAAATTAGGAGTTTCCAAACCATTTTTATGTTTACGACTAATCTTACTCTAACATTACAAATTCTAAGTTATAAATGAATGACTATTAATATTTATCAACTATTTAATTTATATGGCTGTGCTAGTGTAAGTTAAGAAAGCCTCTTAAAAAATCTTGCAAATGCTAAAGTTTATGGGTTTTTAAGGATGTTTTACAAAATATATATTTACTAAATACATAACTATTCAATTGATGCATTTTTCTCCCATGATCCATATCTTGATGCATTTTTGTTCCATGATCCATGTCTGAGGTTGTTTTGATGCATATTTACGCAAATTAACAACCCTTGTTGCAAAAACCTTTTATTGTATCAGTTGTGAATGACAATGTATCATTTGGTGCCCAACCATTGACATTTCCTATATAAGCATGTCATTTTGGTGTAATTGTTTGGTTGTTGTGTTGAGTTGTACAAGTATGCATGCATTGTTTATTTGCCTACACTCTATAGTTGCCTGGGCTAATTATTTTAAACACGGATGGAGAGATAAATGTGTCAATGAATGATTGTGGCTGCAAAAACATCACGATCACTATATCTACATTCAAGCATTGTACTTGTCAATGA
This sequence comes from Pinus tabuliformis, assembly GCA_031772625.1. Taxonomy (NCBI): domain Eukaryota; kingdom Viridiplantae; phylum Streptophyta; class Pinopsida; order Pinales; family Pinaceae; genus Pinus; species Pinus tabuliformis. Next base: position 885,627,138 of record CM062813.1, read on the forward strand.
GAGGTGGGTATATGGAGATGCATAGATTTCACATGGTTATTGGTATTGGTTTGTACTATGCAGCTTTATTAATTATTTTGGCTTATTTTTCTAATTTGGGAGGATGGGCATGTGAAAATTTCCTTGAAATGTAGCAACTAGAATTTATTTTTCTAACTAATTAATTATGTAGTTTATTTTGTTATGGAAAAATAATGAATAAATCACACTACAATTTCTTCACAATAAAATTACGTCACGGAAAATAAACTGGAACTCAGAAAATAGATGCACACACAATAAAAATGACACCATAATTTTTGGACAAAAGTCCTCGAAAAACCCATATGGGAAAATTGGTGCAGCATATGAGGGTTTATTTTATTATATACAACAACAAAATATGAGTACAATATTTGGATGCCAAACTAGAAATCTTTAGCAAAATAATTTGAAAAAAATATCTATGAGACAACTTGTCTCACTCCACCCTTGATCTCAGCTCTGAACTGGCCCTGCGTGAGCCTCTGTGCATTGCTTGTGTAGGACCTACTCACTCTCCTCCTGGAATTACTCAGAATCTGACGTCCTGACTAACTCTGCCTCTAGAAGTGACTCACTTGGCCTTCTGGAAATTTCTCTGGCCTTAAGCACATGAACCACTTTTCTTCTTAGCTGAATCAAACCCTCCTCTGAAGCTGCCTATGCAGGTCTTGTGTAGCCTCACTGAGGAATAACTTGGCTTCTTTCTATTGACTCTTTGGAACTGGAAACTCCTCTGGAATCACTGTCTCTACTCCCTCTATGTCTTTGCGTCCCTTCTAGCTCAAACTCTTCTTCCCTTCTTGATCTCTGTAGTTGGATACTTCGACCTGCCAAGGAACTCACTCTCCACAATATGCTCAAGTGTGCCTTCCCCTCTACCCATCAATTTTCTCTTATAATCTCTCATTGGTGAACTAACAACCATTATTAGATCTCCATCAACGACTCATATCATCTCAAACTCAATCTATGTGAGTTTCTAGAGCCTTGTCACTTTTCTCAATAAATTCCCTTTAATTAATCGATTTTCCTATGTTATACTATTAGGCAATTTTTAATTATCTATCAATTAATTTAATTGAGTTGTCTCTATGTGTTTTCTCTTGAAACCTTTTTTGGGTTTTGGATATTTTATGTTTCTTAGCCTCTCTAACCAAATTTAAGACTAGAACATTTGTCTGATGCTCCAAAAACTAACACTCCCGCTTAGCGAGGAAGGTCTTATACTATCTTTCTCTCATAACTTCTTCCTTCATGTTTATGATGTCTAACAATTGTGATAATCTACCACTACCTACCAAGCCATTGTGCATACTCTGATTCATCTGCTAACTCTATAGCTGAACTGCCCTACATCTACACTACTACTGACAATACATTGTGTTATCCTGCACTACTACCAACACTGCTCTATGCTGCAAATGATCTCATGCTGCTGCTGTTGCTCCTGCAACTACTGCAACTGAGAATAAATATATAAATTAATTGTGCCCCTGTACTATCTCTACAACTGTCTCCTGAATCTCTGATTGCAACTAGCCTCTGCACTTTCTACTAACTCAGTCTGGGCCCTGACTGGTTCTATGCCCCTCAATAAATGATTGCAACTATTTTTGCAATTGTCCCTCAAGGTATGACTGCACCATGCTAACACTGATACACTTACTATTGAAAACTATGGGACATTGTAGCAAGGGTAATTATCCATGATGAAACATTTGTTTGATGTTATCCCCCATGGATCCTTCCCATCTAGCACACTGGAGTTTCATACTCCTCCTCCTCTTGGATTTGGTGCCCCACTATCTCCTTTTGAGCCTTGTCCCTGGCTGGGACCCTTCTTCACTTTGCAACTCACACTAGACATCTTGCACTTCCTTTGACACTTGTCTCCAACAACTGGAATTCGATATGTTGTCCAAATCTGCTTTATGGCTAACTCACATGGACTACTCTGGAAATCTTGTACGAAGATCTCTAGAAAGCTAAAAAATTTGTGAAACTCAAATAAATTGGAGATTAGATATGGAAATTTCCTTCTCTTTCCTGCTTGGACTTTCTTCTGCTAGTCGAACTCCCTTAGGAATGCGTAGATTCTACTACTATTTGCCTCCGAAAGTCCTTCTTCAATCCTCACTTTGCCTGCTAATCCAACTCGGAAACTTGCTCAACCTTCTAAATGTCTCTCTAGAATATGGCACACAATTTGCTGCTCGTGAAGCTCACATTGGCTAACTGGAAAATCTACTTCAACCTTTTGCCTATGGAAATCATGAATCTCCTCCTGCAAACTGGATTAAGAAACACTCTGAGAAATTATGGAAATTCCTCTTTGTGTGCTTTTCTCTTCCACTCAACGCTAGTTTTCTATTGCGAAATCTGCTGCAAAACCACTGAGCCTAGATCTACTCAATGAACTAACTGATCTGCTCACCAAAACTTCTTCCTGATAAATCCACTACCTACAAATGTTTCCCTAGAGGCTGATAAAATTTTTCTGCTGGCTGGAACTGAAAATCGAACCCTTGCTTCTGCAATTCACACTCTTGGTTAGCTTCTGCGCATATCAGAGAAATTCTTGTTGAAAAATGTGTAACTAGGTTGGGTCTTCATAATATGAAATGTACTTATGATTCTTGTAAATTGTAAAATGAAAGAAAATTATTATTATTATTTTTGGAGCATGGGTTTCATGCTCAAGGTATTTTATTTTATAGGTCAAGCACCCATTGAGTGCTTCTAGGGTTTTTCCTAGGTCAAGAAGTAAAAAAGAGTCATTGTCATAGTTGAAGACCCTTCGGGCACATTGTAACTTGTAAAGAAAATCATTTTGTCCTTAAAAATGTCAAAATACCCTCCAAGATCAAGTCAGATTAGGAGTGGCAAGTCGACCTAATTTGAGGAGCCACATCCACCTTTGAGAAGCCTATATAAAGGAGGAAACTCGGCCTCCTTGGATCACATTTATCTCTCACACATTCAAGCGAAGGAAGAAGAGGAAGAAGGAAACAAAGAAGGAAGAGGACGAAGAAGACTTGGTTTTGGGCTAATTCTCTCTCACACGTGCTAAGGAAGGCTAGGGTTTCTATAGCATATCTAGGGTTTTCCTCTACAAGTTTGATCTTGAAGAAGAGAAGGAAATAAGGTCAAGCGAAGGTCACAAGAAGCCATCCTCAAGCTCCATAAGTCAGATAAAGCCAAGAAAAGGTCTAAAGAATTCCCGGGAGGCTAAAAGAAGCTCACACATGAGGCAACAACAATTGCAGGAGGGCCAAAAATTTCAGATCTACAATGGAGGCCTAATTTTTTCAGTTGGAGGTCGAAGTTGTGCTACTAGAGGAGTTTTGACAGGGTTTGAATTGGAAAAGGAAATCACATCATCCAAAAAGGTTGAAATTGGTCTTGGTGTAGGTTTTAACCCTGTAGAGAAATTACCTGCATATGAATTCTAAAAATTAGAAAAATAAACAATGGTGAGAGAATAAAACATAAAACAAATATACACATAGATTCTCCCCTGGATCCCAAAGCCGGGACTACTAGATTGATTTTTCATTTTTTGCTTTTCAATGTTACAACACACACACACACACACACACACACACACACACACACACACACACACACACACACACACACACACACATATACATGCTGAAGCATTCATAAACCCCAATCTATTATCCCTGGATTAGAACATAACCATAGTTCCCTTGACTAGATCTACAAGATACCATGGACCAAAAACCATCATGCCCAAAACGATGTGCAAAACACATGCACAAAACCATAAGTAGGTATGCCCAGCTAATATAGGGTCAAAACTAGTCATGAAAAGAATATAACACACACCCAACAATCTCCCACTTGTTGTTTTCTTTTCCACATAGGAGGTCACATGAGAGCTTAGTCATTGGTCCAGCCCTGCAACACCCATTGTTTCTCTACACCAAGAAAACTTGTCAGTGCTCAAAGACTTCATCAATGCATCTGCAGTATTCTTCAAAGTGTCCACCTTTACCAGCAACACTTTTTGTCCTCAACCATATGCCTCAAAAAGTGATACTAAACATCAATATGCTTTGTCTTTGAATGATAAGCAGGGTTCTTTCCCAAGAAAATTTCACTTTGGCTATCACAGTCTATCCTTATAGCTCACTGTACTAACCCCATACTTGAACATAATCTCTGCAACCAAATTTCTTTGTTGCTTGCATGAGTGGCTACCATGTATTTTGCCTCTATAGTTGAAAGTGCCACTACAGACTGTCTCTTGCTCATCCAACTGACTGCACCTCCAAATAGGTTAAACACATACCCAATTGTATATATTCTCTGATCTAGATCTCCAACCTAGTCTATATCAATAAAGCCATGGATGTCCAAAAATATGTCCAATCCCGGTGTTCCTTGGTAGAAAAGACCATAATCATTAGTGCCACGCAAATACCTGAAAACATGCTTCACTGTTGTCCAATGCTCCTTCTGAGGTTTTCACATAAACCCGCTCAATACTCCCACTGCATGGGCAATGTTTGGTCTACTACAGACCATTGCATACATTATGCTACCAACTGCACTTGCATATGGAACACGAGACACATCCTCTTCCTCTTCTTGTGTCTTGGGACACTGTTCAACAAATAAATTTACACCTACAGGAATAACAACCTTCACTGGTTTACTATCCTGCATATTAAACCTCTGCAGTATTGCCTCAACATACTTCCTTTTGTTTAACCAGAGCTTCCTCTTTGCTTGATCTCATTTAATTTCCATGCCCAAAATATAATCTGTAGCACCAAGATTATTCATGTCGAATTTGGAGGACAATTAGGTCTTCAAATCCTAGATAATACCTTTGTTATTTCCAATCAAAAAAATATCATCCACATACAAGACCAAATAAATAACATGTCACTAATTAATTTAAAATACACACAGTGGTATGCTTTGCTTTTGGTGAAGCCAAGTCCCCATATATATGTATCAAATTTCTAATACCACATCCTTGGTGACTGTTTTAACCCATACATAGACTTTTTTAACTTGCATACCAGTTCTTTCTTACCCTTCACCGCAAAGCCTTCAAGTTGCTTCATGTAGATCTCTTCTTCTATATCCCCGTGAAAAAACACTTTCTTCACATCCATCTGTTCTACCTCAAAAGCAAAAGTAGTAGCAACAGATAAAAGTAATCTAATAGAATATACCTTAGCAACATGAAAAAAAATATCACCAAAATCAATTCCCAACACCTAGGAATAACTTTTTGCTACCAACCAAGCTTTGTATTTCAACACCTTGCCTTCTGCATTCATCCTCTTCTTAATCACCCATCCTTCCAGCCGACAACACCACCAGATCCCAAGCCTCTTTTTTTACCAAAGATGCCATTTCATCAACCATGGCATCTTTCTAGAGTTTTCCATCCTCTGAATCTACTGCCTCCCTGACAGTTCTGGGATCATCATCAATAATAGATAAAGAAAAAATTGAATAGAAAGCAGGTGGACTATACCTTTCTGGCTGCCTTATTTCTTGAACTGATCTTCTCACAACTGGAGTTTGTGGCTCTTCATCTTTTGATTCATGTTTTACTGTAAAGTTCGATTCTTCCTCCTTTAGCTCAAACTCTATCTTCTCAGGTTCCTTTGGTAGGACTTCATGTATAAGAACATCTTTCACCTCTCTAAATTGTACACAACCTTCCTTGTTTCTGGGTTCCAAAGATTATAACCTTTTAAACCATCCTTATACCCAATAAAGATGCACCTTTCATATTTAATGTCTAACTTGGTTCTTTTCTCCTTTGGAACATGTACATATGTATTACATCAAAAGACCCTCAGATGTGAAAGAGAGGGTTCCTTACTAGTCCATACCTCATGTGGAGACTTATCCTCCAATGCTCATGAAGGTAATCTATTAACTAGGTAACATGCAGTGTCCACCACCTCTGCCCATAATTCCTGTCCTACCTCGACACCACTGAGCATGCTTCTTGAATTTTCCATCAACGTCACGTTCATTCTTTATGCAACTCCATTTTTCTGAGGTGTGCATGGAGTAGTCTTCTATTGTGCTATACCACACTTCTTACATAATTCTTCAAATTTCTTCTTGCAGAACTCTCCACCATTATCTGTCCTTAGCACCTTTATCTTCTCCTCTTTCTGGTTTTCCACCAGAGCCTTAAATTATTTAAACCTTTCAAAGACTTCAGATTTCTTCCAGAGGAAATATATCCATGTATTCCTTGAGAAGTCATCTATAAATAATACATAGTACACAAACTTACCCAGTGATGGAATTGACATAGGTCCAAACACATCACTGTGCAGAAGCTCTAATATCCCTTTCGCCCTCTTAGCACCAGAGGAAAAACTCACCCGATTTTGCTTCCCATATACACAATGTTCACAAAAATTGAAATACAGAGAGAAATTAGACATACCTTCTACCATACAATTACCATGAAGTATTCAAAGGCCCTTCTCTCCAATATGTCCAAGCCTTTGTCTGACTTGCTATACCACACTTCTTACAAAACTCTTCAAATTTCTTCTTGCATAACTCACCACCATTATTTGTCCTTAGCACCTTTATCTTCTTCTCTGTCTAGTTTTCCACCAGAGCCTTAAATTCTTTAAACTTGTTAAAGACTTTAGATTTATTCCTGAGGAAATATATCCATGTATTCCTTGAGAAGTCATCTATAAATAATCTCTACTACATAGACTTACCCAGTGATGGAACCGACACAGGTCCAAACACATCATTGTGCACAAGCTCTAATATCCCTTTCACCCTCTTAGCACCAAAGGGGAAACTGACCCGATTTTTCTTCCCATATACACAATGCTCACAGAAATCGAAATCCAGAGAGAAATTAGACACACCTTCTACCATACCATTACCATGAATTATTCGAAGGCCCTTCTGTCCAACATGTCCAAGCCTTTGATGCCATAGCATGGTCTTTTTTCCAGAGACCACAAGGTTTTCTGCTCCACTTTCAGGAACCACATAATTGTTGCACTCATCAATAACAATGCTACCCAGAAGCTTGTACATAGTTCCAATCTAAACTCCCTGCATCAATACCAGTGCTCCGTGAACCATCTTTCAGGTATCTTTCTTGAACACTATTTTTACACCCATATAATCCATCTTTCTTATAGAAATCTGATTTATGGCCAATGAAGGAATATGTAGAACACCTGGAAGTGTTCTAATCCTTCCACCTTGCAACTTCATCTTGACTATTTCGTGTCCAATGATTCCAACGATAACAACCTTGATGAAAATTTCATGTAATAAAAGTTAATAAAGGAAAAATAATACCATGGTTAAGGAACACTTATTCCAAGCTGAATGTTGGGCAAAGATATCCTAGTGGGCTTCACTAGATGTGTGTTTTAGCTAAGGAAAATTAGCAAAGTCTAAGGCAAAGGAATTAAAAGGAAAAAATGAATTTTTGGAACAATTATTTATGATAACAAAGGAAATTAGGAGAAAAATAAGGTGAAAGGTCACAGGTTGCATGTGAGGAGGAAAATGAAGGAAAATAATGCAAAATGAAGAAAATAGAGGCCTCATCAATAAAAAGGCTTATGAGGATCAGTTGGTAACTTTTTTTCAGTTGAAGTTTGGAGCTCTCTCATTATTCTCTCTATCTCTCTCTCACTCTTTGTTACTTAGAGTTTTCTTGGAGCATTCTAGCTTTGGAGTAAGGAAGGAAAATCAAGCAAAGGGAAAGGAAGGTAGGGTTCAAGCAACTTCAATAGGAATACTTGCAGGTAACCTTTTGCATGTGTGATTTCCTAGTTGGTTTGGACATGCATGGATTTGCATGTCGACGTATGGTTCTCTTGCTGTCGGTGGCATGGTTTTGTCGGGTTATGACAATGGGTTTTAGCCTATCCTTGCCTTTTTCTAGATGCCATGGTATGTTGGGATGTTTATTTTTTTTTTGAACTTCAGTTTTCCAGATGGATTTCTGAATCCGGGGTGGAGGTGGTTTCAAGTTCCATTCCTAAAGGCCTAGGAATCACTTGACCAGTTTTGGTGCGATACATTGTAAAGCTTGAGGGAGAAGTCTCAGTTTAGGGCCTAGTGGTCCAGGTTTGGATTGCGGTAAAGCCCGAGAGACAAGGAGACAAAAAATTCCTCAAGGATAGGGAGGGATTATGAATGGCATTCCAAGTTATGCTCAGTTGTGATCGAAGCACCGATTTTGGTGTGATCACGGTTTGGTGAGGGTGGAGGTGGTTTAACCTCTGGATTCCCTTGGTTGTTCCATGAGATCCTACATTCATGCTTGTAATATGGCACGGGGTGACTGGATGAAATAGAGATTTGGTTCAGCGATGTCTATGGTCGGGTGGTATGTGGAAGTCCCAAACCTGATCGGATTTTCCTATGAGTAATAAAAGCTAAGTTCTATTACTTTTGTACTGAATTATATGTGGATTTAATGGTTGTCATATCTCTGATATTTATATGGTTCTATTTTGGTTATAAGCATGGTTAAATGACTGGTTCATGTCATGGTTATTTCATGTATTTACTTGTAACTGTTAGATGGACGGATGCAAGACCTAATTTATGATTTAATAGTTCAATGGAGAAGGAGGTGATCCTTTTGGTGATGTTTCATGAGTTGTTTCAATCATTTATGCTTTGTCTTGTATCCTAGACCTGTAGGTTGCATTGATGCCAAGTGTTTGACAAAATGTCAGTCCCGATTGAGGATGCTCAGGCCTAGTCTTGAGGGTGATTTTTGATTGATCAACATTGTTATCATGTCTTTAATGAATTCTGAAAGTTACAACAAGTTCTTGGCAGAGGCCAGGATTCTAGGCTAGAAAAGTGGTTTAAATCTCGGGGTCGCTAACATGTAACTAGCAATTTTGGTCAACAATTGCTGGCAGACAGGCCTGTGAGAGAGACTTTAGGTTTTTGGTTGCTCCCTTGGCATTAGCATGAGAGTGACTATGGCCTAAGAGTTCCAGAACAATAGTGGGACCTATGGATAGGTTGTCTCAGTGGCTGACTTGTCTCTTGAGGGTTCTGTTGATGATGTTGGATGAATGTATGTGATGTTTCATCGATTCCAATTCCTTAAGGTCACACAGGAGGTAAAATATGATCATAGTAGATTCTCTTCTCGTGTTTACCTCAATTGGCATGGTTACTTTGGGTAGAACTGGGAGGGGGTGTTATACTAACCTTCCTATCATCCCTTAAGAAGAGATCACTACCATCATATTTATCATACTCACCGAACCACTCCCTATGGGGAGTGAAGTGAAAAGATGCACCAAAGTCAATCAATCATGCCTCATGATCTACATGTGTGCTTGAAGAAGAAGCCGAGTACACATCCCCACCTTCATCTGAGGTGGTTTTCACCTATGCAAATGGAGCATCATCAAATTTGTTAGGTCCCTATAATACTAGTGATTCCCCCATTACTATTGTCATTGTATCCCTTATTGTTATTATTGTGCCTCTATTGTTCCCATATTTTTATTAGTGTGCCCCACAGAAACCCACTATTGTTATTTTTGTGCCCTTATGTTATTACTCTTATGTTGGCTTGATTATATTGTGACCTCTTAGACTCCTATATATAGAAGGGAGGTTTAGTCATTTGTATCATCCAAGAATTATTCATTTGTGTAATGTAAATGAGGTTTCCCCCTCGAAGAGGCTAAATTCTAAGGCATTGATCTATCTTTTATATCTTTTTGTGAGCTGGTTTCATAACATTTGGTACAAGAGCTTTGGATTCTAGGGTTTTGCTACTCCAAATAGGTCATTGTGGAATTTTCGCTATAACTTTTTTTCTGCAACATTTCAGAAGCGAAAAACAAAACACATTTGAGACGCAATCATTCTGAATTTTGGGTCTGAATTTAAGAGCTTTTCACGCTATATTTTCGAATATATGAACTGAGGAAGTTAGGGTTTTTACAGAATCCTGAATTACATTCCAAACAGGTGACACGAGGAAAATCGCCATAACTTGTGTTCTAAGCATCAGATTGAAATTTCGTAAGAAGTTTCAGAAAGTGGACGGACTTTAGTTTTCTGTATATCAGTTTCAGGTACTAAGGTCGAAAAAATTACACATGGCACTTTGTACAAGTTCGCTCTACTGAACTAGTCTATAATTAGGTCATCGTGAGATATTTGGCATAACTCTTCCTTTGAAAATCCAATATTTATCAGACTTGTGGGGTTAGAAAGAGGACTCAAAGGGCTACTGCAAGATGCGATTTTAGATATTCGAGATCCACAATTACATAGATACAATAGATTCAATATCGAGCTCTTACAAAGTGAAAAAAAAGTTGTGTAGTTTTTTTTAAAGTTTGCATAAGATTGGTTTGAAAAATTAGTTTGAAGGAATTCAAAGGGAATAATGAAAAATTATTAGCATTAATTGATGCCCCGAAGAAAGAAAATGGAAACACCTAGTAAGTGACTTGAAAGCTCTAGCATGACTCTTGAAGAAGAGGAAGAAATGCAACATGATATATCAAAATTACAAGACCAAGTACAACAAATTTCATTCTCACAAAAGGTAACTGAAGCTAAGATGGATGGCATGGAAGCTAAGATGAATGGCATGGATGCTAAGATGAATGGAATGGATGCTAAGATGGAAGAATTGAAGATAAATTTGAATAAGTTTCTACAAGAAATGGTTACTAATGGTGAAAGGGTAGTAAAGTAAACTCATGATGAGAACAAAAGAAATGTTAATCATGATTTCTTAGACTTTAATGTTGGATTGAAGACCCAACTTGTTCCAAAAATTGATATGAGGAAGTTTGATGGCAAGGATCCCGGAACATGAATATTACAGATGGAGCAATTTTTTGATTTCCATAATGTGCAAAACACACAAAAGATACGTATTGCAACTTTATATTTGGAACCAAATCAATTTGTATGGTATCGATGACTTTGCTCTCGTAAACAAATTGTCACTTGGGCAATTTTTACGGAATAAATGATAGCAAATTATGAGGATACAAAAAGCAACACCTTTTTTAGCCAATTGATAAATCTTAAACAAAAGGGTTCAATGATGGAGCACATTGAGGACTTCCAAAAATTGAACATAAGGGTAAAAGATATTCCAGAGGAGCATAGGATTGATGTGTTCATAGGGACTTTAAAGGATAATATCCAACATGAGGTTCACCTTTCGGAACCTGATTCATTGGAGAAGGCATTCAGGTTAGCAAGAAAAATGGAAAGCAAAATTATGGAAACCAGGAAGCCTACCACTCACAACTATAAAGATGGAAGTGTTGTTGCCCTTAGCCTTCCACAACCTACAAGGTTGACACCATAACAATTGGAAGAAAAAAGAGCAAAAGGGATTTGTTACAGTTGTGATAGAAAATACACTAAAAGTCATAAGTGTGCTGAGAAGAAATTATTATACATAGACTGTGAAGAGGAGGAAGAAAAGGAACAAGAAATGTCAAAAGAAGAGGATATACTCTAGGAAAAAACCCTAGATAAAGAAGAAATGAATCTGACCATATATTGTAATGCATTGGCTGGAATTACCACTCCTCAAACTATCAAGATAGAAGGACATATCAAGAAGAAAAAGGTAATAGTGTTGATTGATTCGGGAAGTACCAATAATTTTATTCATTGTAAGATAGCCAAGGAATTGAATTGATTCCTATATCCAGCACCCGAGTGTCAAGTGATGGTTGCAAGTGGAGGAACCATAAATTTCTCTGTAAAGTGCCATAATATCAAGCTATCCATGGGAGAATATGTATTGATTAGCCCAATGCTTTCCATTCCAATGGGTGGTGTTGATGTTGTACTAGGAGTCCAATGGCTACAATCTTTGGGTACAATAGCTTTTAATTTTCAAGAACTTTTCATGAAATTTTGTGCGGAAGGAAAGGAAGTTGAATTAAGGGGTATTGCAGGAAAACTGGGAAAGATAATTAGATCTAACAATATGACAAAACTTCTAAAGAAGGAACAACGAGGCGCAATTGCACAATTATTTTTGCTAGAGGTTCCCACATCGAAATCATCTATTTCTCTAGATCTCCAAAAAGCCTTGGACAATCATTCCAAGGTATTTGAGATTACCAAAGGCCTCCCACCTATTCATGACCATGATCATGCTATTCATTTGATTCCAGGAAGTTTTCCCCCAAACATCATGTTGTACATATATCCCTATTCCCAAAAGAGTGAAATTGAACGTATGGTTGCAGAAATGCTAGAAGCTGGTATAATTCAACCTAGTCAAAGGTATTTCTCTGCTCCAGTAGTATTGGTGCATAAGAAGGATGGATCATGGCACATGTGTCCGGATTATAGGGAGCTTAACAGGCTCACTATTAAAGAGAAATTTCCCATTCCTTTCATTGATAAATTATTGAATGAATTGCATGGATCAATTTACTTCACCAAGTTGGATCTTCGTTCAGGATTTCATCAAATTAGAATGAAGACTGAAGACATTCTGAAAACAACATTTAGAACTCATGAGGGTCATTATGCATTTTTGGGCATGCCTTTTGGCCTTACCAATGCACCTTCTACATTTCAAGGTTTGATGAATTCCATTTTCAAACCCTTCCTTTGAAAATTTGTGTTAGTATTTTTTGATGATATACTAATCTACAACAAGACTTGTAAGGATCATGTTCGACATGTTGACAGGGTGCTCAAACTATTGGAGGAGAAACATATAAAATGATCAAAGAAGTACATAAGTGCAAGTTCCTTGAGTCTTCTTACAAAAATCCTGAACTCCTTCTCTAAAGACATGAGAGGATATTTATAAATAAAAGTTATACTATCAAAATATAAAATGCATATTTTGCTGAGGAGGTTAAAACAAACACTCCTTAAAATAGGAAACAAAAAGACAAAAATAGCTTTAGTGTTAACAAGAAACTAAAGATGGGAAGTTGGTTGCTCTCCCATTTGCTCTCGTAACTTGTAAATAACCTCCATCGGCTTCAATTTTGGGGGATGAGATGGCCTGATCCACATATGTCTTGCAAACAAGACATCTGAAAGAGGTGGGAGCATGCATTCAGTTGCATTAACAAGGCTGCAAAGTACTAAGCATTGACCATATGGATTTACTAAGAACTGTTGGTGATATTCAAGATTTAACTTAGATAACTTCTTGATGCTATCTTCTTTTTCCTTAGATTTGTTATGAAAATACTCTATAAGTGTTTGAGTATCGGACAAGAATTCTCCTGGGTACTCAGTAATAATATTAGCATTTGAAAGACTTTCTCTAATAGTTTTGGTAACCTCGCCTACGAGGTATCTTACTTTGTAGATTTCTTCTTTAGCTTGATTTAATCTAATATCCCAATCTCTGAAGAGAAGATCCTTGTATGAGTCTTGTATTCTAGGAAGATTTGATTTCATTCCCTCTATGTTTTCCTGCCAAGTAATGAAGTCAGAAATATTGTTGTTGATATTTTCATAGTATGTTCTTAATTCAGACATTTGATTAGTCAATGAGTCACTATTTTTGCAGAGATCATTGATGAGCTTCAATTTCTTACAAAATTTCACTTGCTATTGAGCGAGGAGAGCATTGATCTCTTCGACTTCTTTTCTGAATCCTTCAATATCAGTGTCCTTCTGTATCTGAGTTATTTTAAGTTGAAGCTGGTTAATATGTGCATTTGGGCTTTGGATATCAACTTTGTTTTGAACTTTCAGTTAATTAAACTCAGTTTGTAACTTTGTAAACTTGAGTTGCCACTCTTGGTTAATATCATATCTTGAATTAAGTAGTGTTTGTTCTAACTGCAAGATTTTTTCATCTTTCTCTTTAACCAGTTGTTGAACCTCAGTAGCTTTGAAAATGGTGGTCGTAGCATAGGCTCCTGCATATTGTGATAGCTTAGCTAAATCATCAGACAAATTAGCTTGGTAATATTTCCATACCACATATAATGGGACACTTCCAGGAATAAGTTCCTGAGAATGTTCCATTCTTCTTTTGTTCTTTTGTCAACTAATGACGACACGGTGTTCAGGACTATAGAAAATACCAAGAGGTGGAATTTATTCCACTCTAAGAACAATCACGGAGGTAGGGACTGTCAGGATAACTTCTTTATTCATCATTTTACTTGATGAATCATTCATAGGAGACTTTGTCTTGTTGGCTTCAGGAGTCTTATCTATCTCCATTGAATTTAAATCCTGAATTTCCTTCTCCTGTGTGCTATCTAGCTCTTTGTTGAATTGATCCCACACTTTATCAAGCTTGCTACAAGACATGGTCTCTTTTGTTTGTTTCTTTGAAAGTGAAATAGTGGGTATATTTTTTTTTCCTTTGTAGATGACGACAAAGGCTTTCCTGTAGGCAACTCTGGCTGTAAAGCAATCGGGCATTCAGAAGGCATTTTATGCAGCCTTTTATTTCTATATTATTGGAATAAGAAAAAATCCTCGGGGCCAAGTTGAATTTGTGCTAAATGTTCCACCTATCTGTATGATTCACATGTATCAAACAAATCATCAAAATCTTGAGGTTCATGAACACATGGCCTTATTTTAACCTAAGTGGTGAAATCATGAATGACCTTTTTGGGGTTGTACTGTCTAGGAGGAATAGTGGGGAATTGCATGCCATCGATTTGTTTGATTTCTAAGAGAACATGATTGTAATTTTCTAAAGCATAGAATCCACATTGAACAGGAAATTGTGGCCAAATCTCCTTTTTCGGATTCTTTCCAGACCTTAGTCACAGCATGAACTACAGTCTGATAGGCAATTTCTCGGGCCAAAAGATTATCGAGAACAAAAATAGAATGAACATGTGGGGTCACAAGACTTCCAAATACTCTGCCATAAGTAAAATTCTCTTCAGTAAACGAGCTGCCAATGACAATGAAATCTCTCGTGGCTTCTTGAGACAACCTGGGGGCATTTCGATCAAAAATTGCTTTGTACGTAGGCAACATCACTTTATTGCAAATTATGTAAAAATGGGGTTGGTAATTAGACTCCAATAGGATATCATGATATAAGTGAATTAGTCTAGGGTCCTTGAGTGTCCATTTCAATCCCATTGAAGGAAAAACAAAAGAGAAACAAATGACATCCACAATATAGGCCCTCATGTAAAAAGATGGCACGATTCTTTCTGAAACATTGTGCTTTTGCTTATATTCTAAGATTTTGGACACAATATTTTTGAACAAGATAGTAACCCAATCCATAATTTCAGAATTAGAAGTAACTTGAATCAAGGGAACCCATTCAACTGTAAATTTTTGTGTGTTTGGAGAACCGAACAACCTACATATCATAAAAACAACATAACAGAATGGACCGGCAAGAGAAGCTAAAGAGTACATACCCTTACTATCATTCTTGAGTCTTGTTTCCATTTTCTAATGGGCAACGACTCTATTTTTTTCTCCTCGAAAAACCTCTTAAGAAATTGTTTATCGTAAATATTTTGGGGGTCTCGAAAATGATTCATTCTCTTCAAATATGCAACTTTTAAGGATCCTACTATCATTTACCTTGATGTTAAGAACGTCCTGTCTTCGGTATTCACATTATCAATAATCCATTTGATAATATCTGTGTAGGGTAGAATTTTAGGCCATGCAACTATTCGGTGAAGAAATGAATTGGCAACATCAGAGAAGGTAGCCTCAGATGATGATGGGGCATTTGTTGTTCCTTGATTGACTTCTACTACCCTGGGACTTTCTTCTTCAAATAAATTATACATCGATTCCCAGGAGGAGGTACCAGAATTTGGCATGCATGTAGTGTCTATGAATAATGGAGCCATCTCAGTTGCTTCTGGTTTCGACCGAGTTGTTTCTGTTTGAACTAACGACCCTTTTCCTTTCTTTCCTGCTTTGGGCATTTCAACAGAATGTCGTTTATTAGGATTAAATTGCGGAAAGGAAACACAGAGGAATGTTTAAATCTCCAAGGAAGAAAGGACATGTGAACTATAAACAAATGTTTCAAATAACAACTTGCCAATCAAATCAATTTGTTCAAACGAGGGACATTAAAACTGTTAGATTTGAAATTTAATGAAAATCTAAGTACACACGGATTCTAATTAAGTGGAGCTTAATTAGAAATTTCACATCGCAAATCTGTTTTGGAAGTGTTTCATTTGAAGTGACACTGTGATATGCGATGTGCGATTTGTGATATCACATACATCGCATTGGGGATCAGGAAACACTCTTTTCTATCGTGTTTGCAACATCAAAATGTATGAGCTAAGGAAGAGCCAGTAGGAATGTGTGTTTCACGATCTCTGATCTGTGATGATGACGTGTCTCCATGGTGGTTTAGATGAAGCTTTATGTGCGGGAGAACGTTTTTTTTTTTTTTTTTTATGTTTTATTAAGAGAAGCTTTATTCAAGAAGGATATTTCACATCACATTATTTGATATGGGATATTACCATGGCCTCTAAACATTTGCGATGCGTGATTTTATTTAAAAAGTAAACCTAAGCTATTCTACTAAGGCTTAAACCTAAAAAGATAGTCGAAAATGACATATTTTGGGTTTTTTGGAAATTTTTAAATATAAATCTATTATGATTAATATATTTATTATGAAACCTAAAGAAAAAATTTAAAAGGATCCCCATTATTTAAATGTTATAACTATAAATAATAGGGGATTGTTGGGTACCACAAAAGGCACATAAAAATATACAGGGGCATTCAAAGATATGAAGGTGGCTAATGTCGGGCTTGATGCCTATGAATGCTTCTTCATGGGTCTTATTTTCCAAGGCTTGATGAGGAACCCTGTGTTGAACATGTACGGAAACATGTGAATATTTGGCCCAAAGGAAATTTCACAGATTTTGATCAAAGGAGCATTGCTCGGGTAGCTTCTACTATAGAAATTTTCTTCCTTTAAGCTAATCCATTTTGTTCGGGAGTATATGGCATGATTGTTTCCTTATTGATTACTTCTTTCTTTCAAACTTCAATGAACTCATTTGACATGTATTATCCACCATTAACGAACCTACATATTTTGATCTTCTTCCCTGTTATATTTTATACGAATGCTTTGAATTCTTTGAATGTTTCGAAGGCTTCACCTTTACGCTTCAAATAGTATATCCACGTTTTCCTTGAAAATTCATCAATGAAAGTGATGTAGTAGAGATATCCACTAATATAAAGTATACACATCATAATACATATATCAGAGTGAATGAGATGGAGGATGTCATATGTCACATTCTCACTAGAGGGGAATGGTCCCCTAGTCATCTTCCCACTAGCACATCCAAGACATACTCCATCATGTTGACCTTGAACATCGAGAATGCCATAAACCAATTTCTTATTTTTTGGAAGAGAATCATAATGTAGATGAACCAACCTACGGTGCCACAATTCTCTTAGATGATTAGTATTATGAACAAATGCTAGTAGTGATCTTCCAATGATTCTATAGAGTCCCTCAAATCCTGGCCCCAATGTGAATGCATCTCATATCGGAGACCCTACGGACCAAGTCAAAACTTTCCCCTTGATGAAGGAAACCTTCATCCCTTTATCTTCCAAAGTGGATATAGATACTAAATTCTTCTTTAATCCTAGCACATACATAACATCATGCAGCGAAATATATTCCCCTGAATTTAAATGAAATTTGACAGATTGAAAACCTTTTACGGGATGAGTGGAGTTGTCTCCAAGAATAATCTTCAGCTTAGTCTCCCTATCTACTAGATTAGAGAGGAATTCCTTATATCTAGAGAAATTATGAGTGGCCCCACTATCAACCAACCAACTATCCCAAGAAAACGGAGGAGAAGAACTAGTAAGAGCATAAATAAGAATATATTCAGATTTATTTACAAAATTACTTTCATACCTAGGAAATCTTGACTTCTTTTGAGGAGGATGATCTTCTTCATGGTCGCTTGAGGTATCTCTTCTTCTTCTCTCATATTTTCTATTGCGGTTATTTCTTCGATCATATTTCCTTCTTTGATTATTGTATTTGTTGTTGCTTCTTCCAGTGTTTTAGTGTGGTCCTTTTTTCTTCTTGGGACAATATCGAGCATAATGACCCTTCTTGTGACAATTATAGCATTCAATATGAGATGATGATCTATCATTCCTTCCTTTTTCATTTTGAGAAGGATGCTTCCTTGATGGACCTCCTTTTCCTTTCTTCTTCCTTTGTTCATGAGTGATATATGCTACAGGCTCTCCCTCTTCATGCTTTTAAACTATTCCTCTTGCTATCAACCTTGATTCTTCTTGAGTAAGCTTTCCAAAAATTTCATCAAATGATGGAAATAAATTTCTATTGATTATCGTAGTAATGAAGGTTTCCCAAATGGGAGGGAGACCTCTGAGATTCAAAATCACTAATTCCCTGTAAGGCACATTTTCCCCAACTCTTTGCAATTGATCTCCAAGATGAGATATCCTCATGATATAGGATTGTCCAACTTCTCCTTTGTTCATATTGGTGTCATTGAGTTAATCGTTCAAAGTCATGATCACATTTAGATTGTTGATTTCATACATGACTTCTATCTTATCATACATGTCTTTAGAATTCCTTAAATTCCAAACACATGCAAGTAAATGATCTTGTAAACCATCAGCTATAATTTTCTTTTCCTTGGGCTTAACTTTCTTGTCCTTGTTTTTGAGGGAAGCGGAAGAATTCTATGGAGGCTCAAGAGTTCTTCCTTGAATGTACTATAACACATCATTGTTGTCAGCTATGATCTCTAACTTGACTTTCCATTCAACAAAGTTTGAAGCGTCGCTCAACTTTTCATGATCCTTGAAGATAGAGGAAGACATCTTGACTTTGACTAGATAAGCTCCCTCAACTTTCTTCGGAAGATGGCTTCAATGATTGTCTCCTTTTGGGATTTTCCTTCACCTTACCTCTGATACCATGTTAAATTTTCAGATTTTTCTATGTTGTTTCAATTACTTCAGCCCAATTCAATTCTTCATTAAGTAATGCATCTAATCATTAACAATGTTTTTAATCATAAGAAGTAACTAAAGATAGAACAATATATATGCAATGATAAAGGAGACAATAAAACAACCATAAGAGACACCATATTGGTCAAAGAACAAGGAAAAGCCCCTCTAGGGGGAAAGCCCTTTCAAATTTTCTTCTTATTAACTCGTCATAAAATGTTTCAGCAGAGAGGACAATGAGCCCAATACATAATCTTTTAATAGATATTTACCCAATACAAATCAGAGACAAAATTCCAGAATTACTGTACAACAAAGAGAAACCTTCCAACCATCGGACACCTATAGTCAACTATAGTTAAATATCAAACCATAAATCAAAATGCTGGTCACACTCATCAATATATCCTACGTGTGACTGTGACTTCCCAATAATTCTTTGAGGAACTGGGCGCAAGCGATTGTGATTGTGATCATGTAACTGTGGAGTAGGACAAATCCAAACCCTCGGTCGCTCCATGCAAGATTGTATGCGAGTGACTGTGATTCCCTAGTCACTCCTTGAGCCACTTCATGCGTGTGGATGTGGTCAGATCAACCCAGATATGCCTTAGATCCTCAGTCGCTCCCTTCAAGTTGTCCTGCTAGTGATTATGATTCCCTAGTCGCTTCCTTAGCATCTCTGTGCATGCGATTATGGTCGGATATGCCCAAATCTGATTTCAGACTCAGTCGCACCCTTCAGGCAGTCATGCAAGAAAATTTTTCTTCCCAGTCACACTCTACATAATAGTGAGTGAGTGACCGCAGTCAAATTTGTCTAGACACATGTGAGCGACAGACCAGAAACTTCGGACCCTGAGCAAACTTCTTTCAATGAATCAGAACGAGCCAAACAAACAGATGAGTAGAGAAGAAGATTCTTGATGATATTGTTCAAATGAGATTGAGGTATCTTCTATTTATAGGCTTTCATGACGGTACTTTTGATGTTGAGGTTGACCTGCCCAATTGTACATGTGTATAGGGCCGACCTAGTCCAATGTACATGAGGGGGTTCATAAATTCAAAAACCAATTTTTTCTTGTCCAAATGAGGTGATATTTAGGTCGATTTTGGTCCTCTCAAAAACAGAAATTCAATGCAACCATCATCTATGTGACTTGATCTATCTAAGGTGGAACTAAACCGTAGTTTCATTGTTGGGTCCCTATAATACTAGTGATTACCCCATTACTATTGTAGTTATACCCCTTATTTATATTGTTGTGCCCCTATTACCCCCATATTGTTATTTCTGTGCCCCATAGAATCCCTCTATTGTTATTTTTGTGGCTTTATATTATTATTGTTAGGTCGGCTGGATTATATTGTGACTCCTTAGACTCCTATATATAGAAAGGAGGTTTTGTCATTTGTATCATCCAAGAATTGTTCATTTATGTAATGTAAAGGAGGTTGCCCCCTCGAAGAGGCTGAATTCTAAGGCGTTGATCTATCTTTTCTATCTTTTCTTGAGCTGGTTTCATAACATTTGGTATCAGAGCTTTGGATTCTAGGGTTTCGCTGCTCCAAACAGGTCATCGTGGAATTTTCGCTATAACTTTTTTTCTGTGACGTTTCAGAAGTCAAAAAAAAACCCATTTGAGAAGAAATCGCGCTGAACCTTGGGTCCGAATTTCAGATCTTTTCGCGCGATATTTGCGGAGATATGATCTGAGGAAGTTGGTCTTTTTGCAGACTCCTGAATTACATTCAAAACAGGTGACCTGGGGAAAATCGTCATAACTTTCTCTCTGGGGATCGGATTGAAATTTCGTAAGAAGTTACAGAAAGAGGACGGACTTTAGTTTCTTGTATGTGTGTTTCAGACTCAAAGGTTGAAACAGTGACTCGTGGCACGTCGTACAAGTTCGCTCTACTGAACCAGTCTAAAAGCAAGTCACTGTGGGAGATTTCACATAACTCTTCCTTGGAGAATCCAATTTGGCTCAGACTTGTGGCATTGGAAAGAGGACGCAGAAGGCTACTACAGGTAGCAATTTCAGAACTGGATGATCCAAAATTACAGAGATACATCAGATTCAATATCAGGCTTCTATAAAGTGAAAAAAGGTGTGTATTTTTTTTTTAATTTTTATGTAAGCTTGGTTTAACGGAATTCAAAGGGCATAGTAAAGCATTATTATCGGTAACTGATGCCCCGAGGAAAGAAAATGCAAACACCTAGTAAGGAACCTGAAAGCTCTAGCATGACTCATGAAGAAGAGGAAGAAATGCTACATGATATATCAAAATTACAAGAACAAGTGCAACAAATGTCACGCTCACAAAAGCTAACAGAAGCTAAGATAAGTGGTGTGGAATCTAAGATAAATGGCGTGGAATCTAAGATAAATTGCGTGGAATCTAAGATAAATGGCATGGAAGCTAAGATGGAGGATTCGATGGTAAATTTGAAGATAGATTTGAAGACAGACATGGAAGAATTGAAGAAGTTGCTACAAGAAAGGGTCACTAATGGTGAAAAGGTAGTAAAGGAAACTCATGATGAGAACAAAAGAAATGTTAATCATGATTCCATAGACTCTAATGTTGGATCGAAGAATCACCATATTCCAAAAATCGATATGAGGAAGTTTGATGGCAAGGATCCCGCCACATGGATATTACAGATGGAGCAATTCTTCGATCTCAATAATGTGCAAAACACACAAAAGGTACGTATGGCAACTTTATATTTGGAACCAAATCAGTTTGTATGGTATCAATGGCTTTGTTCTCGTAAACAATTTATCACTTGGGCAATTTTTACGGAAGAATTGATAGCACATTATGAGGATACAAAAAGCAACACTTTTTTTAGCCAATTGATAAGTCTCAAACAAAAGGGTTCAATAATGGAGCACATTGAGGAGTTCCAAAAATTGAACATAAGGGTAAAAGATATTCCAGAGGAGCATAGGATTGATGTGTTCATAGGGTCTTTAAAGGATAATATCCAACATGATGTGCGCCTTTGGGAACCTGATTCATTAGAGAAGGCATTCAGGTTAGCAAGAAAAATGGAAAGCAAAATTATGGCAACTAGGAAGCATACCATTCACAACTATAAAGACGGAAGTGTTGTTGCCCATAGTCTTCCACAACCTACAAGGTTGACACCACAACAATTGGAAGAAAAAAGAGCAAAAGGGCTTTGTTACAATTGTGATAGCAAATACACAAAAGGTCATAAGTGTGCTGAGAAGAAATTATTCTACATAGATTGTGAAGAGGAAGAAGAAAAGGAGCAAGAAAGGTCAAAAGAAGAGGATATATTCCAGGAACAAAGCCTAGATGAAGAACAAATAAATCCGACCATATCTTGTAATGCATTGGCGGGAATTACCACTCCTCAAACCATCAAGATAGAAGGACAAATCAAGAAGAAAAAGGTAATAGTGTTGATTGATTCAGGAAGCACCCACAATTTTATTCATTGTAGGGTAGCAAAAGAATTGAATTGCTTCCTATATCCAGCACCAGAGTGTCAAGTGATGATTGCAAATGGAGGAACAATAAATTGTTTGGAAAGTGCCATAATATCAAGCTATCCATGGGAGAATATGTATTGACTAGCCCAATGCTTTCCATTCCAATGGGAGGTGCTGATGTTGTACTAGGAGTCCAATGGCTACAATCCTTGGGTACAATAGCTTTTAATTTTCAAGAACTTTTCATGAAATTTTCTGTGGAAGGAAAGGAAGTTGAATTAAGGGGTATTGCAGGGAAACCAGGAAAGATAATCAGCTCTAATGGCATGACAAAGCTTCTAAAAAAGGAGCAAAGAGGTGTAATTGCACAATTATGTTCGCTAGATGTTTCCACATTGGAATCATCTATTTCTCCAGATCTCCAAAAAGTCCTGGACAATCATTCCAAGGTATTTGAGACTCCCAAAGGTCTCCCACCTATGCGTGATCATGATCATGCTATTCATCTGATTCCAGGAAGTGTTCCTCCAAACATCAGGCCGTACAGATATCCCTATGTCCAAAAAAGTGAAATTGAACGTATGGTTGCAGAAATGCTAGAGGCTGGTATAATTCAACCGAGTCAAAGTTCTTTCTCAGCTCCAGTAGTATTGGTGCACAAGAAGGATGGATCATGGCGCATGTGTCCAGATTATAGGGAGCTCAACAAGCTCACTATTAAAGATAAGTTCCCCATTCCTGTCATTGATGAATTACTGGATGAATTGCATGGATCAATTTACTTCACCAAGTTGGATCTTCGTTCGGGATATCATCAAATCAGAATGAAGATTGAAGACATTCCGAAAACGGCATTTAGAACTCATGAGGGTCATTATGAATTTTTGGTCATGCCTTTTGGCCTTACCAATGCACCTTCAACATTTCAAGGTTTGATGAATTCAATTTTCAAACCATTCCTTAGAAAATTTGTGTTAGTATTTTTTGATGATATACTAATCTACAACAAGTCTTGGAAGGATCATGTTGAACATGTTGACAAGGTGCTACAACTATTGGAGGAGAAACAATTATATGCAAAAAGATCCAAATGTTTCTTTGGAGTCCAGGAGGTGGAATATTTGGGTCATATTGTATCTCATGAAGGAGTTAAGGTAGACCCTAGCAAAATTAAAGCCATTAAGGAATGGAAAATCCCCACATCCATAAAGCATCTGCGAGGATTTCTTGGGTTGACAGGGTATTATCGCAAGTTTGTTAAGAATTATGGGAGAATAGCAGCACCTCTAACAACATTATTGAAGAAAGATTCATTTTCATGGACTCCGGAAGCAACAAAGGCCTTTGAACATCTTAAAGAGGCAATGTGCCAAGCACCGGTCTTAGCTACACCGGACTTCACAAAAACCTTTATTGTGGAATGTGATGCTTCAGGAAATGGAATTGGTGCTGTTCTAATGCAAGATGAAAGACCCATTGCTTTTGAAAGTCGTCCAATCAAGGGAAAGTTTTTAAGCAAAGCTATTTATGAGAAGGAAATGTTGGCAATACTCCATGCACTTAAGAAATGGCGACCCTACCTAATGGGAAGACACTTCAAGGTAAAAACGGATCATGATAGCCTTAAATACTTTTTAGAACAAAGATTATCCTCTGAAGAGCAACAAAAGTGGGTCACAAAGATGTTGGGTTATGACTTTGAAATCATCTACAAAAAAGGGAAGCAAAATGTGGTGGCAGATGCACTCTCAAGAAAGGATGAGGATGTGGAAGCATTGTTGTGTGCCATTTCTATTATCCAACCAGATTGGATAAACGAAGCAAGGAGGAATGGAAGAATGACGAAGAAGTGTGGGCACTTATTCGAAAGCTACAACAAGATTCCAGTACTTCTGATACATTTAGCTGGCAAAATGATTCGTTATGGTACAAAGATCGCTTATACCTCTGTAAGAATTCCCAGCTAAAACAAAAGATTCTTATGGAATTGCACACTTCTCCCTTAGGAGGGCACTCAGGATTTTTAAAAACTTACCACAGGGTTAAGAAGGAATTTTTTTGGGATGGCCTTAAATCAGATATTCAAAAGTTTGTGGCGGAATGTTTGGTTTGCCAACAAAATAAAGTTGAAACAATTAAGACACCGGGTCTATTACAACCTTTATCCATTCCAAGCCAACGTTGGGAGGAGGTTTCAATGGATTTTATCACAGGTTTACCCAAGTCTGAGGGAAAGAGTGTCATCATGGTGGTAGTTGACAGACTTACCAAGTATGCACACTTTTGTGCATTATCACATCCATTTAAAGCCAGTACAGTTTCTACTGCATTTATGGAAACAGTTCAAAAGCTACATGGAAACCCAAAGATTATTGTAAGTGACAGAGATCCCATTTTCACTGGAAATTTTTGGACAGAATTATTTTCTTGTCTTGGTACTCAGTTAGCTCATAGCTCATCTTATCATCCTCAATCTGATGGGAAAACTGAGATAGTAAACAAATGTTTGGAAGGATATCTTCGTTGCTTTGTATCTGATAAACAGACACAATGGGTCAAATGGTTGCCTCTGGCTGAATGGTGGTATAACACTTCCTTCCATACAGCAACAAAAATGACCCCATTTATGGCACTTTATGGGTATCAACCACCATCCATCACATCATATTTAAGAGAAAATTCTAAGGTTCAGGCAGTGGAACATCACATCGAACATCAACAACAAGTCCTCCAACTCTTAAAGGATAACCTCGTGTTGGCACAAAATAGAATGAAACAACAGGCAGATCAACATCGCAGTGAAAGAAGTTTTGATGTAGGTGATTGGGTATTCCTACGGCTACAACCATATAAGCAAATGTCCCTAAAGCAAGCTAAGAAGGATAATAAATTATCACCAAAGTATTATGGTCCGTACAAGGTGTTGCAAAAGATTGGTACTATGGCATACAAATTGGAGCTTCCTGCAGCTTCTCGATTGCACCCAGTTTTCCATGTTTCATGTTTAAAGAAGGTTATAGGCGACAAGCTCCCAGTTCAAACAATATTGCCAGAACTTGACGAGGAAGGAAAAATTATATTGGAACCGGAAGCAGTCACAGAAACAAGAACTCGACAGCTACGAAATCGATCAATTTCAGAGTATCTTATCAAGTGGAAGAACTTATCCGCTGAAGATTCCACATGGGAGGATGAGAATTTTATGCAGAAGTATCCAGAACTACTCAAGCGTTGAGGACAACACTTTTTTGAAGGAGAGGGGCATGTTGGGTCCCTATAATACTAGTGATTACCCCATTACTATTGTAGTTATACCCCTTATTTATATTGTTGTGCCCCTATTACCCCCATATTGTTATTTCTGTGCCCCATAGAATCCCTCTATTGTTATTTTTGTGGCTTTATATTATTATTGTTAGGTCGGCTGGATTATATTGTGACTCCTTAGACTCCTATATATAGAAAGGAGGTTTTGTCATTTGTATCATCCAAGAATTGTTCATTTATGTAATGTAAAGGAGGTTGCCCCCTCGAAGAGGCTGAATTCTAAGGTGTTGATCTATCTTTTCTCTCTTTTCTTGAGTTGGTTTCATAACATTCATAAATTAACATCAAGGGTGCACTAGATCAAAGAGATACATGCAAAGGGTGTACATTGGGGAAGTACACCAAAGCCACCTTTCATGATAAGGATAGTCGAGCGCAAGCGATCCTTGAAAGAGTTCACTTAGATGTGTGCGGACCATTCTCGATAGCCTACATGGCCAAGCACAGGTATTATATAATATTTGTAGATGATTTTTCACGTAAGTGTTGGATTTTATTCATGCATAAGAAAGATTAAATGTTCTCTAAATTTTGTGAATTTAAAGAACTTGTTGAGAAAGACACTGGCAGGAAAGTGAAAGCTCTCAGGAGCGATAATGGTAGAGAATATTTATCGAATGAATTTAAGAAATTCTATGCATAAGAAGGCATTCGATGGGAGTTAATAACACCGCATAACCCACAACAAAATGGGGTGCGTGAAAGGAAGAACATAAGTATTGTGGGAGATGCACGAGCGATGTTACATGATCAATGTCTACTGTTGCACTTGTGGGATGAAGCATGAAACACAACTTTATATGTACAAAACAGGAGTAATCATCAGATTCTTAGGATGAGTACACTAGAAGAAGATTTTTTAGGTCAGAAACTAGATGTGGCACACTTCAGGATCTTTAGTTCATTAGTTTACTATCATGTTACCAAGGATGCAAGGAAAAATCTAGAGCCAACGTCTAAGTTGGGAATATTTGTGGGGAACATTGATACACCTCACAACTATCAGGTGTACCTTCCATCTCATAGGAAGATAGTGGTTCGTAGATATGTGAAGTTTGATGAAGAGAAGGCCATGAGATGTTCCCTTGAGAGCAAGCTTTAGTTACATGCAGACGATGAGATTTTAGCTCCAAAGGAAGAACCTCAGGATGATATGGAGCAGTCACATGCAGAGGAGCAGAGAGTGGAAGAACCCATTCATGCTGAGGCTATTAGGTCCCTATAATACTAGTATATTCCCCTTATAGCCCTTATTGTTATTGTTGTGCCCCATAGAAGACCACTATTGTTATTATTGTGCCCTTACAATATTATTGATATGTAGGCTCTGATTATATTGTGACCCCTTAGAACCCTATGTATACAAAGGAGGTATTATCATTTGTATCATCCAATAATTGTTCATTTATGCAATGTAAAGGAGGTTCCCCCCTTTACACACTTTTGTGCATGATCTCATCCTTTTAAAGCTAGTACAATTGCTATTGCATTTATGGAAACAATTCAAAATCTACATGGAAACCCAAAGATTATTGTAAGTGACAAAGATCCTATTTTCACTGGAAATTTTTGGACGAAATTATTTTCTTGTCTTGGTATTCAATTAGCTCATAGCTCATCTTATCATCCTCAATCTGACGGGCAAACTGAGATAGTGAACAAATATTTAGAAGGATATCTTCGTTTCTTTGTATATGATAAACAAACACAATGGGTCAAGTGGTTACCTCTATCTAAACGGTGGTATACCACTTAATTCCATACTGCAACAAAAATGACCCCATTTGTGGCACTTTATGTGTAACAACCTTGGTGAAAATTTCATGTAATAAAAGTTAATAAAGGCAAAATAAGACTATGACTAAGCGATAATTATTCCAAGGTGAATGTTGGGCAAAGATATCCTAGTGGGCATCACTGGATGTGTGTTTTGGCTAAGGTTAAGGAAAAGACATTAAATGGAAAAAAGGCATTTTTAGCACATTTATTTATGAAAATAAAGAAAATTAGGAGAAAAATAAGGTGAAAGGTCACAGGTTGCATGTGAGGAAGATAATGAACGAAAATAATGGAAAATGAAGAAATTGGAGGCCTCATTCATAAAAGGGCTTCTGAGGATTAGTTGGTAACATTTTTTTAGTTCAAGTTGGAGCTCTTTCATTATTCTATCTCTCTCACTCTTCATCACATAGAGTTTTCTTGGAGCACACTAGCTTTGGATCAAGGAAGGAAAATCAAGCAAAGGGAAGGAAGGAAAGCAAGGATCAAGTAGCTTTAGCAGGAATACTTGCGGGAATACTTTTGCATGTGTGATTTCTTAGCTAGTTTGGACATGCATGGCTTTGCACGTTGGTGTATGGTTCTCTTCCTGTTGATGGCATGGTTCTGGCAGGTTATGACAATGATTTTCAACCTAGCCTTGCCTTTTTCCGGATGCCATGGTGTTGGGATGTTTATTTCGATTTTGAGATTTGGTTTGCTAGATGGATTTTAGAATCTGGGGTAGAGGTGGTCTCAAGGTTCATTCCCAAAGGCCTAGGAATCCCTTGACCAGTTTTGGTGGGATACACGGTAAATCCCGAGGGAGAAGTCTCGATTTAGAGCCTAGTGATCAGGGTTTGGATTTCCGTAAAGCCCGAGAGACTGGTCTTATTTATGGCCCAGTGATCCAGTTTGGATTGTAGTAAAGCCTGAGAGACAAGGAGACAGAAAATTCCTCAGGGATAGTGATGGATTCCGGATGACATTCCAAGTTCGGTTCGGTTGTGATTAGAGCACCAGTTTTTGTGTGATCACAGTTTAAGGGTGGAGGTGGTTTAACCTATGGACTCCTTTGGTTGTTCTTGGATTGGTTGTTTTATGAGATCCCACATTCATGCTTGGAATATGGCACGTGGGTGGCTGGCTGAAAGAGAGATTTGTAGAAATTTCACCTATAGAACAAACCGATATATGAAAATCCTAAAGCATAATACTTGTTCTACTTCTACAAAACATTAAGCGGAAGCATAATCGAATTCATGAGCAACATCAAGTAGAAACATGCATAACTGATCAAGAGAAATAATCACACATAACACAAGATATGTCCAGGGGAAAGCACCAACATAAAACCCCAACCATGTATTATCAATCAAGTGTAGATCCTCAACAACATACAAAAAGAATTAGCTCAATAGCTATCCTGCTCTCTCTGTAATGAAAAGATCCTGGTGATCTTCAATGAGAAGATGAAAATCATGGACTACCTAGGCCTCAATATATAGGCCACAAGTCCTCCAATCTCCTATAATAGATCCTTCTCCATGCAAGGAATACTTACTAGAAATATCCAAGCATTTGACAGTACATTGTCCCACATCTGATCTCAACTGGGTCTCTGACAGAACTGACATGAAACAGTTACCCATGAGAGAATTCTTAGTTATCTAAAACAATAGTTGTCACATGCATGCAAGCATTAACAAACTATATTTTATTATTTTAACAACTTGTTAAAATAATCTAACTGGACTTGACTAGGTAGAACTAAGTTAATTGATTCTCTCATTATAGAACTCATACTTATTCCCTCAACCAGTGGAGGAAATTAAGGATAAATTCCTCAATCAGTGGGACAACTCATGTGCATGCTCACAAAGACTTCAAATTTGAATTTCCTTAACTAATTAACTCAATTGAATTAATTAATTAATATTTCCAACTGCTGTTAAGACCAAAATTATTTTTACTTCCTATAGATAGACTAGGGACTGCTATAAATAGGAAGGGACCCACAAATGCTATTTTTAGAACTTTCTATTTTTAGCAGTTTCACCTCTCAGCCAATGTGGCCAATGACCTCACTGGCCAAACTGCTATTTTTAGACATGCTATTTTTAGTCATGCTATTTTTAGCAGGTCTATTTTTAGCACATTCTAAATTTAGCATTTCTTGTTGCACACTTTTCAACACTCCCTCTCAACAAGAAAGGCTTCCTCTCGAACCTGATCCTGTAACTTTGGAATGTTTTTCATGCAACACATCTACCCGATCCACTTGCTCCAACAACACTTGAAACAAAAACACTCCCAACTGACCACTCTGTTGGGTTAGGAACATACTCTGATGCTGAAGCTCTACCTGCTGATGACAAGTGCTCCCTCTCTGATGTCTACGCTACTGCAACATCTCCATGCATCTTGCACCATTTCACACCTCTCTGTGCCACCTAGCACTGCAAAAAACACTTGTGCCTCTCGCATTGTTGTAGCTTGCTAGCTATGCGCTGTCTTTGGATTCCTTGCATTGTCGTTCTCTCTGCCGCTCCATCCGCATCTGTCTCTACCCAATTAGTTAGTTCCTGCTACTCCACATCGGGGCTCCTGTAGCAAGGTCTCATCCAAGAGGATGGGTACCTCAAGGATCCTGCCCCTCCTCCTTGGGACGATCACTCTATATCACCCCACCTCCTACCTGGAGGTATGGCTGCATGTGATCCCTTAGCCCACCTGGCTCGAAGTTTCCCCCTACTGGAGGTCTCTGCATGAGTAGATGTCTCTACTCTATCTCCACTTAGTTTCCCCTGTTGTGGCTGCTCCATAACCTCCTGAAGCTGCTGCACCAATCGTGGCTCCTCCACAATTGTCTGAGACTTCTTCTGGCACTACATGTTGAGAGGTAATATACCCTCCCTCTCAACCACCAAGTCTCCATCAGTAGCCTTCCTGCTCAAGGCTTTGCATGCATCTTGAACCTCAAGAGCATACAGGTTCTTGACCTGTGAACCAATCTGCTTCACCTGTCTAGTGATGATGTGTCTAAGGAAAACCTTTCCCTTACTGAAGACTACATCATAGCCTCTGTCTTTTAGCATTGTGATCGACACCAAGTTTCTCTTTAGTCCTGGTACATACTTGACATCGGTCAAGATAAGGCGAGATCCATGCTCCCTCTGAAAAATAACCGTGCCTACACCTAAGACACTATACTTCTCATCATTACCCATCGCTATGAGTATCTAGAGATCTTTCTCCTCCAAAGTACTAAACAAACTCTTGTCGCCGGTCATGTGGAAAGAAGCTCCACTGTCAAGAAACCAACCACTTCCCACCATGGATGAAACCATGCATCCGAAGAGTGTGAAATCCAACTCAAACTATGAAGCAAGTGCCTCACCTTCAGATCCTTCCCCAGATCCCTTCTTGGATTTCCTCCGTGGATAATTTGCAGCATAATGGTCCACTTCATGACAACGAAAGCATTGCACTTTCGATTTTTCAACCTTCTTCCCATCATTGGAAGAACTAGATTCGGAAAGAGAAACCTTCTCCTTCCCCTTCTTCGCTTTACTCACTAAGGCACAGTTCTCCTCATCATGCATGGATGAAGAACTACCTCTGGTGCTCCGTCTGATCTCCTCTTGCATCAAATTCGACCATAGTCGTTCCCAATCTGGCAGTTTCTCCCTTCCATTCACCAAGTCTTGGTAGCTATACCAGCTCTTAGGAAGGCCAAGGATTGCTAGACTCACCATATCCTCATCCGATGTCACGACCCCTACACTTGCAAGCTCATCCCTGCATGTGATGAGCTTGGTCAGATACATAGAGATCGTATCATCCCTTTCACACTTGATCTTTCGAAGTTTGTCCTTTAGTGCCAGCTTCCTCTGATCACTGCTATTCTGATATAAATCTTTTAATGTTTTCCACATTGCATGTGGAGTCTCCTTCCCATGGAGGCTCGAGACAATGTGATCTCGCACTCCCTCCAAGAGAATTCTCCTAGCTCTAGCCACACACTTCCTCCATTCCACCTGCTCAGTCTTGTCAGTAGGCTTAGGGATTTCTTGATGAATGAAATCCTTAAGACCATTATCTTCCAAAACTGCCTCCATGCGATCCTTCCAAGCTATATAGTTTGAGCTTCCATCAAGGGCATACTCAAGCCTCAAACCATAGAACGCCATCGATGAAATAGATGGGATAAGAACTTGAGATCTATATCCCAAGTAATAAACTTCGAATTTCTCCTGCTAGTATACTGTTCTTGCTTGATCACCTATGCTCCAATACCATGTAGAAATTTCACCTGTAGAACAAACCGATATATGCAATGTCCTAAAGCATAATACTTGTTCTACTTCTACAAAACATTAAGCGGAAGCATAATCGAATTCATGAGCAACATCAAGTAGAAACATGCATAACTGATCAAGAGAAATAATCACACATAACACAAGATATATCCAGGGGAAAGCACCAGCATAAAACCCCAACCATGTATTATCAATCAAGTGTAGATCCTCAACAACATACAAAAAGAATCAGCTCAATAGCTATCCTGCTCTCTCTGTAATCAGAAGATCCTGATGATCTTCAATCAGAAGATGAAAATCATGGACTACCTAGGCCTCAATATATAGGCCACAAGTCCTCCAATCTCCTATAATAGATCCTTCTCCATGCAAGGAATACTTACTAGAAATATCCAAGCATATGATAGTACACTGTCCCACATCTGATCTCAACTGGGTCTCTGACAGAACTAACATGCAACAGTTATCCATGAGTGAATTCTTAGTTATCTAAAATAATAGTTGTCACATGCATGCAAGCATTAACAAACTATATTTTATTATTTTAACAACTTGTTAAAATAATCTAACTGGACTTGACTAGTTAGAACTAAGTCAATTGATTCTCTCATTATAGAACCCATACTTATTCCCTTAATCAGTGAAGGAAATTAAGGATAAATTCCTCAATCAGTGGGACAACTCATGTGCATGCTCACAAAGACTTCAAATTTGAATTTCCTTAACTAATTAACTCAACTTAATTAATTAATTAATATTTCTAACTGCTGTTAAGACCAAAATTAATTTTACTTCCTATGGATAGACTAGGGACTGCTATAAATAGGAAGGGACCCACAAATGCTATTTTAGAACTTTCTATTTTTAGCAGTTTCACCTCTCACCCAATGTGGCCAATGACCTCACTGGCCAAACTACTATTTTTAGACATGCTATTTTTAGCAGGTCTATTTTTAGCACATTCTAAATTTAGCATTTCTTGTTGCACACTTTTCAACAAGATTTGGTTCAGTCATGTCTATGGTTGGGTGGTACGTGGAAGTCTTGAACGTAGTCAGATTTTCTTATGATTAATAAAAGCTAAGTCCTCTTACTTTTGTACTTTTTTATATGTGGATTTAATGGATGTCATATCTATGATATTTATATGGTTTAATGTTTGTTATAAGCCTGGTTATGTGATTGGTTCATGTCATGGTTATTTCATGTATTTACTTGTAATTGTTAAATGGATGAATGTGTAGAAAATCCTGTAGATTCAGAAGCTCATGCAATGTACTAAAGCATAGGACAAGAATCTACTTCCACTTTCAATCGATGGAAGCCAATAGATTGATGAAAACAATATGAATAAGAAGAAGATAAATCAATGACACATAAAAAAATATGTATATGGGGAAATCCACTCCTCAAAACCCCGCTATCTGTATTGCATATATCATAAATATGAGTGAATATACAAAGCTTTTTCTCACTAGAACTATTCTGCACAAGTATGCTCAACTCTCTCAGCTCACAAGCTAGCTCTTGGCCAACACTTAGCCAATTATGCAGCTCTCCAAGCTCCTAATATGTTGCGTAATTCCTAGGATGAATAGCTCATATTTAAAGGGAATTCATGCTTCCAAAACTGCACAATCCAAACATAGGATCAATCTCTAATGCATGCATGATATTTACACTCTAGTAAATAATACCAATGATAGTACACTATCCCTACACTCTAGTCTCAACTGGGTCTTTCTCTGAACTGACATGCTTGAGTTTCTCATGAGGGAATCTTTAAATAATTGAAGTAGCACTGGTGGACGCATTAGTGCACCAATTGACTATTAGTCCCCTATTAGTTCCAAAAATAATTTGGAACTAATTTAAATGAACTTAACTCAGTAAACTGAGTGATCTAATTTCCAACTCAATTTAAACTCATACTAGACCCCTAAAATTTAGGAAGAAAATATACATGACTACAGAAAGACTTCCAACTCGAAATTCCTAAGTTAATTAAACTTAATTAACTATTTACAAGTTGCTATGAGAATAGAATTCGATTTTAATTCTTAGTTTAATTCAAGGACAAATTAAACTAGAATTTCTTGTTGCCATTTCTCAACACTCCCTCTCAACAAGAAAGGGATTATCAAGTACCCCAATCTTGTCTTTGTGAAACTCGAATTTACATCTTGACAATGCCTTTGTCAAATGTCAACATCTTTCTCCTCCATGGGAATGTACTCTAATAACATAATCCACCTCAATACACAATCTCTGAGATGATGATATCGGATATCAATATGCTTGGACCGATCATGAAAAAATGGATTTTCAGAGAGTTTGATACAACTCTGATTATCGTAGTAAATCACAATTGGATCCATCTGCTGACCAAAAAAACCAACCAGGATCTTCCTCATCTAGATTCCCTCACATGCTTCCTAACTCACATTGATGTACTTTGCCTCCGCCGAACTGAGTGCAACCCATCTCTATTTCCCGCTGTACCAAGAAACTGCCATTGACCCAATACTGAAGAGCCCTCCTGATGTACTTTTCCGGTCGGATGGAATCCCTACCCAATTTGCATCGGTGAAGACTTGAAGCTTCACTCCCTGTGTTTGTCTGTACCATAATCCATGCTTAGTAGTTCCGCTAAGGTATCTCAACACATGCTTTTCCACCTTCCAATACAACTTGGTAGGCCTAACCATCGCTTGACTAAGCTGGTTAGCTGCATAACACATATCGGTCATGTGTTCACCAAGTACATGAGCGAACCCACAAGATGCTTGTGAACAATAGCTTCCACTACTTCCCCTAAAGTAGCATCCTCCTTCCTCCAGTTACCCGCTAAAGGAGTCTCTATGGGTTTGCTTCTCTC
Organism: Pinus tabuliformis; assembly: GCA_031772625.1. Classification (NCBI taxonomy): domain Eukaryota; kingdom Viridiplantae; phylum Streptophyta; class Pinopsida; order Pinales; family Pinaceae; genus Pinus; species Pinus tabuliformis. Next base: position 885,661,934 of record CM062813.1, read on the forward strand.
CAACGGAATCTCTTGAGTATCTCGTTGGCATAATTGCCTTGAGACACAAAAAAATACTCAGATCCATGCCACACCTCCATTCCAATAAAGTAATGCATGAGCCCCATGTCCTTCATCTCAAACTCTCTTGCAAGGTCCTCCTTGCAAGATTTGATCAACTGATCATCACATGCCAGTATGAGATCATCAACATAAAGCATAATGATGAAAAAATTACCTTCCACCACTATGTGGTACAGGTTCACATCCACTTCACTCTTCATGAAGCCCAACCCGGTGATGTAGCTATCTATCTTGGTGTACCAAGCAAGGGGTGCTTGCCTCAGCCCATACAATGCTCTCTTGAACCATCACACATGCGACTCATGGTCAAAGGTTTGAAAACATTTAGGCTACTCTATGTAGATATCTTCCTCAATATTTCCATCAAGGAAGGCTGTCTTCACATCCATCTGATGTATATTCCAACCCATCTGTGCTGATAGTGCCAATATAGATCTAATCGATGAGTATGTTGCAATAGGAGCAAAGGTATCATCATAGAAAATCCCCTCTACCTGTGAAAAGCCACAGGACACAAATCTAGCCTTATGCTTCTCCACACTACCATCTTCAACTTTATTTACATTGTAAAGCCAACGAGAGCTCACCACTGACTTGTTCTCTGGTATTGGGAACACATCCCAAACACTGTTATGAAGTATGGAGTCATACTCCTCCACTATGGCATCAACCCAAATTGGCTGTTGCACTACTTCCTTAAAGGAAGATGGCTCTATCACAACACATTTATCTAGAAGATCCATGTATCTAGTGTATCTCTCAGGTGTCTTCCTCTACCTGCGCTGAGAAGTGGGTGCTCCCACATTATCCCGTGCATCATCCAACAATTTGATAGCCTCTTTGGTGCGTTTTATTCACTCTCTAGAAGACTTTGCCTAAGTGTATGTCTCCACTCCCGGATCCTCTGCATGTGGCTACTCCACATCAATCTGAGGCTCCTCAACCTTAGGAGGGAAGCTTTGGAATGGGAAGCTTACCTCCATGATAAGAATCCAATTTGGAATGGGAAGCTTTCCCTTTCCCCTTCTTCCCCTTAATCAATGAGGCAAAGTTTCTTCATCATCAATATTTGATGAAGAGCCATCCTTGGTGTTCCTCTTCATCTCCTCTCACATCAAATTTGACCAAAGTCGTTCCCAATCTGACAGCTTCTCCAGACCATTGACAAAGTCCTGATAACTATGCCAACTCTTTGGAAGTAATAGAAGAGAAATACTCACGATATCATCCTCGACAATCATGATTCCAACACTTCCAAGTTCGTCACGACATTTAATGAACTTGGTCAAGTATTTTGGAATAGTCTCACCTTTCTCCATTTTGATTTTTTGAAGTTTATCCTTCAGTGCCAATTTCCTTTGGTCACTGCTATTCTGATACAAGTCTATCAATTTTTTCCACATAGCATACAGAGTTTCCTTTCCATGGAGACATGAGACAATGTGGTCTCGAACTCCCTCAAGGATTATCCACCTTGTCTTCGTCACACACTTCTTCCATTCGACCACATTCTGTGCATCCGATGCTGTTGGCTTAGGAATTCATGGATCAACGAATTGCTTCAAGTCATTATCCTCTAGCACAACCTCCATTTTGTCCCTTCAGGATATAAAATTCGAGCTGCCTTCCAAGGGATACTCGAGCCGCAAACCGTAGAACGCCATCTGCTGATCCTAAAGTATGTATTGCAAATTCGAATTTCACCTGTAACCCAAAACTCAAAACTTCGAAATATCCTCTAGTATACTATTCTAAGCTCCAATACCATGTAGAAAATCCTATAGATTCACAAGCTCATGTAATGTACTAAAGCACAGGACAAGAATCTACTTCTACTTTCAACCTGCAGAAGCCAATAGATCGTTGAAAAAAATATGAACAAGAAGAAGATAAATCAATGGCACATAACACAAGATGTATTTGGGGAAAGCCACTGCTCAAAACCCCACTATCTGTATTGCATATATCAAGAATATGAGTGAATAAACAAAGCTTGTTCTCACTAGAAAAATTCCACACAAGTATGCTCAACTCTCTCAGCTCATAAGCTAGCTCTTGGCCAACACTTAGCCAATTATGTAGATCACCAAGCTCCTAATCTCTTGCGTAATTCCTAGGATGAATAGTTTGTGTTGAAAGGGAATTCATTCTTCCAAAACTGCACAATCCAAACATAGGACCAATCTCTAATGCATACATGATATTTACACTTAGTAAATAATACCACTAATAGTACACTGTCCCTGCACTCTAGGCTCAACTGGGTCTTTCTATGAACTGACATGCATGAGTTTCTCATGAGGTAATCTTCAGTTAATTGGAGTAGCACTAGTGGATGCATTAGTGAACCAACTGACTATTAGTCCTCTATTAGTTCCAATTTTTTTTTAGAACTAATTTAACTAAACGTAACTCAGTAAAATGAGTGATCTAATTTCAAACTCAATTTAAACTCATACTAGACCCCTAAAATTTAGGGAGAACATATACATGCCTATAGAAATACTTCCAACTCGAAATTCGTAAGTTAATTAAACTTAATTAACTATTTACAAGTTATTATGAGAATAAAATTCGATTTTAATTCTCAGTTTGATTCAAGGACATTGTGCTTGTTGCATTGCATCATGTTGATCATGGTTGTAGTAAGGTTGTCATGAGGAGCTTGATGTGATGTTGTAGGATGCATCGTAGGAATTTTATGATTGGTTGCATATGGTTATATGTCTCTTACATGTTGATTATATGTTTCTTGACTACATCCTTGTATGTCAGGTGCATTCTTGAATGTTTCGATTACATGTACCAGTCTTGTAGGTTGATTACAAGAATTGATCACTTATGCTCGACTACATGTGCTCATACCTATGTGTAGTTGAGTAGGCATTTCTTATGCATGTGGCAATGTGTGCAATGGAGTAATGGTTGCTGTCATGCATGAGGTCACAACATGCATTATTGATATGGCCTTGCATTGATGACTGGACCCTAGCTAGAATGGTGTTTATGTGTTGATACACTTATTTGATATATGTCTATATGATGTTATGATTATGTTATACATGTACCATGGTGATTTGATGATCTTTCAAACAAGGTTTCCTCCCCAAATTATGCTAAGGTACGTTGGTTTATTGTGATTTGGTTTAGCTGACATAGTATGCCTTGCAGGAAAGAGATCATATGGCTAGCAAGGTGGTAGACTACATAGAATCTCCATATGCATTAGATGGGAATCGTGGTGTGGGTCACTCTTCTTACTTGGCAGACACATTGAGAAGCCCAAAGGAAAAAATATGGAGTTGCAAAGTAGACAATGAAAAAATTATGCCGGCACAAGAGAAACAAGTAGAGGTGAATGCAACACTACTTCAGAGTTTGTCAGATTTGCAGCGACATGGACCACTTCAGATAAACCATGGACATAAGGACATAACTAATGGGGCATATAGAAGTAGGTCTCATAGTAGACACAATTCAGATAGATTTGACACGATCAAAGATGGAAGGCTATTGGACACTCCAAATAGGAGAGGTGATAAACACATGTACTATTCCAGTTCTGGTTCTGATAGACATCATGATCATCATTGTCATCATCCTTATAGGAGGAGTGATAGGGGATACTTTTTGGATGAGTTTAAGAAGGAAAAACCACCTACCTTTGATGGAGAGATTTAGAAATCAAAGGATTCAAAAGCATGGTTGATTGGTATGAATAAATTCTTCCGATTGCATGATTATTCAGAAAACATGAAAGCAAAGATAGTCACTTTCAGTCTCAAAGGTAAAGCGGATATTTGGTGGGAAGACGTGAAGAATGTCAAAGGTATACATGGGGAATATTTGAATTGGCATGAATTTGAAAGGCTATTAAAGAAGAAGTACTTGTAGGAGAGACACTATGATGACAGAGCTAAGGAGTTTTATGAGTTGCAGATGGGTTCTATGAAAGATGATGATTATACTAGTTGGTTTTTGGAGCTGTTAAGATATGTGCCTTAACTTAGGGAGGAGAAGGCCAAGGTCCAGAGATTCATCAGTGGATTTCCATTTGCATATAGAGATCATATTGAGTTCTATGAGCCTAGATCATTGGAGGAGGCCATCCGAAAGTTGAAGCATTATTATGAGTAGTCGAAGCGCAAAGTTGAGCCCAAGAATTACTTGAAAATAAATAAGAAAGCTAAAGGAAAATGACCACCAAAGAGAGGAAGACCTCAAGATGCAAGTGAGAAAGAAAATGCAGTTCCTTACAAGAGATTCAATACAACCGAGAAGGGACGTGGAGAGCAGCAGGATAGAGGTGGTAGTAGGGAACCATTGTAGTGTTGGATATGTGGTAAGGATCATTGTAACAGGGATTGTCTGTAGTATCAGAGTGGTGGTATACCCCAGATCTACAATGCTCAGGAGGCGCATACAGTTGGTGATGTTGGTCATAGCATTCCTCAGATCTATGTAGTTGTGGAGAACATGCAGGGGGATCATCAGAAATCAATCATTGAGATGGACAGTAAGCTTTGTGATCAAGTTGTTTCTATTTTGATTGATCTTGGATCTAACTATAGTTATATTAATCCTAACCTAGTGGATAAGTGTGGTTTGAGAAAATAAGTGCATTCAGAATCTTGGTTGGTACATTTGTCTACATGTATAAAGAAGTGAGTTCACCATTGGGTAAGAGCTTGTGAATTTGAGTTAAATGGTATGCTTACAACAATAGATTTGAATGTATTTCCATTGGGATCATATAGTATGATTTTGGGTATGGATTGGATATACCTTCACAAAACCAAAGTGGATTTCTTCGACAAGGCCATTGAGTGTGTGGATGATAGTGGGGAAAATAGGACCTTGCAAGGGAAGAAGAAGCCTACATCAGTGAGGATGGTTACCACTATGTAGGCTAAGCGTAGTTGCAAAAAAGGTTGTGTGATGTTTGTAGTACACATTTCTAGTGACAAGGGTAAGGAGGTTGAGGATGCAGATGTGGGTACCGAGTTTTGCAGCAATTTCAGGATGTATTTCTTGAGGAAATTTCAGAGTTTTCACCTCACAGGGAGGTAGAATTTTCTATTGAGTTGGTGCCAGGGGCAACCTCATCATCAAATGCACCTTATAGGATGAGCACACCTTAGTTGGTCGAGTTAAATTTGTAGTTGAAGGAAATGTTGGAAAAGGGGTACATTAGGCCGAATGTATCGCCTTGGGGTGCACCAGTGTTGTTTGTGAAGAAGAAAGATGGTACTCTTATATTGTGCATTGACTACAGGTAGCTAAACAAAGTAACAATCAAGAACATGTACCCTTTTCCGAGGATTGATGATTTGTTTGATTAGTTGAAGGGGGAAACAATGTTCTCTAAAATCAACTTGAGATCAGGATACCATGAGGTATGCATCAAAGAAGAGGATATCTTCAAGACTGCCTTCAGGACCAGGTATGAGCATTATGAGTTTGTTGTTGTACCATTCCATTTGACTAATGCTCCAGCTAAATTTATGTGTTTGATGAATAGTGTGTTGCATCCTTATCTGGACAAGTTTGTTATTGTATTCATTGATGCCATATTGGTATGTTCTAAGAAGGCGGAAGAACATGCCGAACATTGTTGATATTGCTAAGAGAGCATTAGTTGTATGCTAAATTTAGCAAGTGCAGCTCCTTTTAGACTGAGGCACATTATTTGGGGCATGTTGTCTCTAAGGATGGCATAACAATGGATACAGGAAAAATAAGGGCTATTATGGAGTGGGTAGCCCCTAAGAATGTGGACGAGGTGAGATCATTTATGGGATTGGCAGGATACTACATGAGGTTCATCAAGAACTTCTCATGCATTTCATATCCTATCACATCATTGCAGCGTAAAAGTTAAGAAGTTAAAATGCACAGAAGAATGTGAGGCTAGTTTTGAGCAGCTTAAGTAGTTGTTGACACATGCACCAATGCTAAATATTGCGGATCTGGACAAGGAGTTTGTAGCGTTTACAGATGCTTGCACGAGAGGAATGGGTGGTGTTCTCATGAAATAATAGCAGGTAGTGTGCTATGAGTCATGGAAATTGAATGGGCATCAGCACAACTACCCAACACACGATCTTGAGCTAGCAGTGATTATATATGCATTGAAGATGTGGAGGCACTATCTTCTTGGTAGGAGGTTTACATTGATGAGTGATCACAATGGGTTGAGATATTTGCTTGATTAATTGAAGCTAAATTCCAGGCAAGCTAGATGGTTGTCTACCCTTAGTGAGTTCGACTTTGATTTCAGATACATCAAAGGGAAGGAGAACCGAGTTGCGGATGCTCTTATCAGGAAGGTATAGGTAAATAATATAGTAGCTATGAGCTCTTATGGGATAGAGTTCCAGGATAGGATCTTGCAGGAAGGACAATGGGATTAAAAAGACATGGAGATTATGCACATGTTACAGCAGAGCACAGGTATAGGTATAGGTATTGGTACAGGTACAGGTACAAGTGATCATGATGCAGAATATCATTTCACGACAGATGGTTTAGTGAGATTTAGAGACATGATCTATGTACCGAATTGCAGTGAGCTCAAGAAGCTTATCTTGAGGGAATTTCACACCAAGCCATACTCAGGTCACCCAGGATATCAAAAGACGTTGACGGTAGTGAAGAAGTTCTACCATTGGTCGAATTTGAAGAAGGAAGTGGCAGAGTTCGTGGCTAGATGTCTAGATTTCTAGCAGGTCAAGGCAAAATGTAAGCATCCAGGTGGTTTACTACAACCTATAGTGATTCCAAGATGGAAATGGGAGGTCATTTCCATGGATTTCATTACAGGTATCTAAGGAGAGTAAAGCCACATGATTCTATTATGGTCGTGGTTGACAAATTGAGCAAGGTAGCTCACTTCATTCCAGTAAATACTGCAAATTCAGCCAGTGAGGTAGCACAAGTGTTCATAAGAGAGATAATGATACTGCATGGTGTTCCAAAGAAGATTGTGTCGAATAGGGATGCAAAGTTTACTTCCAAGTTTTGGAAGGATCTATTTGCAGGATTGGGTATAGAGTTGGCCTTCAGTACATCTTATCATCTGCAGATAGATGGAAAAACAAAGAGGGTTAACAGGATCTTGGAAGATATGTTGAGGATGTATGTGATGCAACGTCACAGGAAATTAGAGGAGTATCTTCCATTTGTTTAGTTCGCATATAAAAATGGTTATCATGAGTCATTGAGGATGAGTCCTTTAGATGCATTGTATGGACGAAGTTGTAACACTGCCATCAACTGGAGTGATCCAGTGAACATGGCACTTATTGGACCAGACATGGAGTGGGAAATGCAAGTTGTAAAGAAGAATCTAAAGGCATCACATGATAGGCAGAAGAGTTATGTGGATTAGAATAGGGTGTTCAAGGAGTTTTAGGTTGGGGAGCATGTGTATTTGTGCATCAAGCTCAATAAAAGCTCTTTGAGGATTGGTTCATGTGCCAAGTTGGCACCACAGTATTGTGGGCATTTCGAGATGCTTGAGAGGATTGGACCAGTGGAATATCGACTTGCACTGCCTCCAATTGTGAATGTCCATAATGTTTTCCATATTTCATTGCTTAATAAGTATATAAAGGATGTTGATCATGTTATTGATTGGTCCAGATTGCAGGTGGAACAAGAAAGAGAGTTCCAGCGAGAGCCTCAATGCATATTGTAGCAAAAATATCTCATGCTCAGGAATAGAGCCATAGAAAAATTTAAAGTGCAGTGGAAGCACTTTGGGAGATGGAAGATCAGATGCAAGCCTTGTATCCTTCATTGTTTACCAGTTGAGGCAAAGCAATTTTGGTTTGATGTTGGAAAATGTTTGGCATATGTTTTGCTGATGTTTTATTATATGTATGTATCTGTATATGGATGTAAATACCACCATGAGCTAAGTTATAAAGCTCTAATAAGCGTTATGGGTGTCATATTATTGTGGTTGTTATATTGTGATGTTGTCATGATGTTTTTCTTTTGAGAAGGTCTTTCATTGTAAATACTGCAACGAGATAAGTTATAAATATCCATGGGAAATATGTTTTCTTTTTAGTGATTTTGTTGAGGTCATGGTATGTTTTAACACCAAGGATGACGTTCCCCAAGGGGGAGGGTTCCGTAACAACCCTGGTGAAAATTTCATGCAATAAAAGTTAATAAAGGAAAAATGCTACCACAATTAAGGGAAATTTATTCCAAGTTGAATATTGGGCAAATATATCCTAGTGGGCATCATTGGATGAAAATGTTTTAGCTAAGAAAAATTAGCAAAGGCTAAGGCAAAGGAAAAGGCATTAAAAGGCAAAAATACATTTTTGGCACATTTGTTTATGAAAATAAAGGAAATTAGGAGAAAAGTAAGGTGAAAGGTCACATGTTGCATGTGAGGAGGAAAATAATGGAAAATGAATAAATTAGAGGCCTCATTCATAAAAAGGATTCTGAGGATCAGTTGGTAACATTTTGTCAGTTCAATTTAGAGCTATCTCATTATTCCCTCTCTCTGTCTCACTCTTCGTCACATAGAGTTTTCTTGGAGCACTCTAGCTTTGGATCAAGGAAGGAAAAGCAAGCAAAGGGAAAGGAAGGAAAACAAGGATCAAGGAAGAAGAGTAGGATCAAGAAGCTTCAGTAAGGAATACTTGCAGGTAACCTTTTGCATGTGTGATTTCCTATCTGGTTTGGACATTCATGGCTTTGCATGTTGGTGTATGGTTCTCTTGTTGTTGGTGGCATGGTTATGCCAGGTTATGACAATGATTTTCAGCCTAGCCTTGCCTTTTTTCGGATGCCATGGTGTTGGGATGCTTATTTTGGTTTTGATCTTTGGTTTTCCAGATGGATTTCAGAATCCTGGGTGGTGGTGGTCTAAAGGTTCATTCCCAAAGGCCTAGGAATCCCTTGACTGGTTTTGGCGGGATACATGGTAAATCCTGAGGGAGAAGTCTCGATTTAGGGTCTAGTGATCTGAGTTTAGATTGTGGTAGATCCAGAGAGACTGGTCTCGGTTTAGGGCCTAGTGATCTAGTTTGGATTGCGGTAAAGGTTGAGATACAAGGAGATATAAAATTACTCAAGGATAGTGATGGATTCCAGATGGCATTCCAAGTTTGGTTCGGTTGTGATTAGAGCACTAATTTTGGTGTGATCACGGTTTGAGGGTGGAGGTGGTTTAGCCTATGGATTCCCTTGGTTGTTCTTGGATTGGTTGTTTTATGAGATCCCACATTCATGCTTGGAATATGGCATGAGGGTGATTGGATGAAAAAGAGATTATGTTTAGCCATGTCTATGGTCAGGTGGTATGTGGAAGTCCCGAACCTGGTCAGATTTTCCTATTATTAATAAAAGCTAAGTCATAGGGTTTAATTTTGGTTATAAGCATGGTTATGTGACTGGTTCATGTCATGGTTATTTCATGTATTTACTTGTAATTGTTAAATGGATGGATGCAAGACCTAATTGATGATATAATAGTACAATGGAGAAGGAGGTGATCCTTCTTGTTATGTCTCATAATTTATTTCAGTCATTTATGCTCTGTCCTGTATCCTAGACCTGTAGGTTGCATTGATTCCAAGTGTTTGACAGAATGTCAGTCCTGGTTGGGGATGCTCAGGCCTAGTCCTGAGGTTTATTTTTTATTTATTAGCATTGTTATCATATCTTTGATGGATTTTGAAGGATGTAGCAAGTTATGGGCAAAGGTTGGGATTCTAAGCTTGAAAAGGGCCTCAGATCTTGGGGTCGCTGGCACAAGTTTGCTGAGAAAAGTCCACAGTTGCTGGCATAGAGGCCTATGAGAGCAAATTTAGGTTGCTGGTCGCTCCCTTGCCCATAGCATGAGAGTGACTATGGCCTAAGAGATCCATAAAAATAGTGAGACCTAGGGGAAAGCTGTCTGAGTGGCCGACTTATCTATTGAGGGTTCTATTGATGATGTTGAATGATTGTGTGTGATTTTTCGTCGATTCCATTTCCTTAAGGTCACCAAGGAGATTTAATCCCTTATAGTAACATCTCTCATCACATGTTTTCTCAGCTGGTTGGCTCTTGGGTGGACTTGGGAGGAAGGGGTGTTACATTATGGATATCATCCACCATCCATCACATCATCTTTAAGAGAAAATTATAAGGTTCAAGGAGTGGAAGGTCACATCAAGCATCAACAACAAGTTCTACAACTCTTAAAGGATAACCTCACTCTGATGCAAAATTGAATGAAACAACATGCATATCAACATCTCATGAAAGAAGTTTTGATGTAGGTGATTAGGTATTTTTACTGCTACAACCATACAAATAAATGTACCTCAATAAATCTAAGAAGGATAATAAATTATCACCAAAGTACTATGGTCCTTACAAGGTCCTTGCAAAATATTGGTACTATGGCATACAAATTGGAGCCGCCTGCATCTTCCTGAGTACACCCAATTTTCCATGTTTCATGCTTAAAGAAGGTTATCAGTGACAAGCTCCTAGTTCAAACAGTGTTTCTAGAACTTGACGAAGAAGGAAAAAACATATTTGAGCTTGAAGCAACCACGAAAGGAAGAACCCAACAACTATGGAATCGATTAATTTAAGTGTATCTCATTAAGTGGAAGAACTTACCTACTGAAGAATCAACATGGGAGGATGAGAATTTTATACAGAAGCATCTGAAACTACTAAAGCATTGAGGAAAACACTTTTTTGAAGTAGAGGGGCATGTTAGGTCCCTATAATACTAGTATATTCCCCTTATTTTTATTGTTAGTGTAGCCCCTATTGTTATTGTTGTTCCCATGTTGTTATTGGTGTGCCCCATAGAATCCCACTATTGTTATTGTTGTGCCCTTACATTATTATTGATTAGTAGGCTCTGATTATATTGTGAGCCCTTAGACCCCTATATATACAAAGGAGGTCTTATCATTTGCATCATCCAAGAATTGTTCATTTATGTAATGTAAAGGAGGTTTCCCCCTCGAAGAGGATACTTTTTAAGTCGTTGATCTATATTTTGTTCTATCTTGTGAGATGGTTGCATAACATTTGGTATCAAAGCCTACATATCAATAATAATGTAAGGGAAAAAAGATAACAATAATGGGTTTCTATGGGGTAGAACAATAACAACATGGGGGATACATGGGCACAACAATAAAAATAGGGGCTACACTAACAATAACAATAAGGGGAATATTCTAGTATTATAGGGACCTATTAGAGACTTCTAGAGATGGAAGGAAGCACAATAGAGAAGCTGAAATATTGATGCATGATGTTAGAGAAAATGTGGGAGCACCCACATCAAAACACAGGCAGAGGAGTTCACCATATCGATACACTAGCTAGATGGCTCTGATGAGCATGAGCGTAGAGACCGAGCCATCCTCATTCGAGGAAGCAGTGCAACAAACAGTATGGGTTAATGTCATGGTAGAGGAGTATTACTCCATTATCAGAAAAAATGTTTGGGAAGTGGTCCCAAGACCAGCAGACAAGTCATTAGTGAGATCCAAATGGATTTACAAGGTAAAGCAAGAAACATATGGGAGTGTTGAGAAACACGAGGCCAAATTTGTGGCCAGAGGGTTCTCTCAGGTGGATGGAATTGATTATGAGGAGACATTTGTTCCAATAGCAAGGTACTCCTAAATAAGATGTATTCTAGCACTTTCATCATAGATGGGATGGAAGATACATCAGACCGATGTGAAGACAACATTCCTCAATGGAGTGTTTGAGGAAGAGGTGTACATTGAGCAGTCAAACATATTTTAGTCCTTCAAAAGAGAGTCGCATGTGTGTAGACTCAAGCGAGTGCTATATGGATCGAAACAAGCACATCGTGCTTGGTAGACCAGAATTGAAGACTATTTCAGCTGGTTGGGCTTCACCAAAAATGAAGTAGAAGAAAACCATTACCATATTGTGGTTGAAGTTAAATTATTTACTATAGCATTATATGTCGATGCTTTAATTCTAAGGTGATGAGAAGCTGGTCAATTCTTGCAAAGAGTATCTTGCAAGAGAATTCGAGATGAAGGAATTGGGGATCATGAATTATTTCCTTGGTGTGGAAGTATGGAAAGGATATGAGGAACTGTTTGTCTCTCAGGGCAAGCATGCCAACGAGATACTAAAGAAGTTGCACATGGAGAGCAAAAAAGCCATGGAGACTCATCTAGCAGGAAATTGGAGGAAGGAAGATGCTACTTTAGGTGAAGTAGTGGAGGTTACTATTTATAGGCAACTTGTGGGTTCACTTATGTATTTGGTGAACACATGACCGAACATATGTTTTGCAGTTAACCAGCTTAGTAAAGCAATGGTTAAGCCAACCAAACTCTATTGGAAGGCAAGTAAACATGTGTTGAGATACCTAAGAGGCACCACCCAGTTTGGTATTTGGTACAAACAAAAAAAGGGAGTGAAGTTGCAAGGATTCATAGATGCAGATTGGGCAAGGAGTCCATTAGACAGGAAGAGCACATTAGGGGGAATCTTCAATATTGGGTCAACAACAATTCCTTGGTACAATAGGAAGCAGATATCAGTTGCACTCAGTTCAGAAGAAGAAAAGTACATGGATTCTAGTCAAACAAATTGTGAGGCTATCTGGATGAGGAAGATCCTTGTTAGGTTATTTGGCTAGCATACAAATCCTATAATGATTTAATGTGACAATCAGAGTTGAATCAAATTCTTTGAGAATCCAGTTTTTCATGATTGGTCTAAGCATATTGACATTTGATATCACCATCTATGAGATTGTGTGCAGTGGAGAATCATGTTGATGGAGTACATTCCTACAAAGGAACATGATGCAAACATCTCGACTAAGGCACTATCAAGAGGCAAATTCAAGTTCCATAGAGAAAGGATTGGGTTATTTGATAATCCCTTTCTTGTTGAGAGGGAGTGTTGCAAATGCAACCAGAAAATCTTGATTTAATTTTTTCCTTGAATTGAATTAGGAATAAAATTGTAATTCCACATCACAAGACAAATTGTATGAGTTACCTAAGATAATTTGACTTAGTTAGCTTTGTTAATTTGAGTTGAGGGTCTAACTTGAGTCATGTAGAGTGTCTCCTACTTTATAGGATCCCTGGTTGAGTTTATTTTGAGTTGTAATTAATTACTTCAATTTAACTGAGTTAAAGTCAGTTAAAATAGTTACAACTAATGGAGGAACTAGTAGGAGGTTAGGCAGTGGGGTAATTCTTCATGTGTTCAACTAGTTAATTGATGATTCACTCATAAACAACTCATGCATGTCAGATCTAAGAGTTACCCAGTTGATCTTGAAGTTCAAGGGAAGTGTACTATCAGTTGTATAATCATCTAAATTGTTTAGGTGGTGCATGCAGTCAGAGAAAGGCCTATGAGGATTGTACAATTCCAATTGAGGAATTTCCCTAATTAATAGGGGCTAATTCCTTGAGGAAAAATGCAAGGAAATAGGGACATAGACAAGCGGAAAATTGGTTAAGTATTGACATAGGCTTGTCTATGAAGCAGTGAGACAGATAGAGATAGGGAAAAGGTTGCTCGGGCTTGAGCAAAGCATTGTAATATTCTCGTATTTTCTGACTAATGCAATATACAAATAGTAGGGGTTTTTAGTTGTGGCTTTCCTTAGGAAATCATTGTGTGATGTGTTGATTGAAATCTTTCTCTTGTATGCTTTGTGATTCCTCGATCCATTAACTGTTTCCGCTGATGAGTAGAGTAGATCCAATTCTATTGTTTTATTAAATTACAATTAGCAATTTGAATCTACAAGGAATTTCTACATGAAGTCTCCCCAGTAAGAGATTGACCTAAGGTTTTTCAATATTATCTTGTACTCCACAATTTATAAGGAAATACAATTCACTAAAAAAAAAAACTTGTATATATTATATAAAGAAATTGAAAAGTTAAATTCTTATGGTTATAACATTTCAAGTATCATTATTTTACATTTTAGCCCTTTTATAAGGGTTAATTTTGAATCAAGAAGATATTGGTTGGAATTACATGTTCGTGATATGCAGTTTACACAATCCAAGTATCCAAGGGATTTTCAAAGGGTTGAATCCATTTATTCATTCAAATATGCTATTTGAGAAATGAATATATATATATATATATATATATATATATATATATATATATATATTAAGTTTTGTACTAAAAAAATGGTTTACGGTTTACACCTCAAGAGAATTGATCTCTCTTAGGGATTTCTATACTCATGGTTAAGATGGATCTATACTAGTGATTATAGCATTTCAAGTATCATTATTTTACATTTTGGCCCTTTTCTAAGGGTTAACTTTGTGCTGAGAAAAAATTTATTGGAATTGCATGTTTTAAGCTATGTGTACTTGCATGTTTAGCTTATGTACTCTACACAATTCATGTATCCAAGGGATTTTCAAGGGGTTGAATCCATATATGCTTTGAAAAATGAATATATATATATATATATATATATATATATATATAAACCATGATCCATCAAGTCTCAAGAGGGATCAAATATTTGGAGGTACAAATATTTTAAGTTTTGCAATGTTTGCACCTCAAAAGATATGATCCCTCTTGATGCTTACTAGATCTGTGATTAAAATGAATCTATATTAGTTATATAACTATCAACTTTTACTATGATGTGAACCATTTAAAAATTTGACCATATACATTTTCTTACAATGTTAATGAGATGCAAAAATTAAAACTTCATACTATAATTGCTATTCAATTTTGTTTCATTTAGTGAGAAACAAAGACAATGCAGAAAATGACATTTCTAAACTTTAATTAAAGTCTCTCTATATTTTTATGGAACTTTTGCGAGTTCTCTTTTATGTATATTATATATGTACATATTTCCTAATTTACAATAAAATTGAAGTAGATTATCTATATATATATATATATATAATTTGGAACTTTTGCAAGTTCTCTTTTATGTATATTATATATGTATATATTTCATAATTTACAATAAAACTAAAGTGGATTATATATATATATATATATATATATATATATAGATATAATTTTTAATTAATTGATTTTGAAATTTAATTAAATAATTAATAAATAAAAAATATATATTGTAAATTTAAATTTATAATTGAAGTTAAATTTATATTTAAGATTTAAAAAATAAATAAATTATATATATATATATATATATATATATATATATATATATATATATATATATATATATATAATTCTTTTTCAAAAATGAGGAAATAATTACATAGCCAATATAACTAGCACAACCACATTTACCAATGTTGTTGATATATGTCGATAAGTGTATATGAAGCACATCTACAACCACATTAGTAAATGTGGTTGATATACACCGATAGGCTTATATCAACCACATTAATAATTATAAGGTGTATTTGTTAAAGACTGACTATTTTTATTATTAATAACTCTACAAATAATAACAACCATATTATTATATTAATATGTTATCTTATATATCCCCGAAGGGGGTGATGGACATAGTGCACGGGGCACCTCGTGGCCCATGATGACCAACAACTGGCACCTAGGTCGAGGGCCACCCCCTGCCCTCTCACTTCACCTGACGTACGAGGAGGAGTAATGGTATGCATGTGGAATTTAGTAGCGCCTCGACCAACGCAAGAGATGTCGTTCTAAGATCGAGGGTGGTTGATGGGGACTTCATTCATGTTTCGTTTCGGCTTCATGCTCTTGCCTTGTCCTTTTCTCCCCGGAGAAGGAAACGACGCTGCTTCCGTTGGGTAGGGTGGCGCCCCCTGAAACGTGGTTTTCCCCCAGGCTGTTGGCTCTGTAAATTGGTAACTTTCCTACTGCAAGGGTGTTTTTTGAGTGGTTGTCGACTGTGGTTCCTGGTGGAATTGGCCTTCAGAAGCTTCTGTTTGATTTGTGTATTGGTGTTCTACGGTTACGAGTCTTTCAATTGTTGGAGTGGGTCGCATAGGTAGCATTGCTCCTGGGAGGGGTGGCGGCTATGTATATGGATTTTGTCTTTTGGCTTATGGGCATGTAACTGGGTTGTTTGGATTCTCCGTGTGTGGTTTTTTGTGTCTTTTGGGGGGAAGGGAGCAAGAATCTTGGAGGTAGAATTGATCTTTTTCCACTAGTTTGGTTGGGGGGGAGGTCCTCAGAGCATGGAGGGCAATTCTGTGCTTCTTTTGGCCCTCTTTCATTCAAATTATTCAAATTTCAGTACCTCTCTTTTTTCAAGCCTAGAGTGGTGCGACTGGTGGAGTGGTTGATCTTCTGAGTTTGTGCGGTGTTGTGTGGTTTCAGTTGGTGCGAGTCTACAGCCCTGTCTAGGAGGCTGTTGGTTTCTGCATTAGGTGCGGCAAGCCTGGTGGGTGTGGGTTGGGTGTGCCTGGAGGGTCTTCTGCATTGCAGGTGAAGCTTTTAGTCCAACGTCAACGCGTCCAACCTCGAGAAGAGGGTAGTCCTCCCTGCCTCCAAAACCCTGCTCGACAGGACGCGGGGACCAAGCTTCTCAATTCCAGAACATGGAGTAGGGGGTGGAGGTGTATGTGGCTTGTTACGGTTGCAAGTCTGTGGGAAGCTCCTGGAGGATGGTGGCTGGTGTGAGGGATGGTCGAGGGCGTGTCGGCTCGACGAAGGGTCGCAGGGGTCGATCTTCACGAACACTAGCGAGGGTTGGGGCTCGACGACGTAGCGGTTCGGGACGATGAGGGGGTGCAGAGTCTTTGGTTCCTGGTGCGAGGGTTATTCAAAATTGTTGCATGGAAAATTGTAGAGACTTTAATTCAATCCCTTCTAGAGTGATTGGAAGCTATTGAAAGGATCTGATGAGAGGAACATGTGGAACTGGGAGCTACGTTGGATAAATTACACTACTTTCAGTGTCACATCCGAAAGTGTATTGTTGTGGTCTGACGAGGACAAAAATTGCTATCGAAGAAGGTGGAGAAGCTGGAGTCCTGGATGGATCATTTCAAGGAGCACGTCTAATGTTATTTTTGACCTCCGCCTCCTCCTGGGACAACCCCAGACAACCCAACCTCCATCACGTCGGATGACTAGCATGAATACAGATGTTTTCTATGTTTTACTTGTCTTTTGGTGCCTTTGGCCTTCTTGGTTTTGGACGATGTCCTTAGTTTCCTTTTTGTACTTTTGTCATATGTTGTATGCGGTGGTCAACAAACCTGGTCGGGGTGAGACCACCTGTTTTTTGCTGCTACTCTCGATGTACATCTTTTTGAAGAATGAATAGAATTTCGACTTACATTATATATATATATATATATATATATATATATATATATATATATATATATATATATATATATATATACCTCATGGGATAAATATTATAAACCCAAAGGATGAATATTATAAACCCAAGAGATTAATATTATAAACACAAGGGATTATTAATAAACCAAATGGATTAATAATTTTTTGGCGTTAATATTATAAACATAAGGGATTATTAATATTACAAGTCTAAGTGATTAATATTATAAACAAAAAGAGATTAGTAAACCCAAGAGATTAATATTATAAACTCAAATGATTATTAAGAAACCCGAGGGATAGATATCATAAACTTAAGCGATTATTAATATTATAGCCTAAGGGATTAATAAACCCAAGGGATTAATATTATAAGCATAAGGGATTAATAATATTAAAAACCAAAGGGAATAATATTATAAAACCAAAGGATTAGACCCAAATGATTAATAAACCCAAGAGATTAATATTATAAACCCAATAGATTAATAATGTGGACTAAACCCAACGAGTTAATAAACCTAAGGGAATAGTATTATAAACCAAATGGATAATAAACCCAAGGGAGTAATATTATAAACCCAATGGATAATAAACCCAAGGGATTAATATTATAAACCCAAATGATTAATAAACCAAAGGGATTAAATAACCCTTATGAATAATATTATAAAACCAAGTGATTATTAAACCTAATGGATTGATAAACTCTCGCGTTTAATAATATAAACCCAAAGGATTAATAACCCAAGGGATTAATATTATAAACCCAATAGATTATTAATATTACAAACCCTAGTATTAATATTAAACCCTAAGATTAATATTTTAAACCTGAGGGATTATAGACCTAAAGGATTAATATATCATACATATATTAATATATTAAGCCTTAATATATTATTATATATATTAAGTATAAACCTAAGATATTAATAAATCTAAGGGATTATTTATATTATAAACCCAAGGGAATAATATTAAACCCTAGGATTTATATTATAAACTTAGCCAATTATAAACCCCATCATTAAGATTATAAACCCTAAACCTTAAACCCAATATTATAATCCAAAATGCTAAAATCCCTAAGATTAATATCATAAAATCTATGCTTATAAACCTTAAACCCAATATTATAAACCAAAATAAAACGTAAACCCTAAGACTAATATTATAAACCAAAATATTAAACCCTAATTTATCCAATGTCATAATGTGACATTGAATAAATTGCAATGTAATGTATCATTTTGACAATGATTGTCACTCTGCTTGTTACATTGGGATGATTGTTATCAGAATGCAACATTATACAGATTTTCATACCCAAGGGATTAATAAACCCAAGGGATAAATATTATAAACCCAAGCAATTAATATTATAAACCAAAGGGGTAAATATTATAAACACAAGGGATCAAAATATCAAACCTAACATTGATATTAAAAACGCTAAAATTATAAGCCCTAATATATTATACATATTAGAGATTAACATTATAAACCCAAGGGACTATTGATATCATAAACCAAAGGGATAATGAACTCAACAGAATAATATTAAACCCTAGGATTTATATTATAAACCCAAGGGGTTAAAGACCCTAGGATTAATATTATAAACCCTAAATCCAATATTATAAACTAGAATATTAAACTCTAATTTATTTAATGTCACAATGTGACATTGAATAAATTTCAATGTAATATATCATTGTGAGTGATTATTGCAATACTTGTCACATTGCGACGATGCTTGTCAAATTATGATGTTTATTAGATTTAAGCAACCTTACAATGCCACAATATTAAACCCTAATACTATACCAAATATTATAAACCCTAGGATTAATATTATAAGTCTAGGGGATTATAAACCCCAACATTAATATTAATTTCTAGATTAATTAACCCTTGGGATTAATATGATAAACCCACGTGATTATTAAACCTAAGAGATTAATAAACCATTGAGATTAATATTATAAACCCAAAGGATTAATAACCCAAGGAATTAATATTATAAACCCAAGAGATTATTGATATTACAAACCCTAGGATTAATATTAAACACTAGAAATATAAACCCTAAGATTGATACTATAATCTCAAGGTATTATAGACCTAAAATATTAATATGAAACACTAGGATTAATATTATAAGCCCAAGTGATTATAAATTCTAAGATTAATATTATAAACCTAATATATTATTATACATATTAGGTATTAATATTATAAACATAAGGGATTAATAAACCCAATCGATTAATATTATAAATCCAATGCATACTAAATCCAAGGGAATAATATTAAACACTACAATTTATATTATAGACTCAAGGGATTATAAATCCTAAGATTAATATTATAAGCCCAAGGGGTTAAAATCCCTAGGATTAATATCATAAACCTTACGATTATAAACCCTAATATTATAAACCCTAAACCGAATACTGAAATAAAACCTAAACCCTAAGCTTGATATTATAAACTAGAATATTAAACCCAAATTTATCCAATGTCGCAATGTGACATTGAATAAATTGTAATGTAATATATCATTTTGACAATGGTTGTCAATCTTCTTGTTACATTGGGATGATTGTTATCACACTACGACATTAGATAGATTTTAATACAAAGGGGATTAATAAACCCAAGGGATAAATACCCAAATGTCTAATATTATAAACACAAAGGATAAATATTATAAACATATGGGATCAAAATATCAAACATAACAATAATATTATAATCACTAAAATTATAAGCCCTAAAATATTATACATATTAGATATTAATATTATAAAGCCCAACGAAATAATATTAAACCCTACGATTTATATTATAAACCCTAGGATTAGTATTATAAACCCTAAATCCAATATTGTAAACCAAAATATTGATCTCTAATTTGTTTAATGTCACAATGCGACATTAAATAAATTACAATGTAATATATCATTATGACTGATTATCACACTACTTGTTGCATTGCAATGATGCTTGTCAAATCATGGTGTTTAATAGATTTATGCACCCTTCCAATCCCATAATATTAAACCCTAATACTATAGCAAATATTATAAGCCCTAGGAATAATATTATAAGTCCAAGGGATTATAAACCCCAACATTAATATTAATTTCTATAATTAATATTATAAACCGTAAAATTAATATATCAAACCTAAGATTAATATTGTAAATTGAAAAGAATAATATTAAACCATAAGATTTATATTATAAACCCTAGGATTAATATTATAAACCATATGATTAATATTATAAACCCTACCATTATAAACATTAAGATTATAAACCCTAAACCAAATATTATAACCTACAATAAACCCTAAACATTAAACCATATGATTATAAAGCATAAACCCAATACTATGAACGAGAATAAACCCTAAATCCTAAACCTAATATTATAAACGAGAATAAACCCTAAATCCTAAACCTAATATTATAAAGAAGAATATTAAAACATAATATATTCAATGTCATAATGAAACATTGAATAAATTGCAATGTAATATATCATTGTGACAATGTTTGTCATGTTGCTTATCACATTGTGACGATGCTTACCACACTTCGATGTTGCTTGTCATAGTGCGACATTTCTTGTCCCATGGTTGACCATGATTGATTATGGTTGAATATGTTTCATCATGGTTGACATTGATTGACCATAATTAACCATGACTGACCATATCTAACCATGGTTGACTAAAAATTACCATGGTTGACCATGATTAAACGTGGTTGATCAAGGTTTACCATATTCAACCATAGATACGTTGATCACAATTGACCATGGTTGTGAATATCGTTGACCAAAGGTGACCACAACCCAAGGATTAACATTATAAACCCAAGGGATTAATAAACCCAATCAATTAATATTATAAACCCTAGGGGTAAATATTATAAACACAAGGGATCAAAATATCAAACCTATTAACATTAATATTATAAACACTAAAATTATACACCCTAATATATTATACATATTAGAGATTAATATTATAAACCCAATGGATTATTGATATTATAAACCAAAGGGATTAATAAACCCAACAGAATAATATTAAACCCTACGATTTATATTATAAACCCAAGGGATTATAAACCCTAGGATTAATATTATAAACCCAAGAGAATAATATTAAACCATAGGATTTATATTATAAAACCTACCATTATAAACCTTAAGATTTTAAACCATAAACCAAATATTAGAACCCGCAATAAATCCTAAACCCTATGATTATAAACCATAAACCCAATATTATAAATCCAGAATAAACCCTAAACCCTAAACCCAATATTCAAAAGAAGAATATTAAAACACAATCTATTCAATGTCACAATGCAACATTGAATAAATTGCAATGCAATATATCATTGTGATAATGTCTGTCATGTTGCTTATCACATTGAGACGATGCTTACCACACTTCGATGTTGCTTGTCACAGCGTGACATTGCTTGTCCCATAGTTGACCACGGTTGATTATTGTTGAACACATTTGATCATGATTGACATTGATTGACCATAGTTAACCATGACTGACCATATCTAACCATGGTTGACCAAATATTACCATGGTTGACCAAAGACTAACATGGTTAACCATGATTAAATGTGGTTAATCAAGGTTTACCATTTTCAACCATAAAGACTTTGATCATGGTTGACTATGGTTTACCAAAGGTGACCACAAGATTATCACCATGGTCATGACTAAGGTTGGACAAATATGAGCATGATAGACTATGGTTGACCTAGGTTTCATAGAGTTGAAAATGATTGTCCATCGTTTGATATATTTAGGCATGGTCAACCATACTTTTCTATGATAAAATATGGTTATCCAACTTTACAGTGGTTGACCACGTTCAACCATAGAGAGCATGGTTGACCATGCTTCACCACTTTAATATTCATTGATCCTAGTTGACCATTAGGAAGGGGTAGAGCAATGAGTTTTCTAGGTTGAGAAGGATGAGCATGGTTGACCAAGGTTGACCATGGATGACCAAGGTTAACCATGGTTGACTATAGCTAACTAAGATTGTGTATCATTGAGCATGGGTGACAATGAGTAACAATGGTTGATCATGTATGACCATGATTGAGTTTGTTTTACCATGTTTAACTTTGGTTGGTTTTGTTTCTCCATATTTAATTAGAATGCAAATATAATCAATATTATTTATTAATATTAATCCCAATAATATTTATATTTAACATGTTACTGTTAATATTATTAATACGATTATTAATAATTTTTTAATTATTATTATTATATAGTTTTTAGATTTAATTTTTTATTTATTATTACACAGTGGATATTATTAATATTATTTATTAGTATTAATGTTAATTGTATTTATATTAAAAATTTTAATGTGTTAAATAATACAGATATTATTAATTAAATGTCATTAATATTAATAGTATAATTTAAATGATATTAATAATATTGATTTATAATTTATTTTTCGGAAGAAGTCACATTGAAGATTTTGGTCAACGCGTTTCAAACCAACAAGTGCCGTTCATTTTCAGGACACGATGCTAATAACATTAAATGCTACTGATTTTAAAAATTTATTATGATTAATAGTTTTATTAATATTATTTGTCTTGATATGATATATATTATTAGATTAATGATATTATTAATAATATTGTTGTTAATATTAATTTGAATATGATTATTATTAATAATAATATATATTAATATTAACATTTAAATGATTAATATTAATGTTATATAACAATTTATATTAATAATATTGATATTTAATGTTAAAATATTATTAATGTTAATAATCATCAATATTAATAACGTTAGTAATATTAAGGTTTTAAATGATCAACACTAATGCTTATAATAATTAATAAGTTGCTTGTTTCATGGTTGATTAGAGTTTATCATGGTTAAATATGTTTGATCATTGTTGACATTGATTGACTAATGCTATTATATAACATTATTAATACTAATGTTATATAATAATTAATATTAATAGAAATAATATTCAAAGATGACCATAATTGACCATGAATGATCTAGGTTTCCCATGGTTGAACGTAATTGACCATAGTTTCATATATTTGAGCAATGAGGGACTATGTGTTTAATAATATTGACATTACTAATTAAATGTTATTAATATTAATATTATAATTTAAATGTTATTATGATAATAACTATTAATTTTAAAAAGTTGTTATGATTAATAAGATTAATAACATTATTTTCTAGACATTATTAATATTATTATATTAATGATATTATTAATAATATTAATGTTTTAATTGATTAATATTAATGCTATATAAAAAATTATATTAACATTAATATTATTTAATGTTAAAAAATTACTAATATTAATAAACATTACTTTAATATAATGTCAATAATGTTAATAAATATTAATTTAATATTAATAATGTTAATAATTATTAATTTAATGTAATGTTAAAAATACTTATAATTTAAGTAATAATAAATGCAATGAGTGACAGCGTGTTTAATAATATTGATATTATTAATATTAATATTATAATTTATTTGTTATTAAATTAATAACATTAAATGCTAATAATTTTAAATTAAAAAAAAAATTGTTATAATTAATAACATTATTTTTCTACACATTATTAACATTATTATATTAATATTTTAAATGATATTATTAATATTAATTTTAATAAAATTAATAAACATTATTATTAATAATCTTTTTTTTTGTTGCTAAAGCAAGAGTCGTACCTTCTATATCATTAAATCAAACATAATTTACAATATATACACATTTCCACCAAACTGTGTGGTCTGAGGCAAAATAGGAAGATGTCCTACAGAATCAAATCCCTCAAACCTCAAAAAGTACCCGCCAAACCCTTTTGAGTACAGGCAAAAATAAGCAACGGGAATCGCAGGGCACATGAACCCTCCCCACAAATACCCACGCCAACATACCCCTAACCTGCCTCTTAATCGTTGCCGTCCATTTTTCCTTTTTAAATCTGACAACGGAGATACATATCGCTCCATGAAGAAGCAAGATGTTTAACCCCCTGCCCCCACCAAACCGCTCGCACAATCCTGATCGTTGATCGGTCTTGCTAAATCGGACAGTAGAGCTGAAAATCGCACGTCTGAAGTCATCAAACTTTAGTGTGCGATGAGGGTGGTTTTCAGACTCGACTCTCATCCACGTGTCATGAGTTGTATGGCATCACTGCCAAATTTTCAAAACCACATTCGGCTTGAAAACGGTGCAAGCGCTCCAAAACCACTCGGGAAGTGGTTTTGTCTACCGACATTGGAAAATGTTGCCGACAGAACAGAGCCGTCAGTTATTACTCTCAACCTTTCTCCTGACTGAGAAAACCAAGCGCCAGACTCCGGGGATTTTCAGGGTTGTGATTACCATAGCTACTGAGGCCGACCAAAATTGTGAATCCTGTCGAAATCTGCTCATTGCGTATTGGCTTCCTTAGTTTTGTTTTGATACACTTTTTTATCCTCTTCCACCTGGTTATGGCAAAGTTCTTTTAGGTTGCTCTGTGACATTGCAAGCCAACCCATCGAAATTCTGCTATCCTTACAGTTGACACCTTGGTTGGCTAGAATGTCCGCCAATTTGTTGGCCTTTCTATGCACATGGATGAATCTAAGTGTGCGTAGTCCCTGAAGATGTCCCTGTATTTTATGGAGAACCCTTATTAACCTCCATTGTGTTGTAACTTTTTCCGGCCCTGTTCCATGACTAATTCTCTTGGCCGCGTTGATGACTAACTTTGAATCAGCTTCTATTATCACATTTTGGCAGTTGTCCTGTTTCAGAAATTCTAAGCATTGCTCCAATGCCATTAATTCCGCCATGTTGTTGGTGGCTTTTCCTAAATGACAATGGAAGAGGGAGATAATGCTTCCGGTTTTATCCCGAAGAACTCCTCCATAGCCTGCCATTCCCGGGTTACCTTTTGAAGCTCCATCGATGTTATACTTCAAAAAACCTTCCGGGGGGGGGGGGGGATTCCAGAATTCTTTAACCATTTCCATCATGATTATTTTCCTATCTAGACCTTGTGGAATAAGCCCCTGCATGCCTAACTGCCTGAGAATTCTTAACTCTGCTTCTAAGGGAGGATTTTTGGAGAGATCCCTTATTGTGGTGCCAACTCTCTTTAAGCTGTTTCAAGATCTGCTCCAACAGGCGAAGAGAGGAATTCTTCTCTTCTTTGAAAATTCTTTTGTTTCTTTCTTTCCACACATTCCATATAATGAAACTTGGCAAAAGAGCCCAAGCAGAGTTAAGAACTTCATAATCCGAAAAATTATTCCTCCAATTGTTTAGGGTGTTAGTGATACTTTCTTTGTCTCTGTCAGACTGATTGAAGATGGTGGCAAAAATATCCCATAACCTTGAGGTGAAAATGCAGCTATTGAGAAGATGTTCCATTGTCTCCTCTTGGGCTTCACAGAGCTGGCATCTGGAAGGTCCCAGCATACCCCTCTTTCTAATATTGTCCCAGGTTAAGATTTTCCTGTGGTGAACCAACCACATAAAGAGTTTGATTTTAATCCAGCCTTTGTGCCTCCATAGCTTATGCCAGATTCTAACCAGAGCTTGGGATTCTAGCCCAAGGAGAATACCTTTTGCTTCCTTAATATTAAAATTTCCCTTTTTGTTGTTACCCCATCTTTGTTGATCCTGCCCTTCAGTAACTAAAATCATCCTCTGATCCAACATCCTCTTTATATCAGAAGAATGCCAGGAGCTGGCATATTTTTCCTTCCAGATGCTTGCCCATTGAGCCTTAGGACCCTTAACCCACCACCACAAAAGTTTGGCCCCTAGAACCTTATTGAGAATCTCTAGATCATCCAATCCTAGGCCTCCTTGGTTCTTGGGTTTACAGATCTTTTCCCATGAGACTAAAGCCCATTTTTTCCTAGTTTCCTCCTTGCCCCAAAGAAAATCTCTTTGGATATTCCTAAATTGCTGTAAGACTCCTTTTGGAGCTGGGAGAGCTGATAGCATAAAGACTGGGATAGCTTGGAGCACTGCCTTTGTAAGAACCAGTCTACCAGCCAGATTTAAAGACCCGATTGTCCATTTCCTGACCTTATCTTGCATCATGATGATTAACGGTTCCCAAATGCTCTTGTGCAAAGGTTTAGCCGTTAGAGGCACTCCCAAATACATAGAGGGAAGGGATTCTCTTTGAAAGCCAAGAATTCTGGAGACATTTCTCTGAATGGCTATATGGGTGTTAAAGAAAAAAAATTTGATTTGGAAATATTGACTTCCATACCTGTTGCCATAGCAAAGTCTTTCAAAATTTGTTTGTATGCAAGCGCTTCCTTGACTGTGGGAATTCCCTGTAACATGGTATCATCTACAAATTGTTGATGAGTCAGAACTTGACCATTCTCCGATAGTTGGAGTCCTTGAATTTTGCCCGTTACTTTAGCATGCTTAATGGACCACCCCAGCCCTTCCATCATAAGGATGAAGAGAAAAGGAGAGAGCGGATCTCCCTGTCTGAGTCCTCTAGAAGGAAGAAAAATTTCAAAGGGAGAGCCATTAACTAAAATTGAAAAGCTGGAGGAAGTCACCAGGGCCATGACCCATCTGACCCAATTATGATCAAAACCAAACACAGTAAGCACTTTCTTGATATATGTCCAGTTCACTTTATCATATGCTTTGGCTATGTCCAATTGCATTATCATACCTGCTTTCCTTTTACTAGTTAACGAGTGAACCACCTCGTGAGCTTGAATGATGTTATCTAGTATTTGTCTGCCTTCCACATAACCAGATTGTTCCCCCGAAACAAGCGTAGGTAGCAAAGGTTTGAGTCTGTTGGCCACGACCTTGGAAATTATCTTGTAAACTACATTGCATAAAGTGATGGGCCTATACCTCTCTGGCGTTTGAGCATTATCCTGTTTTGGAATTAGGGCGATGAAGGAGGTATTGAGAGCCTTCAAAATAGTTCTGTTTAGCCTGGAATCTTCCACTACCCTTAAAATATCCTTTTTGACAATATTCCAACGAACTTTGAAGAAATCCACATTGAATCCATCCGGACCTGGAGCCTTGCCATTTTGCATTTCCTTGAGTACCTCACTGACCTCCTTTTCAGTTACAGGTCTGTTGAGATTACAGTTATCCTCTCTAGATACCAACTTAGGGATGTGTTTAGTGAAGTCCTTGATGAAAGGTTCCCTTACTAAGATGTTTTCCTGAGCAATACCTCGGAAGTGCTTAACTAGCACTACTTCTATCTCCTCATGGGATTGATGTATCTGCCCATCCTCGTCCTTGATCGAAGAGATCCTGTTGTGAGTCCTATTTGCAATGGTGGATCTATGGAAAAATTTAGTGTTACACTCTCCTTCTTTTAGCCATTGAACTCTTGATTTTTGTTTCCAAAAAATTTCCTCTTGTTTACACAACTTTTCCCATTCTTGATGATGTTTCTCTACTTGATCATTATTGTTCTTATCAAAGGCTTCCTTGATCAAAGCTTGGTTGAGCTCTAGAATTTTATTTTCCATAGATTCCTTACCTGCAAAAATATTTCCAAATTCATTCTTGTTCCAAGCTTTTAGCTTCAGCTTGATGTGCTTTAATCTTTTGTGTAGCAGGAACATTGTTGATCCCTGAATCTGCAAATCTTCCACCCACCATTTTTCAATGTTGCTGATGAATTCAGGGTGTGAAAGCCAAATATTTTCAAATCTGAAAGGTCAATTTCTTGGGGTACCTATGCCCTTGATCTCCATTTGAACTAGCCAGTGATCTGAGCCTCCAAAAGGGAGAATTCCTGCTATTATTTCCTTGTCTATAAGCATGAGATCCTCAGAGATCATGAATCTATCTAACTTGGAGGCTACCTGGGAATCCCCTCCTCTTTTATTATTCCATGTGTAGAGGCCATTGTTTGTCTCAATGTCAACAAGCTTCATGTTTTCTGAAAAGGTTTGGAAGGCTGAGGAATCTTTATTTAGAGCTCTTGTACCCCCTTTTTTCTCCGAGAGAGATCTGATCATATTGAAGTCCCCTCCTATGACCCAAGGTAATCCTGCATGCCTGACCCGGAGATCCACCAAGGATTCTATAAACCTGATTTTGTCATCGAACCTTTGAGGGCCATAAACATTCGTGACTAGAAAAGTGTCCCTGTCTCCTACAGGCTGTATAACCACTGATAAATAATTCCTTGATGCCTCCGCATCAATTATTCCAATTTTTTGGGGATTCCAGAGAGTGAGGATACCCCCTGCTATATTTTCTGCTTTAACTTCTAGAAACTCAAATCTACTGAGCCATTTACTATGGATTTGCCTTAACTTTTGAATGGAGCATTTCGTTTCTTGGACGAAAATTATATCCGGAGCTACCTGTTTCATTCTGTTATTCAACATTCTCTGTTTTCTCTTGCTGCCTAGACCTCTAATATTCCAAGTTGTGAACTTCATAATTAAAGATTGGTAAAGGAGTAACTGGTTAGATCTTTCATCTTACCTGAGTCTACCATAAGCTTTCCACATTCCATCAGTAGCTCATTCTGCTTTTTCCTGCCTCTTTTTTTTCCTGGATTTCTCAGTGCTAACCCCAGAGTCGTTTTTACTGCTTTCACCCCTTCATTACTCTGTCTTTCAATGTTGTTTACTTCCTCCAAACCCTTTGCCTGAGTTTTCCATAAGAATAACTGTTGTATTCGATTGAACTCTTCTTGTGGTAGTGATTCTACCCCGCCAGTTGTTCCCTGATTCAAGAACCCTTCTAGATCCAGGTTTTCTCTGTCAAGAATCTCCTGTAGCTCATTGTCCTCCGTTTCCATCTCACTCTGGGTCATTTCCTGATCCATTTCCAGTTCTGAATCACTCATCATGATCCCTTTCTGTTTTTCGTTTTCCTATGTCTGATCATTATCTTCTTCCTTCTCCTTCTTCTCATAACCTTCATTCATTACTTGATCTTCTACTGCTATTTCTTCATCCTCTTCAAGAACTTGGAACTGATTCTGACTAACCTTTTGTCCTTCAGTTTGGTGTTTCTTTGGCCCTTTTTTGCCACTTTTTCCTTTATGAACTACTTTGTGAAAGCTGTCTGTGTCTTTCATTGTGTTAGTTTTGCTTTTGTTTTCTTCTTTACTGAGAGGGCAGTCTCTTAGAAGGTGCCCATGTTCATGGCATCTACGACATCTAAATGGAATATGCTCGTAGTCTATTGTCTGCACCCATTCCTCATCAAAAACCTCCAAGATGACCTCATCCGGAAGAGCTCCAGATAGATCCATCTCCACACAGATCCTTGCAAAGGAGGTATATTTTCCCCTCCTTGTGGCTTCAAAAGCTTTGACAAACCGTCCTAATTTATTGCCTATGGTAGCTAGCGATTCTGTTTGCCAATAATCAAGAGGTAGAGAATAGAGTCTTACCCAAACTGGGACTGAAGTAAAAGTTTCCCGCTCCAGTACGAAATTCATCATCCATGGCCGCATATAGAGCCCTGCTGCTGCATAGAAGTAGGGCCCACCTTCAAACACTCTGTCTTTATCTTCAATGTTAGTGAACACCACAGTGAAGAATCCCTTGGACCCCAGATGAAGATCAATGCTCCCTTTAGGCTTCTAGTGGTATCTGATCTATGTTTGTAAAACTTTTTTAGTGGGCCATAACCCCATGAATTTTCATATGATTGCATAAGTCCGCATGTGATCCCTGTGCGCCTGCAGCGCCGGATCATTTAAAACAACTCTAGGAGTGATTTCAGCCTTGGGTTTACACGGTCCCTTCTAATTTTTGTCTTTTGTTCCCTGTTTTTTGTCATTTTCCTCCTTGTCTTTTGTGCCATCATTCTCCTTCAATTTGGTACCTTCTGTTTCCTCTTCCCTGTTTCTTCTTGCTTCCTCAGCATTACCTCTGCCCTTATCCGGAGGTTTCTTGCCCTTGTTGGCCACCACCTCCTTGTAGGAGGGAGTGGAGCTCCCTCCTCTGCGCCCATCCATGGGGAAAAACTTCCTCAGTAAACTGAAACCCTAGTCGCCTTCGCTTCGCTCCTCTCTCGATCATAGACCGTTTTTGAATCTCAAAAATCATTATTATTAATAATCTTTACTTTAATATAAATATAAATTTTAATATTATTAACTTTAACCTAAACATTAATATAAATGTATTAATGTTTAATTAGTAACATCTGCCATCTCTGTGAGAATAGGAACATCGAGGATGAAAACCACTTCCTCTTAGAGTGCCCCACGTACAACCACATTAGATCTCAGTTTCATAATCTTTGTCGCAATACTGACCTTGCTAGCCTTTTATGATGTCAAAATTATAGTGAGCTCGGGAGGCTTCTCTCCAAGCTTTTTGAGCATAGGAATAAAATCTTAAATCAAACTAAATAATTTGTTTCTTTTCTTTAGGTCTGATAGACCAAAGTTTGGTCTCAGTGGACATTAACCACCACCACCACCATCATCATCATTATAATTATTAATGAATCTCAATATAAATATATTATTATTATTAAATTTATAGTTTAAAACTTATTTTAAAGAGAAAATCTAGAATCCTAATGAAAAAAATATTAGCACTTTTATAAAAAACCCTAGTCACCCAAACTAATTATATTATACCTAATATTATTAAACAATAAATAGTAATTTCCAATAAATGGTAATTTACGCATAGAATTCTTTTGAGCATTCCAGATTCATTTTTTCCTAACCACATGAGATTTTGGTTCTTACTCACAATTTTTAAAATACAATGTGCAATTTAAATTTTAAAGTGGAAAATTTTAAAAAAATCATAATAAAATAAATTAAATGTTTTACTATATTTATTTAAGATTTTAATCTAATTAATCTATATTATTTTTTAGTTACATGATAAATACTTTCTTATTAAATAATGTTACAACCCATATAACTGACATTCCCAAGACATGAAGCATACGTAGTAGCGAATTGTCTCTTATAGACAAAATTAGAATTGGAAGGGTCACGAGATTGCACATACATCATAAAAGGTAGCTTTGACACAAATTAATTAGAATAAGCTTTCCCTAAATAATAGGTTTCTCTTCCCTAAACTAAACACATCATTGGCAGCGTAGATTTCAAGAAGGGAAAAAAAATGGTGTGAAGATTTGTGGGAAGATATACATCTAACCACAAATCCAACCATATGTCAGGGTAGTTAGTGACATTGTATCTATTGTAGAAATTTAATTTAATGTGGTGTTGAAACATACTATAATTTTACAAGATAGAATGGAGTATACATTTTAATATATGGTAATAGGTTAATAATATGTTTATGCATAAAAGGAATAATATCTAGTGATCCATATACTTTTAATTGATTAAAGAATAGCCACATCATCTCTAATTAAATAATATTATATATTATGATTGATTAGGATCACATAAAGAATATTTAGACATTAATTGTAATTAATTATACTAAATATAATAAATTTTATCTCACATGAATTTTTATTATATTTATATAATTAATTAGGATAAAATATTCATAACTTACCCACAGGAATTATGAATTAATAGTTTTATCATAAAGTTCAATTCTAAGATAGAATTTATATCAAATTATGATCATAATATACCCTTTAGAATTATGAATTAAGTGAGTAATTTGATAAATTCTATCATAAAGAATAATTGAATCTGCTTGAATTGAAAATTTAGTCCACAGACAATTTTTATGTCATTAGATTCAATTTTAAGCATGATTTACATTGGTAAAGCATGAAATTTTATTTAGGCCTCAATTTTTAACATAAGCATGTGATCTTTAATTTTATGCAGTTGTACAACCTGCAAATTTCTCTGAAATTCGTTGTGATATCCCTGAACTTAAGGGAGATAATTATAAGGTCTGGAAGGAGAGAGTTCTCCTTCATTTGGGGTGGATGGACATAGACTATGCTATTAGGAAAGATGAACCATCGGCACTCACTAATACCAGCACTATAGCGGACATCACACTTTATGAACGATGGGAGCGATCTAATCGTCTAAGCATGATGTTCATTAAGACTAAAATTTCAGCTGGTATTCGTGGTTCTGTTGATCAGCATGAAAAGGTCCGAGACTTGCTGAAAGCCATTGATGATCAATTCGTCACTTCAGACAAGGCACTAGAAAGCACCCTAATCATGAAGTTCTCATCCCTAAGGCTCACCAGTGTGAAAGGTGTGCGTGAGCACATCATGCAAATGAGGGACACTGTGGTTCAATTGAAGAAACTCGAGGTTGAAATATCGGAGTCCTTCCTGGTGCACTACATTCTAAACACCCTTTCGCACCAATACGAACCCTTCAAAATCTCATACAACACACATAAGGATAAATGGTCAATTAATGAACTCATGACCATGTGTGTTCAAGAGGAAGAGAGGCTAGTGATGGAACTGGGAGAAAGTGCAATGCTGGCAACACGTGGAAAGGGAAAATCTCAAGCCAATAAGAAAGGGAAAGGTAAAGTACCTCCCTAAGCTGATATCAAGAAGGATTCCAAGTGTTTCTTTTGTAAAAAGAAGGGACACATGAAGAAGGAATGCGCCAAATTTAAGAAATGGCTTGCGGACAAAGGTAATCCAATATTGTTTGTTTGTTATGAATATGATATGGTTAATGTCAATATTAACACCTGGTGGATTGATTCTGGATCAACAATTCACATTTCGAATTCCTTGCAGGGTTTGCAAAACCTAAGGAAGCCAGTGGGAAGTGAGCAAAGCATCTTATCAGGAACCAAGATGGGCTCGCATGTGGAAGCTATAAGAACATGCTATTTTACTTTAAGTAGTGGCTTTGTTTTAGAATTAGAAAAGACCTTTTATGTTCCAAGTTTTTCTAGAAACTTGATTTCAGTTTCAAGACTTGTACCTTTTGGATATTCCTTTAACTTTTCAGAAACATCCTTCAGTTTATTTTATAAATCTGATTGTGTTGGGAATGGTATTTTGTCTAATGGTCTTTACTGCATTAATTTACAAGACAATTCCACTTATGATTCAATGCATGTTCACACTGGCATTAAAAGATGTGTTATTAATGAAGATTCCTCTAAATTATGGCACCGGAAATTAGGTCATATCTCCATAGAAAGAACTAAAAGATTAGTAAATGAAGGGGTACTTAATACTCTGGATTTTATTAAGTTTGAGACTTGTGTGGACTGCGTAAAGGGAAAGCAGACCAACAAGTCAAAGAAAGGTGCCAATAGGAGTTCAGACATATTAGAGATCATACATAATGATACATGCAATCCAGACATGGACTCACATGGTCGGAGATAATTCATCTCTTTTATAGATGATTACTCATGATATATGTATCTCTACATGCTTCATAAAAAGAACGAAGCATTAGATGCCTTTAAGATATTTAAGACTGAAGTAGAGAAACAATGCGGCAAACAAATTAAGATCGTGAGATTAGATAGAGGTGGAGAATATTATGGTAGATACACAGAAGATGGACAAGCACTCGAGCCATTCGCAAATTTCTTCAAGAGCATGGGATTGTTGCCCAATACACCATGCATGGTTCACCCGACCAGAATGGTGTAGCAGAAAGAAGAAACCAAACATTATTGGACATGGTGCGGAGTATGCTTAGCAGCTCTAATCTTCCTAAATCCTTGTGGATTGAAGCACTTAAGATGACAATGTATATATTAAACCGAGTTCCAACCAAGGCAGTTCCTAAAACGCCATTTGAATTATGGAAAGGTTGGAAACCGAGTTTGCGACATATGCGCGTTTGGGGATGCCCGTTTGAAGTGAGAATATATAATCTACAAGAGAAGAAGCTGGATCCAAGGACCATTAGTGGGTATTTCATTGGATATGCTGAAAGGTATAAAGGTTAGAGATTTTATTGTCCATCTCACAGCAATAGGATTGTGGAATCAAGAAATGCAAAGTTTCTTGAAAATGACTTGATCAGTGGGAGCGATCAAACCAGGAACATAGTTTCTGAGAAGGATCATTTAGAATCTCAACCTTCCACCTCAAGTGATAGATTGGTTATTGTTCACAACACCCCTCAAGTACAAACTGGTGTTGAACAACCAATTGTTGAAGTTCCACAAGCTGCTGACGATATTCCAGTAGATCAGGTAGTTCAAGAGTTGCCAAGAACTTTTGAACAACGAGTTGAACCACATACTTCTCAGGAAGATGATGGTACAACATTAAGAAGATCTATTAGACCAAAGAGATCAGTAATTCTTGATGATTATGTTGTGTATCTGCAAGAATCTGACTACAACATTGGAGCCGAAAATGATACCGAGTCTTTTTCACAAGCCATGAGTTGCAAAGAAATAGAATTATGGTACGATGCCATGAAGGAAGAGATGAATTCTATAAAGAGTAACAAAGTCTGGGATCTTGTTGAGTTGCCTAATGGTGCAAAAGCCATTGGATGTAAATGGGTCTTTAAGACAAAGAAAGACTCATTGGGCAACATTGAGAGATACAAGGCAAGACTTGTTGCTAAGGGATTCACTCAGAAAGAAGGAATCGACTACACGGAGACTTTCTCTCCTGTATCTAAGAAAGATTCCTTGCATGTTATTATGGCATTAGTAGCCCATTTTGACTTGGAGCTGCAACAAATGGATGTGAAAACGACATTTCTCAATGGAGATCTAGAGGAGGAGGTTTATATGAAACAACCTGAAGGATTCCCCTCTAGTGATGGTGAGAAATTGGTTTGCAAGCTCAAG
The DNA here is from genome assembly GCA_031772625.1 of Pinus tabuliformis. Lineage (NCBI taxonomy): Eukaryota > Viridiplantae > Streptophyta > Pinopsida > Pinales > Pinaceae > Pinus > Pinus tabuliformis. The sequence goes on from CM062813.1 coordinate 885,697,128, forward strand.
AAATCCTTATACAGTTTAAAACAAGCATCCCGCCAATGGTATTTGAAATTCCATAATGTAATTTCTTCTTTTGGTTTTGTAGAGAAAATTATGGATCAATGAAAAAACTTGAAAGTCAGTGGGAGTAAAGTTTGTTTTCTTGTTTTATATGTGGATGACATTTTGATAGCAACCAATGATAAGGGTTTGCTGCATGAGGTGAAACAATTTCTCTCTAAAAATTTCAATATGAAGGATATGGGTGAGGCATCTTATGTCATTGGCATTAAGATCCATAGAGACAGATTCCGAGGCATCTTGGGTATGTCTCAGGAAACCTATACTAATAAAATTTTAGAGAGATTTCAGATGAAGGATTGTTCACCAAGTGTAGCTCCCATTATGAAGGGTGATAGGTTCAATTTGAACCAATGCCCGAAGAACGACTTTGAAAGGGAACAAATGAAGAACATTCCATATGCTTCTGCTGTCGGAAGCCTAATGATATTGACATTGCATTTGTTGTGGGAATGTTGGGACGATATCAGAGTGATCCAGATTTAGACCACTGGAGAGCTGCAAAGAAAGTAATGAGGTACCTTCAAGGAACCAAAAACTACATGCTTATGTATAGAAGGACGAATAATTTGGAAGTAATTGGCTACGAAGATTCTGACTTTGCTGGATGTGTTGATTCACGCAAATCAACATCAAGTTACATTTTTATGTTGGTCGGTGGAGCTGTATCATGGAGGAGTGCCAAGCAGACCTTGATTGCCACTTCCACTATGGAAGCCGAGTTCGTCTCCTATTTTGAGGCTACTTTACATGGTGTATGGCTTAAGAGTTTCATTTTTGGGCTTAGAATTATGGATTCTATCTCTAAGCCATTGAGAATGTATTGCGACAATTCAGCTGCTATTTTTATGGCTAAAAACAACAAAAGTGGGAGTCGAAATAAACACATCGAAATTAAGTATTTAGCTATAAGGGAACGTGTTAAAGAAAAGAAAGTGGTCATTGAGCATGTCAGCACTGAGTTGATGATCACTGATCCTTTGACTAAGGGCATGCCACCGTTGAAATTCAAGGATCATGTAATGAATATGGGACTTGGTTCCATTATGTAGTTTCTCATTGTATGGACAATGTTATTTTAATGAAATTCTTAATTATTATGATGTTTTTCTCATATTTATGTGCACCTTAATTTGATTTGAGAGAATTCATCTGTGTAGGACCAAGAATAAACATAGGGTTTATTCATTAAGAAATTGTTGCCACATAAATTTTAATAGAAATAAATACATAGTAATACATGGAAGATAATACTCGTCATCAAGAGGACTTATCACCATGATTCATGTATCTATTACTTAATACAGATTATCAATGGGTTTTAAGATGAGACATTAAGATTGGAAGTATGGACCAAGTGGGAGAATGTAAGCTCCCTTTACGGCTATTAACGGCTCCTCAACTGCTGCCGATAATTTGGAAACAACTGCAGTTATTTCCTTCATTTATTGAAACCAACTACAGTCATTTCCTTAAATTACAGAAATCAACTATAGTTAAATTAATTTCTTGTTGGGAGCTCTTGGAGTGGTCCATTACTCCCTTTGCTGTTCTCTACCATGATCTGTGGAACACTTGACACATAGCCAACAGAAGCTTGATGGAAGCTTGGCTATAAATACTTCTGTTTGGTCCCCAAGCTCACTGACTCAATCCCCTTCAGTTTTACACCATCAAGTTAGAGTGAGCAGAGCTTGGAAGTGCCACACAGAAAGCTGGCCTGGTTCTTCCACGGAGAAGTTTCAGATGCTGGTATTTTCAAGGGAACTCATTGTTGTTCGCCATGTACTTACCCTGGAAATAGACCCGATATTTGACCATTATTGACTCTTCAAATTCATCTGATCGTATTGAAGTCTGTGACGAGATCAATACATTGTGCGTGTTTGCTAATAAATGTGACTGAATGGCCAACACATTTTCAGTTTGGGCATTGGCTCTTAACAGTTTGCATCCAGTTTCTCCACATCTCAGCCTTCTGAATAATTCTTCATACGATTTCAAGAGCTGTGTTATGCATCAGGGGTTTTTGCATGCTCATCACTTGTTGAACATTGTGATGCGTTGCGTGTTTCATGCGACAACGGTAATATCATATGCCAAAGCCATATTTAAAGATTCATAGCATTGAGTGTTGTTTCTGCGTTCAAAACAAGCGAAGCAAACCCTGGTATCGGAGTGTGAATAACATCAATGGCCGGAGGTATGATTCATTGGGCATTAAAGTTTTCGATTCTTTTTTAAGTGTTTATTCCGCATTATAGAATCATTATTTTTGCTAACATTTACAAGATAGTAGAATGAAGTATGTAATTTTAATATACTATAACAGGGAAATAATTATAAGCAAAATTGTGTTATTTTAAAACCAAGCTACAGACATTGCAAAATAGATAAGAGGTCATAGGCAATCTTCATCCTTACCTCATTGCAATAAATAATGAAAATAATTTAAATAAATAAATGTACATCTATTTGATTAGATTAAAATACATTGATTAAATGTTGTTGTTTTTTTTTAATATAATATAATATAAATATACATTTATTGAATTAAATTAAAATATATTGATTAAGTAGATTTTTTAAAATTAAAATAAATTTATTAAATAAACTAACAAGCGTTAAAATAAATTTATTAAATAAACTAAAAAAACTTTAAAAATCCATGCATTCATTCATTTTGCTAAATTTTAATAAACTCTTAATTATAATTGCAGCATAGTGCATCCATACAATAATTTATTAAGAAAAAAATCATAGAAATTATGACCATATATGTTGAAATCTAATTTCAACGCTGCCGTACGCTATCAACCAAAACCGCCTGCAAAACCACAAAACTGCCCAGAAACATATCGCACCGCTTTTCCGGAAAAGCAGTTTCCGTATTCGTTGCTCCGATGCGTTTTGGTGCAGGCACGTGGCTCTCGCCTAACGTAGGCAACTTTGACCCATCGGGAGGTAAAGCTCAGCAACAAGCTGCCTTCCGATATCAACCTCCGCCGTCCGATCTGGTTGCGTGTTCTCCACCGTCGATCTCCGAAGTTGCAGCCCGTCCACGTCAAGTCAGAATTTTTGCGTGGAGTGAGGACAAAGCTTGGTTGACTGCCGTCCTGTCTGCGATGGAAGAATTAATGGTCTTTAATGGTTGGTCGTAAGTTTTGGTGAGGCCCGTTTTAAATGGTTATGGGCACGTTAATGATTTTTATATGTGCACGGTGGTATGGGCACACATATCATATGTGTTATGTTTTTAAAAGAAACGTTGACCATATGTGTTAAAGAAAACCCACGGTAGTTGAAGGTATTGAATTAAGTTTTTAATATGATGAGCCAAATACATATATGCTCATGGGTTGTAATATGCGTATCATTATTAATTTTTGTAATATGAGAGATTGTGGCAGCGTTAGAGTAGTCGCTGTGTGAGTTGTTTTTTTTGTGATGCTCATTGAGGCTGTGTATGCGCAAGAGAGAGCAAGGGAAAAGAATGTAATGGAGTAGTGGCTGCGCAGAGCTCCAGCAAGTTTTGTGTGGTATTGTATTGAATGCACAGCAGTGCATAAATGAAAAATGAGGGGAGCAGATTTTATTAATGAATTGGATTTGCATTGAGATGCAAAAAGAAAAGAACGCATAAGTTTTTATGTAATGTGAAAATCCAGGAATGTAAAAAAGGATTTCACTCAGATGTAAATGTAAAAATATTTTACAGCAGTATGTGTAAAATGTTTTTCACAGCAGTGAATGTAAAAATGGGTTTTACAGCAGTAAACCCAGCACAGTGAACTCTCAGGTGGAGAGAAAAGACAGAGTTTTGTTTTTTGATGGGTGAAAGTAATTTTGGTAAATCCCTCTGAGTGAAAGAGGATGAAGTTTGTATCAGGCTTTATATTTTAATTAATAGAAATGTTTTATGGCTGTGTAATACTCTGTTCTGAGATTTTTTTAAAGAGCTTCCCTGTGCAAAAGATCCTGGAACAGTGGAAACAGAGCATTGGCTCTGTGGTGTTAATGTTTGTTTGGTTTTGGTATTTTCCCGTTGAAAAATACCCAACAGTGGTATCAGAGCAGGCTTAGGCTCTTTGAAGACTCAAAGAAGCTGAAGGAAGGTGTTGTTGCAGCAGTCAAACCTCTCCAGCAGTGTGAAGCCACAGCCAAAAGGATTAAGGTATTCCTCAAGCTTTCCTTTGTGTTACTGTTATAGAAACAGTCAGTGATTAAAAAAACACAGTCAAGTATTTGAAGACTAGTTAAGAATGGCAAGGTCAAAGAAGAAAGCCTCCAAGCCTGTTAAAAATGTGTCTCCCTCCTCTACTAAACTAGAAGGCAATCCATTAGAATACATTTTATTTGAAACCCCAAAGTTTGATGGAAACTTTGATGTATGGGAAATAAAGATGAGGGTTTTCCTAATGTTTGAGGGGATTGAAGTCTGGGAGTCAGTGATTGATGACAGCAAGATGGATAAAGAATCCATGGAGTATGATGCACAGGCAGCAAAGACTATCTTGGATGGTCTGCTTGATTCAGTGAAGATGAATCTTGGAAAATATACATCAGCAAAGGATATATGGGACAGACTGCATGACCTTCATGCAAAGGGAGCACTGACCATGACAATGAGTAAAGAAGAACCCATTATAGAAGCTGAAAGTGAGAAGGTTGACCTCATCAAGCTTCAAGTAAGAGAAAGGGATGAAGAGCTTGCCAGGCTCAAGAAGGAGCTGGATCAATGCAAGAGGAAACATCATGAAGAAGTCATATCCATGACAAATCAGCTGAATAGTGCAAAGAAGCAGGCAGATGCCTTGACAAGTCAACTTGAACAAAGACATAAGAGAGTGAATAAACTTGTAGAAGAGATTGGACAGTACAAGGTAGAGGTCTCCTCCCTTAAGTCTGAACTACAAGAAGCCAGGAAGCAGGCACAAGAAGCTGAAAAGAAAATGAAGAGCAGTCAAGCAAAAGATGAAGAAATCTCCAAAATGAAGTCAGATATTATCTCCTTCAAAATAGTAGCAGCTGAAGCTACTCGTAGCAAGGAAGAAACTGAGGGACAACTAGCAAAGAAAAATAATGAATGTGAAAAGTTAGAAGAAGAGATTGTTCTCCTCAGGAAGAAGGTTGAAGGGATGAACAAGATCATGAAGAGCTCTCAAGCTTTGGATGATATGCTCAGCTATCACAGATCTCCATTTGATAAATCAGGACTCGGGTATGTAGGTGAATCCTAAAACAAGGATGAGGATGCTTTAAGCAAAGGAGATGTGAAGAAGCCAGAAAGAGATGGTGATGCTCCTAGTTCCAGCAAAGGCAAGGAGAAAAATGAAGGCTGCAATAGAAGAGATCCTGCTCCAAGTAGAAAACCAGCTCCAAGAAGAAATGTAGCTGATGTCAAAGAGGCAAGAGGCAATGGTGATCATCAAAGGATCTCAAGGCAGCAAGGCTTCAGAAGTACATCAAGGAAACCTCCATCTCCCAGGTACCAAAGTTCATTTTATGGTTATTGTTACTCTTGTTCAAACTTTGGTCATATGGCAAAAGACTGTAGAGCATTTCATGGAGATAGATGTTGTGGTCCCCGACAATCTCCAAGAAATAATTTCACAAGAAGAAATCATGAATTCTTATTCATGAATAATGTTGAATGTTTCAAGTGTCATAACATTGGGCATATGGCACGAGACTGTAACTTAACATGGGATCCTATGCAAGCTAGACCCATGCAAAAGAAGAAAGTTACACAAGTATGGAGAAGGAAGGTAATACAATCTGAAAACCCCTTGAACTCCCCAGTGGATCTAAATTTATTTTGAGAAGAGTCTACCAAAAGAAGACAAGCACACATTAAAGGGGAGCTTGTAATTTTTTTTTTTTTTGTTTGCTGAACTGTATTAACAGTCATTTGTTGATGGAGGATGTATTGCAGCGCAGCAGTTGCAAATGAAATCTTTTTTAATCCCTCTAAAAGGTAATATGCAGCAGTGATGAAATCAGCAATGTTTTTGCTTTGTGTTTATGCAATATGCACAGAAATGCATAAAGAAGAAAAGATGGCAGCGCTCAAATGTAAAGAGCAGCAGTATGCAAAGCATGGAAACCCTCACAGCAGTGGGAAGACAAAATACAAAACAGCAGTTTGGAAATTTTTTTTATGGAGCACATGGATTAGAATGAACAGCAGTTTTGAATTTTTGCATGGCAATGGAAGGTAGTTTCCTTCTATGTAATGTGAGAGAATATACTCACAGCAGAATGAGTATAATACACAGCAGATGGAAATGTTTTGTATTGGGAATGAAAATGCAAAACAGTGAGAAGAAAATGAGAAGAAGGCAAAACGTAGCAGAACGTAAATGCCCAGTGGCTGAGAATGCAATGAAATTCTTTCACACAACAGTAAAAAAAATGTAATTTTTTTTTGTATGCAATGTAACATGCAAAGAAATGCATAAAGAAAAACAGGGACAACAGATTTTTAATGCACACTGGATGTATAAGAATGTGTGTGGCAGCAGAAAGCCAAAGGAATTGCACTGTAGTGCATTGTGTAAAAAAATGAAAACTAAGATTGTGTGAAGCAAGAGTGCATGAGAAAAGGCAGCAGCCTGTATTATTTTGTGGAGAATGAAGTGCCAAGAGTATGGGCACACAACAGTATGATGAAACAAAAGGCAGCGACAGTGCAAATTGCAGAGGCAATGCAGCAGCAAGAAGTTATGGACAACAGCATGATGGCAAGAAGGAGAAGCACACAACAATGCAAATAAAAAAAAATGCAGCAGCAAGAAGTTTTGAACAGCAGCACATGCAAAAGAAATTTTCCTTACAGCAGTAAATGTAAGTGCAGTAAGTGTGTTGGTTGCATCTGAAATGCAAGTGAGACACAGCAAAAGTATGATTGTAATGAGTGAAGGGGAGCACGCAGCAGCGTGAAGAAAAGTTTTCCCATTGTGAAGAAGGGAAGCACGCATAAGTGCACAAGTAAAGAATTCTCACACAACAGTGTGAATGTGAGAAAGGGAAGGCACAACAATGCAGAGTTTGCAAAGAAATGTAAGTGAAGTGCAACAACACAACAGCAAGTGTAGACACAACAGTGTGGGGTAGACGCAGCAAAAAAAAGATGGCACAACAGTGCAGCAGAGAATATGCATCAGCATAAGAGAACATTGTAATGAGTTTGCACACACAGCAGTGCAATGATTGTTTGTTTTGGAACTGCATTTCAGCACAGTCATTTGGTGAAACCCTCTATTAAAGAGGAAGGTGCTTTTCAGCACAGTGTCATGGTGAATCCCTCAGTCAAGAGGAAGATGCTTTTCAGCATAGTGTGGTGAATCCCTCTATCAAGAGGATGATGCTTTTCAGCATAGTCACAGGTGAATCCCTCTGTCAAGAGGAAGGTGCTCTTCAGCACATTGTTATGGTGAATCCCTCTGTCATGAGGAAGGTGCTCTTAAGCACAGTCTCAGGTAAATCCCTCTATTAAGAGGAAGACAACTTTGTTGTTTGTGGAACTGCATCAGAAGCAGTTGGTGAATCCCTCGATGTGAGGAAGTGCTTGGGTAAGATTGAAAGCCCAGCAGTTGAAATTAAAGGGGAGTGTTGAAATCTAATTTCAACGCTGCCGTACGCTATCAACCAAAACCGCCTGCAAAACCACAAAACTGCCCAGAAACATATCGCACCGCTTTTCCGGAAAAGCAGTTTCCGTATTCGTTGCTCCGATGCGTTTTGGTGCAGGCACGTGGCTCTCGCCTGACGTAGGCAACTTTGACCCATCGGGAGGTAAAGCTCAGCAACAAGCTGCCTTCCGATATCAACCTCCGCCGTCCGATCTGGTTGCGTGTTCTCCACCGTCGATCTCCGAAGTTGCAGCCCGTCCACGTCAAGTCAGAATTTTTGCGTGGAGTGAGGACAAAGCTTGGTTGACTGCCGTCCTGTCTGCGATGGAAGAATTAATGGTCTTTAATGGTTGGTCGTAAGTTTTGGTGAGGCCCGTTTTAAATGGTTATGGGCACGTTAATGATTTTTATATATGCACGGTGGTATGGGCACACATATCATATGTGTTATGTTTTTAAAAGAAACGTTGACCATATGTGTTAAAAGAAAACCCACGGTAGTTGAAGGTATTGAATTAAGTTTTTAATATGATGAGCCAAATACATATATGCTCATGGGTTGTAATATGCGTTTTTATTAATTTTTGTAATATGAGAGATTGTGGCAGCGTTAGAGTAGTCGCTGTGTGTGTTGTTTTTTTTGTGATGCTCATTGAGGCTGTGTATGCGCAAGAGAGAGCAAGGGAAAAGAATGTAATGGAGTAGTGGCTACGCAGAGCTCCAGCAAGTTTTGTGTGGTATTGTATTGAATGCACAACAGTGCATAAATGAAAAATGAGGGGAGCAGATTTTATTAATGAATTGGATTTGCATTGAGATGCAAAAAGAAAAGAACGCATAAGTTTTTATGTAATGTGAAAATCCAGGAATGTAAAAAAGGATTTCACTCAGATGTAAATGTAAAAATATTTTACAGCAGTATGTGTAAAATGTTTTTCACAGCAGTAATGTAAAAATGGGTTTTACAGCAGTAAACCCAGCACAGTGAACTCTCAGGTGGAGAGAAAACACAGAGTTTTGTTTTTTGATGGGTGAAAGTAATTTTGGTAAACCCCTCTGAGTGAAAGAGGATGAAGTTTGTATCAGGGTTTATATTTTAATTAATAGAAATGTTTTATGGTGTGAAAGAGGATGAAGTTTGTATCAGGGTTTATATTTTAATTAATAGAAATGTTTTATGGTGTGTAATACTCTGTTCTGAGATTTTTTTAAAGAGCTTCCCTGTGAAAAAGATCCTGGAACAGTGGAAACAGAGCATTGGCTCTGTGGTGTTAATGTTTGTTTGGTTTTGGTATTTTCCCGTTGAAAAATACCCAACAATATATTCATATTTCCAAAATTTGATTTATATTTTAAAATCCATCCAAATTATACCACATATTAAAAATCCTTCATTAATATTCATTTTACTTTGCCTTTTGATTTAGATCAAAATTACTCCAATTTTAATCAAATCAACCATTATCATATAAAATCTCCCAACAATTAAGTGACCCACTAAAATCATTCATAAATATTTTTTTCCCTTTTCCTAAAAGGAAATTCGTTCAAACCTATTCTCCTTTTATACAATGTCAATCAAAGTGGCCATTGTTACAGTAAAACACTCAAAAATGAAAAAGTTTAAGATCAACATTTAATCAAACCAATCAAACCAACCATTGTCATATTAAACTATAAGATCAACCTTTCATTTTGCGCATCAATTTTCAATTTACTTAGGCTTTACATACGCATACTAAACTCTACATCTTTTATTCTAAACCTTACAATTAGGATAATTAATTAAGAAAATAATTAAAATTGGCAATCCCATTAGGAGAACGCTTGCGGCTACCGGCCAGGCTGGTTCATTTTCACTCAACTATACAACATACCTACATCGTTTGGAAAATCTTAATTTTCAGTTCTGGAAGCATATTTTAAAGATCGACTTTGACGGTGAAATTATGGAGGAGTTTCTCCTTTAAGAAGCGTGGAACATATAATTTTTTTTTCAGACAATTGTTATGTTTTTATATTTAAATTTTGCATTTAATGTTGTAAATTCCAGTTGTGTTTATTATTTAATATATTAAAAATTAGTACATAGGCAAGCGCCTCTGGTGTCTTTACATAGGCATAAGCTTCTTCGGTAGCATCAGTTTACCCTGTTTATCCATACCCAGTTCCGGGTGCAATTGATCCGGAGCCATTGATTGACTTGAATAAAAAATTGATTGAGTTTACCGAAAGTCTCTGTTCGAGTGGATCCAGATTCTATAAACCAGGTTAAAGCAACAACAGAAAGGAGGTCCGCGTAGCAAGGTCAAGCTAGGTAAATGCCAGAGAGAAGACGAGCTTGCCGCTTGTGCCGAGTGAACTAGTGAGTGTGGATTTCCTACAGGCCGCTGGAAAAGCTAATAACACCACCTTCTCCTCCCCTGAACAAGTGCACTCTCTTAAATACAAGAGCATTTCTTTCACTTGTGAAATACCGGCACTTGACTTTACTGGATTGGGCATGGAAATGCCTGTCTGCCCCAGCAGGGCAGCGCTAAGAAATTGCTATCCATTGTGGTTCATATAGTTAAAAGTTTCATTTGTATTTACTATTAATAAATATATAATAAAGAAAAATATTATAACAAAAATATTATTATTAACTATTGTAACAAAAATATTATTATTAGTTTTGATACTCTTAAGAATCCCATGTCTTGATTAAAAAAAGGTGTTAGAATTTTTTTAATTCTTTACAATCAAGATATAAGACAATTTTTCTAAAATTAGTTTTGCTTTGAAAATCTCTATATGAGTCCGTCCTTGGTTGTCTTCGCGTGGTTCATGGGATGTCTGATTTCATCCAAAGCACTATTGGGGTTAAATAGGATTGTCCATTGTCTCCTACCCTATTTGGGATCTATATTGATGAGTTATAGGCTTTTCTACACAAGCATATCCAGGACACTGATGGTTGCCTTCTTCACGAGGTCATGATATCTATTCTACTATTCGCTGACGACGTGGTCCTCCTCTCCTCATCTCCAGAAGGATTGCAGAGGCAGTTGGATGCCTTAGCTTTGTTTTGCAATATTCGACAGTTGACGGTCAACTTGGGTAAAACCAAGGTTATAATCTTCAATGGGGTGAAGAAAACTTCAGACCTTCACTTCCTATTCAGAGGGGAGGAGGTTGAGATCACCAACACATATACGTGCTTGGGGGTGCAATTCTCAGGTCCCCACTTCAGTTTGCAACCAACTTTCAGCCTCAGATCAACAAAGGATATGGATCCTTAGCCCTTCTCGAGAGACAATACTTTCGACATCACTTCTAGGATGTCTCGTCCAAGATGAGCCTCATGGACACCTTGATTTGTCCCACTATTCTATATGGCTCAGAGATTTGGGGACCGTCTTTACTTGAGTCGGATTGGGCTTCAATTGAGAGAGTCCAGACTCTTCTTCTCCACAGCATCATTAGATGCAAACAGACAATACCTTCGCACATTATCCTTGCAGAGTTTGGAGCTCAACCCTTTTGGCTTGAGACAGTCTTCAGTGTGGTCTCATTCTTGCATTGTGTCCAGGGATTTGCAGACTCGATAAAGAGTAGGGACCCTTACCCTTACTTGGCATATTGCTCTTCTGAGAATATTTCTCGTTCTACTCCCTTGGGCCAGGCTAGATGTTGGTTTACAGGAGTTTCAGGTCTCTTAGAGTTAGTGGGCATTCAGTTGGATTGTCTCCCTCCTTTCCAATATTCCTTGGATGCTCCTGGTCACCTTCTACCTACTAGACAAGAGTTGAACAAGATCATCAGGGAGGACATCTACAGGCAGTTCGCCTGGGTCAATCCTTTGGGAGGGTTGCGCCCAAAGATGGCCTTCTACGCTAAGCACTTCTTGGAGTTGAGAGACGGGCTCATTATTCGACCTCAGTATATGTTTCACCACTGGATGCATGCTCTTCACATTCCTCTAGGCTAGTGCAGAGTAGGTTCTCATAGTCTTCGGGTAGAGACGGACCACCAGATTGATAGGCCAGATAGAGTATGTCACGTATGCCATTTACAGGAAGTAGAGACCGAGGTGCACTTCATTTTTGGATGCCCTATCTACTACGAGATGAGAAGAAGGTTTGACTGCTTGTTCAGAGACTCTCAGACCCTCACATACTTTTTCAAGTATCCCAATCAGAGATGCTTGGCCCTATATATGAAGGAGGCTCTTAGGTTTCGAGCGCATATTCTTTAGCCTCCCATCAGATGAGACCCCACAGAGAGGATCATGACATTTTTCAGGGTACTACCTTCAGACAAGGGCACAAAGAGAACGATTTATACTGTTTCATATCTAGACTCTAGACCAGTGAGGATTCGTGGGACCTCACCCCACCACACGAGACCCCAGCAGCTAAATCATCTCAGATCCATCCCTAGGAGATGGACTAGGTCCTCCAGACCTCAGTAGTGCACAAACTCCCCCAGACAATGACTTAGTGGACAATCTGTACCCCCCATTGACCCTTCATCGGGCCAACAAACTTTGTGGAATTTTTTTCAGCACTCTTCAGTGAGTATCGGATGTTAGGAGAGATGGTTCTGATCCTCTTCGCCAGGGCATTCCATACATTGTATATTTTATGTTCCTGCATTGTACCTTTTATATTCATGCATTGTATTTTTTATAGGAGACCGTTTGGTTCTCCCGCATTTTATGGATATCATTGTACTCAACAGTGCCTTTGACCTACTTTGTGGTCATTAGTTGGACATAAATACAATTATCTTATCTTATCTAAGAAATTGGTGGGGGTTTGGACATCAAAATTTTTAAATTTATTAAAAGTTAATGCAGCCTAACAAACTCTCTAACACACTATTGATAAACATTCAGACAAAATATATACCGAGTATACAACTAGTACAACCACATTAAAAATATTAATGTGGTTGATATATAACCAAAAAAACTATTGCAACAGGAAGAATACCTTACTAATGCATACATTTACCTGATATATAAATGAATGTTATAAATAATAATGAGGAGCTCATCATGGAAAAACTTATTAGAATTGGAATAATATCAAATCCCTAGGAAATTGGTGGGTAGGGTGGCAAGAATTTAATTTTTTAAATTTATTAGAAGTCAATACAACCTAACAAACTCTTTAATACACTACAATGGTTTATAAGCCTTAAGACTAAGCATAAGCCGAACATATTCCATTGAGAATCAATCTAGGCCCTCAATTAAAAAAATAAAAAAAAAAGTCAACAGATCCTCATCCAGCTTAAGTTGAAATAAAAAAACTTCCCCAATTAAAAAAATAAGTCAACAAATCCTCTACCTTAAATTAAAAAATCACCCTTAAATTAAAATAAACTAGAAAGCATTGAAATAGAAAGCTTTCTGATGACCAGTGTGATTCTGTTGGCCTGCACAACACAACGATTGCAACTTGTTAGTTTTGTTAAATCCACCATACTTACTACCCATGTTCTCAATGCTTTTCTTTAGCCATACTTACAGCTTCCCTGGCTCTCTGCCCTGTATATATGTGTCTCTTTCGTATTGATTTTGGGTGTCTTTCGTTTCCACCGTTTTCAGGATCAAGAGCCAATCTGTTGCGACCTCGGCTTTTCTGCTTTCACGTGGTTGCCGTTCCTCTGCAACCGCATTAAGATCAGCATCTTCTTCTCATTCTCTCGTTACCACGCCTCTGCTCTGTCCATTTCTACAATTTTATAGAAACTATTGGGTAGGTTTGCATGCTCTCTTTCATATTTATTCTGCATCGTTTTCAAGATCAAAAGCCAAATGCTGTCTTTCATATTTATTCTGCATCGTTTTTAACTCTGCTATTCTTATAGTTTTAGATTCTAGTTGTTGGACCTCTTTTCTGTTGCAGTGACAATAACAGCGTTGTCGATATCGTAGGTTCATCCATTAGAAGATGAGGCTGCCAAAACTTGCCCTCCACTTGTCTGCGTTCCTCCTTGCCCTTTTTCTAGACCCATCATCTGCTCTTCTCAATTCTTCATTCCATGGAGATGCCGCAGTGCTTATTTCAATGAAAGGACAAATGATTGATCCTCATCATGCCTTAGATAGCTGGAGACCCTCCAATTACACCGTCCATTGCTCATGGGCTGGCGTCCAATGTGACCATATGGGTCGAGTAGTGGCTCTAAATCTCTCTAACGTGGGTATTTCAGGTCCATTCCCCACTCAAGTCACAAATTTACGCACCCTCCGTTCACTAGATGTCTCCTCTAACAACCTCAATGGAAGCCTCCCCTCCAACATATCAAAATTGAGGAACCTAGAGGTCCTTGATGTCTTTTCTAACCATTTGTCAGGGGCATTGCCGCTGGATTTGAGCTATATCGTGAAGCTCAGGCATTTAGACCTAGGAGGAAATCTCTTCTCGGGCAGCATTCCCAGCGAGTATGGGAAGCTCAAAAATTTGGTATATTTTGACTTGGATGGAAATCATTTGAGTGGAAAAATACCCGCAGAGCTCGGCAATCTCGTGAACTTAGAATACATGGACCTATGTTTTAATAATCTCTCTGGCGAAATACCCGTGGAACTCTTGGCGCTGGAATTGTTGAGAGTGTTGGGTCTGTGCGGCAACAGATTGCATGGCAGGATTCCATCTTTCATTGGGGACTTGCGAAATTTGGAGGATTTAGATCTTTTTGCGAACAATTTCACAGGTCTCCTACCTCAGCAATTGGGTGGAAGTGGAAAGCTGAAGTCTGTGGGGGCTTTTGACAACAAACTAACTGGTCCCATCCCTCCGAATCTCTGCAAGGGTGGAAGGCTCCGGACTTTAAATATACATAATAATCTATTCTCTGGCCCGATTCCTTACTCTCTCGGCACATGCAATTCTCTGGAATATCTCTTGTTGGGGGAAAACTATTTGAATGGTTCAATTCCTCCAAGCTTGTTATACTTACCCATGTTGGATTGGATCGATTTGCATAGCAATTATCTCACTGGGAGCATACCGGCCAAAATTAATAATGTATCCTCCACTCTATGGTCAATGGATATTTCCAATAATCGTCTTAGTGGCTCTGTTCCTTCATCAATATGTACGTCACCTTCTATGCAATTTCTCGTGATTGGTGGAAATCAATTAACAGGTACTATACCGCCAGAGATTGGCCAATTGAGGAACATTGAAGTGATCGATCTCAGCGAAAACAGGCTTTCTGGTATGATCCCTACAGAGATTAGTAAGTTATCTACATTGAGCACTCTTCGGATCAATGGAAATCAATTAACAGGCAATGTTCCACCAGAGATTGGTCGACTGGGAAAGATTGAGGTCATAACTTTGACCAATAACAGGTTTTCTGGTATAATTCCTAGAGAAATTGGCAGCTGTATTTCTCTGGTACACATTGATCTTAGCCAGAACGAATTCAGTGGTCCCATCCCACAGGAAATCGTCAGTATTCTCGTTCTCAACTATCTGAACGTATCCAGAAACCACTTGAATGGGAGCATTCCTAGTTCATTGCAAAATATGCCTACTTTGACCAATCTGGATTTCTCTTATAACAATTTTTCCGGCCGTATTCTAGAGGGCAGTCATTTTTCACATTTCAATAAAAGCTGGTTTGCAGGGAACCCCTACTTATGCGGGTCGCAGTTGGGCCATTGTGGGTCAGCACACATGGAGGTTGGACTTGTTTCTGCTCTCTCAGCTCTGGGATTTTTACTCTTCTGCTCTCTAGTGTTAGCATTTTGGTCAGTCAAATCTAAGGCAACCGCCATCAAGAAAGAAGGCGCCGCCAGGTCGTGGAATATGACCACTTTCCACAATCTCAACTTTGGGATCGGCGACGTGTTGGAATGCGTAAAAGAAGAGAACATGATCGGCAAAGGAGGAGCGGGAGTTGTGTATAAAAGTATAATGCCTGATGGCCATCAGATTGCAGTGAAGAAATTAATGGGTACTACAGCCTCTTCAAATGATCGTGGTTTCTCTGCGGAGATCAAGACATTGGGAAAAATCCGCCATCGGCACATAGTCAGATTGTTGGCCATTATCTCCAACCACGACACTAATCTCCTGGTGTATGAATACATGAGTAATGGAAGCCTGGGGGAGCTGCTTCATGGAAACAATGGTGGGGATTTGTATTGGCAAAGTAGATACAAAATCGCAGTGGAAGCTGCCAAGGGTTTGTGCTATCTTCACCATGATTGCCACCCACTCATCCTTCATCGTGACGTGAAATCCACTAATATTCTTCTTGACTCCAACTTTGAAGCCCGTGTTGCAGATTTCGGCCTCGCCAAGATCTTGCATCATGCCGGTGCATCGGAAAGCATTTCTTCAGTAGCAGGGACCTTCGGCTACATAGCTCCAGGTAAATTGCTGTTTCACATTTTCCCTACCTTTTAATTTTGGGGCCAAATTCTTAATTTTAATTCGTGAATTTACACAGAGTACGGGTACACACTAAAAGTGGACGAGAAGAGCGATGTGTATAGCTTCGGAGTGGTTCTGCTTGAGCTGATTAGTGGCAAGAAATCAGTGGATGAAAGAGAATATGAAGAGGGCATGAACATAAGAGGGTGGGCGAAGAAGATGACGAGCTGGAAAAGAGAAGAAGTTATGAAGATTATTGATGCCAGACTCACTAACGTTCCTGAGGAAGAGGCGATGCATATATTCTTCGTAGCTATACTGTGCACACAGGAGCAACCTGTCCACAGACCCACCATGCGCGAAATAGTGCATATGCTCACATTCTGTAAACCCATGCAATAATTTTGACGTTCCCATGTGACCAAAGAAAGAAAGGTTAGAGACGTTAATTTTCACATTCCCATGTGACCAAAGAGAGAAATGTAAGAGACGTCATTGTCCATCAAGGGTGACATCCTCCCTCCGTCTAAACTCACGATAAGGCGGTTCATTTTATGGAAAGGTTATGGAATCTGATCCCTATTTTGATCAATAAAAAAATAATTGAAAGGTTTCCCACGTTTTAATAATATACTAGTAAGATTATGTAACAATGACTTTGAAGTTTCGGTTTAAGTGATCAATATTATATTGAATTTATTTACTAGATATGAGCATGTTGGCATATGAAAATGGTTACCATAAAACCCAATATTCTAAATTGGAGTGTAATATTTATATTAATAAAATAATCTAACCTCATCATCTAAATTTAAATATGATATTTTTAATTAATTTAAAAAGTAAATATATTTTTTTTATTAAAAAATAAAAATATGAAAACATAAATTATAATATATGAAAATTAATGTCTCATTTCAATTTTAATGCCATATGTCTCAGTCTCACTAATAAATTCTCCTAACTCTGAGATGTCAGCAGTATTCAAGGTCAACATATGCTATCATGCTTACAATTGACATGTTGATACTTCCAAGTAGACGTGTGATGAAACAATATTGGTTATCATCCAGGAATTCACTCACTACTCTGAATTTGTTAATGACTTGGTGATTTATGCATTTCTCTCCGTGAAAAGAAAAATTGACCTTTTTTTTTCATACGATACACTGTCCACGACCGATAACTGACCTAACTACTAGAGGGTTGATTTGGCTCATAGCAATTGTGAGGTCTAGGAATTTAACAAAAAATTTGAGGCATTCAGTAACACATAAATTATGGAATTGCTTCCATTAAGCAACAGTTTCGGTTCAAACCCAAGAGGTACATAAACAAATATAATGTTGCGTGCGAAAATTGAACTAACAAATCGAAATTACAAGTACTTTCTGTTGAATTCTATAGATATGGCATGTCTTCATAATTAATATTTTAGCCATTCAAATATATGTAATGATAAATATAACACATGTTCTTCATGTTAGTTTCAAAAGGGAAAATTTTAAATTTTTGGCTCCAAGATAATCAAGTCGGCCCTCCATCAAGTCAAATCGACCCCAGTTGAAGTGACACCCATTCAGCCTCCCAAAATACTATAAATAAGGCACTCGACCTCCTTCTCTT
Organism: Pinus tabuliformis; assembly: GCA_031772625.1. Taxonomy (NCBI): domain Eukaryota; kingdom Viridiplantae; phylum Streptophyta; class Pinopsida; order Pinales; family Pinaceae; genus Pinus; species Pinus tabuliformis. The sequence continues at coordinate 885,714,826 of CM062813.1, forward strand.
GACACATAATTCAGATCACTCATCTATTCTTTTGTTTATCTATGCGAAGGAGAGAGGGAACAAGAAGTGCACACGAGTCACAAGAACCATGCATGAGTCACAAGAAGTGTGCATGAGTAACAAGAAGTGTGCATGTGTGCATGAGTAACGCATAGTTCACATGACTTACTGAAGTCGAGTATCATGGGAAGTTTGACTAGGTTTGACCAAGGTTATATTGCTAGTCGAGGTCTACGGAGGGAACAAGAAGTGCACACAAGTCACAAGAACTACACATCAATCACAAGAAGTGTGCATGAGTAACAATAAGTTCACATGACTTACTAGAGTCGACTATTGTGAGAACTTTGATTAGGTTTGACTAGGGTTGTATTGCTCACCATTTTGACTTTGTATTTGACTAGAAGTGTAGGTTTTAACCCCATATAGAAATTACCTGCATACAAATTCTAAAACATAGAAAATAAACAATAGCGAGAGAATAACATGTAAAACAAATATACACAGAGATTTTCCCCTGCATCCCAAAACCGGGACTACCAGATTGATTTTTCATTATGTTTCTTTCAATGTTACAATACATATATATACATGCCGAAGCATCCAATACCATGGATCGAAAACCATCACGCCCAAAACCATGTGTGAAAACCATGCACAAAACCATAGGTAGCTCCGCCCAACCTAATATAGGGTCCAAAATTATTTCCCTAGGGTGCTACCTCGGACCCCATAGAGGGGGGCTAACCACCCTCCTCAAACCCCGTGTGACCCCCCGACTGCGCAATTGGCACAACGAAGGGGGGGCTTCGCGCCCCCCTCTAACCCCCCGATTAACTAGGGCGGCTAGTCGTGGAAAGAATATAACACAACCCAACAAGAAGAAATAGATGTATCTCTTGTTGAAATGAAGAATTTATCTAAGGAAAAGGTTGTTGGGTTTTCTTATGGTAAATCTTGCATTGTCTTTGTGCATTATTATCTCTACTATCCTATTGCTTTTATGGTTGAGTTTCTAAAGTGTAATTTCTTAATGATAAACTAAAAGTGCTAAAATAATATCTATATCATTAGAAGTAATTATTAGTTTTCCGAAAATAGTGCTTGTATCTATTGCACTTGAAAAATCAACATAGTGTCAGATTTTTGGTGAAAAAAGGGGCACTAAGATCACTTTTGAAGAGACCTATATTTACAGTTCGATTGTTTATCTATAAACATGGGTTCCTCTATGAAGTTAGAGAACAAGTTGGAGGGATCTAGAAATTTTAGGGCTTGGAAAATAAGGATTGATCTCATTCTTGCAAACAATGATGTTTTGGATATTGTGAAGGGAAATGTTACTAAACCTTCAGATAATGAAGGGAAAAAAAAACATGAAGGATGGCATCACAACCATGAGTATTATTGTGGATTCTATTAAATATCATTTGATTCCATATGTCTCAAATCTTGACACTTCAAAGAAGGTTTTTGATGCCCTGGCTGGATTATATACTATCAACAACATTGGTTAAGTAATGTATTTGAAGAATGAGCTTCATGATGTTAAAATGACAAGAGATGATATCGTGGCCTCATATTTTATAAGGATCTCTCATCTAAGAGATCAACTTCAAGCAATTATTTCTGATAAAGAACTTGCAGCTACAACACTTAATGGTTTTCCTGGCTCATGGAACTTGTTTGCATCTAGTATTTGTGGCAGAGAAAAGATTCCAAGTTTTGAGGATCTATGGACCTCATGTACCCAAGAAGAATCTATACTTTTCTCAAAGGGGAAGATTCCAAGTCCTCAAGATGATCACTCTCAAGCGTTTACAACCCACTCTAAAAATAGTAGAGGAAGGAGAAAATTTAGAAAATTTCAAAGGAATGCAGGTAGAAGACCAACCCCTCAAAAGTAGGATATTTAATGTTTTCATTGCCACAAGTTTGGTCATTATAAAAATCAATGTACTGAAGGGAAGGGCGATAAGAAGAGGAAGGGAAATGGTGATGATGAGCATCCACATTAGGAGAAATCCAAGAATGACACTACAAAATCATTAAGAACTAATGATAAGGACAAGTTTTACTAGGTTGATAAAATTGCAAATAGATCTTTGATTTATGCAAGTAGGCTAGGAGCAAGAGGGAGATGAAGGGGTCTTTCACATAAAACAAGGGAAGTCATAAACCCTATTCTATGATCCCTTCTTGGAAGAACTGATTTACAAACTCTAGAAATCTATAATTCTTCGATAAGAAAACCCTAGAGATTGTGGATAAAACCCTAGAGTTATACCTAAATCAATGTTTCTGCTGAAAGATTAAATCCTAGCTCATGTAAGAAAGAAAAGAAAAACAACATGTTGATGATGAGGATGAGGATGATGAAATTGCAGATGGATTTCATTCATGCAAGAAGACAAGGATCAAGAGGGAGTTGAAAATTCCCTACAATCCTCAAAATATAAGTACTTTATATCTCTCTTACTTAATTATGATTGTTTTATTATTAGTTAGCTTCTTGTATTAATTTCCTTTTTCTAGGTTATAATCATTTCTTCCATGACGTCCTAATGAGGGCTGCAAGTACATCATAAAGGTTTCAAAGGATTTGGTAGTAGATGAAATCATTGTGAAGAACAAAGCAAAGATTGAGACAAGAGGATTCTCCTAGAGTGATTTATCCTCAAGAGGGAGAATTTGTACTACCATCTAGAACCATGTATGATGACCAGAAGAGTTCCTATATTAGAGGAAGAAGGTAGGTCAACTAGTTTGAAGGATGCCATAATGAAGATTGTGTCAAGATTTGAAGAAATTCAATGGTGAATTCCAAGTGGATCTACAAGTATATGGTAGTGTTGACGGTGTTGGACCCACCAACATTCATGGGATCTTCCCTGTATGAAGTTCCAACTAGACCTCACACCGTTTAGTGTGGGAGTCCCATCTCGTATGATGGCCCAGTTTCCATTATCTTAAAGATATGCCTTAACTCTTGCTTGTCAACACATGAGAGTGGTATACTTAGTCTTCCAACAATGAGGTTCGTGTGCCTGATGAGTGTTTAGTGTAACTTGTATCTAAGTTCTTTCACTGCAGAGGGACAGGGTGAGAGTGAGTCTCAAGTCGAAAGGGAATAGTTCCAACTTAGTTAGAGACACGCAACACAACAGGATCTGTGCAACTTCCAGTAGAGTAGTCCACATGGATGCGGTAGTCACAAACAAAAAGTGAACAGGTAACACGTACAACACCCAATGGAGTAGTCCACACGAGTGTGAAGGTCGTTATAACAAGTTTACAAGAATGAATCTATCCAGTGTCCGGCGGAGTAGTCCACACAGGCGAGACATCGTTAACAATTGATACAACACATTTCCAACAACATATGCACTAAAACAACCAAAATAGTTCAACTATCTTAGTACAGGTTAAAGTAACATGCATTACAAGTGTCCCAAGAATAGTCTTACAAACGAATACAATACATGTGTGAAAACGTGCTGGCTTGTTAACAGGCTTTTGAATTAAGCGAAAGTTCCAAGACACATTTGTACACCATACATCACTAACCCCGATAGCGGGGCGTTGAAGCCATTTCTCACTCCTCAAAGAAAAGACTACAGACTCTCAAGACTATGTGGGAGGATCTAAGGTGAAAAGTCTTTTGCATGTACAAATGAGGGGTATATATAGCCAAGGGTGAAATTGACCCTTATGACTCTTCAACTTCCCTCATGACTGTTCGACTTACATGACTAATCAACTTACTTGACTCTTTAACTTCATCTGTGTGTCTCTTGGACTTCCACATTACATTACATTGATTACACAAGTATGACCCAAAGTAGTGATGTGGCCGAGGTGACTCATGACACAACTCGACATGAGACTCCTGGTATGCACATGCTGGTTGTGCTATTTGTGTCGAGTTGTTGTGTTGCTGAGTGATGAGTGTGCTCATGATGTACCATCAAATCTAGAAATAACCTAGTCTACCATGATGCATTGTCTTTCGTTTTTGGGTGCAACTGACCGGGATAGAGGACAAAGCTCTCAAACAATGCAGAGCACATGTCACACCGGGATGCGAGACTCCGAGACATTGTCGGGAAAAACTACACAAAGGTCACTGGGAGGTTAGGATGAGCAGTTCAGGACAACAGTGACATGTGCGGGATATGGCTCAGCTCGAAGGCAGAATTGCACATTTTTTTTGGGAAGGCGGTGCGGGTAATAGGGAGCACTAGTAGTGAAAACTGCATAGATTTCCATAGGAGGCCAGTATCCGGATGTGGGAGCTTGCTGGTTAGAAGTGTTTAGATCCGAGAGGCAGTCAAGCAGGTTGATGTCCGCGCAGTTTCCAGGCTCAGCAGGATGCTGGGCAGAAGGTGGACTACTTGAAAAAACTGTGCAATTTTCGAGAGGAGTGGCAAGCAGGCTGGCAGTGGGACTGCTTGACAAAACTATGAAATTTCCTGGGATAGTGCAATGACAGCCATCGTGCTCTTGTCCCTCATGTCTACGCAATTTCTTCAGGAAGTGCAGGCAGGTAGGTTAACAACTTCTGCACATTTTTTGGGATGAGTGTAGCACTGATTCACTGCTTAAGTCAAATTCTCCAGTTGACCAACAGGAGGCTTGATAGGTAGGCTTGCGGGAAGCGCAGACTGAGATGGATTCTTGGGAAACTTCTACACTTTTCTGGGTGATAGTCAACCAGGTTGATTCCAGGATTGTGCAGTGTAGATTGTTTGGAGGGCAGCATCAAGCTCTGCGCAGTTCTGGGCAACAATTCTTGGTCACTGAGGGTTGAGACTTTGCAGTGCAGCTCAGTGGAGGTCCATCTGATGGAGGGTGGTCCGGTCAATAGATTTTCAAAAAAGTGGTTAAGTGTGTGAGCGAGTGAACTCATTTATACATGACCTTGCAAACACACACTCAACATGAGTCAATGACAAGACACCTCAAACCAACAAGACAACATGTCTCAGTGTGATTGTCTAAAGGTTGAGAGCGACAAGTGCGACACTTGAGATAAATGATTGAATGATCGTGAGGACACTTGCGCGACATTGTTTACAACTTCGTGTGTGAGTGCGATAAATGTTTACATAGAGAACACGACTTATACACACAAAGAAAAACCTTTGATATTACCATAACAAGGTCGAAAGCATGAAATAGCAATCAACATGTCGAAGATGACAGTTTGTCAAACAAGCGAAAAGGAAGCAAGACATGTAGAGGAAACACATGAAATGACTTTTGCGTTTGCACAAATGCATGTTACTGAAGACAGGATGATATGATAATGACAAGTAATCTTGTAAACTCAACTAAGAGGTGTACTTAGAAATGTTTTTTTTACTTACCATGCTTACCCCGAGATGATCATGCATCCAACAGATTTTGCATGCAGTCATAATCCTTTACCATCACTTTGTCCCTTGGTCATTATCCTCAACTCCTTGGGAGTGATCTCAACATCTCACCTTTTCATGTAGTCACTGAGAGATAGATCAGTACACCTTCAGCTGGTAGTGACTGTTGTTAGGATGAGGCCCTGGGAGGCCCAACTGCGTAATTTTTGTATGCAAGATAGACAGGGTAGCTTGGACAACACTGCATAGATTTGAGGCACAAGACACTGCTACGGGGTGGGGGTCCTAAGAGGACACCTATACACAATTTCTGAGTGCAATGCAACTAAGAGGAAATACTGCATAGTTTCTGGATGTAAGGCACTGCCATGGGATTGGTTCCGGGAGGACACATCTATGCAGTTTCAGGTTGCAAGGAAGACTGAGCAGCTGAAGGACAATACTACGTAATTTTTGGAGACAACGGGTTCCGGTTGGGGGAAAGACACTTGGGGAAACCACTGCACAGTTTTGGATGCCAAGGGAGGCTGGGGTCTCTGCGCACTACGCATTTCCAATAGGCAAGGGAGAAATCTTGAGGGTTGCAGAAGCAAAGTGCACAGTTCCAGGAAGCTGGATAAGGCTAGGTTTCTCAGGAAATGGCTAAGTGTGAGATCAGTGAGACATATATAAATAGTGATAGGACTCGACTATGATCACACAAGAACACTTAGTGATACAACGTAGACCATCCAGAATGTATAAAACATACTCTGCTTGATGCAACAACCTTCGTGACAAGAGCACGTTAAGTGAGTGTGAAACATGTCTATGATTATAACAACTCATGTTCGCATGCTTTCCCCTGAAGCAAAACAACATTCCCTTTGCATGAAAAACAACAATCCCTATGCCCAAAGATGACACTTGCTACGTGCATATGAGAACATGAAAAACTCTTAATATCAAGGAGGGGAAGCTTGAGATCATCAGCTTACCAAAAAGTGATCAAGGACGATCGATCACAGGATCGAAGGTAGGCTCCAAAAGTTGCATGCGAGCCAAAATTTTGGAGGGTGGTATAGCTGCTACAACATTGGCGACACACTGGTAGAACTCCAGTTCTAAGTATGGACCTTGTTTCGTGAAAAGTGAATCTAACCCTTCCGGAAGTATTGTTCGATTCTTTGATCGTGATGGCTTCTGCACTAGCTTGTGTGAAAGATGTAGTTCCTACCATTCTCTTAATCGGTCAGCACACATTCCAAGCCAATTCAACTTAGTTGTTTCAATTAGGGACGAGGGGTATATTGATGTCCAAGTAATATAACTATCAGAGTTTAAGTTTCATCTCTGGTGTTGCTCCACTGCTAGCAGGCCTGGACAGTACCCTGACAGAGTCACGCAGGAACACAAGCATTGCTCCGCCGCCAGCGAGCCTGGTTAGTACCCTGACGGAGTTACTTGCATCACCTCTCTGCATGGGAAGCCTTTCTCTTATTTCACCTGATTCATTTTTCATTTTTCATTTTTTTCATTTTTCGAAGAACTATGCATAGGAACTTATTTATTTCAGAGGCGGAAGAGGGATACTGACTTATTGAAAGAAAAAGAGGTTGTTCCTTCAGAGAAGTATGTTATGTATACCTCTGACATACTTTTTAAGGTTTCCCCCCTCACCTTACTCTACTTGACTGAGTTGATAAGGGTTAACCCAAAAGAACTGATTAGCGTAGGGAGTAATAGTTAGCAGTACAACCGTTATGTTTTCACCAAGACTCACACTAAACATAACTTATTTTCCATCAAGGCATCATCGACTGAAGAAAAAAAGCTCTTCATAAAGAGAGAGGACAATAGATAACCATATGTTGATAGTTGTACAACTCCTCTTATATTTACTCAGCTTGTCTTGAGAGCCAAAAATAGTTTCATGTAAGGCTAACCTATGGACAAGAGCAAGCAAAGAAAGAAAAAAGCAAAAAGCAGAAGTAAAGCAAAAGAAAAAATAGCAAGAAAGCAAGCAAGCAAGGAAACCAAACCAAGTAAGCAAGCAAATCAAACATGAAAACCATGAAAAAAGCAAAGAAAGAAGGAAAACACTACTCCTACTCCTATGCTAAACGATGCATGGGCCTACTCACGTGAAGTGATATTTCTAATGCAACCACCGATGCATTGGTTGGCCCATGTTGGTGAAGGCATGGTAAACAAGAAAGATATGCATGTAAACCAATGAAAAAGAAAGATAGATCAGCGAAGACCAACACGTTCTGAGTTCTAAAGCATCCACAAAAAAGAATAGAGTGAATGCACAAGACAAACATTTTGTGGACTGAACATGATGTTGTGACACACTGCATGCAGATGATAGGCATGCGCACTCTCTTGACTATGAGAGACAAGAAAACATGAGAAAGAGAGACAACTTACGCCTTGCAAGTGTGCTTGTTGTGTATGATTCCTCTAATGCATTAGCGATGGGATCATGTGATTCGAGTGGAGGAAGTGAACACTGTGTCTTAGATTGATCTTCAATGCGAAGCAGAGAGTGATGATGAGCCTTAGGTGTTTCAACAATTTTCTGATTGGAAGTGGAACTAGGCTCAGGACAACGAGGGCCTGACATAACCATTAGCTCAAGCTAAATTGCCTCGATAGCCTACAAGGTTTCCACTTCATCAATAGATAGATCGTCGGAGGCCAGTGGCTTAGGAAGATTAACAGTGAGTGAATCAACATCATGATCAAATGAAGAAGTAAAGAGACCACGAGAACCATGGTCAGAAAATTTGGGATGTTCATAAACATCCTCATGATTTGATGAATCTTGTAGAGGGGTAGATGAAAAACAAGGATGTTCACCCTCTGTGTTTTCAGAAATAACAGATGACATATGGGATGGATTTTCAGAGGAAGATGTGTCCTCTCCGTAATGTAATGACAGGCTGACATCCACTGTGTCTTGTGAATGATCTAATGTGGAAACATCAAGAGATGAGTTTTCAAAGGGGAAACCAAAAGTGGCAAAATCACAAGGGATGTCCGCATAGAGAGGATGAGGCACATATGGAAGGGATTCATCCTTCACCGTGTGTTCTTCTTCAGATTCCAGCACACACTCATCATGAATGATAGTGCAGGTTGTCTACACAACACCAACTCTGTCGACAACTTGATCCTCGTGAACACAAGATGTGGAGTCTGGAATGGGAGAACACAACACCGTACAATTCAGAGGATCAATGGAATGTGGGGACAAAGTTTGAGGGAACGAATTCACATGACAACGAGTAGACTTGCAAGCCAAATCTGCGGATACATTGAGAGTAGGTGGGGTGGGAGGATGTGATAGTTCAACAGATGTGTGTGCACCTTCTCCCACCTCGCACTACAGAGCTAGAGTTGTTTGATGAGAAGAGGATGGACAATCACTTGTGAGAGTGACCTTGTCCATCTTAGATTTGGCAGTTCTAACACCGAGGTATGCTGGGAGGGGTTCGAATGATTCCAAGAATTGTGGATTTTCGGAGATGTAAAGAAGATACTTAAATCTTCCATCGAGGAATTCCCAATCAATTTCATCTTCAGGAAATCGATATGCAAGATTACGAAAGCACATGCGAAATTGTTCAATGGATTCATCAAGTGCTTTCCATAATTTATGAATTTCTTGATTGAGTGCTTTACAGTCAAAATGATTGAAAGCATGGGCTATCTCTGCAAGCAGATGATGGGAAGAGTGAATATATTTTTTGGGTAGCGTGGCACACCATAACAGTGGGTGCCCTCGAAGCGTGTATGCGAACAATGCGCAGGTCATGTAATCTTCATAGATTTCATGCCTTTCGCAGTATCCTATAATGCCAACTGTGTGTCTAAGCAAGGATTCTTCACCTTCACCATCGTATGTTTTACGTGACAAGTTATTCCAAAGCTCTTCTAAGATTTCAAAGTCGTTTCCATAAGACATACACTCCGGAAGAGAAATTTTGTGGTTAGTCATGATAAGTATGTGAAGACTCAAAACCGATTTTGAGGACTCAACTTGTCATCTGGCCCTCCTTCTAGTGCCAGAAATTTTGATGGTGCTAGACCCACCAACATTCAGGGGATCTCCCTGGTATGAAGTCCCAACTAGACCTCACATCGTTTGGTGTTGTAGTTCCATCTGGTATAATGGCCCAATTTCCATTATCTTAAAGATATGCCTTAGCTCTTGATTGTTAGCACATGAGAGTGGTATACTTAGTCTTCAAACAGTGAGGTTGATGTGCGTAGTGAGTGCTTAGTGTCACTTGTATCTAAGTTCTTTCACTGTAGAGGGAGAGGGTCACAATGAGTCTCAATTCAAAAGGGAATAGTCCCAAATTAGTTAGATCAACACAACACAAAAACATCTGCGCAGCTTCCGGGGAGGTATTCCACACAGATGCGATAGTCACAAACACAAAGTGAACAGATAACACGTACAACACCCAATGGAGTAGTCCACACAAGTGCGACGGTCATTATAACAAGTTTACAAGAATGAATCTGTCTAGTGACCGGTGGAGTAGTCCACACGGGCAAGACAACATTAACAACTTATACAACAAATTTCCAACAACATATGCACTAAAACAACCGAAATAGTTCAACTATCTTAGTATAGTTTAAAGCAACATGCATTACAAGCATCCAAAGAATAGTCTTACAAACAAATACAATACATGTGTGAAAATGTGTTGGCATGTTAACATGCTTCTGAATTAAGAAAAATTACCAAGACACATCCATACACCATACATCACTAACCCCGATAGCGGGGCATTGGAGCCACTGCTCGCTCTGCAAAGAAAAGACTACAGACTCTCAAGGCTATGTGGGAGGATCCAAGGTGAAAAGTATTTTGCATGTAAAAATGAGGGGTATATATAGCCAAGGGTGAAAATGACCCTTATGACTCTTCGAATTCCCTTATGACTGTTCGAATTACATTATTGTTCAACTTACATGACTCTTTAACTACATACGTGGGTCTCTTGGACTTCCACATTACATTACATTGATTACACAAGTATGACCCAAAGTAGTGGTGTGGCCGAGGCGACTCTTGACACAACTCGACATGACATTGCTGGTATGCACATGCGGGTTGTGTTGTTCATGTCAAGCTACTATGTTGCTGAGTGATGACTGTGCTCATGGTGTACCATAGATTCACCTCCGCATGGCAGAGTGCGCGAAGTCTTCAATGTTCTTGGCGTTTGCTTAATGGTTCATGCATGTGCATGTGTCTCCTTTGCTTCCTACTTCATATGCTTCATGTGTTCGTCCAACACCGAGCAAGTCTTCTATCATGCGCTCCTTATTCGTCCCATTCGTCATTGCACCATGTATCATCCCTGTACATAATTTTTCAATCACTTGTGATGATACGACATAAAATAAAAGAATCCCCTAGTCTAACATGATGCATCGTCTTTTGTTTCCAGTTGCAAGTGGCCGGGAGATAGGACAAGGCTCTGAAACAATGCAGATCACATGTGAGGCTAAGATGCGAGGCTCCGAGACACTATCAGGAAAAATTGCATAGAGGTCACTAGGAGGCTGTGATGAGTAGTTCAGGATAACAGTGACATATACAGGATATGGCTCAGCTGGGAGGTAGAATTGCACATTTTTTCTAGGAAGGAAGTGCAAGTAGCAAGGACCACTGGTAGTGAAAATTGTGCTGATTTCCAGAGGAGGATGAGAACAGGCTGTGGGATTTTGCTGGTCAGAACTACACAGATCTAGGAGGTAGTCAAGTAGGTTGATGTTTATGCAGTTTCTAGGTTGAGTAGGGGATTGCCTGAAAAAACTATGCAATTTCCTAGGAAAGTGCAGTGGCAGGCAACGGGTGTCTGTCCCTCACGTCTGTGCAATTTCTTCAGGCATTGCAAGTAGGCAATTTGACAACTTTTGTGCAGTTTTGGGGATGAGTGCAACCCTAGGTCACTGCTTAAATAGTGGGAGGCGTGGTAGGTAGGCTTGAGGGAAGCGCAGATTGAGATGGATTCTTGGGCAACTTCTACACTGTTCTGGGTTATAATCAGCTAAGTTGATTCTAGGATTGTGTAGTGCACACTACCTAGAGGGCACCCTCAATTTTTGCGTAGTTCTAGGCATCAATGCTTGGTCACGGAGGGCTGATGTTGAACAGTGCAACTTAGCGAAGGTTCGGCTGATGGAGCATGGTTCGGTTGACAAATTTTCGGAAAAATGTGTGAGCGAGTGAGCTTGTGTATACATGACCTTGTGAAAACACACTCAACATGACTCGATGACAAGACACCTCAAACCAACAAGACAACATGTCTCAGTGTGACTGTCTAAAGGTTGAGAGCAACAAGTGCGACACTTGAGATAGATCATTGAATGACCATGACGACACGTGCTACATTGTTTACAACTTCGTTTGTGAGTGTGATAGATGTTTACATAAAGAACACGACTTATACACGCAAAGAAAAACCTTTGATATCACCAGAACAAGGTCACAAGCATTAAATAACAATCAAGATGCCGAAGACGATAGTTGGTCAAACAAGCAAAAAGGAAGCAAGACTTTTAGAGGAAACACATGAAATGACTTTTTTGTTTCCACACATGCATGTTATTGAAGACGGGATGATATGATAATGACACGAAATCTTGTAAACTCAACTAAGAGGTGTACTTTGAAAGGTATTCTTTACTTACCATTCTTACCCCCGAGATGATCATGCATCTCACAGATTTTACATGCGGTCTTGATCCTTTACCATCACTTAGTCTGTTGATCCTTCTCCTCAACTCCTTGGGAGTGATCTCAGCATGTCACCTTTTCTTGTAGTCATTGAGAGATAGATCAACGCAGCTTCAGTGGGCAGTGACTACTGCTGGGATGAGGCCCTGGGAGGCCCAACTGTGCAGTTTTTGTATGCAAGACATACAGGGCAGCTTGGAAAACACTGCGCAGTTTTGAGGCACATGACACCTTTGTGCAATTTCTGAGTGCAGTGAAGCCTGGGAAGCTGAGAGAAAATACTGTGTAGTTTTTGGATGCAAGGCACTGCCACGGGATGTGTTCTCGGAGGACAATACTACGCAATTTCTAGAGAAAATGGATTCTGGCTGGGGAAAAGAAACCGGGGGAAACCGCTGCACAATTTTGGATGCGAAGGGAGGCTTCGGTCTCTATGCACTATGCATTTCCAGAAGACAAGGGATAAATGTTGAGGGTTTAAGAAGCAAAGTGTACAATTCCGGGAAGCTAGATGAGGCTAGGTTTCTCGAGAAATGGCTAAGTGTGATATCAATGACACATATGTAAGCAGTGATAGGAATCGACTATGATCACACACGGCCACTTAGTGATACAACGAAGACCATCCAGAATGGATAAAAGATACTCTGCTTGATGAAACAACCTTCATGACAAGAGCGCGTGAAGTGAGTGTGAAACATGTCTATGTGATGATAACAACTCATGTGCACATGATTTCCCTCGAAGAAAAACAACATTCCCTTTGCATGACAAACAAAAATCCCTATGCCCAAAGATGACACATCCTGCATACAGATGAGAACATGAACAACTCTTAAGATCAAGGAGGGGAAGCTTGAGATCATCAACTTACGAACAAGTAACCAAGGATGATTGATTGCAAGATCCAAGGTAGGCTCTGAAATTTGCATGCAAGCCAAAATTTTGGAGGGTGTTGTAGCTACTACATCAGATAGATGTCAACATAGAGAATTACAAAGAAAGATTTAAGGATTCTCCTAGAAAAAGGGATAATACTATGACAAGGCGTTTTCTTCAGTTTTCAGGTACACTTCTATTAGAACTATTATCATTTCTATTGATTTTAAAATTACCCAAAGTAGATGCAGAGATGACCTTTACCAATGGCTTAATTTAGGAATAAGTGGTGTACATAGAGCTACCCTAGAGATTTGGTGTTGGCATTATTGGATTGATGGATATATGATGAGTCTTGGTTGATCTTGTTACTACACAACTTGTTTTTTATGGAGAAGAAGGACTTACATGAAGAGGGAGCAACAATGGGAAGAGGATTTGCTTCCATGATAGAGGGAACTGTCAAACCTTGATTTAGTGTAAGAAGGAGTTGACATCTGAGTTTGATATGAAGGATATTGGTTGAATACATTACTTTTTAGAACTAGAAGTGTGGCAGAATTTAGGTAAGCATATTATCACGATCCTTCTAAGACTTGGGATGATGGATAACTAGTCCATGTCCACTTCCATGATAACCAATATGAAGAGGCTAAGTTGCAAAGGGAGTGTTATGTGGAATTTTGCATCTACCGATAAACACAATTTCCCTAGGTGGGTAGCTACACCTAGAACAACAAATTTAAAGCGCTTAACCTTTTTCTATAGAATATAAATAAGACAAGGGACCTACTTGTTATCTTTCACTTTCCCTTTGTCTCCTTTGTATGGCTCCCGTCGCTCCTTCTCGAACTTAATCCACTCAAAAAGTACCTGCAATCATAAATAGAGGACAAAAAGCAATCAAAGAAAGAGATCTATCTACTATAAGAAAATGGAATCGAAAGAATGTACACATATAATCATCATACATAAAGACAAGAATATGGGAAAAGGTGTAAACAACTTTATTAAGTAGAAGGAAGAGTTACAACTGTGAAGTTCGATCCAATGTCACTCCTCCAGTTTGGGTTCCAACCAACATCACATCAAAATCACAACACTCCAACATCATAATAATACTTTCTTATAATCTCAAACCTCACACCAACAATATCTCCTTACAAATTCTCAAATTCTAGCCCCTGATCACTTAGATGAGTGCTCAATTTATAGGAAATGGAGGAGGTTTGGTCATAAATGAGGGTATTGAATGGCCTTCCAAACTTAGAGTTAGTTTCCATGGAGGAAGGAATGAGAGGATAGGAGGTTACTTAACTCATTCCCTATCCAATTTTGAGCTCATAGGAGATGATAAGTGTGGGAATATTCTAGAAGGCTCCAGAAGATAAGAATATTCCTAGAACCGTATGAGGATTTCGCTCAATATCGCCCAACGCAGGTCAAAGTGGACCTAAGTGCTCTGAAATGCACCCTGACATGGGCCTACCTGCACTGAAGCTCACTTACCCCTGACCAAGGGTGCGCTGGTCCCTCAAGGAGGCACTTCTGGAGGGCTTCAGGCTAGGAAACTCTTAGGGAAGGAGGCATTCAAAGTGATGACTCCTCTAGGGCATGTAGCAACTGGATTAGCATTTGATGAGCCCTAATAGTACTGATTTAAATGTTGGGAGTGATGTGCCCAAATGGATCTGTAACAACTGCCCCCTAAAGCATGAAGTTCAAAATGATAATTTCGAGTGATATGCTTTACGATGTGATGAGTATGTTCTGAAAAAGATGGTGACCTGCATCAATTACAATACATAATATCATGATATTTTGATTTTTTCTCATGAATTTTTGAGGGAAGGCATACCCATACTCATCATATAAACTTTCATTACAAGTACATAGATAGTCATCTACAGATATAGATCCATGATGGGATGACCATTGGTGTAAAGCCATTGTACGGAATATTTTGTACATTCTTGAAATCGCTACCCAGATGGATGAAAAGAGATCCGGGGTCTTCTATCTCATTCAATTGTTCACTCAAGTATGAGTCTAACCATTCGAATATGTGATTTGAATTCAAACATGGGAATACACCGTCTGATTACTAGCCAATGGTGAATGGATGTTTTGACGTCGAACACCATACAAATTCTTTTGGTCGAAGGCCAATGATGTCAACATATCGTCGGAAGCGAGAAACTTGCCATTGGTGTATGCAAGCCTCAAGGTACTAAAAAGGTGTTTCTATGTCAACTTCTTGGATAATGTACTGATGTCGACAAGAAGCGAATCATCACAGAAGGGCCTTGATGTATCCCACATCAATGACGTGAAACAAGTGTAATGATTTTTGGAGACAGAATGTGACTGACGACACAAGGTTCAAGAATGACGGTCATGAAAATGAAGGTTTATGAGTATTGGAAAGGATGATTTTAATTGAGTGACTTCTCTTGAAGATGTTGGCGACACTCAATGAATTGGTAGCATTGACCCAAAACATATGATTGTTGTATAATTCTACCCTTCAGGTGAACCCATCGCTATGTGATGTTTTAATGAGTCTAGCGAAGGTAAAACTTGGTCTTGTCATGATGGACAAGTTTGTCGCTATTTGATGTTTTAAAGAGTTTAACGATAATGATAACTCGGTCCCTTTCATGTTTAGAGAGTTTGAAAAGGGACAAAAGGAAATCTCCACAAGTTCTTTCTCGTAAATTTATCTCTCAGGTTTGAAAAAGCATAAAACAATACGAGAGAGAACCAATTGACCATGATCGATCAACGTATTCCTTTTTCATAAATAATCTATTTCAGTCTGGAAAAGGGTTAAACTTATACTGAGTAGATGTCGTTTCCAATCCGTTAACGAGCTGAAAAGGACAAGTGCTCAAAAATATTTTCATATTTCGAGTCTGAAAAGAGCGTAAATAGGACTCCAAGGGGTTCCTTTTTTCGATGTTTAACAGAGCTCGAAAAAGAGATAAAAGTATGCTCTGTGGTCAAAATACAATTCATGATCGTGCACTTCAAATTTTGTAAATCAGTTGTAAATCTGTTCAAAGCAACACCAAATGGATCAAACATACCTGTTTCATTGGTAAAAATAGGTAAATACTAAAGTTTACTCATTTAATGATCATGAAATAAACATAAAAACAAGAATTTACCATGTTATTTTCACCATTTGATATTTACCATTTAATTTGTGCTCTAACCCTATTTTTTACTTCGATCTTCAGTAGCTGATTGCGAGAGATTTTGCGGATCATTTCTCGTGTCATCCGGACCAAGTAGAAGATCTACCCCTCCCCTTTCTTTTCATGTCATTCTTTTACAATTTCATGCAAGTTTTTAGGGTTTTTAGGGGCCCATGGGGTTATAATATTTTGCCTTGGGATCAACACAACTATCCATGTTGAAAACTATGCTGTAGAACACCCACACAAAAGGGTAGCTGCACTGTTGCCAAGGATGCACTAGGCGAGTTTCACAAATTTGTTTCACCTATTTGGCCCAAAATTTCTCCAGTTTTTTGCATGAAATGGATCCTAACTAAGCTTATGGTTTGATTTTAGGATTTCATTGGATCAGAATCTCTACTACTTGGTGAGAAAGAGAGCATGAAGAACAAGACATGGTTGCCCTAAATGATCCAGGTACAGTTGAGGCCCTCAGAAACTGTGGGTTGCTCAAATACTTTAGGTTGTCCGGGATGAGGCAAAAATCAGAACTATTGTAGTTCCTAGTTCATGCATGGGATCCAACGGATCAGGCTTTTCACATAAGGGAAAAAGTGGTCCCTATTATGATCGATGATGTTTAATTTCATATAGGGTTGTTGAGACGTGGTGCCCCCATTTCTCTTTCAGGTTCTTCCCATGGGGGTGAACCAGCGAGGGACTATGTTCAATAATGATTTCGGCTAGATACACATCCTAGCGAAGACGGAAAGATAATCATCAAAGATATTAGTGATTTTCCTTTGAGATCAATCATTTTCACCATCACAAAGTTGGCAGGCAATGTGACACTTTAACTGGCGAACAAATCATACATGCAGTATGCACTTGAGAGTCTTGAGCCAACTTTATTCAATTGGTGTGAGGCTATACTCTCTTCACTGAAAGAGTAGATGATAAAGGTAAAGAGCGGTAAGATAAAGAATTTTAGCTATGGATCACTCTTAATTTCTTTTACCTTAGAGATAATTCTATTGATGCAACCTCAACATGTAACACTGGATGTAGCTAGTCCTAGAGATCCACAGATGCAGAGGTGGGTTGAATTTGTTAGACACAGATTTTCATTGATGTCAATATGGCAATATTCAAGGAGCAGACGGAGCAAAGCCAAGAGGAGCAGACAGAGCCAAAGAAGAGGAGCACACAGAGCCATCGGAGCAGATGGAGACGAAAGGATAAAATATGCCGCAGATAATGCTATCGGGAGCCATCGGGAGCTGTATAGGCCACAAAAGAGTTGGATGCTAGCGATTACACTATTGGAGGCTTATCGGGCCTGTAAAGCCCACATATGCGTTTAATACATTATCGGAGCAGAAACCATATAAATATGCATTAACGTAAACGGAGGTAGAATACTATGAATCCCCGGCAAATATTCTATCAGAGTTGTGCAGATGAACGGCAGATACAGCACGACGGGTAGATCCAACGGTCGCGGGTGATAAAGATGCACAGGAGATAGCGAGCGGGGACGGCGATAAGCGGTATTCCCCGCACCGCCTTCAGAGGTGGGTGGTGAACGTACTATTAGTGTCGGTATCTTCATCCCTCCGTCAGAGATCAAATCCTCTTGTTGCATTTCATATTAGGTGTCCGGCCCAGTCATTTGCATTCCATTAGGCGTATGGATCATCTGACGGTAGTGGCTTTCCTACAGTCTCCCTCATGTTATCTACCTGCTGGCTCATGTTTTTTCATTTCAAAGCATATATAGTCTTCTTTTTGTCTTAAAGATTGCGAAGGTCTTTTAGGGTTTCATTGTCAATTAGGTCTAGGGTTCCATTAGGGTTTCGTCAAAAAATGTTTCAAAAAATAAAAACTATTACAATAAAATATAAACAACCCCAATAAAATATTAATAATTATTCATTAAAACAAAAATTAAAAATTGAAAATAAATAAATAATAAATAAATTGTAATAAATATAATTATAATAACTAATTAAAATCAATATAACAATTATGAGTAATAACAATTAAAATGAATAAATATGACAATTAAAATTAATAGTTAATTAATTAAAAGAAATACAATGAAAATAATTAAAAACAAATGAATATAATCATAAATGAATATTGAATTAAATATAATTATAACAATTAAAATCAATAATTAGGTAAAACTAATATAACAATTAAAATTAATAATTATAACAATTAAAATTAATAATTAATTAATTAAAATAAACACAATAAAAATAATTAAAAATAAATAAATAATTAAAAGTAATTAAAATAAAGATAATTAAATAATAACAATTATATGTAGTAAATATGACAATTAAAATTAATAGTTAATTAATTAAAAGAAATACAATGAAAATAATTAAAAACAAATGAATATAATCATAAATGAGTATTGAATTAAATATAATTATAACAATTAAAATCAATAATTAGGTAAAACTAATATAACAATTATAACAATTAAAATTAATAATTAATTAATTAAAATAAATACAATAAAAATAATTAAAAATAATTAATTAAATAAAAGTAATTAAAATAAAGAGAATTAAATAATACCAATTAAAACTAATATGAAAATTATAACAATTACAGGCCTGCCCTCTTGCCATCTCTTGTTTCTAACATTAGTCATGTTATGAATTTTGTGAGAAGTTTGCTAGTATTCAGTTTCATCATGAGTTGGCTTGTCTGTTTGTACTGCATTTACATGGTGATCAAACCACTCTAGCTGGTGTCACTTTCACATTAACACCAGAATCCATTTCACTAGCAATCAGTATTCCCAACATTGGAGAGCAATGGAATAAGAGGCAGAAAATTGATCGGCAACATTATGAACCGTACATAAAGCCCGACTTTTTGAGACAGCTCAAGAGAGTGTTTCCTTTTCGGTACCTCAAAGATGAATATGCTCCTTTAATGAAACTGATCATGAAGTATTTCAGTTGTGAGGGCCGGTTCTCTCATTTATATGCTTATCATATTAGGCTACTGATGTACTTTACCCCGGTATGGATGATTAACATCCCTTACTTCATGTGCCAAAACATAGAGAAGATGACCACCCTAGTGCAGCACAAGACTACTCAGCAGCAATTCAACAGTATTTACCATTTTTCTCTCATCAAAATTGTGGTCATTCATCAGCTTGGCTTACAGGGCATCTCTTGGGATGATTTCATCTCTCGTGAGTTTTTCAGAGTTTCTCAAGGACCTGTAGAGGCTTTGGATGAGACAGGTGAACCTTCTTATCAGCATGAGGGTCACGAGGCACAGACTACTACTATGCCAGTGTTCATCACCTATCAGAAGGGCACTAGATGGTTGTTTGCAGCAGCAAAGCAAGTGTTATCTCCAACCGGGGCAGAAGAGGCCTCGCTTCCATCATCAGCACAACAGGTTTAGGACTGAGGCAAGAGGCCACTGCAGGAGGAAGGACCATCAGGTGAGCGGGAGACTGATTTCATTTTCATTGAGGGTGATGATATTAATATGGGCCCGCAAAGCACAAATCTTAGAGAAATCATTCAGGAGTAGCAGGCGGACATTGATGCCTTGTCTACCAACTTTGATAGAGCCCAATGGACAATACAGTACCTGGAACAAAGGAATAGGTAGCTGGAGGACCTGCAGGTGATTATGGAGTTGCAAAAAATTCGGGAGAATCGCCAAGCTGCCCAAAGGAGGAGGGTGGAGTTCACTTCATTAGAGCAAGAGATCAATGCCGATCGAGAGTCATGGCTTGAAAGAGCCAATATCCACTTGGAGAGGAAGCTAGAAAAGGCCAACAAGGAGAAAAACTTGTTGAGACACATGGCTGTTCATTACATGGCGAGGAACAAAGTTTGCAAGGCGAGAATCAAGAATTTGAAAGCAAAATTGAAGAAGGCATCAAAGAGGCAAAAGGAGCATGATCGACTTCAGATATTGGCCGAGGCTTCCTTGGCCCAACATAGCTCTTGATAGAGAAGAATCAGCTCAAATTTCAAAAAATTTGGAGCAATTTTTGCATTTTGAAATTTTTTTGGCACAAAAATAGAATTTTTTGCCCTATCCACCGCGCCACATGGCGCTCGCTTTGGCTAGGAGCCTCCAAATCACAAAAACTCAGCATTTTTGGATTTGGCATGAAAAGTTATGCTTGCCTACCTATGTCCAAGAAATTTGGGCGGGTTTTGAGCCCTCAAAAAGGTCAAAAACACTCAAAAAATGACCTCACTGCCTCTATTTTGACACACAGGAAGCAGTGTTGGGAGAATGGACTTTTGGAGGGGAAAATGGAGGCCAAATTGAAAAATTCCACTTGGGTTGGAAATTAGACAGACCTTTCCAACAAGCACACTTGGAGCTCATTTTGACATCTGGAAGGCCTCCACAAGTGGGTCCAAACATGTGCGACACATAGAGAATCAGGGGTGGCGCATAGAGGAAAATTTGCCAGTTTGACCAAGTTTTGCTCTCTTTTTTGCCCAGCTTTGTCTAGTTTGACTTTTTCACTTTCCTAATGGAAAATTTGTGATTTAATTTGATGAACCTTGATGGATCATGATGTAAATATGTTAAATTTTCACTTGTAGAGGTAGATTCATCAGTTTAAAGGTTGTTTGAAACTGAATGAATCAGTTCCCTTGTTTCTAGAGGCATGCTGTTATGTTGCCTAGTTTCTAGTTCCCATTTTAGAATCAGTTGGATCAGCTCCTAAACATGTGTGCTCGACCCCTAGAGGCAAGGATGAGCTATGTTTGTCTATATTATGTTGTTTTTCAATCATTAGCATGGTTGGACTCTTGAGAAAGAAAGGAATTTCATTGTACACTCATATTTTCATTTTGGCTAAGGAATTGAGACCATGATTTGCAGCACGCTTTGGGATTCATGTGGCAATTTGTCTTGGTACAATGCTTTCTTTTTTAATTGTGAATTTTATTATGTGTTATTTATGCCATTCTCTATCTTGTTTCTTTTGAACTAAACAAACAAGAGTGTAAGTAGAATCCATTAAAATTGCAGTGCTCTACTTAAAGTTTGCTTTCGTTATTTGATGTTTTCAGTTGTTTGGGGAGGATCCATGATTTCTCTTGCTCTCTTCAACACCTCACCTGTCTATTCTTTCCATCTCATTCAATTTTAAGTGTCAAAAACAATTGCCTACCTTGCCCCATTGAGATCTCTGCAGGACTGAGCCTCAATCCCCGCACCCAAAATCTACCTTTCCATTTGAGCCAAAAAAATATTCATTTTATCAAATCAAACTCTCTTGCACATATACCTAGCCTAACATCAGGAGATATTTCAATCATCTCAAGCCCTCATTGATCATAATTTGCTGAGATTGACCTGGAGAGAGCCCTCTCCTGACCTAGTAGGGCTAGCTACCAGGCTGAGCGTGGTTTGATATTGGCCCTGGATCCTACCTTTTCAGCCTGAGGTAAATCTAGGCTCTAACATGTACCATGGCATGTGATACCATTAATTGCACAACACGTGGATGACGGGACGCGGCCAAAAACCGCTTTAACGTGCGTTAACATGTGGTTAAGTTACGACATTAGGAGGAGTGAATGCCGTTGGATCACTTGGCGGATGATCGGACGACAGGGATTAAACTGTGCGGCTTCGTCGGATGTGACAGGGAAATATTACGTTGGGGTGCAACGATCAACGGAAAAGGCAGATTATATATATATATGCGTAGAATATGTTATTGGAGGAGAAACACACACACACACACACACACACACACACACACATATACTTTAACACTATCCACGGCATAAACATACATCGGCGACCAAAACCTTACATACATGAGTTTAACACTATTGGAGGCAAAAATCAGACTTGAAAAATATATGCACAGGAGGCTGAAATAATGCCGATTGCGAGTGCGATAGGACGTAGTATGTCCGTTAAATGAAACAGTCTCGGTGGATGCCTGTTATCATTCAAAAAATGGACCTGGGTTACAATTTTTAACACATAGCGACCATAAAGCCAAGAAGTTGAATGGAAAGCCCACACAGAGGAAGTCACAACGATCAAGGAGGGAGGCCGAAAGATCAAGCGAGTCAGAGGAAACGATAGCGACTGAGGAGGAAGCCTAAGAGACGGTGTAAGCAGAAACGAATGGAAAAAGGCATGGGAATGTATAAGATAGTAAAAACAGAGAACCATTGGGGCTATTATGGTGGTGAAGGACCAGAGCATGAGGTAGAAGAAGCAGCGGAGGCTGTATAAGTAGCAGAGGCAAGAGAGTAGGAGTGAGAGAACCTCAACTAAATAGAGTGTAGCAACATACTAGTGTATACCAAGATTGGGTTGGAGCCTCAAAATTGAACAAGACTAAAGTCATTAGGGGTAGGTGCTCCTAAGTGCAGAACCACTACTAAATAGAGTTGGTGCTCTGGAGGTTGGAGCCTCACTAAAGTCCAAGTTGGAGCTTGGAAACTATTCACAATCAGATATATACTTATATTGTATTTATTTCATTGTACTCTCTTGAGTTTTAATAAAAGCATTTATTCCAGCTGCTAGTTTCTATGTTCTGCGTATACACATACATATCTATATATGCTTTTGGAAATCACTAGAATAAATATTGTAAGAAATACTAATTAACTGCCCCCCCCCGCTCAATATTTCCAACAATTGGTATCAGAGCTAGCTTCTTCATACTAGCCTAATAGTTTGAAGAAGGATTCGTAGCCATGATGAGATATCACGAAGCATCAAGAAGACATCCTTTGTTCGATGGCACT
Organism: Pinus tabuliformis; assembly: GCA_031772625.1. NCBI lineage: Eukaryota > Viridiplantae > Streptophyta > Pinopsida > Pinales > Pinaceae > Pinus > Pinus tabuliformis. The sequence continues at coordinate 885,737,810 of CM062813.1, forward strand.
AACTTTGGTTTCTGGAAGAAAAGAACGACCTACTACTTAATGTCCCTTGGACCTGAAGTTTGGCATTTTGTTCAAAATGAATACAAAACGACTACCAGTCTTCCAATAGACCAAGATGAGAGGAAAGCCTACATTGCAAGTGCAAAGGCCATGAAATCCATCACTAATGGAATCATTGATTCTGAGTTTACAAAAATCATGCACTGTACATCTGCCAAAGAAATGTGGGAGAAGCTAGTTGGCTTGTATGATGGAGACTCAAAAGAAAAAAAGGCAAAGCTTCAAACTCACAGAAGACAATTTTAAAGTTTGAGGATGGAAGATGAAGAAGACATTGCAGCATATCTCCTCCGAGTAGCTGAAGTGGTAAATTCCCTGAAAGGATTGGACGAAAAAATTGAATAAAGTACCATTGTTCAAAAAGTGTTAAGGTCTCTTCCACACAGATTTGACTCCAAAATAAGCACTATAGAAGAAGCAAAGGATATAGATACCCTCAAAATGGATGAACTCCATGGAATTTTCACTGCCTATGAAATGAGGAAAGGTGGCCCAAGCTCCAAAGATGTAGCATTCAAGGCCTCAAAGTCAACGAAGGGGAAAGAAAGGAATGACTGTAGTGATGAGTCAGATGTGGAATCCGAATTGGCTCAATTTGTACGAAAGATGAAGAGAGGATCTAAGCTTAAAGGCAAGTATCATCTTATCTGTTTTAAATGTGGTAAAATAGGTCATTATGCAGCAAAATGTCCTCATAAACATGACAGTGATGATGAAGGAAATTCTAAAAGAATGGCACATAAAAAGAAAGGGTTCAATAAGAAAAACTTCTTCTCCAAGCAAGATGAGTCTGATGAGGATGAGTTTATGGTCATCAAAAAGAAATCAGATGAGGAAAGTGATCATGATGAAAGCCAAGAAGCATTATTCATGGCACTCACAGATGATGATGACTCAGGGCTGGAAGGAAATGTAGATGAACTGTTAATAAGTGCCATTGAAGAAAATGAGAAACTATGGAACAAAATCATTTCTCTCAAAGTGGAAAATGAGGAAATAAGAAGGAGAGAAGATCTCTTGGAAGCAAAGCTTAAAGAAAAGGAAGAGACTTGTGAAGAACGCGAGGCTGAAATAGTGTCTCTGAGAAAGGAGTTGGAGCAAATTAAAAAGGGCTGTAAAAGCTCCCAAATACTTGAGACTATTCTTAAAAATCAAAAACCTCAACATGACAAGTCTGGAATAGGTTTCAAAGGAGAATCCTCAAGCACTAAGAATAGTGTGAAAAGCTATGCCGATGCACTTTCCTGCAATCCAAAAGATGAAAGAATATGTTATCAAAAGTGCATCCCAAACCCCAAGAATGAAGAGAGAGTTGCTCCAAAGAAGAATGTGGAGTCAAATCATGGACACTACAGCAAATACAAACCTGTATTTCACCAAAGGCCCATCGTAAATCCAAAGAATGAGGGAGGAGTAATTCCTAGGATGGACATTGACTCAAATCGTGGTTGCTTCAACAAGTACAAAACCATCTTTCTTGGACACTGCTTTCACTGTAAAAACTTCGGTCATCAAGCCAGACATTGTATGGCTCGCAGAAGTGAAAAGAAAAATCTAAAGGACCAAATAATCAAATCATATGGCCCCAAAAGGCAGGGACAAATCAAAATTTTTAATTCATTTGATCCCTTAACCAAATTTGATCTGATTTGCTCTTTCTACTACAATAATGGACACTATGAACAAGACTGCCCACTCAAAGGAAGAAATATGAGTAGCAAGAACTCCAGCATGGACAAATGCGGCCTAGCTCCATATGCTCAAAATAATGAAAACTAGTGGTTTGTAGATAGTGGGTGCTCCAGACACATGATAGGAGACAGAAGGAACTTTGTCTTACTGAGTAAAAAGGAAGGGAATGTGTCCTTTGGAAGTGGATCAGGTAGAATTGTAGGAAAAGGAACAGTTACTCTAATCAATGGAAAAGGAAAAGCTTAAGATGCTCTGCTAGTTGATGGGCTCAAACACAACCTCCTGAGTGTCAGCAAATCTGTGATCAAGGACATAAGGTCGTTTTCAGCACCAAAGACTGTGAAATAAGGAAATCTGCCTCAGGGAAACTTGTGGCAAAAGGGGTGAGAACATTAGACAACATTTACATTTTGAACAAGATTCAAGAAAATAAATGCCACTTAAGTCAGACAGATGAGAGTTGGTTGTGGCACAAGCAACTTTGACATACAAGCTTTGAAAATTTGATCAATATTAGCAAGATCAAAGCTGTACGAGACATCCCAAGGCTGTCCATACCAAATCAAGAAGTGTGTGGTCCATGCCAACATGGAAAACAGACTAGAACCAACCACAAGACAAAGGAGCTCTATACATCAAAGCCCTTGGAGATCATCCATGCTGATGTGCGTGGGCCAACTAGAAATCAAGCACTCCAAGGAGAAAGGTACTTTGTGTTATTTGTTGATGATTATACTAAAATGATGTGGATATATTTCATAAAGTATAAATTTGAAACTTTTGAGTGTTTTAAGAATCTAAAAGCCCTTGTAGAAAATGAAAAAAATTCGAAAACTAAGTGCCTCAGAACAGACAGAGGAGGAGAATTCACATCAAATGAGTTTAGTGAGTTCTGTAATATTCATGGAATTAAAAGAGAATTCTCGACTTCCAGAACACCTCAGTAAAATGGGGTAGTTGAAAGAAGAAACTGAACAGTCCAAGGAATTGCAAGAACCATGCTATTAGCAGCAGACTTACAACCTAAATTTTGGAGAGAAGTAGTAGGGACAGCTGTCTATACACTGAATCGAACTCAATTAGGACCAAATTGTGAAAAAACGCCTTATGAGCTATGGAAAGGAAGACCTACTTCAGTGAAGTTATTCAAGATCTTTGGAAGCAAGTGCTTCATAAAAATAAGTGATGGCTCACCCGGAAAGTTTGATTCTCGGGTTGATGAAGGGATATTTCTTGGATACTCTACACGGAGCAAGGCTTACAAGTGCTACAATTATCGACTTAAGAAAATAGTGGAAAGCATTGATGTAAAGGTTGATGAAGATCTTCTAGAAAAGGAAAATGAAGAACATGAAGATGACTATCTCATTGAAGAAGAAGAACCTAAAGAGAAAGAAATAGAAGAGGAAGAAGAAGAAGAAGAAGAGGAAGGAGAACAACCTAATGCCCCTTCAAAGATGAAATATGTCCAAAGACATCATCCAGAAGAGCAGATCACTAGGGATAGAGATGAAGGTGTGCAGACTCAAAGAAGGATAACAATCATACCCAAGAGAAAAGTCATTTCCCTCCTATCTATGATAGAACTAGAAACATTTGCAGAAGCAAGTAAGGATCCTCATTGGGTAAAAGCCATGGAAGAAGAAATGTCCCAAATTGAGAGGAACAAGATATGGGAGCTAGTACCTCATCCAAAGGACAAAAACATAATAGGAACCAAATGGGTGTTCAAAAATAAAATGAATGAGGAAGGACAGGTTATTAGAAACAAGGCAAGACTTGTCTGCAAAGGCTATTCACAAATTGAAGGAGTTGAATTTGAAGAGACATTTGCACCAGTGGCCCGTATGGAATTTATTAGGATGTTCTTGGCATTTGCTTGCTCAAGAGGATTCAAAATTTATCAAATGGACATGAAATCAGCATTTCTAAATGGGGAACTCAAGGAGGAAGTCTACATGGAGCAGCCAGAAGGTTTTGATCTAACAGTAGGAAAGGACTTAGTTTGTAAGTTGAAAAAGGATTTATATGGGTTGAAACAAGCTCCTAGAGCTTGGTATGCAAGATTGGATTACTATTTACAACAACAAGGCTTCAAAAAGGGAGTGGATGGAAGTAATCTATACATAAAGATAGATGAAGGTAAGTTACTAGTTGCTCTTGTTTATGTCGATGATATGATTTTTGCTAGTAATAATGATGAAATGAGCCATGAATTTTCTCAAAGCATGTCAAAAGAGTTTGAGATGTCAATGATAGGAGAGCTATCCCACTTCCTTGGACTTCAAATATCTCAAACCAGAGCAGGATTGTGTATATCTCAAACCAAATATCTAAAAGACATGCTCAAAAAATATGGAATGGAGGAATGTGCACCCATGAGCACACCTATGACCATAAATTGAAAACTGAGCAAAGATGATGACTCCCCTCTAGTAGATGCAACTCAATACAGGTCAATGATTGGAGTCCTTCTATAATGCAAGTAGTAGGAATGGTGGGAAGATTTTAGTCTTCTCCCAAACAATCCCATTTATTAGCTGTAAAAAGAATTCTCAGATATCTGAAGGGAACTTCTGATTTCGGTCTTTGGTACCCAAAGAACTCAACACTGACTATAACTGCATACACTGATGCTAATTGGGCTGGAAGTATATATGATCAGAAAAGTACTAGTGGAAATGCATTTTTCCTAGGAGATTGTTTGGTACCTTGGCTCAGTGAAAAATAGTCATCCATATCATTATCCAAAGCCGAAGCTGAGTATATTGCTGCAACCGACTGTTGTTATCAGGTACTATGGATGAAGGAAGCTTTAAAATATCTCGACATATGTATAGATCAACCAATTACCGTTTATTGTGACAACACAAGTGCTATTAATCTTAGCAAAAATCCAGTGATGCACTCAAGAACCAAACACATACCAATAAAGTATCATTTCCTCCGTGAGCAAGTAGTTGAACAAAACATTGTCCTAGAATATATCAGTGGAGTAGATAGCTCATATTTTCACAAAACCTCTCCCTCGAGAAGCATTCGAACATCTGCGTCAAAAGATGGGGGTTATTTCTTTATCATCACTCAAGTTCATTCATAAAGATGTAGCAGGACAGGGGGAGTAGTTTGACAGGGGGAGTCCATATGCATTCCTTTGCCATTGATGTCAAAGGGGGAGAAAGTAGAAGAATATTTCCATCAATAACAAAGGGGGAGATTGTTGGACACAGATTGTCATTGATGTCAATATGGCAATATTCGAGGAGCAGACAGAACGGAGCCAAGAGGAGTAGACAGAGCCAAAGAAGAGGAGCATAAAGAGCCATCGGAGCAGATGGAGACGAGAGGAGAAAATATGCGCAGATAATGCTATTGGGAGCCATTGGGATCCATATAGGCCACAAAAGAGTTGGATGCTAACGATTACACTATCGAAAGCTTATCGGGCCTGTAAAGCCCATATATGTGTTTAATATATTATTGGAGCAGAAACCATATAAATATGCATTAACGTAAATGGAGGCAGAATACTATGAATCCCCGGCAAATACACTATCAGAGTTGCGCAGATGAACGACAGATACAACACAATGGGCAGATCAAATGGTCGCGGGTGATAAAGATGCACGGGAGATAACGAGCAGGGACGATGGTAAGTAGTATTCCCTGCACCGCCTTCGGAGGTGGACAGTAAACATACCATGGTGTGCGATAGCATTCATTACATGACACGTGGATGACAGGACACAGCCAAAAACTGCTTTATCGCGTGTTAACATGCGGTTAAGTTACGTCATTAGGAGGAGCAAATTCCGTTGGATCGCTTGGTGGATGATCGGACGACAGGGCTTAAACCGTGTGACTTCATCAGATGTGACACAGAAATATTACGTCGGGGTGCAGTGATCAATAAAAAAGGCAGATTTTATATATTTATGCGTAGAATACGTTATAGGAGGAGAAACAGACACACACACACATACACACACAAACACACACACACACACACACACATATATATATATACTTTAACACTATCCATGACATAAACATACATCGGTAGCCAAAACCTTACATACATGCATTGAACACTATCGGAGGCAAAAAATGGACTTGAAAAATATATGCAGAGGAGGCTGAAATAATGCCGATTGCGACTGCGATAGGACGTAGCATGTTCGTTAAACAAAACAGTCTTGGTGGATGCCTGTTATCATTGAAAAATGGGCCTGGGTTACAGTTTTTAACACATAGTGACAGTAAAGCCAAGAAGTTGAATGGAAAGACAGCATAGAGGAAGTCACAGCGATCAAGGAGGGAAGTTGAAAGATCAAGCAAGTCAGAGGAAATGACATCGACTGAGGAGGAAGCCTAAGAGATGGTGTAAGTGGAAACGAATGGACAAAGGCATGGGAATGTATAAAACAGTAAAAAAAGAGAACTGTTGGGGCTATTATGGTGGTGAAGGACCAGAGCGTGAGGTAGCAGAAGCAGTGGAGGGTGTAGAAGTAGCAGAGGCAGGAGAGTAGGAGTGAGAGAACCTCAGCTGAATAGAGTGCAGCAGCATACTAGTGTATACCAAGATTGGGTTGGAGCCCAAGAGGTTGGAGCCTCAGAACTGAATAGGACTAAAGTCATTAGGGGTAGGTGCTCCTAAGTGCAGAACCACTGCTAAACAGAGTTGGTGCTCTGGAGGTTGGAGCCTCACTAAAGTCCAAGTTAGAGCTTGGGAACTATTCATAGTCAGATATATACTCATATTGTATTTATTTCATTGTACTATCTTGAGTTTTAATAAAAGCATTTATTCCAGCTGTTGGTTTTTGTGTTCTGCGTATACACATACATATCTATATATGCTTTTGGCGATCACTAGAATAAATATTGTAAGAAATATTGATTCACCCACGCCCCCCCTCTCAGTATTTCCAAAATAATTGATGGCTAGACATGTTGGTTAGTCATCAATTACATTTTATATTGCATTCTTCAGTTTTCTCGGTCGACAACACATTGTCATCGACGAGCATCCATATGTAGGGATGGATTTTCGTGGAGATCCAGATTTGAGTTTACTAGTGGGCGCTCAATGGGGTGCTATAGGTAAACCGTTTTGGACCAAATATTTTTTGATTTTTAAGTTTCTACATGTTTTTGTGTTTGACGTTTCCAAGACTAAACTAAAATCGTCCTCATTCATACAGATGTTGGTACTATTCAACCTATGAGACGCCAACAAGAGGCAGGTGGACTAGCGCAGAGAAATGTTGGGAGGGCAGTTCTCCAGGATTTCTATTTGATTGAGACACTAGTAGAGTTGCAGGATCATGTAGAGGGATTAATCCTTGGTATTCCAGATATCTGGATCAAGGTGTTACCTATGACGCTGCAGTGCCATACTATTGGTGTTCCTGGCCGTTGGATGCGGCTATTGTGCATGATAGCTCAGGTTGTGACCTGTTATCATGAGCATCACTAGGTCTACTTAGGATGATTTTTGTATGCATTTTGAGTTTTTAGGTTAGATGACCAAACATTTTTTAGACACAAGTTTTGTAAAAAGTTTAAAACATCTATTTATTTTTAATTTCAGAGTTTTTATATATGGTTATGTGCAATCCTATTCAACTAATGAAGTGAATTGAAAATTTACTTTTACATGTGTCACAAATGTCTATTTAACACATAGTGTGCTAATGAATTGGTTACAGTGTTAAAGTTTTTGGAAATATATTGATATTGAATGTACTCAAAATGTATTTCCAAAAGACGAAATATAAGGAACATATGAAGAATCATTGGGTTTTTGGACGGAATAAACTTTTTTAGTTACAATACGATGAGTTGTGAGTCCAGCTTAATGATGATTCGACAAATGCCAAGTGAAATGGCATCAGACAGAAGTTCGATCAACATGCTATACTCAGCGATATTTTTTGTAGAACAGTCAATAAAAATTCCTTGAAAACTCATTAACTCACCACTTGGAGTGAAAATGGCCCATGCTGTACAAGATAGGTTCTGCGTATTACAACTAGCACCATCGACGTAACCAACAAATGGTTCCAAAGATTTCGACATCTGCAACAAATGCAAAGAGGATTACTTAACCACATAAAAACTCTAAAACACACATTGACACACACACATGCAATTAAAGCATATATACAATAATTTTACTACAATCAATTAAGCATAGTAACGTTTGAGATACAACCCGTTTTGGGGCTGCGACAATGGAATTCCATGATAATCCACCAACTCGTAGGCACCCTTTTCCAAAACACACTTGACAATATAAGGGCCCATCCATAGTGGTTTAAATTTCCCTGCTCCTAGTTTATCAACTTCCTGATCATAAAGCAAGACTAAGTCTCCTTCTGAGAAAATGCGAGGCTAGACATTTCGGTCATATTGCACCTTGATTCGTTTCTTATGTGCTTCGTTAGCCAATGCGGCTTCACGGCGAGTTTCATCCAGATGGATGAGTTCTAAGAAACACACTTCTTCATCAGAAATGTCAGGTAACAGGTCAATTGTGAGTTTAAGAGATGAAATTTCACATTGTATCGGCAAGATTGCCACCAGACCATACACCAATTGAAAGGGTGCGAATCCATTTTGTTATAGACATTTTTGTGCCTTACAGCATGAAGCATGAAATGTCAATAATCTAAGGGATCCAAAGTCCCTAAACATGTTGTTCCTACCCCTAGAGGAACAAGGTCAGCAAACCACAGCACTAAATATCAGTTCTCCACCTGAAAACACTCAAAAACAGGCTAATTCTGGATCATGTCATCTGCTCCACTAAGCATCTGAGCTGAATGTCAACTGCTCCACTGTGTACCTACGCTGAATGTCAACTGCAAAGAAGGCTACCTGCACTGGGCGAGTTTGGCCAAGTGGCACAGTCATTCCTCAAGGTGTTAATGCCCAGGAAGCTTCCAAAATGACACTTGGATCAGGGAATTCGACTGGTGATGAGTAAGAGGGTCTAGATCTCCAAGTGGACTCAAGAACTGAAGAATAACTGAAGTGGGAGAGGACACTAGTCAGCTTCATGCCAGCTACAAGCTGACTCATCCTTTCTCCAAAACTCCTATATATAGAGCTCTCTCATGAGGTCTAAGGAGGCTGGAATCTTGTGAATGTAAGGAAGTGCTGTTGGTTTGAGTATAGAACTATTGGGTGATTTTCTTGAAGGAGGTGAAGAGGAGATTTCTTTCTGCTGGGAGGTGATGCAGGATTGGGCCTTTTATGGTTGTATTACTTCCTGAACTTTACTTCTTCCATTAATAAAGCATTTGAGGTTCTTCTATATGCATGTGTCTCAATGGTGTATTGCTATACTTGTGTATTTGATTTATTCTAATCCTTGAATCAATTATGAATGTATGCTTCTTGTAGTTTCCCTCTCTTGCCATTTTGCAGGATCTTGGTGTAGCTGGGCCAGTGAAAGAGCAAGGAGCTGGGAGCAAGCAGCAAAGAGAGAAGATTGGATCAATCATTAGCGGAAGACAACGGTTAGTGGATCTCTTTCTCCCCTCTCTTACATCTCATAAAGAAGTAATCTCGAATAGCTTTCCTTTGATTGTTGCTGAGGTACTATCACCCTTAGAGTGGGATAGGGTCATTCCGTATTGGATACTTTTCCCAACAACAAATTGGCGACTCCGCTGGGGAGCGTATCTTGTTGGTTGTTTATGTTTTTTCTATTCATTTCATAAACACAGGGAGTACCAAATCGAACTGCATTTGGATCTTTCAAATGCAAAGTAGAGGGCAGCTACTCTAGCTCAGTTTCTGGGCAAGTTTATGATTTGAAGAGCTGATCCACAAGGACTCTAAATAGCTCTTAGTGATAGCTTTTCATCCTCCTTTTCATCCCTTAGTGTGTACTTGACTGATAGCTTCTGATTTGGCCAAAAACTGTGGATTTTTGAGCAATCTGTGACCCGAAAACTGAGAAAAACGAAAGTTTGTCTCTTCAGTGCAGGCACGGTGAAGGCAGTCTGCATTTCAGCGCAGTTCCCGAAGGGGCTACCTGCGCTGAAGGTCAAACTGCCAGTGTACTACCTGCGCTGAACCAGTTTTGCCTAGTGCTACTGGGGTTCCCTCCTGTTTATTGCCCTGTTTTCATCCTTGTTTTTGCAGCCAGTTACCAGTCAATGTACCTATCTGAAACCAACTTTCCTTGCCACTATTCCGCCTTGGTTGTATAAAGAAACTGTGTTTGTTCTTTGTGTATTTCTTATATCATTTACAGTTTCCCATAACGAAAGTGAACTAGTCTTGCTGTGGCCTCTTAGATCTAGACCTGTGATAAGTGTCATTTTGATCTTAAGAGTTAGTTTGTTTGTTGTTCATAGCTGATTGAGCTTTTGCTTTCGTCATATGGTTTGAATTTATATATTTCTAGTGTTGAAACAAGTAAATCTTAAGGTGTCTTTTGATTTTGGACAAGCTTGTTTGCTTTCACTTGAAATTGAATTCGAAGTTATACAACAGCTTTCTTTTTGTATTGCACCAACATTAAGAAAGAGAAAAGAAATACCTGCATTGTGCATGTGCATTTTGACAGTTTGCATGTTGATTTAGGGAAAAAGTGCATTAGTGTGTGCTCTATGATCTGTGCGAAAAGATGATGTCTTTCTTTTCCCTCAGTAGTTAAGATTTTCAAAGTTGAAAGATTGAAAAGCTTGCTTATCATCTTAGACTGCATTTAGGAGTGTTACTATACATCTCGTGGTGATCCATAAAGGCAAACTGCTAAACAAGATCAACCTTAAAAAAAATTGAATTTACATAACAACGCATTGAAACATAACGCAAACACATAGAGGTCTAAGCTAGAGACGTGTTCCGGCGTCGTTAAACGTGATATCTTAGCGTTGAGTGGTTGGGTGATTCCCCCACGGTGAAGCGATAAGTATCAATATGGACTTGTGCTCCCACGTACCGTCGCGTATATATTGGGAGACCCCTATAGGAACAAAGCCTTTATCCATAGGAAGCCGTGTCGGCCGCCCTACTGATCGCAATGCAGTGAACACAACATTCACGAAGATCGACCACCCGTACCGTAAAACGTATTCTGTGGTTTTGCGAAAGGTTTGGCACACCCTCTGCCTAGATCTCCAAAGCAGTTTCTTTTGGCCTTTTTCAAACTCTATAACTAAAAAAGTCCATCCGAGCATTTGTCACTTCGGGCTCGTTAAAACATCGAAGGAGACTAGAGTCATCTTTAGCTTTTTCTCGACTCTTAAAAAGTGAAAAAGCAAGTTGTGTCTAAAGCGTCGTTATAAAATTTATTTTAAACGGAACATAATCACCTCCTATTCCTGCGTTGATCTGTAGGTTGAGAACATGGAACGCCCCAACCAAGGAATTCCACATGATGGAAATCCTAGTCCTTTCTCCTCTTGGGGAGAAGTTGGTGCGCCCCACATGGCCACATTGTCGCTTCCAGGACTGGCAATTGGCCTGCCTATTTGGCTATTCTCAACCAATGTAGTTCAGAACACCATGGTTCCTGAACAGTCGAGTCAACAGTTAGATCAGTCTAGGGCTGCCCACCAGCCTTCAACTTCCTATAACTCTTCCTCCAATCCTTCTTCTTTGCAAGGTAGAGCCGGCAAAAGCCAAGCTCCCATGGAGAAGAAGGAGAAGAAGAAGAGAGAGAAGAAGAAGAAGGAGCCTAAGGCGACTGGGGGCAAGCAAAAGACATCTGACAAAAATCCACACACAGCACAGACCGGGCCTAAATCGCCATGTGTCATATGTAGAGGAGACCACTTCCATAGAGATTGTCCCTGTATTCCCCGGATACTAAGGGACTGGTCCCCTCGTTTGCACAGTTCGGGAGCATCAACCTCTGATAGCCATGTTGAATGCTTACCGTCAACCAGCGAAAGTGAAGGTTCAAGACAAAGAGGGGGAGCAAGATCCCCCTGCAGACTGTGTGAAGGCAATCACGCCATCCACCGTTGTCCCTTCTTAGACGAAGCGAAGAGAGTTTTGGAAGATCGTCCGGTTTCACCATTGGGACTTCCTCCTGGATACAAAAAACTCATGCCAAGTCCTTCGTTGGTTGAAAATACAGCTGGCCCGCTCAAGTGGTCAGCTGAAGCGTCAGTCATTGAGAATGAACATACTGAATCCAGACCGGACGAAAGTCCAAAGGTCGAAGCGGCAGTTGACCCGGTTCTTCCTTCAGAGGTTTCACCCTCAAATGACACCTTCACTGAAGATTCATCTTCAAATGACACCCTCACTGAAGAGAATAAGGATGACACCATCCATATTCTTTTCATCAACACCGACTCCGATGAGCATCAGGGCAATGCACCCATTCCTTTATCGCAGGAAGGAACATCGTCAGGGTCATATCCGGCTGTGTATTCGGTCCCACCACCAAGCAACCTTGTTGTATCCTTTGATTGGAATCAACTAGGCAGACCCCGGTTACCAGCTAGTATACCATTCAGAATCATAGTCCAAATATACAGAATGGTAATGGCCGGAACTATCATTGATGAGGGGGCATCTGTGAGTATCCTTTCCTCTATTGCTTGGAAAGCACTGGGTTCCCCAGAGCTTTTGCCTGAGATAAGAAATCTCTCGGGTTTTGATAAAGGAACCAGTCGACCATTAGGGATCCTCCCCAATGTGCCTGTTACATTGAAAGGGAAGACCGTTCAAATGAACGTGATGGTCATTCAAGGACCCTTGGATTATAACCTACTCCTTGGACGAGACTATATATATTGCATGGGAGCTGTAGTCTCCTCACTCTTTAGAGTAATGTGTTTTCCACACGAAGGAAGAATGGTCAAGCTCGTAGAGCAACTTTCATTTCCGGGATCACGCATCGCAAATAGTCACATACCAACCCTGAATGGTCTATTCAATCAAGAAATGTCTCCACCCCCAGTCCTCCTTCCCGATGAGTGCGAGTGATTCGGAAAGATGGGACTGGAACCCAGGGGGCATGCATCCTGGTCTGCTTCGGGCAGAGGAAACCTTGGGTATAAAGCAAAATTTCCGCGAAAGAATATGACTAGTCCGTACCCCGTCCGTGGATGGAAGAGGGGTTGTTCTAGAATAGGATTCTTTTGTTAAGGTTACTTGTTTGACAAAGGTCATTCACCATTGTCTACTTCGGTAGACAGTGCCAAGGAGATGTTTTCGTTTGATGGTGTTAACAAAACAATCTTTGGGTAACCAGAAAGAGGCAAGCCTCACCCTTTAAAACAAATGTTTTGACGGATAAGTAGGGGCAGCCTTGAAATTTTACTTTATACCTGGGGGCATGCAACCTTTTGGAGTGCAAGCAAGGGACGACTATTTATTTTTTAAATTTTTAGGTCCTCCCTTTAAACCTGTAGGTCTAACCCTTTAAACTCATAGGATTAGCCGTTTCCGAACTTGCATAAAGAAAGGATGAGAAGGAGCATAGCTTCGTGGGATAAAGCTCCATAAAAAATAGCTATCTCACAGGAGACATTCTTATCTTATGACTGGTATATCGAGCAGTTTTACCGTGGAATTTATGCTCGTTAAAAAATAGAAAAGCGAGATCCGAGCAGTTCTAGTACATAGTTCATGCTCGTTAAAAAATAAACATAAGATTGAGCATTCAAGCTCATTAAAAAATGAACATACCTCGGTAAATAATCTCTGTGATCGTAAATTTATTAGCCATAAAAAGCCTTAGTCGTGTTTGCACCTACCACCTCCATTCCATTTGGCCAATCGTTCACCTCCATATGATTGTTTACCTATTTTGAGGAATAGCTGCGAAGAGTGATTTCACTTAGCCATCCTTGTGACACTGCCGTGATTGGAAAATTCCAACCTATACCTGGAATCTGCTGCTATCCCTGTTTATCGCTCGTTCCTCAAAAGACGAGTCTTCTTTGAGCTCTTTTCATCTGACTCGTAAAATATGAAAAGTTTGCCGAGTTTTGGCCTTCCAGCTCGTTAAAGTGACCGGAAGAGCTATCCCTCCTCTAGATTTTAATCTTTTTGGACCTGAGGGATTATTACACAAAAAAGTCGAGCGCTTGTTTTATTCGGCTCGTTAAAGTTATCGAAAAATCATCCCTTCTGTATTGTTTTATACTTTTTCGGACTTAAGGGATTAGATGACGAAAAAGGAATTTTGGAGTTAACTTTCTGTACCTTTTCAGACTCTCTAAAAATGAAAAGGACTGAGTTTTCCTTGTCGTTAGACTCGTTAAAATGATTAACTAGCGACAAACTTGTCTTTAGACGAGAACGAGTTTCCCTATCGCTAGGCTCGTTAAAACATAGCGATGGGCTTGCTCGAAGGGCAGGTTATAGAACAAGCATATGTTATCCTCCTCAAGCTTGACAAAAATAAAGAGGTACTGGTCAGAAATGACTGGGGAAAAAATTGGGAGAACCTCAAAGCTTTAATGGTAGCAAGTCGCTCTTGAACATGACACTTTTCTTCCGTATCACATCGGGTTGGGTTGTTTCATTCACCGGTCTCATCACCATGGTCTTCGCCAAACCATCCACATTTGGGGTAATGTTACCGATCCATCGCATCAGTGTCGTTATATGTTCAAGGGATGTTGTTCAGAAAGAGTCAACCGTGTCCCATCCACTGCCATACATTATCCTTCATCCACCCATGATCGCCACCCTGAATCATATTTCACAGATTTTTTTCACCTCCACTAAAATCATTAGCTCCGTTCCGTGTCACTGATGTGGGATTCATTAAGGCCCTCCTTTGACGGATCGCTTCTTGTCGACTTCAGCTCATTATCCAAGAAGTTGATCTAGGAACACCCCCCTCAGTACTTTGAAGCTTGCATGCCTCAATGGCAAGTTTCTCACTTCCGGCAACAGGTATACATCAATGACCTTCGACCAGAAGATTTTGCGTGGTGTTCGACGCCAAGTCCCATATTCACACCACGTGAATTGTACTGCAGTACCTTGAGGGTCATTATCATTATCGGTGATTCCTCTCGTGCTTGTTAACGGTTTACATTATTGACCGATAATCAAGCGATGTCTTTCCATGTTCGACTTCAGCGCAATTCTCACATGGATCGACTTATACTTAGAGTGAAGATCAAACGAGTTTGAAGACCCCGGATCTAGTTTCATCCATCCGGGCTGCGATATATATTCAGGAAATATAAAGACATTTGACATGTACATCATTGCAGCAGATGATCATCCTACTCAAAGGATGATAATTTCAGCAGAGAATTATCAGTCTACCATCAGACGATCGTCTGTTATATGTACCAAAATGAATTTATAAAGCTGAGCATGGGAATGCCCGCCTCAGCTAGATCATGAAAGCAGAATGAAAAATAATGTATTGTATTGTATTTTGTTACAGGTCACCTCTCAGCGATTGAATGAACTTCGGATCCTCCTGATAAAGCATTTCACCCGATAAACGACCTCATACTTTAGGGGGCAACTGTTATAGACATTTTTGTGCCTTACAGCATGAAGCATGAAATGTCAATAATCTAAGGGATCCAAAGTCCCTAAACATGTTGTTCCTACCCCTAGAGGAACAAGGTCAGCAAACCACAGCACCAAATATCAGTTCTCCACCTGAAAACACTCAAAAACAGGCTAATTCTGGATCATATCAGCTGCTCCAATGAGCATCTGCGCTGAATGTCAACTGCTCCACTGTGTACCTCCGCTGAATGTCAACTGCAAAGAAGGCTACCTGCGCTGGGCGAGTTTGGCCAAGTGGCACAGTCATTCCTCAAGGTGTCAATGCCCAGGAAGCTTCCAAAATGACACTTGGATCAGGGAATTCGACTGGTGATGAGTAAGAGGGTCTAGATCTCCAAGTGGAAGCAAGAACCTCCAAGTGGACTCAAGAACTGAAGAATAACTGAAGTGGGAGAGGACACTAGTCAGCTTCATGCCAGCTACAAGCTGACTCATCCTTTCTCCAAAACTCCTATATATAGAGCTCTCTCATGAGGTCTAAGGAGGCTGGAATCTTGTGAATGTAAGGAAGTGCTGTTGGTTTGAGTATAGAACTATTGGGTGATTTGCTTGAAGGAGGTGAAAAGGATATTTCTTTCTGCTGGGAGGTGATGCTGGATTGGGCCTTTTATGGTTGTATTACTTCCTGAACTTTACTTCTTCCATTAATAAAGCATTTGAGGTTCTTCTATATGCATGTGTCTCAATGGTGTATTGCTATACTTGTGTATTTGATTTATTCTAATCCTTGAATCAATTATAAATGTATGATTCTTGTAGTTTCCCTCTCTTGCCATTTTGCAGGATCTTGGTGTAGCTGGGCCAGTGAAAGAGCAAGGAGCTGGGAGCAAGCAGCAAAGAGAGAAGATTGGATCAATCATTAGCGGAAGACAATGGTTAGTGGATCTCTTTCTCCCCTCTCTTACATCTCATAAAGAAGTAATCTCGAATAGCTTTGCTTTGATTGTTGCTGAGGTACTATCACCCTTAGAGTGGGATAGGGTCATTCCGTATTGGATACTTTTCCCAACAACACATTTACATTCCTAACTGAGGTTCAATATGCCCACAAAGCAGAGTACAGGATTAAATGCTAGTTTCGTTTATGAACCCCTATCATTCTTTCAAGAATTCACTTCAGGACTTTATTGATGGCCTCAACTTTTCCATTAGCTTGTGGATAATAAGGAGTAGAACTATCATGTGAAAGTCCTAACTTGGTAGTTAACTCAGTCATCATGTGATTGCGAGAACATGACCCATGATCTATAACTATAGTCTGTGGTACACCAAACCGGGCAACCATATGGTTGAAATAGAAAAGTGCATTCATCTTGCCATTGTTGTTTAATGTAGGCATCAACTCGGCCCATTTGTAAAATAGTCAACGACGACTATAATGTACCCATGCCCCTCAGCCGAGGTGGGGTTACATGTCATGAAGTCAATGCTCCATTTCGCAAATGGTCCAACAACGACGACATGATGCAATGGTGTAGGTGGTAATATGGCTTTACGATCATATATCTGGCATGCATGATAGCTTCTGAAAGCAATAATGCAATCTATGAATATGGTAGGCCAGAAGTAACCAGCACGGAGAACACTTTGTGCGGTAGCATAACTAGTTAAGTGTCCACCACAAGCACTTGAATGGAAATCATTCAAAACTTTCTCAGCTTCCTCATGAGTGAGGAACCTCCGTAAAATCGTATTGATATGACGATGGTAAAGAGTATCACCAATGACCATATAATCTTTGGCTTGGTATTAGATACATTGTTGTTGCGAGTGAGAGGTATCAGGCCAAAAAGTTTGGGTCCGAAGATAAATCAATATATCTCCATACCACGGGTCAGATGACGCAATCAGAAACAGAGACTCATCCAAAATTGATGGTTCTAATGTTGAATCAATGGTATTCTAGGGAAGGTCATAAATAGGCTCGACGAAAACTAGAGATTTCTTTTATTTGGATTTGATGAATTCCAAATCAAATTCCAGCAAAATGATGATCCATTTTGAGTATTTCCCCCCAGCAATTGACATGACAAAATATATGTCATAGAGTTGCAATCTGAAATGATAGTGGTCTTTCGGAGTAGGATATAGTGGCGAAATCTTTGTACATCTTGAACGGAAGCCAGAGCTACATTTTTTATGTAGGAGTACTTAACTTCTGTATCATTGAGATTGTGGCTCAAATAATATATGGGATGTTCAATCCCATCTTCTTCTTGGACTAAAACCATTCCAATGGTTATATCTGCAATGGAGAGATACAGGAAGTAGTTGTTTTGATAATTCGGGGAATACATTAATGAGGCTCTAATCAAGGTATCTTTAAGAGCATCAAAGGAAGATTGCGCAACCTGATCCCAATGGAAGGGTATCTGCTTTTTCAAAATACAAGTAGATCTTCTAGCCATTTCAGCATAATTGGGAATGAACATCCTCAGAAAGTTAGCCTTCCCTTGGAGTCTATGTAATTGTAGTAGATTGGAAGGTGGAGGAAAGTCAAGAATTACCTGAACCTTAAGTGGATCGAGTCGAATTCCTTCCTTAGACACTACGAAACCAAGAAAACAACAAAAACCAACACAAAACACACATTTGTGTGGATTGAGTCGTATTTTGTAGTGTCGGCATGTAAAAATATAGCTCTCAAATGCTACGGGTGATCAGTCCTCTTTCGTGGATGAGTAGGTAAATCATCAAGGTATGGTTGAACAATATGCTTGATGTCATGGAAGGCATAGTTCACTGCCCTCTGAAAAGTTTCCCCTGCGTTCTTCAAACCAAAAGGGAGTTTCCTGTAAGCGAATGTGCCCCATGGAAAAATAAAAGAAGTTTTAGATTGGTCCTCTAGGTGGATATTGATTTGATTATAGCCAGAAAATCCATCCATAAATGAAAATATTTCACATTCCACATATTCATCAATAATGTGGTTGATAAAGGGAGTGGGATAATTGTCTTTTGGACAAGCCTGATTAACATCCCTATAATCGACACACACTCGTATTGTCCCTTGTTTCCTCATGACAGGAACAATATTGGAAACCTAATCAGTTAGAGGAATAGGGTATATGAAACCAGCATGCAAAAGTTTTTCAAATTCTATTTTAATGGCAGTAGCCTTCTTTGGATGAACAGGACGGAGGTGATGTCTCACCGGTTTGACATCAGGATACATTTTGATTTCATGTTCAACTATACTAGAGTCAATTCTTGGCATTTCCTCAAATGACCATGCAAATATATCTCGAAATTCATGAAAGAGAGCACGGTAAATATCAAGTTCTGATGGAAAACAAGATTTTCCAACATGAATGTTTTCTACAATGTTAGGTTTGGTCAAAATATTGATAAAAATAGTTTCTTCGATATTTCACAAGTTTCACTCAGAATTTACTGTATCTATGAAAAAAAATTCGAAAGGATATCAACAACTAAAGGGTGATTAAGTTCATTTGAAAAATATTCTATGTGATCTGGAAGATGGGAACAATGATGATAACCTTCCCATGGTTCTTCTTCCATCATCATTGATTGGATGATTCCTTCATCAGTAGAAAATATACATGAAAAAGGATCGGAGGAAGTACCATATTCTAATGAACGATCTACCCATACAATTGGCGAAGATGGATTTGGGTTCATTGCGCAATCCAGAAAGATTGATTACTATGCAAGCTCAATAGGGATTAGTGGCATGATTTCATTACTACTATCAATGTCAAAACTATTGGTAATCTTCCTTAAGTCAGATGAAGCGGAAGATATCATGATGCAAGTCTCAAATTTTTCCACTTCCGCCATGTTTGATGGTGACAATAGTGAAAAAGTACCCATTAGGGAAGAATCCTTGAAGAGATCTACACCAATGTTTTGAACAGATAGCAGGGGTCCGTGAACTAACATAATGCTTCCAGTAGCTTGTGAACTAGAGGCGAATAAGGCGAGTTGATCGACAACTGTGATTCCACGCTTATGAGGGAATGAAATCGTACGAAAGTATGTTGAAACCACAACAGCCATAGCATAAATCCACGGTCTTCCTAGAAAAATGTTGTAGTCAAGGGGTCCATCAAAAACCTCAACTTCAACAGTTATTGTTTCCCCCCCTAGTTCAATTTGCAGATTACTCAAGATTCCACAAGGCATATATGTGCGACCATCAAAATCTTTTAACGTTGTTGGTGAACATGACAAAGGTGGTGAGCCAAGTGTTTTCCAGCAATTCATAGACATAATACAAGTAGATGCCCCCTCGTCGATAATGGTTTGGTGAATAAGTTTATTCAAGGCATTTACTTGAATCGGGAATGTTAATTGTGCTGGTAACTATGGCGTATAACTCACATGGTTGAAAACCACAAGATTGGAATCACTTGTATCGATTCCACCAATTGCTGAAAACAAAGCCTGCTTTTGGTAGGGACAATTATGAAGCACCAAAAGTGTTGACATAGCAGGAGGTGACTAAGCCAAATCTTCTACTATGTTATAGTTCTATGCAACGCAAGCTCAAGGGTTAAATGTTGATTTACGTACAACTCCCTTAGGTGGTTTTATTGTTAACTCTGGCGCAATAGGTGGTGGAATAGGATCAAACTAAGTTGAAGTCGAAGGATTAGGTTGATCAATCTGGTTATTTGATGATGATAGTTGATTTCCATAATATTTACTTCGTGTTGACACCAAAATATCAATTTTAGGCTTAGAGGTGGATAACATAAGCACTTGGGAAGTGGAAGCATGGTCTGTAGCAACCATATGTGTCTCCGGGTTCGGAAAAGGATCAATCAACATTGTGAATGTATTAGAAGTCTTCAGAAGCTTTGAGACTTCAAAGTGGTGAGGACAATTGCACATAAAGTTCTCATCGTTACAGATTAAACATGGGTAACGAGGTTTCCTAGCCGAAGGAGAGGAATCAGATGATTTCTCTTGAGGGGAATTATTTTTTTTTCTTGTTTTTCCCCTTCTTCTTGCTTCCTGGTTGCTTTTCATTCTTGCCTTTGTTAGATGACGCAAAATTGATTTCGGAAGTAAGAGTGTTGTTAGATGCATTTGAAGTTTGATTGGAAATGGCAAGTGTTTGACCAGATGGTCTACCTACCGTTTGTGTGCTTGAAGAACCAATCACACCATCATCGACATGAGAGTCCTTACTCAATGGTGGTGGAGGAACAATGAAAGCTAGTCAAGGTGCATTTGGGATCTTGTGATAAAGTGTGCTAGACTATGTCTAAATCAAGTCCAAATATTGGGTACAAGCAATTACTTTCTCTTCAGTGAAAACTCCACCTTTTTTCACATCCTCGGTGATAGATGGCAGCAAGGATTTTATAAACCACTTAGCTAAAAGATGATTAGGAACACAATTTTTAACCATTCGATGATGATGATGCCACTCATGAATATGATCAGGGATATGAGTAGCATTAGTTCGTTTGAAGTTGGTTAATAGTTCCATTCCAGTTTCATATCGTATGGGTAACTGGAAATGGGTTAAAAATGTGGTAGCCAAGCTTGTAAAGTTATCAAAAGAAGCTCGTGGTAACTCAATGTACCACTTCACATCCAGAACAGTAAGCATTCTCTAGAAAATATGTAGTCTAATAGAATCGTCATTCAAGGAGTTTGATGAACACCATAAATGAAATGTCATGACATGGTTGGACGAGTCTTCTCTAGGGTTTCCATTGAATTTTGAAATATCTGAAGGTAACTCATGAGGAATCATCGACCACCAAGGTGCATTAAGAATTGGGTCATTGGTGAGCTGATTTAGATATGGTAACTCAAGTGTTGCAATGAAAGGCAACTGTCTATTAATGTCAAGTTGATCATATCCAGGGTAAGATGGGATTTCTTTGGAAATACGCCTTTGCATACTAGCATAAGGCATCTCCTGCTGGTAACCTTAGTATGGGTAAGCTTGTTGAGAAAAACCGGTGTAAGGTTGTTGTTGAGCACCAGGATACATTTGTTGTTGTCCAAACCCAACATAGGCTTGTTGACTAGGACCTGGGTAAACTTCTTGTTGACCAAACCCAGCATAGGATTGTTGTTCAAGTCCAGGATGAGGTTGGTATTACTGGAATTGCTGCTATTGATATTGGGGCTACCAAGGCTATTGAAGCAACTGTTGTTGTTGTTGATACAATGATTGTTGACTTAACGATTGTTGACCACCAATGTAAGCTTGACCAGGTTGTGAATACACTAAACTAGTGTAATTATAAGTCATTCTAGTAAAAGGTAATCTAGCCTGAGGTTGTTTGACTCTAGGCACAAGTGGTTGTTGTAAAATTGCCTCAGAAGGATAAATCTGTAAACCTAAAACTTGGGGGTCTGAGGTTGAAGGACTAGCTTGCACAGGTTGAGATACAAAAATATGAGCTTGTGACTACGATAAAGTTGTAACAACAGGTGTTGTAGGTATGGATGGGACAGATTGCATAGGTTGGGATGGATACACAACCCTAGGTGAACGGTCATTGTTGGTCGCCACTAACAGACAGTCATTCCAGGTTGGCCTAGAGACGACGAGATACCGACATATGGTTGCCCCCCAAAAAATGGAGGATAAGGAGATTGTGCATATTTCTCTCCGTATGGGGGTAGTACAATGTAAAGCGGATACATAGGATGGTAACCAGATGAACCAGCTTGATATTGACTCGACGGGTCCAACAATTCAGTATCTATTAATGAGGAACCAAATAAAATTACTGTAGAGGACATTGGTTAAGACCAAGGGCTAGAAGCAACACTTGAGTGGGTTCCAGATAAATATTGATGACCCGATGGGATGGACGGAACACCATACAAGTGTGACTCAGGTGTCGTAGTAAACATCGAATAGGTTGCAGCAGAAGATTTTACCGTAGCTATAACAGATGGTATAATCTGGGATGTTGACTCTGCCATAGTAAAATTTCCAAATAAATTTCCTAATGAATCAATGGGTGTTGGAAAGTAATCAAGATCAAGTGGGGCAGTAAAATGAGGAGCATGAGGATAAAGATAAAGTTTATTTCCAAAATGGAATGGAGTTTTGGGTGTTTCTACCTCAGCTTCCTATTCTATTGAAATCAAACCAGGTGGAAGGATTTCATCATCAAGTCCGTAATAGATTTCCGGTATTTGTTCCTGAGGTAAAGAGGAAGTCTCGACAGTTACGAATGTATGAGGATCTACCAATCAATATTCTTCTGGTAAGGTAACAACTTATGATTGTTCAACCTCAACATCCAAATGTTCTAGTAAAAGAACAGGTTAAGGTTGGGCTTCTTGAATAACTTCTGTTTTAGGAGTAACTTCTGACTGAACAGTGATAGGTTCAGGATTAACTTCTGGTTGAAAAAATTCAGGTTCAGAGGTAATTTCTTTTTGAACAACTTCAGGTCGGGAATCAACTTGTTGTTGAACAACTTGGGTTATCGTTTCACTAGATTTAGTCCTAGTATCCTCAAGTAATTGTGGAGATTCCACTTCAGTAACAGATGTACCAATAACTGTAGGAGAAACTGGAGTTACATTACTTACTGGTATAGGTGTTTATGGTAATTCAGATGAAGAACCCAAAGTTTGTGAAGTACTAGATTCAGCCAAACGAGACCGCTTTGACCGGATAGGTGTAGCTTCAGGCGATAAAGGCAGTTTACTCACTTCTCTAAGAGAACGACGAGGTAAGGGTTGATGTTCCTCCATGATTACTGATTGATTTTATTACAAAAAAGAAATAAATAAAAAGGGGTAACCTAGGCAAAAGGTTTACCAAGCAACTGTGAACTGTAGAATACCTCTCGGCGAACCGAGAAGTACGGGCAGGCAATCTCCCCAAACATTGTGTTTGGTGTACACAGTGTACAAGGAGGCTGACTCAGTTACCTAAGGGTGGATAGAAACCTAGTGTTGTCCTCCCATATATGCCTGAAAATATGTGGAGGCCCAATCCATATTAGTGTTGTCTAATGTGAAACCGCACAATGAGAGCATTCCTTTATACTTTACGTACTGTAACACCGCCCTATATACCTGAAGGTACGTGGATGAGCTACGATATACTCACGTATGTGGAATGAAGTATCACACTCAAAATGTATCGCAAACAAGTTCGTGATAGCTGATATGTTTTACAATGTCGGAGCAGTCTCTAACCTAGAACCTCTAAATGTTTTGCGTTAGGTGACAATGCTCCATTAGGTTAATTGAGGTTAATTTTAAGTTGATATTGATTAAGAATTTGACTTTCAAGGTTCAGCATGTGATGTCTTTGAAATTCCTAGAATGCAACTAATATGATAAGAATTCTTTTGATTCAATTTTAACAATGAAAACCTTAGCTAGTAGGGATAGAGCAATCAGATTCTTTTGATCAAAGAGCAAAGAGCACATCTAATGAAATTTCTCTAAACTATTCCTATGAGCACACTCAAACTATTTCAATGCACAATGCCGGTTTTTCTTTTCAATTCCCTTAATGTTAAAATGAACAAAAGGAAACTAATGCACATACAACTAGTCAATATTTTTGCAAGACTTTATGATAGTTATTTTTCGAAATAAATGAAGACTTTTATGACACTTTATTTTGAACAAAGATTAATTGAATATAAACCAAATTTGACAAGGAATTGATAGTGATAAAGAAATAATTTTAGAAACACTAAACAATCAAGGCCAAAGTAGGGCTAGCAAAGAAAACACAAATTGATTTTAGAAGTACAACAATTCAACAAGCAAAAACAAAAGGAAATTTGAGAAAAGTGAAGTCAAAGGACGGATTTCTGACCTAAGGAGGATCAGCACAACCCTGAATGGGATACATTACACTTCAGAGCACTTTCCTCAAGCCAAGGGTGCTCTGCATCACTCTGTCTCTTGAACAAACCTGCACTGGTGCTAGAGAGGCCTTCCTAGGGGCTTTCAAGCACAATTTTTACCAAACAAATCTTCAAAAAGCCTTGAACAAGATCAATGGAAGAAAGTAAAGTCTATTAGGGTGTACTAGGATGAAGGTAAGCTACCCGGAATGATGATTGTTCCCCAGTAGAGTCACTAATTTTTTATGTGGAATTCTTCATCTACGGAAAGCACAATTTCCCTAGGTGGGTAGCTACATCCAGAACAACAGATTTAAAGTGCTTAACCATTTTCTATAGAAGATAAATAATACAAGAGACCTACTTGTTATCTTTCGCTTTCCCTTTGTCTCATTTATATGGCTCCCGTCGCTCCTTCTTGAACTTAGTCCACTCGACAAGGACCTGCAATCATAAACAGAGGACAAAAACCAATCAAAGAAAGAGATCTATCTACTATAAGCAAATGGAATCGAAAGAATTTACACATATAATCATCATACATAAAGACAAGAATATGGGAAAAGGTGTAAACAACTTTATTAATTAGAAGGAAGAGTTACAACCATGAAGTCCGATCCAATGTCACTACTCTAGCTTGAGTTCCAACCAACATCACATCAAAAGCACAACACTCCGGCAACATAACAATACTTTCTTGTAATCTAAAACCTCACACCAATAATATATCCTTACAAATTCTCAAAGACCAACCCCTGATCACTTAGACGAGTGCTCAATTTATAGGAAAATGGAGGAGGTTTGGTCATAAATGAGGGTATTGAATGGCCTTCCAAACTTAGATTTAGTTTCCATGGAGGAAGGGATGAGAGGATAGGAGGTTACTTAAGTCATTCCCTATCCAATTTTGAGCTCATAGGAAATGATAAGTGTGGGAATCTTCTAGAAGGCTCTAGAAGATAAGAATATTCCTAGAACTCAATGAGGATTTCGCTCAATGTCGCCCAACACAAGTCAAACTAGGCCTAAGTGATTTGAAATGCACCGTGACATGGGCCTACCTACACTGAAGCACACTTACCCCTGACCAAGGGTGCGTTGGTCCCTCAAGGAGGCATTACTGGAGGGCTTCACGCCAAGAAAATCTCAGGGAAGGAGGCATTCAAAGTGATGACTTCTCTAGGGAATGTAGCAACTGGATTAGGGTTTGATGAGCCTTAATAGTACTGATTTGAATGTTAGGAGTGATGTGCCCAAATGTATCTGTAACAGGGAGTAGCAATATTACTATAACAGGATTTGCTTCAGTGTCAAGCAATTTTGGTGATATTTCTTATGAAGGAAGTAGCTACAAGGTTATACAAATTCAAATTGGGAAAAGAGTGTTGATGATAGGAAGAGTACATCATGATGATGATTCCATTTGGATTATACTTGGGCATGAAGTAGGCATTTGCTGCACTGAAGACTGTAGAGGCTAAGTATGTTGTAGCTACTTTGGTGAGCTGTGAAGTAGTGTGGATTTAGTAACTTCTCGCATGATTATTTAATTAGGTGTAAGAGACAACCATGATGACAAGTTGAAGAAAATTAATATCAAGTACCAAGACATGGTACAGAAAGGAACAAGGTGGTTCCAATTGAGTAGGTTGTTAACATTTTCAGAAAGCCTACGTGCAAGGGAAAAGTGTGTAGACTTCAAGGACACGCTTGAGAAGATTGTACAATTTAGGGACAATCTTTAGAAGTTTGTACACTTCAGGGACAATCTTGAGAAGTCTGTAGACTTCAAGGACCAACTAGTTATAGGGAGTTTTGATGTTGTTTCATCAAGGGGAAAATATTTTCCTTTGGTTAGAATATAGACAGGTCAAAGTATTGACTAAGGGTCATGTAATGTGGCTAGGGAGAATGGCCCTGAGATTATCAAGGCTTGGAGTTCTCCCTAGAGGGGAAAGTGTGTGCCTTTAGCCTTGGGAAAAAGAGTTACCATTCAATTAACATGTAGGAATGGTAATAGCCCAGGGCTTCACCATACATCACAGGTGTTGACCAAGTTCCACATGATGACTTGGATAAATGGTGAATTTCTCCAAGTGAGGACTTGTTGAGCATGATATTGGTGTAGGATTCTTTCCACGGGTAGTGTATTGACACATAAATATAACTATCTCATTCAACCTTTTCCTTAGGAAAATCATTCTTTGTGGGTCAAGCATGTTGATCAAAATTAGGAAGAATGGTCCTAGAGGCCCAAAATTACTCAACCATAGACTTGAGTGGTCACCTTTAAGCATCAAGCTTAGGATTAATCTATAGATAGGTTGTGTGAGCACATTAATAATCCTAGAACAAGGCCTTAAATGGATTTGGGATGAGAATTACTCAAATGGATTTAGCGTGTCCTTAGGTTTTTACCACGAGTAAAAGAGATTGACCAAGATGATTGTAACAAGTCATTTTGTCACATCTACTCAAAAGGCCTAAAAACGGGATCAATCAAAATCCTTGAACACTCTATCATTATCCCTTTTCAAAGCCCTAAGCATCACCTCTCTAAAAAAAGTCTGAGTTTTTAGGTCAATCAACTCAAAAACCATGTTTTTAGCCCCAACGCACTCTGCATGCCTATCCACCTACGATGGTTGTAAGTTGCATAATTGATCATCTACACTAATCAACGTAGGTTTCTCTACTCTACATGTGTGATGATTGTATAATTTTGGGAAAAATAAAAATATTTTCTAATCTTCTCCTTCCAAAAGCTTCTAAGGTGGTTTTAGCCATTTACCATGGATAGAGATCTCAAATTCCTATATGATCCTACTCTAATGGTATTATATCTTATTCCTATAGCTTATCCTCCCTCATATGTGGATCTCAAGCCTATATTGGTAAATCCTAAACTACCACTTTCACCCCATAAATTTACTTCCTCCCATAGAGTCTAGGTTAGCTTTCAGATATTACTAGTGCCCTCATGTTGTTGCCTTGAGCTTAACAAATCATCATCCATTTATGCATTAGGGTTGAGTTTAGAATTTGTATTTGTGGCAAGGAAGGACAAGATAATTGGGGAGACATCTACAAAGTCAACATCTATAAATAGTTGTATCTCTCTCCTATTTGCTACTACAAAAAACACTTTATTTTACTATACTTGTGTCATGTTGATGCTTATGTATTTCAATGCCATTCTCACTCATTGATTAGAGACATTATTTTATGTTATGCAAATATTGTAGTTCTCTTTCTTGTTTTATTCATTTTACAGGTTCCAGTTATAGCGTGTGGAGCTAGAATTGGAGCTTACAAGTGAAGAGAAGAGGAGGAATTACTACAGATCCTAGGTAGGTCTCTTTTTCGTATTCTAATCTCTCTAAGGAAAACATAGACCATTTTTACCTCCGTTGTTCTAGATCATATCACTATATCAAGGGAGTTCATTTTTGTCCACATAAGTTAATTTTCCATATGATAAATTGGCAACCATACTTGGGAATGAAATTTCTCTTTAGTGGTTTCCTTGGCCTAGTCATTTTTAACCTTTCAAAGCGACCTACATTAACTTGTTAGAACAGTTATTGACCTTAAGAGAACATAATTCTGAGCTTGGTGGGGGTTTTTATGTCGTATTTTGAGGAAATTAGTCCCAACGCACTCTTTGTTCTGATACAAAGCAACCTGACACAAAATTTCCTATTTGTAAGTGTGATGGTTCGCACTAGTGCCCACTCTGCACATGCGATGGTCCTATAGAATGCAAGAAATTTCATTTATATGCCTTGCCCTAAGATCTGATTTGATCCAGAAGGTTTTCCTGTGTCTCTAAAATTATTTTTCTCTATAAATCTATCACTATGTTAACATTTGAATTTTTTTTCCTTTGATGAGATTTTGTTTCATTTTTCTTTCTTCTCGTCATTGGGGTTTGTGAACACTTGATCTTGATTACTGTTTTGATGAAAATAATTTTCATATTATAGTTTTAGTACATGGGAGATATTTTGATCAATGATCTAGCTTCATTTTCATTTTCATTTCATTTAAAATTGAAAGGAAAAGAAAAGAAAAAATTTAGTTTCTTAATTTTTTTTGAGTGTTCTTGCTTTAATTTTTGCAAATTGTGTATGAGTGTTAATCGCCTTTGAGTGTCATCTCTTTTGATCCTTGGAATTCTCATCCAATTTTAGTTTGAGAATTATATTAATGAAGTCTCATATTGCATTTGATTTCATTGGGAATATCCTTTACTTGCACTTAATTGGTTCTTTGATTGCAGTAGTGGAGAAAGGTACTACTTTTCATAAGTAGTCTTGTTCTATTTTTCTTTCACTAATTTTGAATTATCTTGTACTTGTTTTGAAGAATTCTCTTACATAGGCTACATTTTCATAGTTAGAATTCTCATTTTCACAATAGGAAATGAAATTGTGCATATACTACATTTGCATACTTCTCAGGGGAATTGTGCATAGATTACATTACATGGTTTGGCATATTTTAGGGCTTTGAATTGAATTGGAATAGTACATTGAAATATTTGATTAGGAAATTCTTGTTTGTTGCATATCTTATTTTTACATCATTGTTTGTCTGTTCCTTCTCTTTGATATATCTTCATTGAAAAATAAAAGACTTCTTGTTGTCATACTAGTTGCATCATAGGGAATTCAGGTGAATTCATACTGTGAGCATTAAAGTTGAAACTTAATTGAAGATCAACTCTAAAATTTATCCAATTAACCTATGGATAATTTGGTACATTAATGACACACATAGAGGTCTAGGCTAGAGATGTGTTCTAACGTCTTTAAACGTAGGAGTTGTCATTATTTGTCTGTGTTACATTCTAGGTGTTGTCAATATTCCATGTACATAAGTATATCAGATCGTTCGGCATGTACCTTTGGGTATATTAGATGGTACTCCACATATGAAAAGTATATCAAAATACTTCCTATCATGCATTACACATTAACAACACTACTACATACTATGCTTCCACGTACCTCTAAGTACATTTTGGAAGTCCCCTATAGGTTGCTATCCTACCACAGGTAACCAAGTCATCTACCTTGTTTATTGTGATGCACTAAACACAACATTCAGGGAGATTTCCTGCATGTACTCGAAATGGTATATTGTAGCTCAGAGTGGTTTGGTAATCCTTATATGCCTAGTTACCCTTTTTTATTTTTATTTTATGCCTTTAATTTCTAAAATAAATTAATTAACCATGGAAGAAAATCCTTACTGTGGAATAAATCCTTAGTAGATCTTAGGTTGAGAATAATGATGACAGTTTTTGAGTCTACCAATCAGCGAAACGAATCTAACGAGAATCCTAGTCTTTTTCCTCCTTTCATAAATATTGGTGCTCCTTATATGGCTACGTTGTCCCTTCCTGGCTTTACCATAGGTTTACAGGTATGGTTGTTTCCAACCTCCTTCGCTCCAAATGTCCAAATTAATTCTCAACCAAGTATTCCTCCACCTAAACAACATCAACCTTAAATTGATCCTAAATTTGACCCTTTTCCTTCTTCAACTATTGTTTCTTCATCCGTTTCTTCCTTCCTTCCAAGTGAAATTCTAGTTGATTCTAGTAACTAGGAAGCTAAGGAGAAGAGGAAAAGGACAATGAAGAAAAAGTAAAATAAGCAGGGGGAAACCAAGCATCCATTGCTATGAATGAAACTGATGTTAAGAAAATTTCCATCAAGCCCCATAAAGTTAAAGTCCCTTGTATTCTTTGTAATGGTGATCACCTTCTTAGAGATTGTCCTAGTATTCCCTAGGTATTAGAAGTGTCATCTAAAGGCTCACATCAACCCTTTTCATCATCCTTTGTAGATCATGTGAATGATAAAAAATTAACTAGTGATAGTAAGGTCCATGGGAAAAAGGGTAAATTAAAGTTTCCTTGTAGGTTATGCAAAGGGAGTCATCCTATTCACCTTTTTTCTTATCTGGATGAAGCATCCAAAGTGTTGGAGAACCTTATATCTTCTTAGCCTCGACTCTTAGTTCGTTACCAGAAGTTTTCTCCCAATCCTCCACTAATTGATGAAGTGATTGATATAAGTCAAATCAATCCCACTCTCTTTGAACATGAATCGCATGAGTCCATTCCCAACAAACCATTGGTTGAGAAAATGTTCAAATTGATTCCACCTTTTGATCATACTTTTCCCGTAGAGAGTGAGGTTCATACCACTCATGTTCTTCTTGTTTCTTTAGATCCTGTCGAACAGGGGGGAATTTCTCATGTTTTCACAAAATCCCCTTCAAGTGATGAATCACTAGGTAACACTATTCAATAGGTACAAGTAAGTAAACCCATTAATAGCATGCCACATGTGAAAATTAGTCAACCTGTTACAGGAGTGATGCAAATTCCACCAGGGAAATCGTTACAAGGAATACCCAAAACTCTTGTTGGCCAGAAAACAACCATGCAACATCCTTATCTAGGCCAATAATTCCAAAGTCAACCTTTCCAACAATATCAAGGCTTTCCTAGGACTGGACAACCTAGTATGGGTTATCCTAATTATCAAAACATTTTGTATCAACGTAGCATGCAAATGTCAGTAGCCCAACCCATCCTGTCCTATACTAGATATCCCTCACCAACAGTTAACCTTCCCCTACAAGGTTACTGAGCTACCTAAGGTTCGAAGAAGAGTTTATTTTCTTGTGTCAAGTTCGTTAAAAAAAGAAACAAGTTCTTGGAGCAAAGTTTTTTTCTTATGTCAAGCTTATTAAAAAATTAACCAAGATGTCATGAGCATAGTTCTTTTCCTATGTCAAGCTAGTTAAAAATTGAAGCATATCTCTCTTCAAGTCGATTCTTTCACTTGATCTCATAAATAAACCTTCATTCCATCTACCTATTAGTAACCAATAGTCTACTTAGGTGAATGAAATGAATCGTGGGGTTCATGTTCCTAGAATTGAGTCATTATGCTGGGGACATGAAACTTATCTCAAGCATAGTTTCTCCCTTGTTTCCATCTTGTGTAAACATGAAGCCACTTTCAAGCATAATGTTTCTTTGTTTCAAGGTTTTATAAGAATAAAACCACCGTCAAGCATAGTTTCCCTTTGTTTCAAGATCTTGTAAAACTGAAACTACTCTCAAGCATAGTTTTTCCTTGCTTCAAACCTGTGTAAAAATGAAACCAAATTCAAGAATAGTTTCCGATGTTTCAATATTGTGTAAAAGCGAAACCATTTTCATTTTATCCTTCATGATTTCCATTTTCATTAGCATTTTTTTCCATATGAGCCTTGGTTTTCGCTTTCTATCATCACCATTTTTTGGGCCGATCATATGCTTTCCCTTGGTTTTTTATGCTTGCATGGGGAACTGATGCAGTGAGTGGTCTTGTTATCCTACCTCTTAAGCTCTATGTGCTTTGGGAAGTTCTATCATTATGAAACCAATTTCTACCCTTTATACCACTCATTCCTTTAGGAGGAGTCATCTTTCACCTCTTTTCAAAGTCCCTAAACATGAAAAGACTACCGAGCACTCGTCTTTTCAAACTCATTAAAGTAAATGAAAATATATCTTCCTAGTATAAGTTTAACCCTTTTCTAGTCTAGGATAACCTATTTACAAAAAAAGAATAATTTAGTTGAACATGACTAAAATTTTCTTCGGAGTATTGTTTTCTGCCTTTTCGGACTCAAGGGACTAAATTTATGAAAAGGAACCTTTGGATTTTTCATTTTCACCTCTTTTTGAAACTCACTAAACATGAAAAAGAAGTTAAGTTATACTTTTGATAGACTAGTAAAATTATTAAACAACGACGAACTCACTAAACATGACAAGACCGAACCACTCCTTCTCATGGTTTGTTAAATAGACTCAGAAGGATTGATCTGAAGGATGAAATTATATATCAAGCGTATGTTATCCTCCTCAAGATTGTCAAAAATAAAGAGGTGCTAGCTAGAAATGGTTGGGGAAATTGTGAAGCAGGGTACTTAACTTATTAATGGTAGTAAGTCACTCTTGAACATGGAACTCCTTCACTTCTTCTCTGTATGTTTTGGGTTGGGAAATTTTATTTCCTCTTTGGTTAATCATACCATATCAAAATCCTTCATAATTGGTTTTGAGTCAATTTTGCCAACTCCATAAAGTGTCACCGATGTGTTTAAGAGAAGTCCTTCAATTAAAATTTGCTACATTACCTTAAGCCTTACTTCATGTCTTTCGTTCCTAAACCATCTCTTCATCAACATCATTCTATCTCAAATCTTGATACCCATTTCATTTTGTTGATGGGGGATATATCAAGGCCCTCCTGCGACCTGTCACTTCCTGTCGACGTCATCTCATTATCTAGGAAGTTGACTTAGAAACTCTCTTCAGTGCCTTGGAAATTTCATACCTCAATGGAAAGTTTCCTTGCTTCCGGTGATGGTTCCTCATCATTGGCATTCGACCGAAAGATTATGTGTGGTGTTCGACTTCAGATCATTTATTCACACCATATATATTGTACTATTTGAGAGACATTATCATTCTCATAGGTTTCTCTCTCATTTGTTAATATTTTGCATCATTGGCTCATAATCAGATGATGTCTACCATGCTCGACTCTAGTCATTTATTTGCATCATTAGACTCATAATATCAAGTGATGAGGTAGAAGAACTTGAATCTAGTTCCATCCATCTGGGATGCGATTTCAGGATTCATAGAAGATTACAAAGTATGGTGGCTATGATCATTCAAGACAATCATCCAAGCATGTGTCCACACTCTGTCATCCGTGGATGAGACTTCTTGATCATTGTACATGTATATTGGCTTATACACTCAGTATCGGTATGCGTACCTCAATAATGATATCATGATGATAATATGTATTGTAACAGATTAAGGTATCGACCTAATTTGTTCTTGATCCAGACTTGTTACAAGGTAAAGCACTTCAGTCCTCAACCACTACTTCTAACTTTGTACTTTAGGTGAAAATATGTTACAGATCATTTTGTCACATCCACTTAAAAGGCCTAAAAACTAGATCAATCAAAATCCTTGAACGATTTGTCATTATTCCTTTGCAAAGCCCTAAGCATCACCTCTCCAAAAAGTCTAATTTTCTGGGTCAATCAACTCAAAAACCATGTTTTTAGCCTCAACAAATTTTGCATGTTTGTCCACTTGTGATGGTTGCAAGTTTGATAACTGAGCATATACACTTATCAACGTAGGTTTCTCTACTCTGTAGGTGCAATGCTTTTAGAACTTAAGAAAAAAGAAAAAATTATTTTTGAATCTTCTCCTTTTAGAAGCTTCTAAGGTAGTTTTAAATATTTCCCATGGACAAAGATATCAAATTCCTATATGATACTACTCTAATGGTATTATCTCTTATCTCTAGAGCTTATCCTCCCTATGTGTGGATTTGAAGCCTAGATTGGTAAATCCTAAACTACCACTTCCACCCTATAAATTTATTGCCTCCCATAGAGTCTGTGTTGGCTTTTGGACATTACTAGTGCCCTCATGTTGCTACCTTGAGCTTAAGGAATCATCATCCATTTATGCATTAGGGTTGAGTTTGGATATTTTCTTTGTGGCAAGGTAGGACAAGACAATTAGGGAGACATCTACAAACTCAAAATCTTTAAATGGTTGTAACCCTATCCTTTATTTATTAATACAAAAAGAACTATATTTTCTTTATACTTGTGTCATGTTGATGCTTATGTATTTCAATGCCATTTTGACTCATTGATTAGAGACATTAGTTTATGCTATGTGGATATTGTAGTTCTCTTGCTTGTTTTAGTCATTGTTGTAGGTTCCATTTAAAGCGTGTGGATCTAGAGTTAGAGCTTACAAGAAAAGAGAAGAGGAGGACTTACTACATATTCTAGGTAGGTCTCTTTTTCATATTCTAATATCTCTAAGGAAAACATAAATATTTTTTCCCTCTATTGTTCTAGATCAAACCACTAGATCTCAGGAGTTCATTTTGGTCTACGGAAGTGAATTTTCCATACAACAATGATGATAAAGTAGGAGTAGTATGTATACCATGGGTTAGAGACGCTGACCAAAATCATGGTGGCTAGTTGATGCTAATGATGTACCATGGGTCGGAGTTGCTAACCAAAATTATGGTACCTAGCTGATGTTATTGATCCACCATGGGTCAAATTTCTTGACCAAGATTATGGTAATCAAATGATGTTGATGATGATGACATTGTTTTACCTTTTCTTAGATAAATTTGTTAACAAGAGAACATTTGGATAGTCATTATGAATACCTCCATAGATAAGAGTGAGTGTTGAATTTTGTAGCTATGGTTAGTCTTCATAATTAATATTTTAGCCCTTGAAATACATGTAAGGATAAATATAAGACATGTTCTTCATGTTCATTTCAAAAGAGAAAATTTTGGATTTTGTATTTTGAATTTTTGGCTCCAAGATAATCGAGTCGGCACTCCATCAAGTCAAAAATTCAACCTGAATTGAAGTGACACCCATTCGGCCTCCCAAAAGACTATAATAAGGTACTCAACCTTCCCCTCTTGAAAAACAATCTGGATCACTCATTATCTATTCTTTAGTATATCTATGCGAATGTGAGAGAGAAAAGGAAGTGTGGACGATTCACAATAATTGTGCATAAGTCACATGAAGTAGATATGAGTAACAGGAAGTGCACATGAGTAAAAACAAGTTTGCATGACTTGTTAGAGCTCAATTTTTTGGGTAGTTTGACCAGGTTTGACTAGGGTTATATTGTTGGTCAGTTTGACTTTGTATTTGACTAGAAGCATTATATGTATCTCTTGTTGAATTGAAGAATTTCTATAAGGAAAAGGTTGTTGGGTTTCCCCCCAAAGTGGAATTTCCCATGGTAAATCTTGTGTTGTCCTTGTGCATTTTGATCTATATTGTCCTTCTGCTTCTATGGTTGAATTTCTGAAGTGTAATTTATTAATGATAAACTGAAAGTGCTAAAAGAATATTTATATCATTAGAAGTAATTATCAGTTTTCAAAAATTAGTTCTCGTATCTATTTCACTTGAAAAATCAACACTTTCATGTCTAGATATTTTCCATATTATATTTTTTTGGGAGAACTCTTTCAATTGAAAGTGATTCAATTGTTGATATGGCTTACTATATATATATATTTGGCATTATTTCCAGAATTTCCTGAGAACCCATCCACATATCAACTCACTATTTTCTATAAAAAAGTGGTGAATATTTATGATAAGATTGTTGACAAGGTCTTCTTTTGCTCCACGAATCACATATAATGTATAAATAAACATAGTGTAAATTTTGATAAAACGACATTATTCTCTAATCCTTTTGCCTTTATTTTATTTTCAAGATAGTACTTCTCCATTTTCTTAGCAGGTTCAATAAATTATGAATCTTTGTCAGTGCCACTATCTTGTGCAACATAAGAACATCGATGATTATCAACGACAAAATTCAACAAATATAGAGACACTAGCCTTCCAACTCTACATTCAGCGCTATGAACGAAAATCCACCTCAAATGCTCACATATATTTTATATTGAATAAGGGTTGGATAGAATGTAAAAGGGCCAAGAAAGGATTTTTAGGTAGAAAATTGTTTTAACATGGTTTCTTGATGGAAATGAGATAATATCAAATCATTTTATTAATGTACACAAATTACTAAAGAAATGCAGGGTTGTTGATAGAACTTCACAACAATTTTCTAATCACTATATATCGATTGGAAATGAAAATGTAATTTCCAACCAAAACGATAATGTTTTCCTTGCAGAAATCAGTTCAATTTCAAATGAGTGAGTGAATGGCATGAGTTTAACATCTCTCTTGCTAGTGGGTTATCATCCTTTGAATTGAATGATGGTTGATCAAGAGACATTGCAAAGAATTTTATTTTCGTTACAACTCTTATTACCATCAAATAATGGATAACCTATGCATAACAAACAAATAAAACCAAAAAAAATGTATTATGTTGTTGATTATATAGTTGTTCAAAATTTTATGATGTTATGTGAATGTTGTTGAATGGATATAGAGCCCCTATCCACATATTTGCTTCTCCAAAACATATCTAAATCTTTAGTTTGAATTGACTTTTAAAAATGATGGATAATGAATTATACCTACTAGAAAGTTGAAAATTTTAAATGGCTTAGTAATTGTCTTTAAGCTTATTTTTAATTATAGATTTAGTTTATTTGAATATTTTTAGTTAGTTGAAAGGTTAAAATGGTTTAGTAATTTTATTTGAAATAATTTTAATTTAATATAATAATTTTATGTGGATTTGGGTAATTTTTGTTGGAGCTCAGATTCAACAACATCACTCCTTACAACATGATGAAGATGATGACATTGTCTAGGAATTCTGTATTGTCATCCATGAGAACATTATGAAAGGTGAAGTTGATGTGCATGGGTAGCAGATAAATGTGCTAGTGTAATTTGTAATGTCAAGGTAGCTTTGATGCAAAGCAGCATCAAATTGTAAAGAAATTTCTTAACTTGGCAGTATTCGATCTACAAAACAACAAACACATTACTATTCATTTAATTTCCACTCGAGTGGGAAGGGCTACCTTGACATGCAACACTTGTATTAATAAAGATCCTCTATATAGATAAACATTATTATTTATTGAGATAAGAATGCTTTTGTTTTTTAATTATATTATTATTTTCTATTTTCCACTAAGATTTTTAATTTCCTATAATTATGGTACATTTTGTTCTTTATAATGGTAATATATTGATGGTATATTATGTTATTTATAATTATTATACATGTTATAATATTTACTAGAATTGGAATAAATACCAGCGTAGATCCATCTTAACATTGGATCTACCATGTCGAGAGAGATCAAATATCTTTTAAATAAAAGAGGTTTGCATCTCAAGAGATTTTATCCCTCTCAACACTTGGTAGATACAAAGTTAAGATGGATCTAGGTTGGTTTATTATCAATTATTGCACTAAGAGACATTCTCCAACCCAATATTGTAGAGATATTGTAATGTCGCATCCTGTCCTATCATGTTTCGTTTAACATGTTGACTTAGTCAAATAACATAAAAATAAAATTAAAAATAAAATAAAATAAAATCATAAATAAAAAATAAGATTAAAATAAAATA
The DNA here is from genome assembly GCA_031772625.1 of Pinus tabuliformis. Taxonomy (NCBI): domain Eukaryota; kingdom Viridiplantae; phylum Streptophyta; class Pinopsida; order Pinales; family Pinaceae; genus Pinus; species Pinus tabuliformis. The sequence continues at coordinate 885,775,090 of CM062813.1, forward strand.
GTCAATTTACCATCAACAACTTTTGGATTCTACATTTTGAATATAATATTTTATTTTATAATATTTTATTTTAAAAATAATATAATATTCTTTAATATAATTTTTATTAATTTTTCTACGAAATTATTCATTTTTTTTAACTCAGCGATAATAAAATAAAAATAAAAATAACCCTATGTGAAAACATTTTTACTTGGACAACATAAAATAAAATTAATAAAAAAATAACGTTAAAATAAAAATAATTTCATGGTATTGGCACATGGTAGAGAACCCATGGTTTTGACCCATGTTATTTGTTGATGTTTCGATATGAATTATAGAATTCACCCTTTCACCACATTAATTGTCAACTTGGAGCTCGTTTGGTAATTCAAGGCTACCATGCAAGGTCTATGCAGGTCACAATTTCCATACCCAACATTGAACATTCAATCAACAGTATAACAATGTGTAACAACAAGCAATAACAGTAACAACAATCAGAGTAACAATAAATTAGGATTCACAACAACACAAACTTAATGAACCATTACAATGATAAGGAAATAAGCATAATAGAAATAATTCTACACATGGGTCACTGATCCAATATCACTTGGTCAGGAGAGTGGGTCCAACTCCCTGACCGAGGCTGTGGCAAAAGATTGAAGACTAGTTAATACTTAGAAGATCAGGATTGCATTAAAAAATGAAAATACAGAAGTCTACTGTTACATTCTCAGAAATCTCGTGTCTCTCTCTAGCGGTGGCTACTTTTCCAGCCCCGTAACGTTAATTATACACTTCAATATTACAAAGATGGTATTAGCAATTTCCGTAGATTACAACAATTGTCTCCCTACAAATACACAACGATCATTTGAGACATAAACATAATATGAAGATATAAAGTACATCGGCCCAACAACCTCTCTTTGGTTGAATCATCATTACAACATCCATCCTGATATAACGTTGCCAAATCATCCATAACCGTACATTGAATTGTAGTCTGTTGACCATTACTCTTTTGAATCTGCAAAGAAACCTAGGTTAGTAAGTCACATAAGTAATGCACCCTAGGACTACGTTTGATCGATTAATAATTCATAAAGACATGAAAAACATATATACCTTCATTGGTCGAGATACAAATTAACCTTGCAAGGACATGAAATAGGTGAAGGAAAGGGGTTGAAAGGCAGGTAAAAGGAGGAAAATTTAGTAGCCAACATCTCCCCCAACTAGCTTTTCTGCATTTCCTCATGCAGCTTGTTATATGCACAGGTCTGGGTTGGAACCACTATGGTTGGCGTGAAGCTATGCAAGGTAGTATCTCGCGGCCATATCTATCCCGAGAAGTTTGAAACCATTGGTACAAGTGATGTCCTTCCACCATTCTTATGTTGTCACATAGGCTGGTGTGTATTGGTCACAAACCAACCAAATAATGGGAAACTAAAATCTCAAACCTATTCATCGAGTCCCATAATGTCAGATGCATATGACATATTGTGGAATTCGCTCAAAATCCAGATGAAATTAGGGTCCGCAAAAGGTTCAAATACCCTCATTGTTGATGAAGACAACATCCATCGTATCTAACAAGCATCCCGGGCTTGCTCCTGACAAGTAAAAATATTCCTTGTACACATGTCAACACACCATTTCCATGTTGTCAACATCTGGTCCTTTCATCCTTCCAGCTGCAAAAATATGTGATGTCTATTATATATATCCACTAACGACAATGTTCCATTTTGATCACAAGTGGTGTATTTGCTTGATTCTCTTCGAATGTGTCGAAGGATTTCTTCTATTTAACCTGATTAATCATGAAGGAAGTAAATGTTCAAACCTTAATGTCCCCCTCTTATGGCACTGGATTGAATGACTGATCATTCTCTAGGATATAATTGTGTATATAAAGTTCGCACATCAAGTGTTGGTTCAGTAGGTTGTGAGCTTTCAGGATCCATAGGAACTACATAATATCTTCTATGTCATGGCTAATTTCCTGGTGGGTACTTTCCAGACAGAAACAAATATTTCTCATGAAGTGTAGCTATTAGCAGGGGGTTGGCACATCATTACCTGCTGTGCTAGGGTGAACATTTCATCCTTGTCATCCTTGAGTAATTGCACATTCCCTTGTAATTCTTCAATCTTTTTCTATTGTTTTTCTTCTTTGTGCTTAGCTTTCTCTATCTGGGTGACATGATGAACCACTACTCTTGTTTCTTGTTCCCTAATTCCTTTCACTTATTCTTGGTGTCCTCCAAAGAGATAGATCCCCACTGAAGATGAGACATAGTGGTTTTCCATTTCTGAATCTCTATGGTCAGAAGAAACTCCCGAGTCTCAAATAAATTAAGGAATGACTTAGTCTATGTGGCTACTAAGGTCATCAGCCTATCTTCAGTCTGTATTGTTGTTGTAGCTATTTTGGCTTCGAGAGTCATGTTCACTTAACCGAAGTTCCTCCTTTGCCTTCTTTCCTGTCTCCGAAAGCGTAATACTTGTCTCCTCAACTTGGTAATTTCCATTTTTAATTGCATGTTTTCCCTAAACGGTGACTGGTACCATCCTGGATGGAGGCCTCCCCTTTTTCACATTGTTCAATGAATTCTTGTTTAATAACGACCTCCTCCATCAGTCTCATAGCCGGTGTTGGTTTTGGTGGATTGACGTCAGCGGAATCATGAGCCATTTCTTGTTTTACCATTGTTTCTTCCATTTGTTCAACAAATTGGGGGTGACTCTAATGCCTTCTTCTATAGGTATCAGTACCTCCACATTTCCTCCAAATGGATTAGGAGCCACTGTAGGTCCCCGAAGAGTAGTATCATCAACATTTTCTTCCTGTGGTCATTCTGTTGCCCTATTTTACCCTTCTGCATGCTCAAGAATCAATTTTGGCCTTTTCAGGTTAGTAGCAATAGCCATGTCTCTTTCCAACTGCTTGGGGGGTGACAATGAAATAGTGTTGACAACAATTTCTTCAATTTTCCCACCAGTCGACATTGGTTCTTATGTAACAATGCCGACAATTATTTCTTCAATTTTCTCACCGGTCGACACTGATTCTTGTGTAATAGTGTTGAAAATGATTTCTTCAATGATCCCACCATTTGACACTGGTTCTTATTTAACAGTGTCAAGGGTGGATTCTTCTCCCATTGGCTAAGTGGTTGACACTAGTTCTTGTGTATTTGTTTCAAGGGTAGCTTCTTCTTCCATTAGCTCAACGGTTGACACTGGTTCTTGTGTTACAGTGTCAACAATGGTGTTTTCTCTTGTAATTGCTCTTACAAACTTTACCAGAGGAGAGATTCTTTCTCTTACCGTGCAGGTAGGAGAGTGGAGTTTCCTTACACCTTTTGGTAGGGAAGTGGGGAGAAGAGAACGAGAGGTAACTTCCTCAATTTCCATTCCTCAATGCCCTATGCCTTAGTTTATCCAATTTTGTCTCTATCCCTCGTATCAGTTGGCTACTATGTCATTTATTCCTCCCTTCATTCCTTTGCTTCTTCCATCTCTTATTCCCATAGCTCACCCAATTGTTCAATAGTTGATGTTGGTTCTTGTGTAAGAGCATCAACTGTGGCTCCTTCCTCTGCTTCTTCCATTTCTTTTTCCCCCTATTCCCCTAATTTTTCGGCAATAGCATCGGCTACATCTCCTTCCTCTGCCAATAATTCTTCCTCAATTCTTGCTGGAATCATAGCTGTAAGATCTTCTTCTCCTAATTCAATGAATTTTGGTCAAGTCATGGGGGTTTTTAAAAGGGAATGCACGACCAAAAACCTAACAAGCCCATGGTTTGAGAGGATTTCCAATGCTTGGTGTGACCAATGTGCAGACCATGCCAGTAATTGAAGATTGTTCCAAAGGAAAAATGCAATGTTTAGAGAATGCAATTGATGGGAGTGAAGACACGCAAGACCACTAAAATGATATTTAAACAAAGTAGAAAGCCAACCTTCATAGGTAATGTATCACACGACGAAGTATGCAACCTCAACCATGTATGCGGAAAACATTTTTGGTCGTATCCTCTCCCCTTCTGAACCACAGTTTCTCCTACTTGCAAGAACAATTCCAGAAATTTTGGCAAGGGCATTTTCTGGGCAAGCCATTTCTGCCCTCCTTGCGGAAATCCGCTAAAAGTTGAGATAATCTCTTATGTTACAAGAATTTCCAGTCCGCGGACTCTAGAATAATTCCCTTCCAAATTCAATGAAAACTTAACTGTAATGCCTTCGTCAAGCCCCTACAACCTCTCAAAGTAGATGTGTCATCTGACATGGTGAAAAATCTACCATACATCTGGGTGATGTCGGACCTGCACTATATCTTCTTGTTCATGCCTAACATCTTGATCACCCATTCTGCTAGTTTCTCTGTAGCAGCACTTGGATTAGTAGAAAAACCGTTGAGGGGTGTCAACTGGAAAATTTTTGGTGACAGGGATTATAGTAACAAGGAATGTGGTGATAAGGAAATCCAGACAAAGGTTATGGGAAAGCCAATGGTAAATCCATTAATTTGACGTATTGGAAAATACCAAAATTAATGTTGTCATACATGATTCAAGTTCCAATGTGTGTGGACAAGTGTGCAAGGTATGGTGGGGATCACAGGTTGATACAAATTACGACGATAATGATCGTGGGATGTATGAGTTGGCGCGAGGTTTAATAGCTATGATGGTATGATGCTATTTTTATTAAATATGATATCTTTAATATTAAATGTGATACCTGCCCCCAACTAAGGGATGATAATCCTTGGTCATGGTTGGTCATGTCATAAGTGAAATACCAATCAGATCCACAAAGTCAGTTTGGGAAGTACCTGGCAACTTACCTTGACGGAGCATCATCATTGGTGAAGTAACAACACTAGTGGAGTAACAAAATTGGAGGAGTAACAACACCAAAGGAGTAACAACACCTGAAAGAAAAGTGCTAAGAGTTGTAACACCATTATACATACATACATATATATATATACTATGTTTCATAGTGTAATTCCTAATATCCTTTTTGAAACACCTTTTTCTTGATGAATTTGTCATGCCACTTGGTTTGCTACTCTGGATTGCAGCATATTCTGTATAGCTATCAAACGAATTTCATCTAACTCATTTATCTATTCCATTCGGTGTTTCTAAGCTACTGAAAGATACAAACCTAATTCAAGAGCTGCCTCAAGCATCTTAATTTCAAATTCCATTGGAAACAAAGGAGATTTCCCGTATACAAGCTCATATGGTGAAAATCTTGTTGTATTCCTCCATGTTATTCTATACGCCCAAAGTGCTTCATGAAGTTTTTCAGCCCAGTTTTAGCGATGTTTTTCTACAGTATTTCTAAGGATATTCTCTGGTACCTTATTTGTGCTCTCAACTCGACCCTCACCTTGTGTTTGATTCCATACTTCTTCATGAGAGTTTCTATTAGATTTTATGTGAACTGCGCCCTTCCATTTGAAACTATCTCTCTAGGAGCACCATATCGATTGAAAATTTCTTCGAATAAAAAGCCCGGGACAACCTTTTATGTGGCTTTTGCAACAACTTTGGATTCTACCTGCTTTGTCACGTAATATGTGCAGACTAGAATGTGAAATTTTTGATATGTAAGAGGATTGAACGACCCAAAGAAATCAATACCCCATTTCTCAAAGTGCTCAAAAACTGATTAAGGTTGTAAAAAAATTTCATTTGACCGACCAGGTTGACCGATCCACTGGCAACTATCGCACCCTCGAACATATTTCCTTGCATCATGAAAAATAGAGGGCCAATAGTATCCCATCTGCAACACCTTATGACCTATCCTCCTGTTCGCAAAATGCCCTCCCCAAGGGACATCATGGTAAACATTCAAAACGTCATAGATGTCATGCTCACCTACACAACGCCATATTTGCTAATCAGGTCTTGTATAGAATAGGTAACCCTCTATCCATGAGTAAAAAGCACTATGATGGATGGTTTTTTGCTACTCCTTGTATGGAAAATGATGAGGTACTTTTCCTGTAGCAAGATAGTTAGGAATATCTACATACCACAAAGTGTTATTAGAAATTGAAAAAATTTGTTCATTTAGAAAAATATCCTTTATAGGTGTGTCCTCATCACTAGTATTCAACCTAGATCAGAGGTATGCTACTACATTATCTTTCCATGGTTTATCGACAATGGTAATATCAAATTCTTGTATCAACAACAACCATCTTGTAATTTGACCAGGAATTATGGGTTTGTTCATCAGATACCTAATGTCTGAGTGATCAGTGTGCACGAAAGTGGGATACCCTGTAATATAATGCAAAAATTTATTAATAACATAAATAACAGCCAAAAACTGTTTTTCAGTTACCTTCTAATTTAGTTCAACAAGAGTTAGGTTCTTGCTAACATAGTAAATCACATACTTTTTTTCCTCCTATTGTCCCAAAACTACCCCTACTGTTGTATGAGAAGCATCTGTGGAGATATGAAATGGGAGTTTCCAGTCAGGACCATGTAATATCAGAGCTTTACAAACTAGTTCTTTGATTTCCAAGAAAGCTGCTTCACATGCTTTTGTCCACACAAATTCTACATCTTTAGGTAATAATTGGAAAAGTGGAAATCTTATCTTAGAATTTTTTTCTATAAAACATCTATAATATCCAGCATAACCAATAAAACATCTATAATGCCCAGCATAACCAATAAAGCTATGTACCGTCGTTGGTGTCTTTGGTGTAGGAAAATTTAAGATTACCTCTACCTTGTCAGGATTAACCCATATTCCTGCAGCTGAAAGAAGGTGTCCCAAAACTATTCCTTCTTCCATCATCATATGGCATTTTATTATACTAAGAGAAACATATGTCTATTTGCATCATTTAATTACTTTCTCTAAGTTTTCCAGATCTTCTTCTAAAAAATCCCTAATATTGCCCATAGAAAGGTAGTGGGCGCATTACAGAAGCCAAATGGAAGGACTCTATATGCGAAAGTTCCCCAACGGAAAGTAAAATTAGTTTTATCCTAATCCTCGAGAGCTATCTGGATATTGTTATATCCACTAAATCCATCTAGAAAGGAGAAGAACTTCTTCCCGGCTAATGTATCAAGGACCTGGTCAATAAAGGGTAAGGGGAAATGGTCTTTTTGAGTTGCTTTATTCAATTCCCTATAATCAACATAGATCCACCACTTTCCATTTTTCTTTAGAAGAATGACTAGTGGGGATACCCATTGATTGTCCAAGATTGGATAAATAAACCCAACATCTAGTAGTTTCTGCAGTTTTTCTTTGACAATGTTCTTTAAGGTAGGATTCATTCTTCTGCGTGGTTTTCTAACATGTGAAAATTATTCTTTTATGTGTATATGATGGGTACATATATCAACATGGATCCATTTCATATCTTTATGTTCCTAGGAAAAGGTTTCCTTCTGATCCCAAAGGACTTTCAACAATTGTTCAGGCTGGGAAGGTGAAATATTAGGATTAACATTCAATGCTTTCCTGGGATCGATTTCTACAAGAATACTGTTATGGGGTACAATGGCAGGAATGTTCTTAACTTCCATTTGTGGTTCAATGGTTTCTTTATGGTGCAACTCATAACAGATTCAAATAACTAACGGATTCTAGTTCTGAGGCTTCATCATCAGTGTGTTCAACAATTATCAGTGAAGTTTTAGTATTTCCCACCCGAGCAGATCGAAGATCTAGTTCATTACATTACACAATGGCAATACTTTATGTAGGAAGGTTGAGTGTCTCAACCTTTTGAGCACCCCTATTACTCAGGTTCGGGTTGGATTGAATAAGAAGTTGTGGATGAAGAGGAGGATTACTAGTGGAGGCATTAGAGGTAAGTTGTAGCTGTTTTTGCGGAATAAGTTGATTGTTTTTATTTTTCTTTCTGATTGCCAACTCTCGGACCATGAATGGATTGGACCACGTTGGGGAGACCATGATTGTTATGGCATTGGATATTGATATTATTGCGGCTGTGAAGGTGTAAAAGGTATAGACTCAGCCCCAAAATTAAAATGATTAAAATAATGAGAAGGGTCTTGAGGCATACCTTGATTCATGTTCTATGGCCATGGTTTCCATGGTCTCTTTGATCCCATGAAGTAAAGTTTATTTACCTCTTCAGTTTCTCCCTAAAAAACTGCCTTCAGCCTAGGAAGAGATGGACATGTGCTAGTAGAATGGCTCTGCTCACATATTGCAAAAGTTTCAACCATATTGAGTGGGCATTCCTCCAGCGAGTGCTTCCTTCTGCATTGAGGCTAGAAAATGACCATTTCCTTCTCAAATTCCATCTATTTTTGTTTTTCCTGTAGAACATCTAGTTGTGAGGACATTGTGCTTAGAATATTAGTCCTCAAATTATCCAGCAAGTTTCCAATTTCTGATTTTGTGACCCCATTGTTGGATGTATTGAGCGCTCGTACTCCTTGCTTATGCCTCATATCTCTATGTGAAAATTTGATTCACAACTCACAAATGGTGTCAAATTCTTCCTTTGATAAATCTCCCTTTCCTACCACATTCAGGAATTCCAAATATTCCTCCCTTTAGTGCCTGGAGAAAGATTTTCTTTAAGATATCCATATCTAGATCACTATGGCCCAATCTTTGTTAGACTGCATTTGAAGCATTCCACAAATTCCTCTATGTTCTCATCCTATTTCTACACAATCTTAAACATTTCCTCCTTAATTTCTTAGGATTTGTAGTAGGCTTGATATTTTTCAAGGAAAATTGGCTTCATCTCACCCCATGTTGTAATATATTTTCCCCCTAAACCCATAAACCATCTCAGAGCCATTCCTTTCAATGTAGAAGGGAATATCTTCAATTTTTGAGCATCAAGAATATAATTATATCCTTGACAGACAACATCGAATTCAAAGAGGAATGTGTCTGGACCTTCAGAAGAAAGACCATGGAAATTAGGTAATGTTGTCAAAGTAATATCTTCCATAGGTGCATCACCTCTAATGTCTCCAAGTGGGAACTCAATCATGGAAGTTGTACGAGCCATGAATATCTTCCAATATTCACTTGGAATCTCAATGGGTTTTGGTTGTTCCATAATGTGAGGTTGAGTTTGTCTAATAGCACTTCCTCAATCAAATGGTGGAGTTAATTCCCTCGAGTCTCCCTCTTTTTCTTCTGAACTTTCAATGCTAAATTCCTCGGATCCTTTTCTTCTTATTTCCCCTTCCCTGAATTCGGCTTTTCTTATTGGGGGAGGTTCTCGTTGTGAAACTGATTGTCCTCCAAATTTTGTATGAGATCTAACCATAACAATAGCGGAGGATGATGCCCCTGACTCAATCCTTGAAATGATTTCTTGGGTATAGGTAACTCTTCCTAGATCTTTCCTTCCTCCTTTTGTGGGTCTTCCTCTTCCCCTTTTATTCGTGTATATGTTCATGCAATCAGAAAGAAAAATAAAAACATTCAAACAAATCTGAAGATCATGACCTGGAATAGGGTAGAAACTTCCCTTCCCAAGAAGAGAGAGTGGCCCCTAAGAAGAAGACAAAAGGAAGAGAAACAAACCAACCACAAAATCTAAGCTTAGGACTTGAAATAGGGTAAAACTGAATTCCCTTCCGAGGACGAGAGAGTAGTTCCTAAAAGAAACCAAAGATATCTAATGCTCAGGACGTGGAGTGAGGTGAAAACTTCCCTCCCCAAGACGAGAGAGTGGTCCTAAGAAAAAGAAATCAAAGCAACCAAAGCGATCTCATGCTCAAGACCTAGAACAGGGTGAAAACTTCCCTTTCCAGGATGAGAGATTGGTCCTATGGTCAATATTGGTCGCACTTTTGTGCCTTTGATAGCATCCCCGAAAACAATTCCAAAATGTTGATGTTCATACATGAATTATAGAATTCACCCTTTTCGCACATTAATTGTCAACTTGGGGCTCGTTTGGTTATTTCAAGTCTACCATGCAAGGTCTATGTAGACCAGAATTTCCCTACCCAACATTAAACATTCAATCAATAATATGACCATGTGTAACAACAAGCAATAACAGTAACAACAATCAAAGTAACAACAAATTAGGATTCACAACAACAAAAACTTAATGAACCATTACAACGATAAGGAAATAAGCATAACAAAAATAAATCTACACACACACCACTAATCCAACAACACCTGGTCATGAGAGTGGACCCAACTCCCTAATCAGGGTTGTGGAAAACGATCAAAGACTAGATAATAAGCAGAATATCAGGATTGCATTGAAAATGAAAATACAGAAGTCTGTTGTTACATTCTCAAAACTATTGTGTCTGTCTTTAGCGGTGGCTACTTTTCTAGCCATGTAGCCTTACTTATACACTTCAATATGACAAAGATGGTATCAAGGATTTCCAGAGATTACAACAATTGTCTGCCTATAAATACACAATGATCATTTGAGACATAAACATAATATGAATATAGAAAATACATCGGTCCAACAACCTCTCTTTGGTTAAATCATCATTACAACCAACACCCTGATATAGCATTGCCAGCTCATCGATAACTGTACACTAAATTTTAGTATGTTGATCATCACATTTCGAATCTCCAAAGAAACCTGGGTTAGAAAGTTGCATAAGAAACGCTCCCCTAGGACTACACTTCTTGATTAATAATTCACAAAGACATGAAAAATAGATATACCTTCATTGCTCGAGATAGAAATTAACCTTGCAAGGACATGAAATAGGTGAAGGAAAGGGATAAAAATGCAAGTAAAAAGTAGGTAAATTTAGCGACCAACGTTATTCATGTGGAATATACCCTATTTAAAGGGGGAAATTCTAACATTCCTCCCTAATGCAACTCAAAATATTTGAACCATTCCTAGAATCTTCTACAACATTTCCAACGTGAACAATAAATTTTCTCCTTATCCTTTAATTGATATAGAGATATTTTAGGTATAATCATGTACTTTACTTCCGACTGCATTAAATTTTTACTCTTCAGGTCTTTCATCCCGTTAAGTATATATTTACATGTGTGTTCTACAAGAGGGTTCTCTTATTATTTAGGATGTCGGTATTATCATTTATGGTCAACATTGGTATCATAACATTTGAATGTATTTAACTCACAGGACCTTTTTCTATGGCTTACTTTACCTGAATTGCTAACATCCACTCTATTATAGATCTAACCTGGAATGATAATGCAAACAAACTGATAAACAATAAGAGAGAAATAGATAGAAATGCTTCTTTATTATCAAAACCCTTAAGGTAGGGCAACACCATACATTCACTCCTTAAGGAAGGAGAGCACTCCACCAGCCATATGCCTGTTCATACAATAATCCTTGACAATCCTCCTTGACATGGAGTCTCTAGCGTCTATATAGGCCTCATACATACAATACCATGGGTCATTACCATGGTTCCCTCATACCATCAACTAATACCATGGGCCCATTACATTATTACTAACTGCTTGTGGTCCCTTACATGATATGGGTTAACCACCTTATTTATTACTATGGCCCATCCCATTATTACATTATTACCTTGGGTACCTCCCTTGGTACCCCATATTATCCCCCCTAGGTATATAACACATTCCCTGCACCTTCTAAACCTTCCAGTTGTACTGATATCCATCTTGGGGTTCACAATAGATCGATATGTTCTTAGAGTCCTAGGTTTTAGATCTAGGTTTGTGGAGAAAACCTGACAGTTATGTAAACACCTGCCTCCTTTCCCACTGCGTTGAAATACCTCATTTGGCTCTTCCGGAGGTGAAGGTGATATCTGCAGCCTCTACCTGCAATTTTTATGGCTATTGTGTTGTGAGTATCCTTTATATAACTAGTACTGAGCTAATTTCTACCAATTCATTTTTTTGTGAATGGATTGCTACTATTTAGTTTTTTCTCTTTTTATGCCTGATCATGAATCCCTTCTAATCATACCACTCTATGTACAGGCTTGTGCAACATTGGTTTATCAGAAGACTTCTCATTAGCAATCACATCAACATAAAGTAAACTGCAGATAGAACATAAATATAAATTGCAAAAGACAAGCCAAGACAAGAGGACACAAGATGTGGCGCTAGCCCTGGACAAACCCTACAATGTGGGAAAACCCTTGATCAATTCTTCTTTTATGTTCTTCAAAGTTCAGCAGAGAAAGTGAGAGAGATAGTACATTTACAATAGAAGTCAATCACTTTGAATTTTTATATCAGCATGAGATCAGTTGAAGACATATTGCTTCAACTGATTCTCTAAGGTGACTCGTTCACCTATCATAGCGTTGAATCTCGTCTATTTGCTGCACATTACCGTGTGACACCTTGTTGTACTGTCACATGTGTTGAACCTTGATGACTAAGCTACTCTCATCTTCATGCTGCTCATCATGTTGCATCTTCCATGGTCTTATTCATCATCAAGCTGCCCATGCTGATGATCTCATTCATCATTATCCTGCCCATGCTCATATCATCATGCATCATTATGCTGCCCATGCTCATATCATCATGCTGCTTATTATGCTGCTCATGATCTCATACATCATGCTTCCTTCCTTCGGAGACAGAAGCTCTAGCTGTTTCTGCATTTCCCAGTAGTTTGGGATTTTCTAGCAGTTCTGGCATTTCCGGAAGTTCCGTCAGTTTCGATATTTCCAGCTTTTCCGACATTTAAAGATTTTCTGGCTTTTTCGGCATTTCCGTCTTTTCTGGATTTTTCGACATTTCCAACTTTCTCGGCTTTCTCGGCTTTTTCGGCAGTTCCAAATTTTCTAGCTTTTTTGGCTATTCCGCCTTTTCCAACAGTTTCGGCTTTTCCATCTTTTTCGACAGTTCCGACTTTTCTAGCTTTTCCTTAGGATCTCTCCTCCTACTAAAACCCAAAGACAAGTAGAGAGAGGAAGAGATCCAAGTGTGTGTAGAAATGACTTGAAGTCCTATTCTATTTATACTCAAATGTAAAGGTTGAATAGACATGACTGTTGGGCTTCTGAGCCTACATAAGTTGCTGGCCGACTTAACAACTTGTTCATAACATAAATAAATTCATAACTTCATAAATACCTATCAGAATTAGATTATCTTTAGATCAATCCTACACCTCTCAATGAGAGGGACCCAATAAAAATATCAGCTACCATAAATAATATAACCCACATGGAGTTTGGCCCTAGTTTCCAATTTTAACACTCCCTCTCAATTAGGGAGAACTCCATCTGCTGATCCATATGCCCAACTGTACTATCTCTGCTATCAGTGCCTTGCATTGCATTGCTCAGCTCTACTGGCTCTTCTTTTCTCTACTCAGCTCTGCTGGCTATGCTCTGCTCTGCTGGCTCTACTCAGCTCTGCTAGCTATTCTATGCTCTGTTGGCTCTACTCAGCTCTGCTAGCTCTACTCTGCTCTACTAAGCTCTGCTGGTTTTTCTCTACTATGCTCAGCTCTGCTTAGCTCTGTTGGCTCTGCTCTGCTCAACTTAACTCCATTGAACCATGAAGAAGAAGAATTGATCGAGAATGTGTCACCATTCTCCACTGACTTGAATTTAGTCTCAGAGTGTGTACCGCTGGTCCCAGACCAGTCCTCAATCGACTCGAAGTCAGTGTCATAGTAGGTACAACTCCTACCACTGGTCCCAAACCAATACTCTACTAACTCGAAGTCAGTCTCAGAGTATGTACCACTAGTCATAGACCAGTCCTCGATCGACCTGAAGTCAGTGTCATAGTGGGTACAACTCCTACCACAGGTCCCAGACTGGTACTCTACTAACTCGAAGCCAGTCTCAGAGTATGTACCATTAGTCCCAGACCAGTCCTCAACCGACCCGAAGTCAGTGTCATATTGGGTACAAATCCTACCACTGGTCCCAGACCAGTGTCATTGATCCTAGATCAATGAAGTTCATCCTAGCATAGGGAGTACGGTAGATACAACGATGCATCCATCAGTACTACTATGGTCCCTATCCTCATTTCCTTGCTCATTGATTAGATGAGAGGTACTTCCCATGAGTCCCAGACTGCATGGGTAGGATGCTCGACAGGAGAACTTAATCAATCCTATCCTCATAGGAGAACTAATCATCCTGCTACACAATCACCATGGAGAACACATCATCCAGGCCTCATAGGAGAACTAATCATCCTGCTACACAATCTTCATGGAAAAAACATCATCCAGACCTCACAGGAGAAATAATAATCTTGTAACACAATCATCATGGAGAACACATCATCCAAACCTCACAAGAGAATTAATCATCCTGCTCCACAATCATCATGGAGAACACATCATCCAGACCTCACAGGAGAATTAATAATCTTGCTACACAATTGTCATGGAGAACACATCATCCAGACCTCACAGGAGAATTAATCATCTTGCTACACAATCGTCATGGAGAACACATCATGCAAACCTCACAGGAGAATTAATAATCCTGCTACACAATCGTCATGGAGAACACATCATCCAAACCTCAAAGGAGAATTAATCATCCTGCAACACAGGAGAGCAAATTATCCCATCCCACAAGAGAGCGAATCATCTTGTCCCACAAGAGAGCGAATCATCTTGTCCATAGGAAAGCGAATCATCCGGTCCATAGGAGAGCGAATCATCCTGTCCCAGTGCACACCACCAGGGGAGGGTGAGTCACCCTGTGGTCGTATGTTGCTCCAGTAAGAACCACAAGCCCCGAGAGCTCCCAGAGCTCAATGTATACAATATGCAGGACCCTTGTACAAGGGTCTCTTGATGATTCCAAGTCGTTTGGGAAAATCACAAATTTGATCTTTCCCCCAGGGCTTAGACAAAGTGTAGCGACCTGCACATCATCTCATAGTGATGGAACTTCCTTGCTCATAGACTTACCATATCCCAGATAAGGTAGTATCTGATGTCTATCTACTTGAGCAATTGTCGAATACAGGATTCCTCAATAATCGAATCCAACCTTTGGTTGTCACAAAGAATCATAGTGGTACAAACAACTCACTTGAAGAACTTCCCCAACCAAGCAGCTTAATACAAGATCATATTTGTAGATATGTATCCAGTCTCAGTGGTTCTTATATCAACCGACTTCTGCTTCCTGCTTAGCCATGATATTGAAGCAGAATCCAAAGAGAAACAACACCGAGAAGTGCTCTAGTGATCCTCCACACTGCCTTCCCAATTAGCATTCGAATAGTCATGTAGTTTTATATTTCGGGCAGTGTATCTTAATCCATGAGAGATTGTGCCTCGAAGACATCTTAGAAGATTCTTGGCACCAATCCAATGAGGTTCAACCAAATATGAGCTCACCATGCTAACTGCAAAACATATATCCGAACGGAAGTTCACCAAGAACATCAACGCGAATGAGTTCATGAGATTCAGAGGCATTTCCAAAATCTGGTTCGACATCACTACCATATAACTTCTGAAAGTTAAGGTCCTCGAGGTAGTCATAGGCTTGCAGTTCACCATTCCACATATGGAATCCAACTCCCTCTTACTTCTGCAAATGAGAGGGTCTGCACCTGTTAGAAGCAGGTCGTCCTCATAAGGTGCTGGTATGAGAGGTCTATCATCCACAACCTTTGGACGGTTTAGATCTGTTTCACTCCTAGTGAATCTCAGCTTTATCCGAGGTGTTTTGCTTCAAGCCATAGAGGGCTTTCTTCCACCTGCATATGCGAGATTCCTGATTATCAATCTCAGACCCCTTGGGTTGTTCCAGATCTGTGGACCTGCTACATGAGGGGAATGGTCCCCTTGTAATATTTTCCTTTGGTACATCTCAGATATGTACCTTCATGCTCTTTTTTGAATTCAGGCATCCCAGTCACCATCTGACTCACAGACCTCCAGTGCTGAGTCAATGGACATGGTCCCCAGTGGACTTGATACAACCCTGAACTCTAAAACATCTTTGCAAAATCTACTTTCAAACACGTACCTTTCCATCGCTGAGTGCCACCCTGAAACCTTAAACTTCCATTTCTGAGATGGACACTAGGTTCTTCTTGCGATTAGGTACATAAAAGAGATTATGGGGTTCCTTTCTTTCTTTGAAGAGTCGACTATTTCCTTGATGACCTGCATTACTTATCATTCCTCTGATCATTGAAGATGTCAGTGGAATGATTGTTATATTCATCAAGAGATGTGTCTCTGCTATTCGGACACTCCTTTGCATGATGGTCGAACTTATTGCAACCAAGGCATCTGCCTTTCCTTCCACCCTTAGATCTAAACTTCCCAATGAAGTGATCTTCCGTTGTACTCATTGATGTGGAACTCATTGATCCTTTTGTCTTGTCCCTATTGTCTTTGGTGATTACTCTTTCACTCTTGCTTGGGAATTGTCTTCACCTCAGCTCTAACACCATGTTAATTTTAGGTATGTTCTATGCTAGAGCAATTTATTTCAATTTCTTTTCCACATTAGCAATCACATCATTATAAAGTAAACTACAGATAGAACATAAATATAAATCGTAGAATACAAGCCAAGACAAGAGGACACAAGATGTGGCGCTAGCCAAGGAAAAACCCCACAATGTGGGGAAACCCTTGATCAGTTCTTCTTTTATGTTCTTCAAAGTTCAGCAGAGAAAGTGAGAGAGATAGTACATTTACAATAGAAGTCAATCACTTTGACTTTTGATATCGGCATGAGATCAGTTGAAGACATATTGCTTCAATTGATTCTCTATGGTGACTTTTTCACCTATCATAGTGCTGCATCTCATCTATTTGCTGCACATTACTATGTGACACCTTGCTGTACTGTCACATGTGTTGAACCTTGATGACTAAGCTGCTCTCATCTTCATGCTGCTCATCGTGCCGCATCTTCCATGGTCTTATTCATCATTAAGTTGCTCATTCTCATGATCTCATTCATCATTATGCTTCCCATGCTCATATCCTCATGCATCATTATGCTTCCCATGCTCATATCATCATGCTGCTTATTATGTTGCCCATGATCTCATACATCATGCTTCCTCCCTTCAGAGACAAATGCTCTGGCTGTTTCAGTAGTTCCCGGTAGTTCCGGCTTTTCTAGTAATTCCGACTTTTCTGGCAGTTCCGGCTTTTCCAGTAGTTCCGAGAGTTCCGACATTTCCGGATTTTCCGGCTTTTCTAGTATCTCCGGCTTTTCCGGCGTTTCCGGCAGTTCTGGATTTTCCAGCAGTTCCAACTTTTTTGACTTTTCCATCAGTTTCGGCTTTTCTAGCTTTTCTGGCTTTCCTAGCTTTTTCGATAGTTCCAGCTTTTCCATATTTTCTAATTATTTTGGCTATTCCGTCTTTTCTGGCAGTTCCAGCTTTCCGACCTTTTTGGCTTTTCCGGCAGTTTCAGCTTTTCTAACTTTTCGTTAGGATCTCTCCTCCTACTAAAAACCAAAGACAAGTAGAGAGAGGAAGAGATCCAAGTGTGTGTAGAAATGAATTGAAGTCTTATTCTATTTATACTAAAACGTAGAGGTTGAATAGACATGACTATTGGGCTTCTGAGCCTACATAAGTTGCTGGCCGACTTAACAATTTGTCCATAACATAAATAAATTCATAACTTCATAAATACTTATCAGAATCAAATGATCTTTAGATCAATCCTACACCTCTCAATGAGAAGGATCCAATAAAAACATCAGCTGCCATAAATAATATTACCTACATGGAATTGGGCCCTAGTTTCCAATTTTAACAGAAAGTATACAGTTCCATGGCTCTTTGCTCCATTGTTTTCTCTTGTCTTTTCAATGAACTACAACTATGCATCCTATGAAATTAATAAGATTTATTTTATTCTTTTTTATGATAATAAGTTATGGGTGGAGATGTTTTTTCAACTTTGTGTGAAAGCATGGAGTTCGGTTGCACTTTTTGGTGAAAACAGGGCACATTTTGATAAAAAAAGTATGTTCGATCGAAAAAAATGAAGTACTCCATCGAGCTCTTGAGGTGCTTAAAAATAACACTATCTAGCATTAAAAAAACTCTTGATCGATCTCTTGAATAACCCTAGGGTAGGAGCTCGATTAAACCTTAAAGTTTAATTGAGCCTTAAAGATGGAAATTTTAAAATTTATGTAAATATCAATAATGATATGAAAACTTTAAAATTATAAGTTTTTGATATTAAAAAATAATTTAATTACTAATTACTTTTGAATATGTAATTAACAATGGTGTGGATTAATTTCTTACTATATTTCTAGCATTTTGGTGTATAGATTTGAAAAAGGATTCAATCTCACTTGCAAATTGAAATTTTAATATCCTTATATTTATATTTTAGTAATTTAAAAATTAGTTTTTACTATGATTTAAATTTTCAATGTCATAATTTAAATAATAAATTTATTATAAATATAATTTAAATAATATAAGAAAAATTTTCAATTTGATTTTAATAAATATTATAATTTTATATGAATAATTGTAATTTTTATATTATAATTTTTATGAATGAGCGTAATAATAATTAAGGTTGTTGCAATAGTTGTAAGTTATAATTGAATATAGTTGTAATGGATGCAATGAGATCTGCACTTATAAATCTCTCTCAACCTGTAAAATGTGATTGCACTCAATTTTGTCTTTAGTGTGCAAAAGTGCAAAGTATAGAAATTTTTATTTCTCACTTAGGCTTGCAATATATATTTTTAAAATAATAAAAACATAAGGAAATCATAAATTTTAAAATATTATTTGATTAATTTGAATTTGAGTAATCTAGATTCAATTGTGCTTATGAAATTATTTTTAAAAAAATAATATTATAAAGTTTAGTTTACTTTAGTTTATTGTTTTTATTTATTTATTATAATTTAATTTATTTTTTATTGAAATTTTCTACTAAAAAAAATTATAAAATGATTAAGTATAAAAATATCCTATATTTAAAATCAAAGCTTAGCTTAAAGACAAGTATTAAGAGGCTTCACTTTTTTTTTAAGATAATAATGATAGCTGGATAGAGCTATAGGCTCGATAGACGGTTTGTTAAACCCTCTATTTTGCTATTTGAGATTTGAATTTCACTTACTCGATCAAGCATTTTAAGCACCCAATCCCTAAAAAACATAGATTTAGCTCTTCTTTTGCATATTTCTTTGCAACATCATTTTGTACCCTCTCAGCCTCCAAGAAAAAATTGTCTTTAAGTGGTGGAGATGATCATGTTGAATTTCGAAAGGAGCTCTATATCCAATGGCATATGAGTTTGAAATTTTCGAATTCATATGATATCTTTTATTTAATTTCTTTAAAACATAATGCTTGAAACTTTTTTGAACAATTTCAAAAGGGTTGAATAAAAATCAATTAAAAGATACACAATGAAAAAATTTCAAAAAATACCATTATGTTAGATAATCTTCGGCAAAATCACATAACCAATCTTTTGTCGACGCATTTCGAACCAACCAGTGTGGTTCATTGTGAGGACAAGTTGAAGAACCAATCCGGCTTAGCGTGATTAAATAGAGTGTGCAGAGACTCCAACAGCTATAATGCTAACGGCTAATTTTGACCGAATGATCTTGGTCAAACCACTAAATTAGTTAATTAATATTTCTCGCAAAAGTTCAATAAAGGAATTCATATGGTAATTTAAAATAAATAGGTATATTATTGTTATTATCCAATTATTAAGAGAATACATATTTTAATTATGATGGTCATTATATCTCATAATATATATTAATTAATCTATATTTAATTATTATAAAATACAAGTAAAGGTAATCAATCATTATTATTTTTAGAATTTAGTTATACTAGGTAATTGTGTAATAATTAATCTATATTTAATTATTATAAAATACAAGTATTAATCTATATTTAATTATGGTGGTCATTATATCTCATAATATATATTAATTAATCTATATTTAATTATTATAAAATACAAGTAAAGGTAATCAATCACTATTATTTTTAGAATTTAGTTATACTAGGCAATTGTGTAATAATTATTTAATGGTCATTGGTAAGTTAGATCTTCACTATTTTGTTCTTATAATATATCATATTTATTATTTAAATATATTGGTCCAATAAAATAATAAGTTATATAAAATAATATATGTTTATTAAATAATCTATTTCTTCCTAATAATTAATAAATCCAAACAAATTGTTAAACCATTAATATTCCTAGAATTTAGTTATATCAGGTAAAAACCATAATTTAGAGTTGTTAAAACCAAGTCTATTAATAATAGTATAACTAATATTATTGGTATATCATAATTAATGGTCAAATAATCAATATTAGATCATTATTTATTATAAATTAATAAAGGAAACTAAGACCTTAGGTAAATATATTATTACTTATAAGAAATTACCATAATTTAGGGTTGATATGTTTACTACTATAACTAATAATATTGGTATATCATAATATATCTTAAAGGTCAAATTTCTAATAATAATCAATATTTATTACATAATTATTTATTCCAAATTTACTAAAGTTAATTATGTCATTAATATTTATAAGGTTGACAAAGGGTTTTTTTTAGATATTAGTTAAAGGGAAACTCAATTCTAAGGTTAATATAGAAATAATTAAAATGTATAATTAATGAAATTAAGGCAAAAAATCAAATCTAATTATAATATGCCCAATAGTATCATAAACAAGTAAGGTTAATACAATAATAGCCCGAAACTAATTCATAACTTAATAATGACTCAAACACTCCAAATAATGGGACAAAACTGCCAAAAGAAAAATTAGGAGGGGGAAGACAGAAACCCTAAGACCTAACAAAAAAGGGGGGTGAGGGGGCTAGGAAGACAAGGCTGGGACCCAGCAACTGCTAATCTTCCAGCCATCATCCCTATTAAGGTTGTTCGGCCTTTTCTCAATCTCCAGGGCCTCTCTAAATTTGCGATGGTGAAACTGCGCAATTTTGGCAATGACTTGAGCCTCCTCTATACATACATGATGCATAGTCTTTCCCGCATGCTCAGCCAGGGCTGAGGACTTGGTCCTCCCATGCCTTAAGTCAGCCGAATGCTCGCTAATCTGCTCATTAATAGAGCGACCAGTCTCACCAATATAAGGGGTCCCACAGGAACAGGGAATGCCATAGACGCCCTTCATGTCCTTAGGGTCAATCGGGTCTTTCACAGACCTGAGGGATCCACGGATAGTATTGAGAGGTCTAAAGGTTGCAGGCACATCATACTTCCTCAGAATCCTCGCAATCCTGTCCGTGGTTCCTTGGATGTAAGGAAGGTTCACACCCATGATATGATCATTGGGAACCTTTCTGATAGAAGGCTCCTTCTTGGCCCTGAGGAATGATTTTAGACCTAGGTGCCTATCGTAACCATTCTTCTTGAAGACTTCTAGGAGGTGAGCCTTCTCCGCTTCCAGGCTCTCCTCATCCGAAATTCTAACAGCACGGGTGGCAAGCGTGCTAAGGACCCCTAACTTATGATGTGCCCGCAACCTTTAGACCTCTCAATACTATCCGTGGATCCCTCAGGTCTGTGAAAGACCCGATTGACCCTAAGGACATGAAGGGCGTCTATGTCATTCCCTGTTCCTGTGGGACCCCTTATATTGGTGAGACTGGTCGCTCTATTAATCAGCGGATTAGCGAGCATTCGGCTGACTTAAGGCATGGGAGGACCAAGTCCTCGGCCCTGGCTGAGCATGCGGGAAAGACTATGCATCATGTATGTATAGAGGAGGCTCAAGTCATTGCCAAAATTGCGCAGTTTCACCATCACAAATTTAGAGAGGCCCTGGAGATTGAGAAAAGGCCGAACAACCTTAATAGGGATGATGGCTGGAAGATTAGCAGTTGCTGGGTCCCAGCCTTGTCTTCCTAGCCCCCTCACCCCCCTTTTTTGTTAGGTCTTAGGGTTTCTGTCTTCCCCCTCCTAATTTTTCTTTTGGCAGTTTTGTCCCATTATTTGGAGTGTTTGAGTCATTATTAGGTTATGAATTAGTTTCGGGCTATTATTGTATTAACCTCTCTTGTTTATGATACTATTGGGCATATTATAATTAGATTTGATTTTTTGCCTTAATTTCATTAATTATACATTTTAATTATTTCTATATTAACCTTAGAATTGAGTTTCCCTTTAACTAATATCTAAAAAAACCCTTTGTCAACCTTATAAATATTAATGACATAATTAACTTTAGTAAATTTGGAATAAATAATTATGTAATAAATATTGATTATTATTAGAAATTTGACCTTTAGGATATATTATGATATACCAATATTATTAGTTATAGTAATAAACATATCAACCCTAAATTATGGTAATTTCTTGTAAGTAATAATATATTTACCTAAGGTCTTAGTTTCCTTTATTAATTTATAATAAATAATGATCTAATATTGATTATTTGACCATTAATGATGATATACCAATAATATTAGTTATACTATTATTAACAGACTTGGTTTTAACAACTCTAAATTATGGTTTTTACCTGATATAACTAAATTCTAGGAATATTAATGGTTTAACAATTTATTTGGATTTATTAATTATTAGGAAGAAATAGATTATTTAATAAACATATATTATTTTATATAACTTATTATTTTATTGGAGCAATATATTTAAATAATAAATATGATATATTATAAGAACAAAATAGTGAAGATCTAACTTACCAATGACCATTAAATAATTATTACACAATTACCTAGTATAACTAAATTCTAAAAATAATAATGATTGATTACCTTTACTTGTATTTTATAATAATTAAATATAGATTAATTAATATATATTATGAGATATAATGACCATCATAATTAAAATATGTATTCTCTTAATAATTGGATAATAACAATAATATACCTATTTATTTTAAATTACCATATGAATTCCTTTATTGAACTTTTTTAGCTTTTTCGAGAAATATTAATTAACTAATTTAGTGGTTTGACCAAGATCATTCGGTCAAAATTAGCCGTTAGCATTATAGCTGTTGGAGTCTCTGCTCTATTTAATCACGCTAAGCTGGATTGGTTCTTCAACTTGTCCTCACGATGAACCACACTGGTTGGTTCGAAACACGTTGACAAAAGATTGGTTATGTGATTTTGCCGAAGATTATCTAACAATATTATGGATCACAGAAGTCTAAATTCCTTAAAATACCATTATCTTAGTAGTCTTCAAAAAGGTACTCTTGGTTTTTCAATTTATTTAAAGCACTGGGAAAAACTTAGATGAACAAATGTGTCTCCAAAATGCGATTGAAATATTACTTCACCAACTTCGAAAAATAATAAAAAATATAATTTTACATAAAAACTATTTTTTTAATATGGAAAACTTAGTTACTTCCAAAAATAAAAAACAATATAATTTTACATAAAAAAAAATAAATTTTTAATATGATAAACTTAGTTATCATGTTCTTATATTTTTATTTTTCTTAAATTACATATTTTAGACTAAATTATGCTAATACATACCTTTTAAGTTTTGAGAAAATTTGCAAAGAAATATATTACATTTAATGAAAATTGAGAGATTATAAAACTTTAATTTATTTTTTTTAAACATCATTAAGACAACAACATAATTTTCCACATATTCTTTCTTTACTTTAAATCAAAATTCACAATTCTTATATGAATTTTGAGACAAAAAAGACTTGAAATATTATGACTACATTTGACCCAAAAATATAACTTATCTTCATATTTTTCACCTTCTATATAAATTATTTTCATATTAATATATTCCTTTTTGATATTAGTAGAAAATCTATCCCACTCCCATCGTATTTTATTCGTTACAGTATCTAGAGAAATTATTGGCCGCAGTTCCATTAACAACGACAAGAGAATGAATAGACTCTGATATTGTCGAACTTTCCACTTTCACACTCTGAAGTCATTAGATATGCGTTATAATTATGATGTATAAATATTGTGATAATATGTGCATTTTGGAGCCAACGACTGGCTCTTAGCAGCTATTGAATTAGCGTAACCCAAACTTCCTGAGAGGGTTTGGTCGCATTTATCGTTAACTTTTTCCCACCACCATATTCATTATTCCTTTATACTACATGCATTATATATTACAGCTCTGAAACAGAGCCCACTCTTTCCATATAAACACAGTGATTTCAACCTGTTTCTCAACGTTAATTATATTTCCTTTGAAGAGTATAAGTATAATTTGAATTTAGGCATGGAAACATTTATCAAACAACTCACATTTGAAAAAAAACAGTGTCTATCAGAAAAGCAACCCGGTGTCGTCATTACTTATCTATTCTTATATCTGTCCAGCCAGAAAATTCATAGAAATAATTTGCAGAAAGTACACTGTAAAAACATTTCAGGCGTGTCATTTATAGAAAAAACCAGAAGGAGCTACTTTCCTTTTAGGAAAACCACACCGGGTCTACTAGGATTTATCTAACTTCACCAGGTCTAGGGTTTATCTAACGTCACTCTGTCTTGTTTGGGTCTAATAGGGTTTATCTGACCTCACCAGGTTTTACCTACAACTTTCTCAAGTATGTACAAAAAATTAACTGGCTACAACCAATTCAAGAATTTCCTATGGCAGCATCCTTCTTTGCCTCAGTATAGGTAATAAGTTCTCTCCTTCTCTTTCTTGATTTCCTTAGGGTGTTTTTTCTACCCTCTCAGAGATGTATTTCTAGGGTGAGGAGTAATTGTCCATTAATTGTATGATAGGGGAAATCTTCATTTAGCATTTTTACCTTCCCTTAATTTTTTGGATGACCACACTAATCCTGTTAATTTAATTAATATCAACATTCACGTCTAACATTGCATCAGGCCTTCCATGAGCCCACAATCTGGCAAGTTACCTTTAAAAGAAAATTAAATATTTACTTAATCACTCTAGGGTATTACAGAAATTAACCAATCTAGATTCATTTTATTCTGGATTTAGCAAGTTCCAAGAGGGGTCAAATCTCCTTTCACTCTAAAAGAAGTTTGCATCTCAAGATATTTGATCCCTCCCACTGCTTGGTAGATGCAGAGTTAAGAGGAATCTACAATGGTAATTGCTAAAAATTAAATTAAATAAAAAAATTAATGTAGAGTCAATGTTCCAAAATAAAATAAAAATAACCCAATGTTAAAACAAAAATTCGAAGTTATTTTTTATTATTAATTAATGTTTAGTAGTTTACGGAAACTTGACTTGGTCAAATCACCGGGGTTTTGAAAACCCATGGTATTCATGTGGAGTATAGTCTATTTAAAGGGGGAAAGTAAACTAGCCTAGATCCATCTGAACTCCATATCTACCAAGAGCTAACAAGGATCAAATCCCTTACATGAAATATCTAAGATGCAAAGAGATTTCATCCCTCTCAACACTTGGTAGATCAAGAATTAATATAAATCTAGGCTAGTAATTAATTATAAATATAAACAGTGATTTCATGTTTTTAATTTATTTTATGTTTATTTTTAGTTTTACCTAATTTGACCAAGTCAAAAAGTTTTATTGATAATTATAATTATTGTTTTATTTTATTTATATTTATATTTTGTTCTCACAACACATTACCTTTTTTATTTTGGATTTAATTTACAAAGTATTATAAAAATAATTTAAAATAAAATATTTTGATTTCAAAATGAGTTAAGTTTTTTTGGCATGTAGTATTAATAAGATATAATTTTGGCCAATTGTATTGTAACAAGCCTATTTACAATCTAATAATATCCATGATAAAATGAGGGTGAATATCCATGGTTAAGATCTTGTTATATTGTAAGTATGAAATTTTTATGTACTTACTAATTAAATTTAAATATGGTTACAAAATCATTATTGACACCACTACTCGTGGTACCTTTTTCCTTTTAGATTTAATTTAAAAATTGTTATTAATTAAAATAAAATAAAATAATTTTAAAAAACTTTGATTTTGAAATGAGTTATCGTTTTTGGCTTGTGGTATTGATAAGCCAAGTTATTGGGTCATGGTATTGTAACAAAGAATATTCACAAGTTAATCATTATTTTACGCTTGTGGTATTGATAATCCAAGTTATTGGCTCATGGTATTGTAACAAAGAATATTCACAAGTTAATCATTATTTTACACCACTACATGTCTCTGTACCTTTTGATTTTAGATTTAGGCTAAACAATATTATAAAAATAGATTAACATAAAATATTAAAAAAATGTTGACGTAAAATTTTTCTTACATTATGTTTACACATCATAGTAATTGTAGAGCACCTCTCAACACAAAAATAATATTAGATATTTAATTATATTATATATCTATTTTTAAAGTTATTTTTATATAAAATATAGATTTAAAAAAAAATGATTTTCTTTTAAATATGGGAAGTTTTTATATTTTTTTGAACTCAGTACTTTTACATTAAATTAAATATTTTGAAATATAAAAATGATTTAATATACTTATAAGTGACATTTTATGGTAGATTGAAAACCTGAATGTGAATTTTTTTTAAAGAGAGAATAAGCTATTTTTTTTTATAAATATTATATGTTGTGAGGAGTGAAATTATATATATATATATATATATATATATATATATATATATAGATATATATATATATATATATATATATATATATATATGAATGATTATTGCGATATGTTTTTAGAAGTGATCAGTTAGGCATATTTGTTTAAATTTATGGAATTAAATATTTTCTATCATAATTTTATTAGCCTCTCTCAATGTAAGACTATAATTTTATTAGCCTTCCTCAATGTAAGACTATAGCAATCTATTTGTCTGTTCACCATATTAGTTTAGTATTGACCAATGTAAGTTTTAATGTTCAAGTTTGGAAAATAATTATTTATTTTTCAATATTATTGAAAAAAAATACTTTTCAAACATTTGATTGGACCATAACTTTGAAAGTCTTATTGCAACCTTTGTGCCATGTGGTAACTGTCTCAATTTTTTTTTGCCATAATTTCTAGATGTCGTTTCAATATTTATGCCTTGATTTTTAAATACTTGTACACACACTCACATAAATAACCTATTTACTGCTCACCATAATTTAGGCAGTATTTTTATTAAAAAAATGAATAATACCAAAACATAAATAAATATACCTATTCGTACCATTATTTATGTTTTCTTTGACATTTTAACATATAGGAGTAAAAGTGCAAACTTTGATACTACCCATAATTTTATTTAGTTTAAATAATCTTTTAAGGGTATAAACAATAATAATATTTTGTTCACATGTTGTTAAAAAAGTTCCCCAAACAAATAAGGTATTAGCAATTTCAAAATCTAAACATTCATCGTAACCATTTGGATGCATATTTTTCTTTCGGTTTTAGATTGTTAAATTGCATTTAATGCCATTATCATTGCAAAACATGGGATTTTTCATAGATGATAAGTATTGCTATGAGTATGCCCTTATGGTTTTTAAAGTTTTGTTGTGGAAAGGTCTTATAAATATCTTGTGTTCTGTCTTACAAAGTGTTTTATAATGTTTCTGGTGTTGTTTTAATTTTCCAATGTGTCTTTTTAATTTGTCAATCTTTCTCTCAGTCATAACAAGTTTTCAGATTTTCTATTCCTTCATATATGATTTCGGGTTATTTCGGCACCAACAAACAACATTTTATCACAATTTTACTTCATAGAAGCATCTAGATACTTCGTGAATAAATTAACTTATGATGCTTGTAATTTAAATTAAAAGATCTAGAATATATCAACAATGATATATCTGGTAAACAAAATTAATCAAAAATCCAATTATGGTAAAACACCATATTATGCTGTTATTATAAGAGGAATAATAAGAGGAATCAACCTGTTTTACTTCATGCATATTTATTTAAATGTAAAATATAAAAACATTTAATAACTTAGATATATATTTTTGCAGGAAATATATATCTAGAAGTCATAACGAAAATTGGCCGGATAAACAAAATTTTTTTGATGTGTTTAAATAAATTAACTTAACACGTGATTATCTATATCTATATCTAAAAATGGTTAATCCGCTTCAAATTCTACAAATACCTATGGAAAAGAAACAAATGAATTTCATGTTTAATGTCTTTTCCGTTCTGTGAATAGAGACTACAACTATAAATGCCGCGGAAAGGAATTTCTAAACATGATATGGGATTGTGTAGAATAATTACCAATGTGAATGTGAATTTGTAGCATGTACAAATTTATTCTGTAAATTAATTTCCATTAAAACTTTATGAAACTATTTTGATTTTGTTCAACATTAATTCAAAACTTTATGGACATTTATGTTAATAAAGATAATTATTGCTTTTTAATGTAAGTATTGAAAGTGTAATATAATTAATATCTGTAAGTTAGTAACTGGGTTAAATTTTTATCAATATTTAAATATTAAATTAAGTATATATAATCTTTAAATATTAAATTAAGTATATATATTTATTTAAATTTATTAGAAAATTTGATTATAATTTTTTTTATATTAATTTAGTATTATTAAATTATTAAATATTATATTTATTAATTTTTATTAGTGTGTTTAATATATTTATTACCATATTTAGTATATTTTTTGAAATGTTTCAAAAGATTGATAATTTAGATAAGCATGCTATACTATAAACAAAATTAAAAACCAAATCAAATTAATAAAATGAGATATACTCTTTATATATATATATATATATATATATATATATATATATATATATATATATGTCAAATTATATTATTATTCTTTTTTTTTCAATTAATCCAATATTTTTATTTTTAACTTATTAAAAATGATTTATTAAGGTATTTAATATATTTAATATAAACACTATATTGAAAATTAATATAACACTTGTATTATTTGTTATTGAAATGTTTCAATACATTAATAATGAGATTGATAATTTAGATCAATCATGTTGTAAGATAAACAATACTTATTCCATGAATATTTGTTTCTTCAATTGCTTATATTAACTAAGTAAAAAGCATGGAGGTGTTCATTGTTTAGTTATAAATGGTAAGTGAAAGAGTTCAAGTTTCACTATAGAAAAATATTGTACTAAATTGTTCCTCAAATAAAATTTAGTCAACTATAGTGAATAAAACAAAGACTTAGTCTAACATATATAGATGAAATAGATTTTTTTATTGGAATTTTCCAAAACAATTTCAGGAAAGAATGTGATTTTTTGTTGTTTAAAATGCATTTTTGAAAGCATAAATTGATTCCGTGAAAAGTCCCATGGGGGACTTGAATTTTGTAGATTAAACAACTTAGGCTCAATTTTTTAAAAATCTTGCTGGATTTTGACTAAAATTAACCAGAAAAAATGTACTGAAAAATGTCATTTCGTTTATAAGTTAGGCTACACCTAAAGGAATCATATCAAAGAATCATATTTAATAGTAAACATGAACATTATGTTTTAGAAATTATAGAACCATAATAAACTATAGTCAACATGGACATATTTTTTGGAAATTATATCTACATTAGTTAACAAAATGCAACCAAATAATTATGATATTTTATCAGTGAAAATTAAAACTGTAATATGGATAACATTTATAAGTCAGTCAGATGGAAACAATTTTTAATTAATATTTAAATAATCAATTTATTAAAATTTAATTGTATATATAATTTATTTAAATTTATTATTGAATTGATTATATTTCTTTTATATTATTTTAATTTATTAACTCATAAAAAGTGTTTATTAAACTTTATTAAAGTATTTAATATATTTATTACAACTACTATATTGAAAATTAGTATAGTATTAATTGTTTTTGAGATGTTACAAGACATTACCTAAAGGATATTGAGGATTTAGATAAACATGTTATAGGATAACTAAAATTCAAAATTTTTAAGTGTTTAATATTTAGTTATAAAGGGAAGTCATAGTCACGTTTAACTAGAGGAAAAATTGTATTAAATTGTTTCTCAAACAAAATTTAGTCAACCATAGTCAATAGTCAACATGAACATCATGTTAACAAAATCCAATCATAGTCACCCATGTTCAACAAAAGTAAACCATAGTCAATTATAATCAACATGGGCATGATGTTTTGAAGATTATATGTGAATCAATCAAACATAGTCAACCATAGCCAACACAAATCAATCTTGGTCAAAAGTCAACAAATGCAAAGCAAAGTAAAGTATAGTCAACATGAGCATCATCTTTTAGAAATCAAATGTAGATTAGTCAACCATATTCAACAAAATTCGACATGAGATCATGTTTTATAAATTATATTTACACTAATCAATAATAACCAACAAAATATAACCTTTGTCAACAAAAATCAACGATAAGTGACAAATTGCAACCATAATCAGCCATAGTCAACCTAATCTTGTTAACAAAGATCAACCATAAGCAATAAAATTAAACCATAATCAAACATAGTAAAAAAATATATCCATAATCAGTAAAATTCAATCATAGTTAACAATAGTCAACTTGGGTGATCAGGCGCTCACTATTTAGCTCAAAAATCAAAGTTCTCAAAATGGCTCGAAACCTGAATGATCACGTCAGTCTCAGAAAAATGATCCTAATACAACTCATTTCACTGAAAATTGATTTCGTATGAGGAAGTTATTGTGTTTTGTTCGCTTTGCTAAACATGAAAAATTTGCAAAAAAAATACACAGTCACTACACAGTCAACAATCCATACTACTGACATGGCAGGTGACTGTGTAGGGTCAATTTGGTCAACATTCAATCACAGTTTGACAAGTGGCATATTCTCATTGGGTTTCAAATAGGTGCGTTGGCATAGTTTGATTGGTTAGCATTAGGGCCAATGAGAGAATGCCACGTGGCAAGCCTGGAGACCACCACGTGGCACTTCCAAATAGCCTAGGTAGACTCAACAGTTGAGATAATTTTTATTGGAGGCGCCAAGGTTCGACCCCGCGACCTCCCTCTCCAGACCAAAGCCTTCTACCAACTCTGCTACCAGTTGTTGATTACCCCTATAGCAGACCATACATATGTAAACTGTAATGGTTATTGGTATGGAGGTTAGGGAAGGGCCAACCCGCAGGCCATCCCTCCAAATGTCAATGCAAAGAAAGTCACTGCAAATAGTTATGGTTATGTTAACCGTCAGGCTC
Source organism: Pinus tabuliformis (assembly GCA_031772625.1). Lineage (NCBI taxonomy): Eukaryota > Viridiplantae > Streptophyta > Pinopsida > Pinales > Pinaceae > Pinus > Pinus tabuliformis. The sequence goes on from CM062813.1 coordinate 885,806,267, forward strand.
CAAAACTTTAATGGTCTCCCCATGTGAATGCAATGATGTCACACCCAATGGTTAATGCAACGCCTCCATCATAAACAATGACTCTGACGGTTAGCACCATGTGAATGCAATGATGTCACACCCACGGTTAATGTAGCGGCTCCAGCGTAAACCATGGCTTTAACAGTTAATGCCATGTGAACGAATTCGACGGCTATGGTAGAGGTCAACTAAACTGGCGGCCAACACTACGAGCTTGCGATGTTAACAAACCACGACATGTGTCACCTCTGACGAAGCCACCAATGGTTTTAGAAATGGCCAGGTTTATCTACGTAATTAAGGGCTAATCCGGGTTTAGCATTCAACTAATATGCAGCTAACTCTGAGATTAAATTGGTGTAGTTTTGGTGGTTCAGACATTTTTTGCGCCAACTCCTAATTTAGCAGCCCTAGCTGGAACCATTCCAGTTTTGGAGGAGCTTTTTAAGGATAAAACTATCTGAGTCATAAATGGAGCATTTTTTGACCAAAGTGAGCTCAGAAAAAGGTGTTCCTAGCTAATTTTGACATTCTAAACACATTGGTTCAGGTATTAGGAGTAGTAGAGATTTGTAAACAACATTTTTTCCCTATTGAGCTAATACAGAGGCCCAAGCCATGGAAGCTGGATCAAGGAGATGTAGCCCAGGAGGGGTGAACTTCTTCATCAAAACATCGTGTTAAAGTGTCCCTTTGATGGTTTGATATACTTTGAATGTCTACTATTCAGTAATTATTTTTGAAGCTATTTTGTTCATATCTGTCATATTAAACTTGATGAAATTTACCTGTTTCAATCACCAAACAACCTAAGGAAACTTAAGCATGGGAAGCAATGCACAAACACATGTTTATAAATCTGTAATTGATATTAGCACAAAAAAACTAACATTCAATAACAGATCAAGTTGGTATCAGAGCTAGGTTGATTTGCTTGACTGCTTGAGTTTTGTGCAATTAGGGTTTTAATGGTTGCAAAATTGTGATGCTTACAACGTTAAAGTTGCAGAGAGGAGAAGGGAAATTGTTGGTTGCAACTCCTGAGGTTATGCCCAGAAGAAGGAGAGCCACAAGGCCACAATCTCCACCACCCAAAGTTCCAATTCCAGCTGCACTTGAAACTCCTCAAGTTTTTCCTTCAACTGAGATTGAAGAGGTACAAGCAGTACCAGTTTCTGAGCTTGAATCCACAACCATTATGTCTGGAGAAAGAGAGCTTGAAGGTCCTTCTTCAGAAGAGGAAGAATTCAAGAAATCTTTCTTCACTTTAACTGATATGGTTAAAGTCCTCTATGAAGAGAGGAACAGTAGAATGGTTTGAGAGAGTTCTAAACCTCCACATGGAGAAGGAAGCTCAGGAGACAAAAAAATATGATAAGAAGGATTCCAAGGGTAATGGTGGAAAGCCACCTCCATCTCCACCATATTCATCATTTTCCTCGTCATCTTCATCATCTCACACAACATCATCTTCCACTACCACCACTGAAACTGTCCATACACATTCAAAAACCCTAAAAGGAAAGACTACCTCACTCAAATTGGACATTAAGTTTGAACTTACCATGTAAAATGGTGAAGTGAGTGCAGAAACGTTAGACAATGGGATTCGACAATTGGAGGTATACTGCAGAATTTAGAACCTTAATAAGATGACATAAAGATCCAGTTGGCTTCATTGAGGCTAGAAGGAGCAGCATTAGTCTGATGGGAAGCAAAGACTCAAGAGGAAATGTAAATTCATGGTAATATATCCATTTCTTGGCTTGAATTTGTTTCTACAATTAAAAGACAATTTTACCCTTTAGCCTATATGCAAAAAGGCATCATGAGTTGGCAGAATTTTAGGCAGCTTAAAGGCCAAACCATCTAAGAATATATAGAGGAGTTTAGAAAGAGGGCTTTGTTGTTAGGAGTAAACTTGAATTCCCAAGATACACTGTTGAAATATATTGGGAGTTTAAATTCCTATTTGAAACATACTATACTTATGTTCAATCCAAACAATTTGGATGAGGTTTGTGTGCAAGCCACACACCTTGAAGCAAGGGGAAAGAACATTCAGAAAGAGGGTAGTAAGAAGAAGCCTTTCAAAGGAAAGGAGAAAGAGAAGGGAAAGAAAAATGAAGGTGTGAAGAAAGAACGGGAGAAAACAATATTCCAACATTGTTCCAAAGTTGGGCATGATGAAGCCCATTGTTGGAAATTACATCCCGAACTAAGGCATAAGAAACAAAACAATAAGGGAAACAAAAGATGACCTCTACCACACAACATGACCTTGGTTCAGATTCTAGTGATGAGACCAATATTTCAGCCATGGTCACAACATGGAAAGAAACAATTGCAAGTACTAGTTCCTCACATAGTCAAAGCAACACTCCAACTGAAGAATCAAGAATAGAGTTGTTTCATGTAAGGGTAACTTCAATTCATACAAATATTGGTTCATTACTTGATAATGGTTCACAATCAAACTTAATTTCAGAATACTTGGTTACAAATCTCAACCTTGAAACTGTACCTCATCGTAAGCTATATCCATTGGGTTGGATAGCTAACAATGCAAACTTACAGGTTACAAGGAATTGTTTGTCCAAGTTCGCCATTACTAAAAAGTTCATTAATGAAGTTGAGTTAGATGTAGTTCCACTTGACATCTCGGGAATCATTTTTGGTAGTCCTTATTTGTATGATAGGAAAGCAATATTTTATTGCCATGAAAACAAATACATATTTCTCAAGAATGGGGTGGAGTACATTGTGAGAGCCCATGGCAAAAATCTGAACATTTCTTTGGTTAATGCAGGGCATATGAAGAGACTAGTAAATTCGAGTAAATTTTTTGTAGTTCTCATGATCAAGAAAAACAATGATATTGATTATGAATCTTTTGAAGATTGTGATGACAAATTGAAATATGATTTGTTTGATGTGGTAAGAAAGCATGGCGAGATGTTTTAGGAACCAAAGGGGTTACCTCCAAAGAGGGGAATTTAGAATGAGATACAACTGCAGCCTTCCACTTCCAAATATTGGCATGTATCGCATGTCGATTATGGAGAGCATGGAAATCAAGAAGCAAATTCAAGAACTGTTAAACAAAGATATCATACACCCATCCACTTTGCCATGTGGTTCACCCATTGTTTTGGTGCCAAAGAAGGATGGAACTTGGCACATGTATGTGGATTCCATGCATTGTACAAAATCACAATAAAGAATTGTTATCCACTCCCAAGAATTGATGATTTTTTGATCAGTTGAGGTATGAAAATTATTTCACTAAGTTAGATTTACGAAGTGGTTATCATCAAGTTATAATAGCTAAAGAGGACATTTCGAAAACCACATTTAAAACTAAACAAGGATTTTTTGAGTGGCTTGTTATGCCTTTTGGTCTTACAAATGCTCCAACTACATTCATGAGAGTAATGAATGATGTATTGAGACCACTTCTAGATGACTTTGTCATTGTGTACTTAGATGATATACTCATATTCAACAAATACAGAGATGAACATGTCATGCATGTAAACAAAATACTTGATGTCTTGAGAAGATAATAATTGTTTTTAAAGATGTAGAAGTGTGAATTTGGCAAGACTTATTTAGTGTATTTGGTAAACATTGTTGGAGGAGGTGAGTTGAAGATAAACCCCTCTAAATTTGAGTTAATTCTGAATTGGCAGGGTAGCACAATATTGGAGAAAGTTTATTGCTAATTTTTCTTCAATCGCAAATACATTACATGCATTGACAAGTATCAAGAAAGTCTTCCCTTGCGGAGATGTACAACAGAAAGCATTTGGTGCTTTGAAGAAAAATATTAGTTCAGTACTGGTATTGGCTCTTCTGGATCTTAGACAACTATTTGAGATTCAAACGAGTGCTATTGATTATGCCATGGGAGCAGTTCTTATGCAGCATGGTAAGCCCATTTCATTTCATTCTGAAATTTTTAATGGAGTTGTAACTAACTATCCCACTCATGACAAAGAACTTTACGCATTGGTACAAACTATCAAAAAATGGAAGCACTACTTGATGAGAAAGGAGACCATTATCCATACCGACCATCAACCATTGCAGTACTTACAGTCACAGTCAAATTTGCAGCAGTCATGACATTTCAGATGGATGGGTTTTATACAACAATTTTATTTGGTTCTTAGGTATAAAAAGGGAATATACAATAAGGTACCTGATGTGCTTTCAAGGCCTATTGTAAATTCATCTATTATACTCAAGCATAATTCTATTTTTCATGAAATTTACATTGAACAATATTCATATGATAGTGACTTTCAAGATGTGTATGCAAGCTTGAGTTAAGGAAAAAAAATTGAAGAGTTGGATTATCATGTACATGATAGTTTTTTGTATCACTTGGGAAAGTTGTGTATTCCACAAGGAGAAAGAAACAATGTCATAAGGAAGGTGCACACTTCATTGATTGTTGGACACTTTGTGTAGGCAAGACAATAGTGAATCTCCAAAGATATTGTTATTGGCCACGCATGTTTGAAAATGTTTCTCGTTTCATAAGAGGATGTTCTTTTTTTGCAACAAGTAAGCCTAGCAATAGGAAACTTGGATTGTACACTCTACTTCTGGTACCTTCACATCCATGGGAGACTATCTCAAAGGATTTTGTAGGTCTTCCATTTTCAAGGAAAGGTCATGATTACTTGTATGTAGTTATAGACATGTTCAACAAAATGTGCATATTAACACCATGTAAAAAGAAAATTACAGCTGAACAAACAACTCATCTTTTCTTCCAAAACATTTGGGTTCATTTTGGTCTTCCTACTTCTATTGTAAGTGATCGAGATTCTCGATTTGTTGGGAATTTTTGGTCAAATTTGTGGGACATGATGGACACAAAGTTGAAGAAGAGTGCAACATTTCATCCACAAACAGATGAACAAACTGAAGTGGTCAAAAAAATAGTCATTCATCTTCTTAGAGGATATTGCAGCAAACATCCCAAGTTGTGGGACGAACAGTTGCATTACATACAACATGCATATAACAGGGCAACGCATTCTTCCACAAACACATCGTCATTTGAGGCATGTTATGGGTACTTGCCAAGATCACCATTAGACTTCATATTTGAGAAATATCTCACCATCAATGGTCACAATTACATCGATAAGGCAAGGAAGTTCATAGAAAAAATTCAGTTGATACATCACACAGTGCAGGAACAACTTGAGAAAAGTCAAAGCAACTACAAAGCAAGGCATGACAAACATCGGGTTGATCATAAATTTTAAGTTGGTGACGAAGTTTGATTATATATTAGCAAGGAGAGACTTCAAGGGGAAGGTAAAAATCTTAAGTCAATCTGTTATAGTCCTTTTAAAATTCTGGAAAAGATTGGTAACAATGCATTTAAGCTTGATTTGCCTCCTTATATGCAAATATATTCTGTTGTTAATGTTGTGAATTTGAGATTGTTTGAGCCTCCTTTGATTGATGATCAAGGAGAGCATGTTCAACTACCATCGATAGATGATTTCTTTCCAGAATATATTGATGAACTTCAGCAAGATCTCATACTTGACAGAAGAAGCAGGACTTCGAAAAGAGGGGATGTTGAATACCTTAGAGTGGGACTCAAGGGATAAAATCCTTCTAAAGCCAAATGGTTGCAGATTGAGAAGGTGAGGGAGTTGTACCCTCACTTGTTGAACAATTAATAGTATCTTTTGGGGTCCAAAAGGCTTCTAGTGGGGAGGAACGATCAGGTGCTCAATATTTAGCTCAAAAATCAAAATTCTCATAATGGATTGAAACCTAAATGACTGCGTCCATCTTAGAAAAATGATCCTAGCACAACTTGTTTCATGGAAAACCAAGTTCGTATGAGGAAGTTATTGTGTTCTGTTCGCTTTGCTAAACATGTGAAATTTACAAAAAAAATACACAGTCATTGCATAGCCAGCAGTTTGTACTGCTGATGTGGAAGGTGACTATGTAGGGTCAATTTGGTCAACATTCAATCACAATTTGAGAAATGACATATTCTCATTTGGTTTCAAATAGGTGCGTTGGCATAGATTTGATTGGTTAACATTTGGGCCAATGAGAGAATGCCACACGGCAAGCCCAGAGGCCACCATGTGGCACCTCCCAACAGCCAAGGCAGACTCAATTGTGGATCAAAATTTTATTGGAGGCATTGGGGTTCAACCCCGCGACCTACCTCCGCAGACCAAATCCTTCTACCAACTTCGCTACAACCCCGCGACCTACCTCCGCAGACCAAATCCTTCTACCAGCTTCGCTACCAGTTGTTGCTTACCCCTATAGTGGACCATATATATTTAAACTGTAACAATTATTGGTATGGTGGTTATGGGAGGGACAGGCCGCAGGCCAACCCTCCCCATGTGAACATAACGATAGTCACCACAAATAATTATGGTTATGTTAACCGCCGAGCTCCAAAATTATAATGGTCTCCCCATGTGAACGCAACGATGTCACACCCAACGGTTAATGCGGAGGGTCAAACGTAGATCATGACTCTAATGGTTAGCGCCATGTGAACGGATCTGGTGGATACCGTGAAGGTCAGCTAACCTAGCGGTCAGCACTACAAACCCGCGATGTTAACAAACCATGACATATGTCACCTTCGACAAAGCTGCCAACGGTTTCAAAAATGGTCAGGTTTATCCGTGTAATTAAGCGTTAATCCCAGTTTACTATTCAACTAATATACAATTAAATATGAGATTAAACTGGTGGAGTTTTGTTGGTTCTGACATTTTTGGTGCCAACTCCTAATTTAGTGGCCCTAACTAGAGTCATTCTAGTTTTGGAGGAGCTTTTCAAGGAAAAAACTGTTTGAGTCATAACTGGAGCATTTTTTGACCAAATTGAGCTCAGGAAAAGCTGATCCTATCTAATTTTGACATTCTGAACAAATTGATGCAGGTATCAGGAGTAATAGATCTTTGTAAACAACCATTTTTTCCATATTGAGCTAATAAAAAGGCCCAAGCCATGGAGGTTGGACCAAGGAGATGTAGCCCAAGAGGGGGAACTCCTTCATCAAAACAATGTGCTAAAGTGTCTCTTTGATGGTTTGTTGTACTTTGAATTTCTGTTGTTTAGTACTTGTCTTTGAAGCTATTTGTTTCATGTATGTCATATTAAACTTGATGAAATTTACTTGTTTCAATTACTAAACAACCTAAAGAAACTCATGCACAAGAAGAAATGAACAAGAACATGTTTATAAATCTATAATTTAAATTAGCACAACAAAACTAACATTCAATAATAGATCATTGGGCCTTCTGTTTTGGAAATTATATGTATACTAGCAATTTCCCCAGTGGTTGCAAAGGAAACGTCGTAAGGAATAAATTCGAGAAGCATTGTGACATATAAAAAACCATTGAAGATAAAAATTAGTAAAAAAAATATATCCATGTAAACAGTTGAGTCCATGAAAGGCCCAAGTATTGGCAGATGAAGCTTATGTAGGATGGGTTTACCTTCAGCATGTATGTGACAGCCTCAAAACCTGAACAACAAAAGGAAGGATGAAAAGGACCTAGACTTCCATAGGATACCACACACCCAATGGAAAAATAAAAATGTTATTGAGTTTTTAAATAGGAAAAAGATTGTACCTCTGTGAGGATGGTCTGGAAAATGAGCAAGAGGAGAAACTACAAGCCAAATGAAATTAACCATTAAACAAATAGTTCTCTTGACAAAGCACATTAGCAAAATGACAAAAATTCAACTCAAAATCGATAGCTTATGTTATAATTTGATCAAGACCCATCGTCTCTATCATAACCCAACTGTAGCCCAAGAAATATTAGAGGATTTTTTTACATGAGAAGGGAAAGAGTTTGAATCTCATCATCTGCTATCTAAGAGAATTGGGTTCAATTAATTGCAAATTCCTCAAATAAAAAAACTAACCTGGAAATTTGTCCATTAGAAGCAAAAGATCCATATATGCAAATATGCAATGCTAAAGTTTTCCAATGTTGCATTAAGAATTTGATCTGGCTTTAGAAATACTCCAAAGGATTGGCATGGGGAGCTACCAGACTTATAATCTCATAATATGTTAGTGATCCTTGAACATTATGCACGACACATGCAATGGCCATACGTACGAAAAACAATTTACCTTTCACAAGAAGAGCTTGGGGAGATCTTGGAGCTTTTATGCAAAGAAAAAATGGGTTGAGTGTATCATTTTTCACAGTTAATCATTATGTTTCTTGAACTTTATGGAAATAAAATATCTAAAAGCATGTGAAATGTCCAAAATTTTTTGGGCAGTTTGTAACCAGAAAGCTCAAACAACATGTGGTTTTTCTAAAAATAAATATACCACTTTGTAGTTGTTAGAAATGAAGATGTTCCATGGTCAGATGTCACAATATGCAAAAAATATTGCAAATAATCGAAAGAAACATCTATCAATAATAGATAAATGCGGTAAAAGATTCCAATTTTCCATTGGTAACGAACATACTCGTAAGTATGGTGGAGGAAAATTAAAATTTATGGGCTAGTTTAGTATATTGTTTTAAGACTGTTATCTGGTAAAGCAAATAGATAAGAAAAATCACTAAATATTGTTTTAAAGGTATGACATGAAGCATCACATTTAAGAACAATAGTTTGGTTAGAGCACCAATATTTTTTACTATTAGGCCCCTATAATACACTAGTATTATGTTTGGGGGAACACTTCTTGGAATCAATTGAATAGCATGATCATGATCACGAATACGTGGGAGGTATTTGGGAGTCTCAAATACCTTGGAATGATTGTCCAAAACATTTTGTAGATCTGGAGAAATAGATGATTTCGATGTGGGAACCTCTAGTGAACATAATTGTGAAATTACGCCCCATTGTTTTTTCTTTAGGAGCTTTCTCATGCTGTTAGAGCTAATTATCTCTCCCGGTTTCCTTGCGATACACCTTAATTCAACTTCCTTTCTTTCCAAAAAAAAATTCATGGAATGTTCTTGAAAATTTTAAGCTATTGTATCCAAGGATTGTAGCCATTAGACTCCTAGTACAACATCAACACCACCCATTGGAATGGAAAGCATTGGGCTATTCAATACTAGTATGAAGGAAATTCTTAGAGGCTACCTTTATGAACATATTTGTAGAAAAGGTAACTAGAATATGTGTCTAGAACATGTTCCAAGGGTGTTAGGATGTTGGGATGCCTTACCTTCCCTTGCTTCTCCAGTTATGCACCAAGCTTTTAGTAGCTTCCAGATTTGAAAATTTTGTCACTCCAGTTGATATTCTTCACTGAATAACTAATTCCAAAAGGCATGACAAATTTTTAATAGGTACTAAACTTGTTCTTTAGGAAGACATTTTCCTGATCCAGAGTGGATTCAACACCCTTTTCAAAGTCAATCCTTAGCCTATGGATACTATCTGGATGAATAAAATGGCCTTCAATCTTACAGAAATTCAATCATTAGCCCATGGATACTATTTGGATGAATAAAATGGCCTTCAACCTTATGGGCTAGTTGCACTTCTGGCATTTTCTGATCACCACCATGAAATTATTTTCTGTCCACAATGAACAATCCAACAACCACAATTTTGAAAACAACACTTGTAACAATCCAATCCTTCGTCTAACAATTGCACCATCTCCTTCAGGCTGCGACTTCGAAAACAATTTAATAGGCGAGGCCTTTCAAATGGGTTGATATCATTGTTATTCATATGGAATGGAAAAATATTCTTTATCTCAACAACACCTAAATATGAGAATGAAATACCAATATGGGGCGTAGAATTAACAACAATATTTGAGGCAATTATGTGCAACAAGAAAAATGGCGCGAAAATGAACATAAGAAACTAACCTAAATTAACTATTACGTTTTTTATTATCCTAACTATTAATCCAAGGGTCTAGAACTTTTCAATCATTTAAATTTCGATCGAATGGTTCAGACAAGTACACGGTGGCAGTTGGGGGAGTTGATTTCAGAGGGGAATGCCTTACGACATAATTAATCTAGCATAGTTAAAAAAATTCAACCATAGGAACCATGTTTTGGAAATTATATGCATAATAGTCAACTGTAGTTAAGCATAGTCAACTATAGTCAACATGTGCATAAAAATTAATATACTCAAAAAAGTTAGTCAGCATCCTTTTTGCGTAAATGTCGAAGTTTCAATAGGAGTAGTTGGTTTTGTGTGCATAATCGAAAAGGGTTTAGTGTTTTAATAGAAGTATTTTCTAGTGGTTGGTGTCATGGTTTGAAGCCTATGGATACACATTACAATGATATACCTATGAAAAAGCAAGTAGAGTAATAGATCATTTCACTTATGAGCTCATTTTCATACTGAAATCCAATACTACTTCCTTTCTTGTGAGTGAAGATGAAGGTGAGTCTAGCCCTAATTTCACTTGTGGAACAAGGTATGAAACATTAATGTTTCCTCTATGCGCTTTGGATTTTCAATATTAGTTGAAATTGATTGATGCTTTTGTTCCTTCTAGGTAATTGCCTATCATTTTAAACCCTTGTTCTCCTTGTTTTTAAAGTTAAAAACCAATGAGTTTCTAGAAATTTAGTTTTTGGAGTTGATCGATCCCAAAACTTTGTTTGTTCAGTATCATCTTATGCAATGACTATTATTTTTTAGTTGAAAAATTAGTTTTTCCCATCTTTCTATAAAGCCTAATATGAGCAATTAGATCCCAAAGGTTGGAGCATTCTAGTCATATGATAACTAACTAGTTTTCTCTCTATGAGGAGGCAATGGTATAGTGGAAATTTCTAGAAACATATAGGTATAAGCTACGATTCATATTCTCATCCAACATTTTCCTAAAAAGAATGAAGATTGTTATGAAGCAATCTATATCTTTTACTTCGGAGATTATGGCCACATCACTATGCAAGTAGATCATTCTATTTTCTAAATCGATTCAAAGCTTATATTTATATAAAGTAAAATGAATAATAACTTGTATTTAGATTTGTTGCAAAATTTATCATAGAAATTTTTTATTGGTTAGCATTAACTGTTTAACATTACATTTATGGACATTTCAATTTATGTGGGTGCTTCAAAATTTCAGTTTATATCTAGCTTGGTTTTCAAATTTGACATTGGATTTCATTTTATGTTTCCAAGATTTCAAATTCCACATTTGATTTCATATTATACTAATGAGAATCCAAATTCCACACTCAATTCCCAATGTTCAATTTAAATTCATATTCACATTCTATTGCATAGTTCCAACTTGGACAACCAGGTTGCATTTTATTTCGATTTCACAGTGAATTAACTAAGAATGAAATTAGGAGGACACATAAGAGGCTTGGATAGTGAAAAGGTGGGCTTGCACCAGGCATGAGGTTTGGAGTTTTTCTACTTTCTTATGAAAGCTCATAAGGTGGATTTGTTTTGTTCAATTTTGATTAAGCACATAGTGGAATCTTTGAAGTGAATAAGGTATGTGAAGTTCACAAATGTAAATTCTTGAATTGTAACAAATTCCTAGAGATTTGTACCTTTTTTTAACTAAAACAAGTTCTTCGTGATCTATAAATTCTTGAACTCCAACAAATTTGAGCATATAAAAGATGTAGTCAAGCTTAATTTTTTTTCCTATGTGTTTTTTGTTTCACTGCAAGTTAATAGCTTAATGATAATAGTAATTCTTAAATTCCATTTCAATGTGTTGTGGGTTTCATTTCAAGTTAATATCTTAATGATATTAGTAATTCTTATGGGTAATATTGATAGAACCGTGAATGCTTGTTTATGCATAAAGATTAATGATTTACAAAAACATTAACAATGAGATATATTAACCAGTACGCCCAGTAAACTAATGAGGCACATTATCTAATAAACTTGTACATTCATCTTAATAGGATAGATTAAAATTATAGTCATAAACTTATTGATAGTTTGTGTTGATAGTCTCCCATTAGAGTCAATACTTGTGTCAAATGCACCTGAAAACCCAATAAATTTAATAGCTACAAAGTAAAGTTAATATCTATCAAGTGAAGTTAATATCTTGTGTTATGTATAGCTTAATTTAGTGGTTTGTAGTTTGCATGATTGGTACTTCTATGCCTTGCATTATATATTGACACTTTACAAAACCTAGTATTGCAAAATTCATCATAATAGTTTCATTTATTATTTGGTTCTTCTACACAATTTTAGAGTTCCAACCCATTACTTGAGTGATGAAAGAATTTCAACAAACCAATTTTTTTCCTTAAAAATACATATTTCAAAAATGGAAAACATACATTGACCAATGCAAAATTTATTGCAAGTCATTGTGCTGGAGTCATCAATTAATTTATGCACTTCACATCTCAATTCTTTAGTTTCTGTTAAAGCAAGAAATTAAGATTTTATTTTTCTATTGATCACTATTAATTTGGTATTGACAAATGTAGGTTATATTTGTTTATGAAAATTTTCCCAAAACATAATTATGTTGTAACATGTTCCATTGGGATGAAATCCCCTCCTGTCTTCATTATCTTCCGTATGCTCGTTTGATATAATGTTAGACAATTCAAATGTCCCCCATTGTTAATCCACAACCTGTGAACTGTTACTTGACTCCTTCATTTACAAAACCTTAACTAACCAACTCTTTTGATATGAACTCCCCTCATCTTCCATGTTATTAGTTTTCTTGTTTATGTACACTAAATTGGTTGGATGAAGATGTTTTATTTGTTTATTTTTTCACTTATTTATTTGTTGCAGAGACAAGTAGTGGCAGGAGGAAAATAATCTTCTTTGAAGGGGTGGTTGTGTCAGACTACTCATGAAGATAACATGATGAAATGCAACACGAATTTTGCAGTGAGTGTGTAATTTGGTTGGTTGGGAGTTATTTTAGGTACAAATTATCATGAAAAAAAAATTGGAGCCCATTTTTGTGGAAAGGTTCGACAATGAACCAATTTACTTCGCTTGCCACTCTTGGGTTCATTTAAAGAAGGATAATCCTGAGAAGAGAATCTTCTTCAATAGTTTAGTTAGTTAGAGTGCTCAAACTAGACATTAGATTTGCATAGTTTATAAATTTTTTAGAGACGAAGTCTACTAGGGTCTACCTAGCTTGGTGCATAGTGTCATACTAGTTTTCCATGGGTTGTGTTCAGAACATATCTCAAGTAAATTTCCCTAGTAAGGAGGAATAAGGGATAAAGTTACGAATTGAAATTATATTCATGAACTTAGCAGGCCCTATAGAATCTATGAGAGAAAAAAAATATAGGTGGACGTTTTCTTTGCTCTAGCAACTGAACAAGCTACACGCATTCTGAATAATTAGGAAACTATGTCTTGATTGTGCAGATTACAATCCCAACATGGTTCATGTCAAATTATCATTTTTTCTTGTAAAAAATTTGGGAAGACAATATTATGATGGTTTTTTCCTCTTTTTGAAGTCAAAACAACCATAAGTTTCCTTCAAAAACTACGGATGGGCTAGAGGATCTCCAGTAGAATGAGTTGAAAGATAATAGTGGAGATGGAAAAGTTGAACGTAAGTAGTGGGATATAATTTATGACTATGTGAATTGCAATAATTTAAGGAACACTGATAAAAGTGAGGATATTGCAAGACTGATTCTTTGGGATGGTGATATAACTTATCCAAGATGTCATTGCACTGGTCGTCCTCCTATTAATACAGGTGAGGGTTTCTACTTTTCTTTGTAGGTGTAAGTACTGCATGAATATTGGTTTTAGTGACAATAGGCCTTACGATTCATGATAATGACATGATCCAAATTGATTTTACTTTGATTATGCATTATTATCTTCAAAAATGATGTTATGCATATTTGAAAGGTTCCAACGAAGGGTTGAACTAGTAAATGAATAAAATATTAGAAAAAATAACAAATGTACCACCATCGACCATGAGAACTACCATAAAGTTTCCATGATACTTTGACATGATCGGACTATAAAGTAAAGTAATTGAATAATGCATGATTCAGATGCTTGACTGAACTTGACCTTACCTACTTGGATATTTATATGACTATTTCTAAGAGTTCCCTTAAATTGTATACATTTTTTAGACTAATTAGTTATTCTCAAATTTATCTATTATTCATCCCAAATTAATTAGCATGGCATTAGTCTTTCATGTTTTAGTGCATTTTGTCATTATGTACAAATTTCAATAGTGCACCATACCTTTTCGTGGTTCATTTGTATGAAACTAAGAGCTTGAAGCTATGATTTTCTTCAACTTTATGGTAATTTTTAAATGGGTTGCATAAGAGTTTTCATAAAACATCATTTTATATTGTGATATTATGGTTTATGCCTTCTTTTGTCTTTTTGATATGATATGGTGATTACAAAACTACCTTTAGGTTATCATTGATTCTTGTTTTAACTTCAAATTGTTAATATTTGAATAACATACCAACATATTTTGCTACCTTGCCTTACTTATACTATTTTTTTACATAATATAGCCACAGTAAACAAAAAGAAAGTTAATAATCTTTAACTACCTTAAACAAAGAAAACCATCTATTGGGATCTAGACAACTAGATCTAGTGTGGGGTTTCTCCCCAGCTATCATGAGATTTTCCATGTAATTGAATAGAGATATTCGCATGAAAGTTTCCTCTTTGGAATCCATTGGATTCTTTTCCCACAAAATTATAAATGGCCATATCAATATATTATTTTCAACTCCTTTTTCTTGTAATTTCTAAAATTGGTTATGGATTGGAGACCCAAAAAATGATCGTGAATGAAAAACATATAAGACTAATAATGGACATGGAGATAAGATATTTTTGACATTTATGGGATTCATCCCCACATAAGTCGTGTGCATTGGAAGACGATCATACTCGAAATTCGTAGGTGTATGTGAATAAGTTGGCACATCCAAGTCTTAAAAAAGTGTAGAAGACCTATCATTCTACTTTATAGCTTTCCAAATAAGATAATGAAACTAAAATATCTTCATACTTTTTTAAACGATGGCTGTTCTTTAATTTTTGTTTTACCAAGTTTTTTTATTTTTCTTTGGTAACTTTCAAATGCAATTTCAACTATATGGGGTTGAGCAATTTAGGGTTCCCTAATAGTAGTATAATTCTTATTGACAAATCCATCTACAGAAAAGACACAAAAAAAACTTTCTACTATATATGTTCCTTGGGATTATTCCGTAACTTGGTGATAAATGGAGGCGAAGTTATTAAATCTTGCTTTATACTAGAGAAATACTCCATGGAGTTAAGTGCATCTGCATATGATAGAAAATGGTGCTTTAATATGAATTCCTTACATGTAGACTTTCTTACAAGGTATGTGGTTTGATTTGAGACACTTAAAACATGACTTTACTTTCATATTCCATTCTCCATGAATACTTATGAATCTGATGGGATATAATATTGATATAAGGAACAATCAAATCCTTTGATATGAGATGCTACATTGGTTGGAAAAATGGACATTTCTTCTATTGACGAGCACATTGTAATGTATTTATGGATCCCTCACAAATAAGTATTCATTTGACAATAATTTTAGTTTCCTCAATGAAAATTTAAAATTTTTAACTCTATCACTTTTATATCACCCATTTTAAATCCCTTGTACAACAAGCCTAAACTACAGAAAACAAAACAATATTTTCGTTGCTGTATCCTAATTCCTAAGAGAAAATGAAGTGGTCAATATGCTCCAAATTCCCTTAAAGAAAATATTTAACCAACCTTAAATCTTAACCGGAACTAGTCTAGTTCTTTAAAAATGGTCATTAATGCGAGGAAATGTTCTTTGGATTGGAGAGTACTGCCATTTGCCTACTCATTTTTATCAAGAAAGTAGACACTAATGCATTGGCAACTTGTAATGCTTATTTCTAATTGATTTCTACTAAAATCATCGTAGACTATTAATGTGTTTCATACTCTGTATTATTCCTTCCCCTAGTTAGGGTACTCTACATAGGATATTTCCTAGTAGCTAGGACATTACATATGCTGTCATTGTTGCTCCCATACTTGTATTTAAGTGATTTACCGATACAACTTATCAACTAAGACACTACAAAGGGTGTGTGATGGTCCAAACTTATTATCTTAGTATGAATTTCAATAGAAACACATCCCTAATATTTTTTCATCTTTTTACACATTCCTGCCACTTTTATTATCAAAATTTCCAATTACTTGCGTGGTGCAACTACAAGTTGTCTACCTCAGAATCCACAACAATAAACCATGGTAGCCACAAAAATATCATAGCATAACTTAACGCTTTATATATGACAGAAACTAAACGAAACCAAAAACCAAAACAATGTTATTCTTCTCATTACATCACAACCTCAAAATGTCACTCACTCACATGCATACTCATCATTAGATCTATTGTAAAAAATTAATGCTCCAGATCCTTTCAACTTCTACTATTCTTCCAATATGGATCTTGGTCTCCATGAGTGAACCCATGATCTTAAAGAGATCTCTAAACTCTTTGCTACACTAGAACCCGAGATCTTATTTTCCAACCTCCTTTGTGAAGAGATACACCTCTTCTCTATTTTAGATCCCCATGCTGATCATCTTCTCATTTGCTTTGATATCCCAAAATTCCAACTATTGAGCTGCCACAATTTGTCCATAAATGAATTTGGATGGTCCTTTCAGATCTATAAAATCTGATCATATAGTTGACTATGCCAATTGGGTCAACATTATCACCAATAATCAATTACCATCTGGAATATTACCCAACATATTCCTAGGTATTTGTGATGAGGTCCCTTTGTCCTTCTATTAAGTGCTAGGAACTATAGCGAGAATTCAATAAACTAGGAATTTGGAATGGAAATATTTTTGGGTGATGCAGGATAGTTTATACAATTATATCAACGCTTCTTAGCATACTTGTCACAAAAGCCTCATAAATTGATCCGAATGGAAAATGGCATCAACCCATGGTATTAATCCACCCATGTTATTCATCCACCCATGGAATTTACCCATGGTATTGTAAGTGGAATCCACCCATAGTATTTATCCACCCATGGTATTCATTCACCCATGGTATTTATCCACCCATGGTATTCATTCACCCATGGTATTTTCCCATGGTATTGTGACATCCATGGCTGGATGCCACTTACAATACCCATTTTAATAAAAAACTTATTTGTGGGGGACAAAAATTGTCCTTTTACAAAATGTGACTTGTTACTTATGGTATTTTTCAAATACAATACCATGGGTGGATGTCACAATACCATAGGTCAATTCCATGGGTGAATGAATACCATGAGTGGATGTCACAATACCATGGGAAAATACCATGGGTGAATGAATACCATGGGTGTATGTCACTTACAATACCATGGGTGGATAAATACAGTGGGTGGATTCCACTTACAACACCATGGGTGGATGAATAACATGGGTGGATTAATACCATGGGTTGATGTCATTTTCCATTCGGATCATAAATAACCACCCAATACTACCTCAAGTTGGCGTACTCTCCTATGACATATTTCTCTTTAGGTACAACTATCATTTCTTAAACATATTTTTTTGCTGTACAACCTCAAATTCCCTACCTCTATCATATTCATTCTTTGCAGTGTCCCCATTGTTTGTAACCTTCGAATCTATGCACAAACTACATGCAACGTTCATCTCATCGCTTTGGAGGAAATACTCAAAATATTCTTGGTCACTGATCTTTTGTACTTCTTGATCATAATAGAAAACATTTACATACTCAATATTTCATATTTTCAAACTCAACACAAAACGTATTAGAATAATAAGAATTTCCCACATGCATCTTTTGCAATGGTGCTTTCTCTTTAACTCTAGTTTCTAGATTTTTTCTTGCAAATTTTATTTTGTAAGCCCATTCCTAATTTCTTCTAGCATGCACATAGCCACATGCCATCTTTAATCATAATTTGCATTCTCCACAATTATATGGGAACAATCTTTCTAAATATTACTACATTCATGTACATTATTGTTAATTTTGTTGTCAATGTAGAGATACCTTTCTATAGATTTTATTTTCAACATTCTAATAAATTCTTCACCTTTTACGTTTCCTTCTCCCTTCACATCTTGTTATCTTTTGGTCAGCTTCTACTTAGCTTCTAAGGCAATCTGATGTGCCTCGCTAGGAGACACCTCCTCCCACTTATCTTCACTCTTATAAGCCATCTTTGGATTTCCTTTCTGCCAAGCCCCATCCAAGGTATGGACCTCTTTTATATAATATAACCTCATCCTCATCTTCGTGAAGTTTTCTCTTACTTCCTTGGACTCATTTTTTATCTTTATCTGTTATATTATATTCACTTTATTACAATTTTCTTTACAAATCCAAACACATCTTATCTAGTCACCACGTTGGAGTTGTCTCTTTCTCGAAAAATTCTACAAGACACTTTTTTTGTTAGTGGTATGCCTTCCTCCAACAAAATTTCCCAACACTATCCTTCTCGGAGCTATCCTCATTGTAGGTTCTTCCCACTTTGATATGTACATATTATTTGCATATCCTTCCCATGTTGCAATAGTGAAGTGACAGGTGCATCTAGCTTGGCTTATTTCAATAGCTCTATTTGTATGAATTTTTTAATCAAAATGGTGTCATTAGCTCTTGTTTCTACAATGTTACTTCCATTTCACTTCTCATTTACGTAAGATAGATTGTCTTATCTCTAATGGGAAATTTCACTCAGTTCTATTTCAAATAAATGATATGGTAATCCTCAGCCATTTTTCATGTTGGTTTCATCTTCAAAAAAGGTTAGTTTGGTTCATTTGCTAATGTTTTTACTTCTTGATGCACTATTGGTTCTATCTTGCGAGCTTTTCACATTGTGTTTATGTTCTCTTTAAATTCTTCTCGGGTTAGACTCTAGGGAGTGAGAATCCTTGCATATTGTAGCTTGATTTACATTCTTATCGGAGTTATTTTGTCAAATCCAATTTTATTTCATAACGTTGTTGAACTACTCTTTCAACTATTATTAAAAGAAATCTAGACTAGTTGAAACACATATTTTTTCAAGAGATGTAAAATATTCATAGCTCAAATGTTGTAGGTCCAACACAAAATGGTGCAAGTAAGGAAAAAAAGGCCCTTATTTTCCATCTTCTCACCATTGCAAAATTAGGGTTCTTTCTTTTTCTCTTTCTATTTGTGGCCTCTTGTAGTTTAGTTAATCACAAACATGCCTACATTTCATAAAAATAAAATATTCAAAATCAATGGTTCCAGTTCTTCGATTAGAAACAAACACTCAAGAAAACAAACAAGGAAAGAGGAAAACAAAGAAGCTTGGATTTTCAAAATATTCATGTATATGTTTGTATGTACACATCCATGTGTCGAAACACATGTTGGTTGTTATTTCATGCTCATGTTGTTTTCCATTTTCTCTAGTCGCAACTACTCTACTACTGACAAAAATAAATGAAAGTCAGCTAGAATTTAGGATTTTTCAAATACTTTTTTTTATCATCGCATGTATCAACCTAACAAGTGATGGCTCCATGTTAGGGGCATGGGTGTAGAGGATCCGAGTCAACCCCATGGTCTAAGACTTGTAATTAAAGATTACCCATATGTTGTTGATAGTATTCTTATTTGGTATACCATAAAGGAATGGGAGGAAGACTATGTTTCCATCTATTACTTTGATTCCAACATCGTGTAAATTGATATTAAACTTCAAGCACGGTGGGATGAAACATTAACCAACAGGAATTATGATAAAATAAATGCATCTTTGTGGCCAAACTTGTAGGCAAAGGAAGATCTAATAGGGATCTTAAGTACAATAATCTAGGTGGAATTAGAGTAGCATGATGCTTTAAATTTTGGACAATACCCATATACAGGGTATGTACGAAACAAACCCTATATTATGAGAAAGTTTATCCATAATGAAATAGATCCATTGTGTAAAATCTTTCTTTCAAATACTAAAAATTTCTTCCTATCATCAATGCTAACTTAGCTCCAAGCCACCAAAACCATGGTTGTCGTTGACACTCTCTCAACATATTCACTAGATGGAGTACTTGGGTGAGATACATTAGACTAAGTGGACTAATGATGGAAGAGCACTAGAGGCCTTTCAAAGTTTTTTTGCCACAATTAGGGGGTAAAGGAAATCATACATCAAAGAAATGAAGATTTGAGTAACAAGAACATGAATGGGATTGGCGCACTTCCTTACGATTTATTGCTTCCATCATTAGGTCCAAGGGTAACTGGTCATGGTATCCCCAATAGTATTTCAATTTAGTTATCAGGATGAACGTTTGATTTTTCCATATTTTGGGTTTCAGAACTTGTAATGCTATAACATCAAGATGATTCTATGTATATATATATGTCTAAACCAATGAAATGTGTTATGTTTTATAGATAAATTGAATGCTATTATTCATCTGCTATTCAAAACCATGTACACATTCCAACAAGATTCAAATGCACCAACACATCTTAAATTTCATCAAAAATGAAAAACTTTTGTTTGAAGATAATTGTTTGACACCAAATTTTTTATAATGTATAGATTGTAGTTGCATTCGTCTTTAAGGCTATGCATAAATTGAGTATACTAATAATTTGACAGTAAAAATGTGAATGAAAGAGAGGTGATGAGAAACAAAAGTACACTAATAAAAATCTAACACAACACACTTCTTTTACTAGAATGTGTAACAAGTACATTATTAACAATCTCAACTAACGTAATTATGATAAATGAATGTGTATTACAATGAACTATGTTGTATGTATATATAAGTGTCTATAATATCTTCACCCTACAATTCCTTTTATAATAAATCCTTCCAAATTTTATAGAGAACCATTAAGATTTATCTTACCTTATCCATTTGATGTCTAAATTCAAATTTAACTCAAGCATTATTTATTTCCCATGTTCGAATTGTATGTTGCATTTTTGTCATTTATCAAAATTAGCGCTAACATAAAATTGATTTCACATGATCATGAACATCTTGTGAGCATCATTACTAATAGACACACATAATAAGATAAAACACTTTATAGGAGAGGAGGCGAGAAGCAGATAGCCTCTCGTTTGGATAGATTTCTTATTTCTGAAAGCATTATACTTGAAGGAATAATAGTGGAATCCGACATCCTTCCTAGTGGAGGATCGGATCATTGGCCAATCTCTTTGGTAGCGGCCATCCAAGGAACCCCCAGAAACAAGCCTTTCAGATTTGAGAAGTTCTGGTTGAATCACCCTAATTTCATTCAACTGGTGGAGAAATGGTGGCACGAACCAATGGACATCAGAGGAACCAGAATGTTTAAACTTCAAAGCAAATTAAGATACATCAAAAACAAAATAAAAGAATGGAATACAACAGAGTTTGGGAACATTTTTAAGGAGAAAACCATCATAGAGGGAAAGTTAGAACAAATTCAAAAAGAATGGGCTAATGGGCACAACAATGAGGACTCAGCAGAACAGGAAAAAGTCCTATTGCAACAGTGGCAAGCACACTGTCAACAGGAAGAGACCTTATGGAAACAAAAATCCAGGATACAATGGCTAAAGGAGGGGGAACAGAACACCAAGTTCTTCCATAGGTCTGCGCTAGACTACAGAGGGGCAAATAAAATACTCTGTCTCAACAATGAAAAAGGGGAAACTTTACAAAGTCACCAAGAAGTAACAACACTGCTCACAAGGCACTTCAATCATATAGCCCAGGAGCTGCAAGCAGACAGGATGGAAGCTATTGAGGAACTAACTCAGGCTATTCCTAAAATTATTACCAATGAGCAAAACCTAGCTCTTATTAGGGAAATCTCATTGGAGGAGGTGGAAGAAGCGGTTAGAAGTATGCCGAATGACAAGGCACCTGGGCCTGATGGTTTCACCATCAATTTTTATAAAGCCTGTTGGAGCTTTGTTAAGACTGAAATATGGGAAGTAGTAGAAGATTCCAGACGCTCCTGTTCTATCCTTAAATCGCTAAATTCTACCTTCCTCGCTCTAATTCCCAAGGTAGAAGAGGCCAACTCCCCAGAGAAATTTAGACCTATAGCCCTATGTAATGTAATATATAAAATCATATCTAAAGTTATAGCCAACAGATTGAAGCCCATTCTTCCTGGCCTCATTTCGGAAGAGCAGTCGGGGTATGTTGAAGGAAGACAGATTTTGGATAATATTCTTCTAGCCCAGGAAATGGTTCACACTCTTCAGACCAGGAAAATAGCAGGGATGTTGATGCAGCTTGATCTTTCTAAAGCCTATGATAAGGTCAACTGGAACTACCTTGAGGCCATACTGAACGCTTTTGGCTTTGATAAGCAGTGGACTAAATGGATTCTCGCCCTGATTAAATCCACTAAGTTTTCCATCCTTGTCAATGGCTCCCCCTCCGACCCTTTCTCTCCCTCCCGAGGCATCAGGCAAGGAGATCCTCTATCCCCTTTCCTTTTTGTAATCCTTATGGAAGGTCTGAGCAGACTCATCAGAAAAGCAAAGAATGAGGGAAAAGTCAAAGGACTACAACCCCTTCGTTCCATACCAGCGACAATGCACCAACAATTTTGTGGATGACAAAATGCTGCATGGGACACCAACTGTGAAAGAAGCCATGGATTTCAAGAAAATACTAAATCTCTTCAGTAAGGCTTTAGGTATGGAAATAAATCTCTCAAAATCCACTATTTTTTTCTTCAATACTCATTTAGCCATTCAGAAGCATCTATCTAGTATTCTAGTCTTTCGAAGAGGAAGCCTGCCCTCTAAGTATCTGGGGGCCCCTCTGACGGACAGACCTTGGCAAAAGATACACTGGGAGAAAATCCTGGCCAAAATGAAGAAGAGATGTCAGCACTGGACCGACAGAGCTCTCAATTTTGCTGGAAGATTAGTCCTCACCAGAGCAGTATTGCAGGCCATTCCGCAGTACCTACTCTCCATTTTCCTTGCCCCTAAAGGAATCCTACAGCAGATTAGAGCAATCCAGAGATCCTTTGTCTGGAATGGCAATGCGGAAAAAAGAAATGGGCGCTTGTTGCCTGGAACAAACTTTGTAAATCGAAAGAATTAGGGGGCTTAAATCTTGTGGATCCCTCCACTATCAACATGACCTGTGGAGCCAAGCTCTGGTGGAGATGGTTGAAGGAACCCAATCTTCCATGGGCCAAACACTGGAAGGAAAAATATACCCCAGAGTGCAACATTCAAGAATTAATAAGACTGCAGGAGGTTCTTGAAGGGTCTCCTATATGGAATTTAGCAAGAAGGAAATACGACATTGTGTAGGATCATAGCTTTTGGGAAATCTGAAATGGGGAAACAGCCTTATTCTGGGAAGATGCTTGGCAGCAACTCCCGAAGCTTGAAAGACCAGAGTTAGCAGGCCTTCAGAGACAGTGCCAGGATAGGGGCAGATACACTGTCCATCAATACTGGAATCACAACAGCAGGGACCAGGAATGGAGAGAGTGGTTGATCAATGACACAGAAAGCTCAAATGAGGAAAACAACAATATAATAAATTTGCTCGACCAACTAAACAAAAGGAAGATAAGAAAAGCTGAAGAAAAAGACCAACTAAGATGGGGCATGAAAGGGAGTGGTAATTTTACGCTCAAGGAAGCCAAGGAGCATCTCAAGAATATAGAGAAAATGGAGGTGATTCAATGGAGTAATAAGGTCTGGGATACTCTGTTTTGGCCTAAGATTAAAACATTCCTATGGCTCTTGATGCGAAGGAAGACTCTCACTTGGGAGAATCTTCGCAAAAAAGGGTTTAATGGCCCATCTAGATGCCCCATGTGCAATTCAGCTGAAGAAACAATGAACCATCTCTTCAACACTTGTGACTGGGCTTGTCACCTGTGGAAATGGGCGGAAAACATCATGCAAAAGATAGATAGAACCAGGGACTCCATCTAGGACACCATCATGAATTGGCAGAGCGGGTACTCAAATAATATAAGAATTAACAACATATGGAAAACCTTGCCAGGATTTATAACCTGGACCATATGGAAGGAACGGAATAGAAGAATCTTTCAGAATGAATACAGAGACATAGAGCATTCGCTAGACACTATAACCCAAAATATAAGACAATTAATTCTGGTTAAGTGCAGAGTAGAAACAGATAACCAAGCTTCGGCTAGAGACTTACACATTTTAAAAGCCTTCAAATTGGATAACGGCCGAAGTATGGGCACCACGAATTGCCAGCAAAATCCAAGTACCGCGTCAATTGGCTGGAAGCGTCCTCCTGCAGGCTTTCTTAAGCTGAATTTTGACGAAGCCTCCAGAGGCAATCCAGGCTTGGAGGGCATCAGAGGCATCATAAGGAACCATGCAGGGGAAATTATTCATATCTACAGTAAAGCCTTGGGGGAAGGGACTAATAATGAGATGGAGTTTGCTGTCATGGAACAAGGACTCAGAATTCTCAGAGATACTCAAGATGGCACCACGGTGGTTGAGGGAGACTCAAAGTTGGCAATAACAGCGGCAAGGAAGCTCTACGAGGGAGCGAAAGTAAGGAAGGTTACTAAACATTGGAGACTTGCCAAGGTTACAGACAACATCGCAGTAATGCTGGGAGAAATGAAAGGTATGTTTTTTCAGGCGGTGCGACGGAAAGCTAATATGGTTGTGGACCACCTGGCGAACTATGGAATCGAGCACCCAAACACCACGTGGGACAGCTGTTGGCAGAATGTAGACTGCCCGGAATTAAAAGGAAAATGCACCCAACTCTCCAGGCAAGATTTGGGTGACAAAAATTAAGAATGTGTGGGAGGAAGAACATAACCACATCACACTATGATGAGACATGCTGGCAATGCAGATACCATTAAAGATTGGCAGGGGAAAGAAGGAAACACGATTTTGGTGCAATTATGGCGCGAGCATAGGAAAGAGGATATAGGATCATATATGATAAGTAAAGATATGTGCCGCTGAGGGCATATCAAGGAGGGGGACACTTGGCAGGAACTGGAGCAGGAGAGAAAAGGTGACCGTAAGGGAAAGAATATGAGCCACTACACAAACAATTCGACATCACGCAGAAGTTATTATGATAGGACATGCAAGTTGCAAAGAGATAGGCGGTCTTCAACCGGTAACATCCCAGGCAACCTCTATTTAACATCTATCAAAGGCAAGGAAAAAGCACTTTTTTATCGTGTAGTAGACCAGAGCCCACCCATTCTGCAGAAAGATCCTAGAATTACACCGTGAGAGTTGGCACGACAATGGCAGGGGAAGGAAGTCGCAACGCTTCTGCAAACAAAGATCTCAAGGTCGCTAGAGAAATGTATGAAACATGTACCTCGCAAAAGAACAAGCATAAGATCATTGACCTGGAAGCCATGGTCCATGAGGAAGAAAAGAAGTTGTCGGAGCAGGACATAGAAAAGGAAGTGGATTGGCTTCAGGACCCCGGAACTGTTACCACGCGGGCCACCCAGTTCGTCAGGACTCAAGCAGAGAGCTGGCGTATGAAAACACTACTTGCTCAAGCCTTGAGCATGCAGGGCAATAACGCAGAGCAATTGCGAAGAGTCCAGCACATCTCAGAGGCCAAGACGAAGGAACACATCGCAATCTTAGAGAGCCTGGAGTTTAAGGTTAGTGCGCTGGAACAAGAGGTCGATAGCATCTCCAAGAAGCTCACAGTGCTGATCAAACTCCTAAGGCATACTATTGGACAAGATACAAGGCAAGCCGAGAATCAGAAGGATGAACCGACGGGAGATCATCAAGGCCAACATCCCAAGCCTGCGCAGGCAGGCATCTCAATGTCTGAACCAGTTCTAGAGACATCCAGGAATTATGTGGTGGTCAAGATGTAAAGGGGTTGTTTCTACCGTGGCTGGTTTCTTTGGTCCTTCGGCTGGTCCTCTAGGTTCCCTTCCGTTATGCTGGTTAGTTGGTCTTTTTGCTTCTGTTGTCAGTCTGCTACCTCATTCAGGCAGATGTTTAGGTGTTTGTCTTTTGTTAAGTTCTATGACAGTGCCACCCTATGTGGTGTGCTTATGATAATATGGTTAGCCCTTTTGGTCAATTTTGAAGGTAGGCCTGCAGTCTTGCGGCCCTCTATCTGCAAGTGCAGACTTTTTGTACTATATTTTCCTCTTTTCTAATATAACAAGCTGACTTACACAAAAAAATATGGCATTATCATAGTTTCTAAAATTTTAATTCAGAATGATTTCTTTTAATTAATACATATATTTTTAAATTGTTTTAATGTTAAATGTGTATAATAATGATATGGTAGTTGTATAGTTCCAAGAAGCATGGTTTTATGTGGTAGAGAAAGTGTTAAAAAAACATTTCTTATACAGTGGCCACTTACTCAACACCTAGCAGTGGTAGGATTTTTTGAACTTTATAGATTTATAAAATGTATATGGATCATCTTGTTGATACTTTCTAAGTGAAAATGTAACTCCTAGTTGCCTAAGTAGTTCCATAATCATGAGTTAAGGAATAAAGCCTTGATGATTTGTCCTTATGTTTTTAAAGGTAGAGTTGTGTTTGTAAATTAATATGGCAAACTTTTTTTGAATTCAAGTGCGGAGATTAATTTAACAATAACATTAGTTAACATTTGAACTTCTAATTTTCCATCATTTAGATATATGAAATTTTTAATTATCCATTTAAATCTTCACACAATAAAGGAAAGAAAGAGATCCCAATTATAAAATATTATATAGTGGAAACAACATTAATATTTCTCTTTTACTTAAATTGGGCTACATTTAGATCACATAACATATCAAATCACTTTTCATCTATGCTCTTTTTCATATGCTACATGTTTCCTTTGCAACATTTGGTGCAATTTCTAGTTTCTGTGTTCAACGACAGGGACTACGCTACCCTGCACCACTTGTTTAATATGAGGATGTCTTTGGGTATATGTAATTAAATGCACAAATGCATTGTCAAAGTTTTGATTAGAATTGGCATTGTGATTTATCAAGCACCCAGAGGGATCAAGTCTCTCATGCAAACCTTTTTTTGGAGTGCAAAACTTGATGAAAGGTTTTCTAATTACCAAATCTCTTCCATATATCTATATATATATATATATATATATATATATATATATATATATATATATATATATATATATATATATAGATTGAAATGAGAGATAGTTTTTGGGCATGTGGTATTGACCCATCGTATTGTAACAAAGCCTATTTACAAGTTAATAATATCCATGGTAATGTGAGAGTAAATATACATGGTTAAAACTATTGTTATATTATAAGTATTAAGTTTTAAATATGATTACTTAATTATTATTTTAATTTCTATGGTAAAACTGATCTTAATTTATAGCTACTATTTATATCTTATATATGTTAATGTGATAAAGTGTTTACATATATTTCAAAAGTAACTATAATCATTTTGTTTTAATATTTAATTAAAAAATTGCTATAAACTTAAATTCAAATAAAATATTTTGATTGTGAAATGAGATATGGTTTTTGGCCATGTGGTATTGATAAGTCACGGTATTGTATTGGACCATGGTATTGTAACAAACATCTATTTACAAGTTAATAGTATCTATGGTAAAGTGGGTGTGAATATTCATGATTAAGAATATTGTTATCTTGTAAGTTTATTGTAAGTGTTGAAGTTTTTATGTCCTTATCAATTAAATTCAAATATGGTTATAGATTCATTATTTTAATTTGGAGTTGTCTTTAGTGCGACATTTTGGACTTTCTGGTGGAAACATTTGAGGTGAAATCTTGATTGGTGTCATTTAACCTGGTTTTTTTCACTGTATATATGGATTTAGCACTGTGAAAAACCCTTGGGGCACTTGGATTGTGCAACGATTACCCATCAAACTTGTGATTTCAATAAATTCCTGCAGCATTTTATAGAAATTAGATTGGAAAAACCCAAGGGAAAAGGTTCCAAAAGGTCTCACTAAAAACAACTCATTTTAATTTATAAGGTAAAATGAATCTTAACCTATAAATACTAATATATTTTTAATGTGATATGTATATTATGATTTTTTTATCTAAAAAATTATTCGTAACTTTATTAAAAAAAAATTAAAATATAAAAAATTGAATTTTATTATTTTAATTATTTTTAACCTCTTACACACATAACAACATCTCCCCCATGTTGGGATCTATATTACTTTTAATTTCTTCTTATTATTATTTAAAGGTTTTGTAAATATTTACAATAATAAATTGAACATAATAATATACATTCATAAAAATGTTTACATATTTTCTTACATTACATCTACACATCTCCCCTATAATACAGGTAGAGCACATCTTGCCACAACAAAATTTTGATAGAAATTTAATAGTTGGTTTATGCTCAACATTCAATGGACATTCATGAACTTCATTTATTGAATATTATATTACGTCTATTGGCCATGGGTGGATTCAATTAGTGAGTGATTTGTCATGAAATATATTATCTTTCCTTTAGGGAGCACTAAAGGGTGTTAGTAACTTCAATTTTCATTGCAAGTGATAGACCAATATAGTTTTATGTAAGAAAAATATGGTTGTTGTAAGTCATGTTTTACTTGGAAATAATGCTTACATTAGTAAATAGGTAGATTAGTTTGTTGGTTTTGTTGAGATATTTTCTCAAGAATCAATTCCTTGTTTTGAATCTATTCGATCTCATGGCCACTATTTATGTGGCTTGTAATTTGGCTTTGTGTTGTAGAATACGAATTGATTTGTGAGTGAATTTTTGCACCATATCTACCCTTCCAATTTTCCTGTTGGTATCAGAGCTTATACTAGCTTAATTACCTTATGGGAAAGCTAGGAAAATGTGAGAGGCATGAGAGCAAAGTCTTTGTACATAGGTTAGTTGTAGAGTGTGTGAAAATTTATTATGATGTCAATTTTATTTTTTCGTGTAGATCTATGCGCTTGTGTGGATGGTGCATGTGAGAAAGGCCACCTGGAGAAGGAGAAAGTCATTGTACGCTAGCTCTGTTGTATGCATAGAGAAAAGAGTCACTAGTTATTGGCCCTGCATGTCTTGTGTGTGGGAGTTGCTAATAAGCCATAATCATTTCCTTTGGATGAAATCAAACTCATACCCAAAGGATGTTGTGATGGGAAGAGTCATATATAGTGATATGGAGACTGGAGCCCCTCCGCCATAAAATCTATTGTTATGGCTTATCTTTCATTTTATTTGTGTTTCTCCGAGAAAGTGCAGTGGCATCGTCAATTGCGCCCTCTCCTCTCTGTACAGATGTTCCAGAAATTAAATGGGGGAAATGGCAGCGAGATAATATGGGTTATGAAGCTACAAACTTGCAGCTCTGATTCACCTGAATTTAGGCTTCATAGGGATATGGGATAGCGATTGAATGCCTTATATCACACACAATAGTCAACATCACTGTCACCATCTTTATCCACATCATTCTAGAAATCAATCATTTTTGTCTGTTCTGTTCGATGCAATTTGTATGTTGAATGAAGTCATGGCAGCCTCAATGGTGTACAAGAAGTGTGGTAGTCATGAATAAACGAGAAATGATCTGTGAAGCTTTATTTATTTATTTATTTTTATTTTTTTTCGACAAGTCATCGGTTGATACAAATGGAACTGTAGTAATTTCGGTCACAAAATTTGAGATCTGAATCATGTGAACTATGCATTCCAGGAGATGATGATTCAACACTTGTTATCAACATTGATAGGAACTTGTGGTTGAAGCAATGATTATCTGTGGAAATTCAAAGGAAATGGTACCATTTATCATCAGGCTCTAGCAAATATACCACATCCCAAACCAATTTTAGTGCAATGTCAAAAAACTTATTATTGGTACAGAGAATTGCATGGGAATTATTATTAGCCTCTGCACCACTATGGAATTAAGTATGAGGGATATCCTTACTAGTATTTAAGGCATGTGCACAGTTGGGTTTTTTGAATAAGACCTAAGTGAAAAACATTCAGTAAGGTTCAACAGTACGTGGATGTATTGCCAAGAAATGCTTAATTTGAATAATTACTTCTAAATGGAAGGAGTGCAACATAGTAAGCCACCGATAGCTAAAGAGAGGAATCCAAATTTGCAACAAATTTAGATTAATGTATTTATTATTTTTCGGTGTGAGTTTGATATTTAGTGATGTATTTTAAATTGTGAGGTGCAAAACCAAGTAATGAACAAAAGAATATAATTAACTTAGTGGTTCTCACTGTTCCTCGGTACTGAGAGAACACATCGCTAGATTAATTTTGTGAATATATTATATGTTGATGAATCTCGTTGTGCTTCAGGCATCAAGAGAATCGGTTACAGATTATGATAGGAGATTCAAGTCTGTATAAAGGTCACATAAAGATCAATTGCATAATTGATTGTCGGATACAGTCCAGTATCGAGATTGTCCTTTGGGAGATCGAGATGCATCAATTATAAGAAGTTCATCAAAGATGGTTAGAGGTGGTTATTTCTTAAATGAGTTGAATGGGAAGATAAAAAATTATGTTGGTGAAAATATCACTGTCAGGAAGACTTTAGAGTGGGGATAATTTCCGAGGAAGACCAGCCAGATAGATGAAACTATATGCAATTTATGTTTCTTGTATTTATCTTTGTAATGATGTAATGTAAGAATTAAAGGGGGGAATTGGAAATAATTCTTACATTACACTTAAATAGGTAGATTATTTCTTTGGTTTTGTTGATATATTTTCTCAACAAGAAATTCCTTGTTTGGAATTTGTTGCATCTAATGACCACTATTTATGTGGCTTGTAATTTGGCTTTGTGTTGTAGAATACAAATTTATTTTTGAGTGAATTTGTGCACCATGTCTACTCTTCCAATTTTCTTGTGTTTTAAACACAAGAAAGGAAAAAGGTGGTGGTTTGAGGTCTATGCAAAGTTTGGAAACTTGATTGAAAACTAAGTAGTGAGATATTTTGGCAATGGAATTATGGTGGCACATTGTCTGAGTTAACCATTGAAAACATAGTGAAATTTATGTTAATTCAATAGGTCCTTGGTGCTAAGGTTTGTGCAAAATAATGGAGGTTCTCATAACTAAAGTTGTGTAGATGATAAAAATGGTGATATGAGGTTTATCCAGTAGTTGGAGATTTCTGTAAAGAGCCTGAGGTGAGATATTTTGTTTTGTTTTCTTCTTCTTTTTTAATATAAAGTGGAAGTTTTGTTGATGTGAAAATTTTTCTGAGGTCCATGTAACCAATATTTATTTTTAGAATGCAATCAAATTTTCCTTTTGACCTAACATACTTTTCTAATATCTTTCTCACATTTACTTGTCATTATTTTATCTAGATCCAAACATAGTTAGACACTTGTTTAAGAATAATGTAACCTACCTTGTAAAACAAATTATATTGTGGTAATTTTGTAACAAAACTATTTTCAATGATGTCAGCCTCACATCTAATTCATTTAGTTGTTTTAGCATTCCTATCCACCTGATTTATTATGGGCATGAAAATTTGGTAATGTGATTATGTCCCAAGCTCTTTTAATAAGGTTTGAATGTGTGTTTATTTTCTAAATTGTTTGATAGTTTAGTCTTTTTTCCCTAACAATGTTGTTATGTTGTCTTTCTAGGTTCCTCATTAGGCATGTTTCATGTCATTTGGTTTAGACTTTCCTTGTCAAGCCTCTTTAATCTGGTAATCTTTTACTTTGCTATGATGGATCATGCCCTATATGTTTATCAACTATAGCCCTTTGGAAAGCTTATCGAGACTTGGATGTAAAATATTCATTATTATATGGAAAGCTTATTGGGACTTGGATGTAAAATATTCATTATTATATTATTTATATTAGAGTAATTTTATTGGACCATTATGTTGTTGGGGCCATATGCACTGCTTATAGTCTTAAGGGGATATCTCCAATATGATGCTCTTGTCAGAATTCACACCATTTGGGATAAGAATCCCATCGAGATTGTTGGTATGAATACCATATTATGCCTTGTGAAAGTTAGATTTTGGGAAAATTAGATATGAAAGGGAAACCCAAAATGGAATGCAAGTGAAATCAACATTAATGAAAATACCTTAAGTGAATTTATACAATGAATGTTACAATAGATTTTAACCTTAAAGGAAAGAGTTATGGCAATGTTTGATTAAGATACACGATGAATACATTATACTCACATGTGCACAATAATCATATACTACGAATAACAATAAAGAAAAATATTACAATAGCTAATAACACATGATGGAAAATCCTTACCATGTCCCTTTGGGCTTCTGAGTATTAGTGCTAAAACATCTATACAACTTGTGTACTATTACATTGTGATGATGTTGTTGTATGTGTAATTACTAAATAAATGAATTATGCATATATGATGTTTAAGTAAGGAAGATAGATTGTACTTATGACTGGTTACTTGTTTATCATGCATACATTGTTAACTAATCACACAGACAAAAATATAAATGTAGAGACATAATTTAGGTGTAGTACTCACATGTTCATCATTCCATTGATGAGGAACCATAATAGGGTTGCATTCTCAGATGTCAAAATATGCCTTAACTCATGGGAATAATTTGGGGTATGATAGTGGTATTCGAAAATTTTCTATGAAGGGCACCAAACCACCAAGGGAGTTAGATATTAGAGCTCATTTGTGGCACATTTTTTGGTGAAAATACTCTTCTTCATCAGTGAGATAGTGTTGGAACAATTTGATATGGTAGGAAGTTGATTATATGAGGAGGTGTTTTACAAGTCTTACAAGTTGGAGTTTGTTTTCTGTTTTGGGTGGTCATGGTATATATGTGACTAATTACTTGAAAGGAAAATAATGGGTTGGATTCTGGTTTTTATTGGGGCTTGGTTATTAGAGGCTTTTGTGTAGTCCTGGTGACTAGGTTCCTTATAGAAAATGGAGATGGTTGTTCACATGTTGGGAGTGGTGGTGCATCAAGGTAGAATCTACTTGATATTCTCTCTCAATTAGTTGATAGAAACCATATATATGGAGGTAGAATGGAGAGAGACATTTGAGACAATTGTAGTATTGAAGAAGGCTATGGGATGAAATATGTTCAACACTTGAATAATAGAAAAATTGAAATAACCAAAGGCATATGACCATACGAGGAGTGAAAATGTACTAGGTAACTTTTGTTGGGATACAGAGTGTTATTAAGGTCAGATGACTGGATGCTTAGACAAAGTGAAAGTTGGATGTTTTGCTACATATTTAATAAGGGAAATGAAGCTTTGGTGGAAATTTAAGATGGAAGACTTGGAAGACTTGGAAGTCTAGGATAGAAGTAAACTTTTTCAATATCACACACACACACATAAAAAGTAATCTTATTTTAAAACATTTCAATGGTATACTTCTCAATAAACGAGGCAAGTTCAATTCCTTCAATACTCAATATGGATTTGACACATAATAAATCAAATTTTAAAATTGATTTACATTTTTGCATAAAAAATAAAAATATAATAATTTCTTATTTATGTTAATATTTTTGATATCTATATGTGTGTGTGTGTGTGTGTGGGGTGACCCTTTTTATATTAAAGTACAATAATGTGTTTTCTAGTTATATCATATTCTTTAATATTACAATAAAGTTGAGAGTGATTTTTTCTATCATGATTGTTTCAAATCCCATCTTCCTAGTAAAAACAAATTTCTCTCTCTATATATAATTATATAATTATAATTTTGATTAAAAAATTGTTAATGATACAATATTATTACCAATATTATTATATGGCTTTCCCTAATATAAAAATTAATTAAATAATATAACCTCATAATCCAAATTTAAATATGATATTTTCAACTAATTTAGAAAATAAATATAAAATTTTAGATAAAAAACAATATATAACAAGTGTTGTATGCAATGTAATATCATAGAACAAGTTTGAATACAAAATTACTTAAATGTTTCTTTGCCCTCAAAATAATCTTGTTACGTCTCTAAATTATGGGAAAGTAGAGATTTTGTTTTTGAAGTAATTTTCCTCTTAATTCATTATTGTACTAAAGAAAACTATTAGATTGTTATGGTTCCATTGACCTTTATAGGAATCAAGAAACATTGTTAATTAGTCCAAATGAATTACTAAAAAAAGAGTTAATTACTCCAAATGAATTACTAGAAAAAGAGAGAGTTGATTAAAGAGAGTATAAAACTAATATTACGAGTGTAAGAGACAAAGAATATGCTCATTTCTAATAAAAAATTAAGATGATTTTCTTTATATTGAAGTACAATAATGTTGTGATCACTAGAGAATTTGTTTGGGGACGATTCAACAGACATAAGGAGAGCGGAGCGAACAACTAGGGTTACTGATTTTAGCAAGCGTTGATCTCTATGGAAGGGCATAAAGGAGGGAGCTCCACTCCCTCCTATAAGCAGGTTGTGGCCAGTAGAGGTAAGAAACCATTAGAAAATGATAGAGGTCCTTCAGAAGATGGGAAAAGGAACATTGAAGGGGAGAAAGATTGCACCAAATCAAGAGAGAATAATAGCACAAACGACAATGAGGAAGAAGACAAGGAACAGGGAACAAAAAAAAAGCACAAAAGGGACCATGCAAACCCAAAGCTGTGATCACACCTAGAGTGATTTTAAATGATCTTGCTTTATAGGCACACAGGGACCACATGTGGACATATGCAATCATTTGTAAATTCATGGGATTATGGCCCACTGAAAAAGCTTTACAGACATGGATTAAAAATCACTGGAAACCTAAAGGAAGCATAGACCTACATATTGGGTCTAAGGGATTCTTCACTGTGGTCTTTACAAATATGGAAGATAAAGACAATGTGTTTGAAGGAGGGCCCTATTTCTATGTAGCAGAAGGCCTCTATATGCGGCTATCGATTATGAATTTTGTCCCGGAGGGTGAGACGTTCACTTCGGTCCCAATTTGGGTAATACTCTACTCTTTACCTCTTGATTATTGGCAAACAGAATCGTTATCTGCCATAGGAAATAAATTAGGGCGTCTTGTTAAAGCTTCAGAGGCCACTAGAAGGGGAAAATACACATCCTTTGCCAGAATATGTGTGCAGATGCATCTCTCTAGAGCTTTACCGAATGAGGTAATCTTGGAAGTTTTTGATGAAGAATGGGTGCAAACAGTAGATTATGAACATATTCCTTTCAGATGCCGTAGATCTGATGAGCATGGGCACCTTTTCAAAGATTTCCCTCTCAGTAAAATAGAGAACAGGAGTAAAGCTAATACTATGAAAGATAATGAAAGCTTTCAAAAAGTGGTACACAAAGGAAAAGGGGGAAAAAGGGGGCCTAAGCCACATCTAACAGAAGGGCAACAGATTAATCAGAACATGTTCCAAGTACTTGAACAAGAAGAAGAAGAGATAACAAAAGAAGAATAAATAGCAAAAGTAGATCAGACAATGGAAGGGAGTCCAACGGAGAAAGAGAAAGAAGAAGAATATGATCAAACACAGGGTAGTAATAAACAAAAAGAGGCCATCATGAGCGATGCAGAAATGGAAATGGATCAAGAAATGACACAGAGTGAGATGGAAATGGAGGACCATGAACTAAAAGAGATTCTTGACAGAGAACACTTAGATCTAGAAGGGTTCTTGAAACAAGGAACAATGGGAGGGGTAGATTCGTTACCTCAAGAGGAGTTCAATAGAGTTCAACAACTGTTCCTATGGAAAACTCAGGCTAAAGGGCTGGAGAGGCAAAGAAGCAATGAAAGGTAGGGTAACGAAGGTGTGAAAACTATGAAAACCACACCAGGATTAGCACCTAGAAACCCAGGTAAGAAAAGAGGCAGGAAAAAGCAGAACGAGCTATTGATGGAATGTGGAAAGCTAATGATTGATTCAGGTAAGATGAAATACCTAACCAACTACTCCTTTACAAATCTTTAATGATGAAGTTCACATCTTGGAACATCAGGGGTCTAGGTAGTAAAAGAAAACAAAGATTACGTAGTAATAGAATGAAACAAGTAGCTCCAGATATTATCTTTATCCAAGAAACTAAATGCGCCATTCAAAAAATAAAAGAAATTCATAGCAAATGGCTTAATCGATTTGAGTTTCTAAAAGTCAAAATAGAGAATACAGCAGGAGGTATACTCACTCTATGGAACCCCCAAAAGATTGATATTATAGATGCCAAGGCGTTAAGGAATTACTTATCAGTGGTTATTCAGCCTGTGGGAAACAGGGAGACCTATATGGTCATAAACGTTTATGGGCCCCAAAGAATGGATGATAAACTCAGGTTTATAGATTCTCTTGTGGATCTCAGAGACAGACATGCAGGAATACCATGGATCATGGGTGGGGGCACTTCAACATGATCAAATCACTTTTGGAGAAGAAAGGAGGAACCAGAACTCTTAGCAAAGACTCTTTAGCATTTCAAACTTTTATCGATAATCTGAAGTTAGTTGACATGGATACGAGTAATGGTCTCTTTACTTGGAACAATAAAAGAGGAGGACAGACTCAAGTAGCCTCAAATCTAGATAGATTCTTAATCTCAGAGGACCTTATGCTCACCGATAAGGAAATCAAAGCAATAGTTCTCCCCTTTGGAGGATCAGATCACTAGCCGGTTCAACTGGAAGTGCAGGGTATTGGTACTCCCAGGAATAGACCTTTTAGATTTGAGAATATATGGCTTTCACACACAAATTTCATTAGCAACATCGCAAATTGGTGGTCAAAATAATTGCATATTCAAGGTACAAGAATGTTCCTTCTACACAAAAGACTAAAGCATATGAAGCTTAGGCTCAAAGAATTGAACAAGAATGAATTTGGCAATATTTTTGAAGCAAAAAAATCTGCTGAACATAAAATGCACGAACTCAACCATGCCCTTATCACAGATGGCTATGATAAAGTCAAAAGTGATCAAGTCACCAAACATCAGCAAGACTGGGAAAATTTATGTAAACAAGAGGAAATATTTTGGAAACAAAAATCTAGAGTTCAATGGCTAAAATAAGGAGAGCGAAACACTAGATTTTTCCACAAATCCACCATGGCGAATAGAGCTTACAATAGGATCTCTTTGATCATGGATGAGGGAGGGAATATTTTTAATACCCATGAATATATAGAAGCTATGTTAATCCATCATTTTCGAGGCATAGCAGAGGAAACCATTTTAGATAGAGAGCACTCCATCAGGGACTTAACATGACATATAGCTAGGATGGTGTCTAGAGAGAATAATTTCAACCTTAATAGGCCAGTGACTGAAGAGAAGATTAGTGAGGTCCTCAAAGAAATGCAGAATGGCAAAGCGCCTAGCCCTAATGGTTTCAATGTGGATTTTTTTAAAGCTTGCTGGAATATTGTCAAACATGATATTCTGAATGTAATGGAAGATTCCATAAGGAATAGAACTATTTTGAAGGTGCTCAATACCTCCTTTATATCCCAGATACCTAAACAGGATAATGCACAAACTCCAGATAGTTATAGACCCATACCTTTGTGCAATGTGGTTTACAAGATAATAACCAAGGTTGTGGCCAATAGAGTCAAGCCTCTTCTTCCTACACTAGTCTTTGTAGAACAATCTGGTTATGTGGAAGGCAGACAAATTCTAGATAACATCATTCAAGTGCATGAGGTGGTCCACTCATTGAATAGAAATAGGAAGGCTGGAATGATCATGCAATTGGACCTTGCCAAATCTTATGATAAGTTGAATTGGACCTATATCAGGAAAGTTCTTATTGCTTTTGGGTTTGACCATAATTGGGTTAGGTGGGTCATGGCCCTGGTGACCTCTTCCAGCTTTTCAATTTTGGTTAATGGCTCTCCCTTCGAGACTTTTATTCCTTCAAGAGGTCTCAGGTAGGGATACCCGCTCTCACCCTTTCTTTTCATCCTCATGATGGAAGGACTTGGCCAGTCTATCAAACATGCTAAGGAAGTGAGTAAGATTAAGGGTCTCCAACTTTCGGAGAATGGACAGGCCTTGACTCATCAACAATTTGTTGATGATACCATGCTGCAGGGAATCCCCACAGTCAAGGAAGCTCTTGGGTATAAATAGATCCTAAATGATTTTTCCATGGCTACAGGTATAGATGTTAACCTCTCCAAATCTAAGATTTTTTTCTTTAATACCAATATTGCTATTCAGAGGAATATCTCTAGAATTCTGGGCTTTCAAAGGGATGTCCTCCCTTCAAAATATTTGGGAGTTCCTCTAACTTCTAAAACTTTACTCAAAAACGTTTGGGAGCCAGTGATTAATAAGTTGCAAGATAAAATCAGGAAATGGACTATTAGATATTTAAACTTGGCTGGTAGGTTGGTGCTTACAAAGACTATTCTTCAATCAATCCTAGTCTTTATGCTATCAGCTCTCCCAACACCAAAAGGAGTCTTGCAACAATTCAGAACCATCCAAAGAGACTTTCTTTGGGGCAAGGGGGAAGAAAGAAAGAAATGGGCCTTAGTAGCCTAGGAGAAAATCTGCAAACCTAAAAATCATGGAGGTCTTGGATTGGATGATCCAGAGATTCTGAGTAAGGTTCTAGGGGAAAAATTATGGTGGCGTTGGGTAAAAGACCCAAAGGCTCAGTGGGCTACTATTTGGAAAGAAAAATATGCTTGTTCTTGGCAAAGTTATGATCATATAAGGATGTCTGGAAATATAAAGGGCTCACAAATCTGGAATAAGGCTTGGGAGAATAGGGGCTTAGTTCAAAAAAACAGCTTCTGGGAGATCAGAGATGGAGATTTAGCTTTATTTTGGGAGGATAAATGGCAACAAGAACCTATATTGTTAACAGAAGACTTACTGGACCTCAATAAAGAAACAAATAATAAAGGGTTATCCAAGGTAAAGGATTTTTGGGACCAAACTAATGGAACAAGAAAATGGAGAACCTCGAGGAACTTGGATTACAAAGGTGATAGCCCCTTGAAAGCTAAAGCAGAGGCACTTATGAAAATGTTAGAGCAAAGGAAGATTTTAGTGTTGGGGGAGCATGACCAACTGAGATGGGGCTACAATAATGAAGGCAACTTTAATCTTAAGGAGGCAAAGCTCATACTCCTTGATCTGGATTCCCATGTTCCGGATAGGATTTTGCAAAGACTATGGAGGCATCAAGTTTGGATGAAGATTAAGCTCTTAATGTGGCTAGTTCAGCATAAGAAAATTTTTACCTGGGATAACATTCGGAAGAGGGGTGTCCCGGGGCCTTCCAAATGCCAGCTCTGTGAAGCCCAAGAGGAAACAATGGAGCACCTTCTAAACAATTTCATTTTCACCTCCAGGTCGTGGGATACTTTTGTCACCATTTTCCAACAGACTGATACAGACAAAGGGAGTATTCTCAATACCCTAAACAATTGGAGAAGAAACTTTTCAGATTATGAATTTCTTGACTCAGCTTGGGCTCTTACACCAAGCTTCATTATTTGGAATGTCTGGAAAGAAAGGAATAATAGAATCTTCAATAATGTAAAGAATCAATCCTATTACCTTTATGAGCAGATCTTAAAAAAACTTAAGGAGACGATTGGAACTATTGTGTGAAAGCCCCTTAAGAACCAACCTTCAGAAGCTGATTTGAGGATCCTCAGCCAGCTGGGTTTGCAGGGTCTCATTCATCAAGGCCTGGATAGGAGGGTTTTAGCAATGGATTCTGAGCAGGATTTCTGACATCCTCTCCCAAAAGGTTTTTTGAAATACAATATTGATGGGGCTTCAAAAGGAAACCCGAGCACTGCTGGTTATGAGGGGTGTTAAGGGATGAAAATG
The DNA here is from genome assembly GCA_031772625.1 of Pinus tabuliformis. Taxonomy (NCBI): domain Eukaryota; kingdom Viridiplantae; phylum Streptophyta; class Pinopsida; order Pinales; family Pinaceae; genus Pinus; species Pinus tabuliformis. The sequence goes on from CM062813.1 coordinate 885,846,238, forward strand.
GAAGTATTCTTTTCATCTTCCATTGTCATTTAGGAAGAGCCACTGACAATATGGCGGAATTAATGGCTATGGAGCAATGTTTGGATTTCACAGAGTAGGATAACTGTAAAAATGTGATTGTGGAAGCTGATTCTAAGTTAATCATTAACTTAGTCAAGAGAATTAGCTGGGGCACGTTGCCAGAAAAAATCTCAAAAAACGGGAGGTTCATCCAGGTCTTTCAATAGATTCAGCTTCACCTCCAAGGCCTTTGAACAGTTAGTTTTAACCATGTGCACAGAACAACCAATAACTTGGCAGATATTCTGGCTAATCAAGGAGTGATCCGCACAAAAAACAGGGTTGCAATGTGTTGGCAAGAGTTTCCTCAGAACAGATTAAAGGCGAATTGTCACGACCAGGTGGATGAAGACTGTATGATGTTTCAGAACAGAGTCATGGAGGTGAGGTCAAGATGACTTAGTTTCTTTATGCGTAGCTGTTTTATTCATTGTCTGGTCTTTTGTGGGTTGCAGGCCATTTTTGGCCTTCGCAACATTGGTAAGTACATTCATAGAGGCTCCAGGGGGAGCAGATCGAGAGACTCTGTTTTTTGGATGGGCGGTTGGATGGTGGTTGAAATATATTTCATTGGATTAGGTACAGGCGTAGAGGGGATGCTACGAGAGGCCGGAATCCAGGATATATTGATAGCCTCAAAACCCCTGGTTTTCCGTCGGTGCACGCCAAACCGCGTTTGAGGTGGTTTTTCGGTGATCGCATACCTTGCAAGTGGGAAGTGGTTTTTCTAATCTGGGAGTGATTCCACTCATCGGGAAACACGTGGCCAAGGGGTAAGATTGAATACCGCCCTCATCGTGCACTATTGTTCAGTGATGTAGACCCCTGCAATATGATCCTCAACCATCAGATCAAGAAAGGTAGATCTACGGTCAGGAACGATCGAGCTTATTGGTGGGTCCATGTGGGTAAGCGCCGTGCTTCTACGCAATGTGAAATCCTCCACTACTGTTGGATCGAGCGGTGTGATTTGACGATAGAGATTAAAGATGCATGTTTGGTTGAAGGCGGGAAGCGTGGTGACAATTTAGTCTTGGCGGGTGCTAAAATGTTCTTGGTGGGAATAGTTGATTATAGTACGTTCTATAGGCTTGAGGGTTCATGAGTCATTTGGACCCAAAATCCTTATAGATTGGTAGTTTTTTTCTCCTCGGGTCCAACTCATTTTTCTAGTTAGCTTGTTTTTGATGGTTTGACCATTCGGTCCCAGCTTTGTATTTCTTTTAAGGGTTTAGAGGTTATGTGTGTATGGGTTGGGGCTTTTTCCTTTGGCTCGGTGGCAGTTAGAGAGTGGTTTTTTCCTTATACTACAGTTCCTAGTGAACTGTTGTATTTTATGTAATTCATATTACGTTTTAATGAAATAGAATGTCCGACTCTTGCTTCAACAAAAAAAAAAGAAGTACAATAATGTTGTATTTTCTAATTTTATAATAAAGCTGGGAGTGAGTTTTTCTCTCATGATTGTTTCAAATCTCATCTACCTATTAAATATAAATTTGTTGATGGTTGCGTTCTCTCTCTCCATATGTGTATATATAGATTTCATTAAAACAATGTTAATGATACGATATTATTACTAATATTATTATATGGCTTCCCTGGTATAAATATTAATTAGATAATATAACGTCATAATCTAAATTTAAACATGACTTTTTAACCTAATTTAGAAAATAAATATAATATTTTGGTTAGAAAACAATATATAGCAAGTGTTGTATGCAATGTAATCTTATAGAAAAAGTTTGAACACAAAAATAATTAAATGTTTCTTTTCCCTCTCTCTCCATATGTGTGTATATATAGATTTCATTAAAAAATTGTTAATGATATGATATTATTACTAATATTATTATATGGCTTACCTGGTATAAATATTAATTAGATAATATAACCTCATAATCCAAATTTAAATATGACATTTTCACTTAATTTATAAAATAAATATAATATTTTGGTTAGAAAACAATATATAGCAAGTGTTGTATGCAATGTAATCTCATAGAAAAAGTCTGAATACAAAATTACTTAAATGTTTCTTTTCCCTAAAAAAAATCTTGTGTTGTGTCTCTAAATTGTGGTAAAGTAGAGATTTTGTTTTTTAAGTAATTTCCCTCTTCTTTCATTATTGTACCAAAAAAAATATTAGATTTTTATGGTTCCATTGACCTCTATAGGAAGCAAGAAAACATCTTAATTACTCCAAATGAATTACTAGAAATGAGGGAGTTAAATAAAGAGAGTATAAAACTAATATTAGGAGGGTAAGAGACAAATAATATCCTCATTTCAGAAATAAAGAATAAAGTTGTAAACACAATAATTATAGATAAATTTGTAAGATTAACTTAATTATGTTTTTTATTCTTTATTTATATCTTATACCAGTGAAACCATTGATCCAAATCTTTTACTTCATCAATGTATTCAGAATTGAGCATAAAAACCACATGTACATACACTTTAAAGAAGAGGAAAATTAAAAGCAACCATGAATAGAAGGAACACATACAACTTGCTAACAGAATTTGTCCAATCTGGACTACATCTCCAGGCCATGTTCATAGTGGGGGGGCCTCTTGCATTAATCTCAACAAAATCAAAATGCATACATGGAAAAATTACACATTATGCCTCCAAATCTGGGGATGGCCTGAAAATTTGCTGATAAGATGAAGAAACTGACTGTAGCATCATATTTTTGGTGAAAAATCATGAAATTTGAATATAGAGTTAGCCAAAAATTGTCACTCTGACCTCTAGGGCTCTAGGAAATTTAAAAGATTCCCCATAGATTCTCTATGGAATATTCTAGGAATATTTTGTTAAAGATTCCCCTATAGATTTTCTCTTGAACTTTGCACCCAAGGTGGCATGATTTCGACAGTGGCGTGACTTTTAACCTGGTTTCAAGGCTTGGCTCTTGTTGTTCCATCCTCTCCGAGGCCAAGTGGATTTGTATGACTTAAATAATAATCATCCGACAAAGTTTTCAAAAGCATTGGCTAGAGCATTCTTAACGATTGGCAAGCGGGGTCATTGTGCCACCCGCCGACCACCCTCTAAGTATATCTTTATATGTAAAATAAAATACAATGGTTGCATTCGTTAATTGTTTGAAAAATGTGTCTATCCTTCCAACAAATTTCACTGCTAAACTAGCCATTGGATTGGGGAGTCCACCAACTTTGTGGCCCACCAAACTTATCTAGCTGCCTCTAATTTACCCACCAAACGTAGTAATGATTTCAAAAACCATTTCCAAAATTAATCGAATCTACTAGACTAGCTATAACCAAGTTTCTTGCCAAGTTTCCTGCCATATTTGGCCCGGTCCAGGCCCAATTGGCCAATTACGGGGTGCCATGTGACACCTTGTGATTGGGCCAAATGACACCCCTGAATTGGGCCTTATCCAACCAAGCCAACCCTGCCACATTTTGACTCCGGATTGGTATAGATATTACCTAATTCTCCTGACCATACTGCCACATCACCATCGGTACTGCTGACATCAGCTACCATGTGGCAGCCTATGGGTATTGCGTGCATAATAATTTTTAATGTTTGCTAAAAACATCAACTGGCCATAACTTTCACATATGGTGTCATTTGCACCATTATATTCAGAATGACAAGCTCTTTGATTTGAGATGGGTTTTGTTGATATTCAGAGACTTAAAAATTTTGGTCTTTTGGGATCCTCTTAAATCATTCCTTCTGACTAAAGAACATTTGGGCCACTAAAAGCCTTATCACTCAACTAGCAAGTGAGGGAATTTCTCCCTCACTTTCTCATTTTCAATCCAATGAGCCTTACATGGATGCATCCCGTTGAAACCCACACAAAGGTACTCAACATTGCCCTAGCTTGAAGTCTTGGTCCTCTTATCAAGAATGATGTCTTCAAGAATTTTGTCCAAGTACTCTGGTTAAAAATCATCTACTAAAGGAACCTATCCAATATATTTTGAGTTCATGATCAAAGGAGGTCATAGAACTTCAAGTTTTCAACATTCACCATGGAATACATTTTCATGTATGTTGGTAAGTCAAGGCAAAAATCATTGTCTCCAAGCTTATCCAAGATGGTGAAATGACCATATCAAATTGGTCTCAATTTCTTGTCTTCTCCCTTTATTTTATCCTTGCTAATATGGAGCCATACCCTGTCTCTGACCTGGAACTGGTGATAAAATCGGTGTTTTTCATGTCGAGCCTTGTATCGATCCTGACTTTTCTCCAAGTTTTCCTATAATGTGTAATGAATCATTTGGATTTGTTGAAGGAAATTTCATGCTTTTTCCTATTCACTTTGTTTGTTGGAATCTTCATCCTTCCCAAAGACCATGTCTAAGGGATCTTTCGGTAGGTACTCAAAGTAAGTCTCAAATGGTGAGCTTTGAGTATATGAGTGCATGGCGCTTTTTTATGCATGTTTCACATAAGGAAGTTTTTGATCCCATAACTTAGGAAGGTTTCCACAATAGCCTCGAAGAAAATGAACCAATATTCAGTTGACCAACTCTGTTTATCCATTGGTCTACAGATGGAATGCCCTGCTCCTCTTCAATTTGGTGTCCATCACTCTCTACAAGCTTGCCCAAAACTCGCTAAGGAATTGAGAGTCCCAATTAGATACAATTGATGTCTAGATAGCCCAAAGTGGACCCAAACATACTGAAAGAAAAGTTGAGCAATTTGCTCTGTAGTAATTTTCTTCTTATAAGGAATTAAGATACACATCTTAGTAAATCGATCCACTATGACATACAAAGAGTCATGAAATTTTCTAGATGAAGGGAAAACCCCTAGCGAATTCCATAGGCACACTCTCCCAAGGATGACAAGGAACTGGGAGAAGTGTGTATAGCCCTAGTTTTCTATTAGCAGGCTTACAAACAAAATACATCACACATCCCTTTACATATTTTGACATAATTTCTTTCATATGAGGCCAGTAGAAAAAACTCTGTAAACGAAAGATAGTCACCCCTACACCAAAATGACCTGACACAAGAGAAGTATGTTCTTCTCCAATTACATGGACTCCTTCATTGGTGGGAATACATTTTTTCCAGGCTGGTACAAGAGCTTGCCCTGCAAATGGTAATTCTCTACCTGCGATCCATGGGTTAGCTTCTCATAAATATCCTTGAAATCTTCATCAACAACATATTTTTCAACATAAATTTTATGAGACAATGAAGCATTTTGAAAAATAACAGATGCAAAAATAGGAGGACGAGAGAGCATATCTACTACTTTGTTGCTAGTGCCCTTTTTGTATTTGATTACCACGTGAAAATTTTGAAGAAATCCCATCCACTTGAAATGATGTCCCTGCTGCAACTTGGTTTGAGATTGTAGGTATTGTAAGGGTTGGTGGTCTGTATGAATAATTGTCTCCTTACCAATCAGGTAATGTTTCCATTTCTTGACGCTTTGCACGAAAGCATACAACTCCTTGTCATTTATGGAATAATTCACAACAACTTGGGAGAAATTCTCTAAATGGTAACATATCAGTTTCCTTTGTTGCATCAACACTACACCCATGGTGTAACCACGACCATCTCTCTCAATTTCAAAAGATTGTTGGAGGCTAGGTAAAGCCAAAACTGGTGTGGTCCTAATCTTCTCATTTAGGTTATCGAAAGACTTGTATCACTTTCCTCCCCACTGAAAGGTTTGCTTCACACCTATTAAATCATGCAAGGGAGATGCTATAATAGAGAAGTTGGCAATGAACCTTCTCCAATACTGCACTGCATCCAAAAAGCTTTAGAATTCTATAATTTGGTAGGCTTAGGCCAATTAAAAATCACATCAACTTTTGAAGGGCCAATTTTCAACAGTCCTCCCCCAACAATATGACTTAGGTAAACCAAAGAAGTCTTTCCAAGTTCACACTTGGACATTTTTACATATAGTGTTTCTTTTTGAAAAAAAATTAAGCACCTTCTTAACATGAGTCACATGATCTTCCTAACCTCTACCGAAAACAAGTATATCATCAAGATACACTACGAAAAATCATCAAGAAAAGGTCTAAGAATAGCATTGATCACCCTCATAAATGTGGTCGGAGCATTACACAATACAAATGGCATAACCAAACACTTGAAAAACCATTGTTTTGTCTTGAATCCAGTCTTCCACACATCATGCTCTACAATTCTAACTTGTTGGTAGCCACTTCACAAATCCAATTTGGTGAAATAAATAACATTTTTCAACTAATCTAACAAACTATCAATGTGAGGGAGAGGGTACCAATCTTTCACCTTAATATTGTTGAGTTCCCAATTTTCCACACATATCCTCCATGTGTCATCCTTATTTGGCACCAACAATATGGCTGAACTGCAAGGAGAAGATCTAGGTCTTATGACCCATTCGTTCAAAAATTCTTGCACTTGTTTCTTGATCTCCTCCATTTCAACAAATTAAAAACTATACATATCTACATTAGGTAAAGGGGCATCCTATTGGAGATGAATTTCATGTTTGATCTCTCTTTTTGGAGGAAACCTAATTGGTTCTTAAAAAATCCCATAATAATTAGAAAAAATTCATACAATTTTTCTTGTGAGCGAGATCACAACCCTGGAGAGCTTAAGAAGCCTTTGCATTTTTTGATATCACAACCATGAGCATGCAACCTTTGATGTAGTTAATAAGCCTCTTCATTTGACCAGAACTAGAAATATTTGCACTGATATTCACATGATGGGCTCTAACAATATATTCCACCTCATCTTGTGTGAGATGGTATTTGTTTCCATGACAAAATAAGACCACTTTCTTGACATACAAATATGAACTCCCCAAAACAATGCCACATATACCCAATGGTACAACATCCAGATAAACCTCATCTAGAAGTTTTGATGCAATAACAAACCTAACCCTGCATTGCTTGGTTACATGAAGTTTCGCTTTATCACATACCCAACCAAGAGGGTAGGGTTTTTGATGAGGCTTGGTCTATAATGCCAACATTTTAACTATAGGTTCTGAAGTCAACTTTACTTGAGAGCCCGAGTCAAATAGTGTTTCCACTCTATGATGTTTCACCACAACCCTAATATGAAACAAGTCACTCCTCTTCCATTCATCAACAAGAGACTCATTTATAGAACTTGAACTTGCATGAATTTCAAAGCTTGAATTAACATGAAGAGAACTATTACCATGTATGGCCACTATTGTAATTAGCATCACATCACCGAAGTCAGATTTAAGGTCCCGTTGAACAATTTCCACCATCTTTTTCTTTCCCTTTCCACCAAATCTCTTTGTATTCAACTCTAGATGAAACTTCCAAAAATGTTCAGCATTGTGGCCTTCCTTTTTACAACATATACAAGATGGCTTTCCTCCTTCCTATTTCTTGGTTGTAGTTATCCTCTTGTCTTTTCCCTTTCCTTTTCCTTAGAATTTTCCGTTACAAGGTTTGGATGATGACTACCTAGGATGATCATCCTTTTCATGTTTACCCATGCTTTCAAGATGGATGGAATTCACATTCGCTGCATCAATAGTAGTAGGTTCAAACAACAATAAACTTTTTATTAATATAACTATGTAATGCACCAATATACTTCATCACAATCTCAGGTGAATCTAAAGAAATTCCCAATGTTAAATCTTGTTCTTGAATTCTTCTATGGAACTTTGCACACTTTGGACCTTTCCTTGCCTCAAATATTGCCATTCCATCATGGAATTTTTCTAATAGCCCAAAGGATAGAAATGGTATTTTAATGCATAAAAAATTTAGACGAGGACGAAAGGACTTTACCCACATGTTTACTACCTTTCTGAAGCTTGTTCTCCCACCAGATGAGAGTGATTCCACTCAACCAAAGAGATGCTAACTGAATCTTGGCATCATCTTCTTCAATCTGCTGAATCCAATAATATACTTCAATATGTTTGATCCAATTGTTTAACTTTTCTGCACTACATTCTCCACTAAACATGGGCAAGTCAAACTTTTCATCTAACTTTAGAAAAGGCTTTTTAGAAGCATTCCTATGTTTCCTATTAGAATGACATGAGTGAGAAAATGAAGAAGAAGAACATTCACTAAGAGATGGAGATGGAGGTTCAAGAGGCTCTCCTCCTTCTCCTTGATTTAGCAAAGCATGATCCTTTATTGGTTCTTTCTTCTCCTCCTTCATTACCACTGCCTTCTCATACTCTACAAATAATTTGTCAACTTTGTTGGACATGGTGTAAAAATATGTGCGGAAATCTTTCTCTTCCTCCAACTGAGCATCATGATCTTCCATTTTCCTTCTTTATGCTGCATACCCCACTTCTAGATCAAAGGACTTAAGTTTACCTCCACCCTTTTGAATCTTGTTCCTAGTTATCATTCACACTCGCAATTCACATCAAGAAGACCTACTCTGATACAAAACTTGATCCAAATCTTTTACTTCATCAATGTATATTCAGAATTGCATGTAAAAAGAGCATGAAAACCACATGTGCATACACTTTAAAGAAGAAGAAAATCAAAGGAAACCATAAAGGCAAGGAACACACATGACTTGATAACGAAGTTCGTCCAATGTGGACTACATGTCTAGGACATGCTCAAAGTGGGGAGGCCTCTTACATTAATCTCAACAAAATCAAAATGCATACGTGGAAAAATTACATTTTATACCTCCAAATATGGGGATGGTGAATTGTGAAATTTGAGAATAAAGTCGGCCAAATTATGTCACTATGACCTATGAGGCTCTAAGGAATATTAAATGTTCCCCATATATTCTCTATGGAATATTTCAAGAATATTTTATAAAAGAATCTCATGTAGATTCATTCTCAAAATTCGTTTTCGGGGTGGTATGGTTCCACAGGCGACTGGTTCCATGGCTTGGCCTGCAATATTCCGTCCTCTCCCTAGCCCAACGAATTTTTATGTCTTAAATAATAATCGTGGGGCAGAGTTTACAAATGCATGGACTCTTGCATTGGTAACAACTAGAAAGTGGGGTCAATGGGTCACTTATTGGCAATGGGTTCGACCTCGACGACCCCCATCCATGTATATTTTTATACGTAAAAGAAAATACAATGGTTGTATTGGTTCACTATTTGAAAAATCTGTCTATCTGTTAAACAAATTTGACTGCTAAATTGGTCATTTGTTTGGCGGGTCTGCCAACTTGGCAGCTTGCCTAACTGATCTAGCTGCCTCCAATGCACCCACTAAACTTAGAAATAACTACCAAAACCACTGCCAAAATTAACGAATTTACCAGACTAGTTATAACCAAGTCACTTGTTAAGTTCCCGCTAGATTTTCTCGGTCTAGGCCCAACCGACTAATTGTGGGGTGCAACGTGATACCCTGTAATTGGGCCAAATGGTGCCATGTTAAATTGCAGCAAGAAAAGGCTTCATTTGACTTGTGCCATAGTCAAATGGAGAAATTTTATTTTCCACATCAGCAGGATGACTTGAGTTGCATTTAGTAGGAGTAGCAGGGCCAAATCACTAAGTTAAATTAGTCAATTCAAGTTTGTAGGCTAGAAATAGAGTTGTGCATGAGTTGATTGCTAAAATCTAGCAATCTAGTGGAGTTATTTGTTAGTTAAAATCAATTATCTTAGCTCTAGTCTAGAATAGAGTTAATAGGAGTTCAGTTGAGTAGTAGTAATTGTTGTTAACTCACTCATCACTTAGTTAGCTAATTAATTTACTAAAAGTAACCGTAGTCATGCGTGGAATTCAAATTTCCTAGTTCAGGGGGAGGAAAATGCACATTGTAATTATCAATTGTGTACTAGTTGAGTGTACAAGTTTTTCATTGGAGCAGGTGATTAATTCTTTCAAGATTTGTGCAAAGAATAGGGAATTCTGCTATTTTTAGGGGTTAATTTCCTAAAGGATTGCACAAGGAAATATGAGGAAGGCTGAGGCCTATTTTGGCTAAGAGTTGGTCATAGCAGGAGATCAATATTGCAACTAGTGGTACTTAAAGGGTTGAAGTTGTCACTGTAATATATCCATATTCTATCTAATTTAATGCAAAACAGAGGAGGGTTTTTCCTAGTTGGGTTCCCGAGTAAAAATACTCTGTTCATTGTGATTGAATGGTTGCATGTTATTGCATGAGTTTCTATTATATGTTTTCCTTTCCGCAGATTGAGTAGAAGAAATATGTGTCTATTATTTTCAATTTGAATTGATTAGCAACTACAAATTTCAATCCATTTCTACATTCCCTTGGATTGGGCCTTATTTGACCAATCTAGGCCTGTCACGTGTTAGCTCTAGATTGGTCCAGAATATTCCCTGAATTTGTTGACCGTACTTTCATGTCATCATCCATACTCGTGATGTTCTCTCTAGGTATCAATCCATAATAGACATTGAAATACTTCATCATACATTTCAAGTTGAAAAATTAAAAAAAATATATAAAAATTAACATAAATCTATTATTATTATTATTATTATTATTAAAAATAATTAATATATTAGTTAAACATATATACATAAAAAAAAATTAAAAAATGTAACAAGATTCTTAACTAGGGAGATTCATCCCCCACATTGTTATGAAGATTTTTATTTTATAAATAGGGTTCGTGACAATATCATGGGCCAATACCATGGTTTATTGATACCACATGCCAAAAAAACCATAACTCAAATCATTTGACACTTGTTCATATGACATTTTTTAATTAATGAATTTAAATAAAAGTTAAAAATGCATAACTACTTTGGAAATAAATTTCCATCTTTAATGTGTATACTACAAAAATGTTATAGAATATTTTATGGAGGTTAAATCCCTACATCCACTTAATAATTATTGATCTTTAAATTAAAATTGTGGAAACCCAATTCCAAATTAGACATCCCTATCAACATTATTAGTAATAATACAATTATGCATTAATTAATCATTAATTATGAATTTCTTATTAATTATAAATTTCTTAAATTGGAATTATAGCATTGAGAAAATGATAAATGGAGGATGGAAAGCTTTGTATGGGTTTGAAGACAATTGTAAGCTAACAAATCTTTGTATTTGGAATAAATAAATAAAAATCCTCATTGAAAGAGTGGTCACCTTTGCTATTTTATATGGATGTGAGGTTTGGGGTTGTAGTATATCTAGAGGATCATGGACGAAGATTGACGAGATCCAAAAACACTTTATAAATTATAACCTAAAGATTAAAAGATGTACTCGCTACCTTATCCTCCTTATTGAACCTAACCTTCCCCTATTGAAAGCATGGCTATTACTAGGTATATCATATATAAGAAGTTATGCAACATGAAAGCCAAGAGGTATATAAGAAGTTATGCAACATGAAAGCCAAGAGGTTTTACTGAACCTAACCTTCCCTTATTGAAAGCATGGCTATTACTAGGTATATCATATATAAGAAGTTATGCAACATGAAAGCCAAGAGTTATATAAGAAGTTATGCAACATGAAAGCCAAGAGGTTTCCCGAAATTGCTTCTAATGATAGCTAGAACCCTGACCTAGCAAGCAAGGATAATGCTCAATCTTGGCTAAAACATTGGGGGTTAGAAGAGATCATATTGCAGAATAAAGATAGCATTAAAAATAGTATTACTTCCAATTTAAGGAGAAGTTATGGAGCAATAAAGAGTTAAAGGGGAAAAGGAAACTAAAATATTATAACAAGATGATAAACCCAATCTTGAAAATCAAAACTATTTCTCTGTATTGACTAGTGTTAAGAATAAAATGAACATTGTGAAGATAAGAACTGATTCTCATGGGCTTTATAGTGAAACTAGGTGTTGGCACACTCCCAAAATACCAGGGGAAGAAAGAGTCAATGATTTGTGTGATACTAATATGGTTAAAGATGAAAAGCACTTTCTCTTAGATTTTCAAGCTTATAGTCAATTCAGTTTTGATTTTCTAAATATTTATCACACTACTGACCTTCTTGACCAGTTAACCAACAAAAATATAATAATTCTGAAAACTACATTAGCACGTGATAAGAAAAGGGTAAATAGTTATACCCTAAAGACAATTCATTGAAGTGAAAGTGGTATAGTGAGTCGGGTAAACAACCATCAATATGCTATGGGGAGCAAGGTAAACAACAATCGGGGCTCAATAACATATTAACATATTTTAGGTGAATTTTATAATAAAAAAGATGAAAAATAGTGACATTAAAAAAATTGAAAAATAGTAATATTAAAAAATTATTGAAATTTTATATTAAAAAAATTTAGTTAAATAATGACAAGTGTTTTTGTTAGAAAATAAAAATGAAAAACAGTGGTTTCTATATTAAAAAGATTATAAAAATTTTATATTAGAAATAATAATAAGTATTTTTATTAGAAAATAAGAATGAAAAGCAATAGTTTTTATATTAAAAAATTTATATTAAAAATTTGTAATTAAATAATGGTAACTTTTTTATTAAAAATATAAGTTTTTTATTTAAATATTATAGAAAAAGATAAGTTTTATATTTAAAAAAAATAAAAATTGTAAAACCCATATTTTAATTTTTCTATTTTTTTTAATGATAGCAATTACCATAGTTGTTAGGTCCACTGTAAATTTACAGAAGATCCCTAGGGTGGAATTAAATTAGAAAGATTCATTTGTGTAATCTGCAGACACACTTGTTGATAAATAAATTTGGATCTAATTTGAAAACCACTTGGACATATGTAACCAGAGTCTGTTTTAGTAATCTCTTTTTTAGTAACAAAAGATATTGGTTTTCTCTACTTCAGGAAAAAAAATTTCAGTAGTCCCATCCCTTGGACATATGTAACCAGAGTCTGTTTTAGTAATGTCCTTTTTAGTAACTAAAGATATTGGTTTTCTCTACTTCAGGAAAAAAATTTCCAGTAGTCCCATCCCACTGCAAATCGTGAGGATTCCCTTTCTCAACTATATGAGGGTAAGGGGAGCCTCTCCCCATTTCTCATATTTTAAGATTTCCGTCCGTATTCAAAATTGTGGTCAGTTTTCACATTCCAATGCAACCTTGTTTGCAGGGAATCCCAACGTATGCGGAAGTGTAGTCGTTTTCACATTTCAATGCAACCTGTTTGTCTGGGGAAATCCCAAGTGAAGGCACATAGTCAATACACCTTATAATAACCCATTGACCACAATATAAATAGTGTTTCTATTTTGAGTTTTGTAATTGTTGAAATCTATTATTAGATTTGTAAAATGGCATCATTCAACTTTTCATTATTCCACGTTCTTCTCTAACTTTATTGAAATTTGAGTTAAATTGATATAATGTTATAAAAATTCGAATGTATACATTTTGTCTCCATGGCAGTGATGGCGATGTCCCGTTCATAATTATTACAGATTTGACTTAAAAAAATAAAATAGAATCCGGAAATATATGTTATTTAAATTTTTAGTGTAATTTCATAATATTTCTTACAATAGAATTTGGAATTTCTTACAATAGAATTTGGAATTTTATGTTAATTAAATAGGATTAAAAATGAATATATACAAGTTGAAGTCAATACATTAAGTGTAATCATTCAAATAAGATTAAAAATGAACATTTATATTGAAATAAATATACGTATTTCTAAAATAACAATGTTAATGTTAAAATAATCTAAACTCAAATTAAGACCTTACATATACCTTTACTCCTTTAATTTAATAAAATTTCAATAATTTTTAGTATCTTGTTTTTTATGTAAATTTAAGATTTTGATAAATTCAAAATCTATTGAAAAGATTTACTTCATCACTTTCTATGGTTAATAATGTTTAATATTATATAATATCATTTAATATTAAACATATATTAGAAAATATTATGTTAAATATTTTACCATGATTTATTCTAGACATGACACTATTATGCTTAAAATTATAATATTATAAAACCATGTCTAATATAATTTAATATATTATTATAATATTAATATTTTGTATTATAATATATTGAACTTAGTATTATATTAAAGTTAATATTATATTATATAGAATTATTAACTCTAATATTATATTAAACCTAATAATAATAATATAAGAGTATATTAATATTAAACATTTAATATTAATATTAAACCCAATATTACGGGGTTTTTTTACCAATGGAACCTAGCTTGGCAAAAACATGGTATGAAATCTTCAGGGAGAAATTTGAGGCATCAAACGACGTTTTTTGGGGGTAAACATTGTCACTTTAATGCGACGCTTTTTCATGCTATTCTACACACATATAACTTTCCAATGACGCAAGAATCGTGTCAATTGGTGTCTATATGCGAAATTTATGCCACTAGGAAGTTTTCCTTCCTATTTTCACCACCATAATTCGAGAGGATACCACGTCAAACCCCAATATTCATGAAAAATGAGCTATCCATGTGATTACGATGTAGAAGACTCTATAAGATTCAATATTGTAATTATGGTTAAAAGTTGAGGTAGTCAAAGCTAACCATTAGTAGGTTATTGCGTTGTGTTATAACTAGGCGCTAGGAGGAAAGGGGGTTCCATTCTTTCGATTGCATTTGTTCCATAGATGAAAAAAATATCCAAGAGGGATAGGAGATAGAGTACAAAGAGAGGATTTGTGCACTGTAGCATCTGATGGGCCATTGGCCATACCTTTTTGTACTTGCATCCATATTTCCATTCAAACAAAGAGAGTGAAGCAACCTCACCTTCTAGCTAGTTTTTTCACTCAAAAGGGTTTCCCAGAGCATACCTTGTGTCAGATGTGTGTGTGAGATTTTATTTTTTCATTCTCTATTTTCTAGATAATTTTCATTTGCATGCATGCACTATTAATAGTAAATCTACAGATCCAAAAATCTAATAAAAATATAATAGTGTAGAATTTTATATTTTTATTATTTTATCATATCTGTTGTGATGAACTTCCTAGTGGAATATGCATAGAAATTTAAAATCACATTGGTATCAAAGCAGGTTTCTTTGGGTATATTGTGAATAGTTGCATGGGATCTAGATCAGCAGGGCCAAAAATCATAAAACCCTAATCATGGTCGATGACTCTATGAATGACCCTCATGATCCTACAAAGGAGAGGTTTTTGCAGCTAGAATAACAAGTCACAGATATAAATTTTAATGTAAATATCCTCATGGAATCCTGGAGAAATAAGATTGGGATATTTGGAGAAGGCGGGGGTTCAAATGTAGAAGAAAAATTAGAAGGGGGGTCACGAGATTGGGAAGAAATGCAGAACAAGTTGAAGAAAGAACCTGAAAAAGATCAACCTAGTTCAAGTGTCATGAATCAATAACAACCCTTGTTTAAAATGGAAGCAAAGGTTGATATCAAGTCGTACCATGGCGAGATTACCACTTTGAATCTAAATCACTAGTTATAGCAACTGGAAGTGTATTTCAATGTCCATCAAATTGAGGAAGGACAAAAAATCTTATTTGCACTACTATAATTAGAGGGCCATGCCCTGACTTGCTCGGAGAGAAACATCGAGACCCTAAGGTTCGAGGGAGAGCCTCCAACGGCTAAGTAGGAGGACTTCAAGACCCTCACTAAGTCACAATTTTACCCTATTCTGTACATATAGGACCAGTGGATTTGGTCATCGCTACTTCAAAAACCTAGGGCAAAACATGCAGAATTACACCACAAAGTTAAAAAAATATGGCCATAATGTTGGGTATCTATCCAAAGAACCTAGATGTACTCCTTAAGTATTTGGGGGGTCTGCACCACCATATGCAGGAGGAAGTGACATTGTTCAAGCCCAAATCAGTGGACATTGCTTGTGTACAGGCATGGTACTTAAAGAGGATAGGCTTGAAGAGAGCATAATTAATTGGATCTAAGAAGAAGGAGCAATAGGACACTTCTAACGAGGGAAAGAAGAAGAAAAAAGGGGGAAATGATAAAATAACAACAACCAGAACACTAGTGAAAATATCCTAGCAACTACTACATTCACTGCAACATTGATGACCATACAAAGGAGAAGTGTTGGAAGTTACATCCATAGCTAAACTCAAACAAAAAAAGAAATATAATAAGAAGAAGAATCTCATGTCCATTGATTTGAGCAACCAAGTTGAAAGTAGCTCAGACGGGGATGAGAAGTTTGTTTGTATGCCAGTTTAGAAGGAGGTGAATATGAGTAGCCTTCAACAAGAAGAGGTGAAAGAAATGACCAAACTATTCCATATAAAGATATAGGTCAAGAAGACAAATATTGATTTTCTGTTTGACTCAAGATCATAGATGAATCTCATTGTAGCAGAGTTGGTCAAGAAGTTCGGGCTAGAACTTTGTGATCATCCAAATCCATCCACTGGTATGGGAAAAATAAGGATGAAAAGTTGAACGTAACAAAACAATGTAAAATTAGATTTGTTATCAGTTTTGATTTTATTAATGAAGCAAAACTAGATGTAGTTCCCCTTGATGTATGTGGAGTCATGTTTGGGAGTCTGTACATGTACATGCAAGATGTAATATTCATGCGTAGAGCCAACTAGTACTGGATCATCAAGGATGGGAAATCATTCATCATCAATGTGCACAAAGGAAAGTCAATAATTTCATTGGTAAGTGCCAAACAAACTAAGAATTTGATCAATACAAGCACGAACTATGTTTTACTATTTCTAAGAGAAAATCAATTTGTAAAAGAGTTAGTAAAAGGAAAGGAATCCCTAAAGGGGTGTAATAAGAGACAAAAATAACAACAGGAAGAGTTTCTACAAGAATACAAGGATAGATTTCGAGAGCCTAAAGGCTTACCACCTAAGAGGGAAATGGAGCGTGAGATCCAACTATTTTCAGACTCCCCATTGCCAAACATTGGGATGTGCAAACAGTTTGTTATAGAAGTAAATGAGGTGAATAAAAAATCGTAGCATCTACTAGAACAGGGTGTCATCAACCAAATGCATCACCCTTCATCATTGTGACAAAAAAATGATGGGGCTTGGCGAATGTGTATAAAATAAAAGGCATTAAGAAAACTCATGCTCAAGAATAGATAAACCTTGCCTAGGATAAATGATCTATTGGATCAGTTGCAACAAGAAAAGTACTTCACCAAGTTAGATTTAATGTCTGGATATCACCAAGATCGAGTAAAATAAGAAGATACATGTAAGACCTCCTTCAAAATTAGGCAAGGTTTGTATCGGTGGTTGGTCATGCCATTTGGCCTATGTAATGCACTGGCTACATTTATGCGATTGATGAATGAAGTACTGCTCCCTTTTATAGATTCATTTGTTATAGTATATTTGGATGATATATTGTTATATAGTGCTACTGGGGAGGATCACATCTCACA
The DNA here is from genome assembly GCA_031772625.1 of Pinus tabuliformis. Classification (NCBI taxonomy): domain Eukaryota; kingdom Viridiplantae; phylum Streptophyta; class Pinopsida; order Pinales; family Pinaceae; genus Pinus; species Pinus tabuliformis. The sequence goes on from CM062813.1 coordinate 885,863,642, forward strand.
TTTGATGCAGGTTATGGAGACATTAAAGAAGCACCAACTACTAGTGAATTTGAAGAGGTGTGAGTTTGTAAAGTTGTGTTTGGTGTATTTGGGGTATGTGATAGGCGGAGGAGAGCTGAAAATAGATCCTTCCAAGATGGAGGCCATCATGAAATGGCCGGTGCTTGCTAATGTTTCTGAGGTCAAGAGTTCCATTAGGGAAACACAATACCTAAGGAAATTCATAGCCTCATTTTTAGTGGTAGCAGTACCGCTCTGCGCCATAGCAACAAGCGCAAAGATTTCTAGTGGGGAAGGGTCAATAGAGGGCTTTCATGGAGTTAAAGAAGAAAATTAGTCAATAACCAGTTTTGGCATTACCAAACTTGCAGTATCCTTTTGAAGTGGAGACAAATGCAAGTGGGTATGCTATGGGAGCGGTTATGATGTAGGGAGGAAGGCATGCATGCTTCCAATATGAAGTATTTCATGGGGCATTTCTTATCTACCCTACCTACAACAAGGAGCTATATGCCCCGATGCAAGATGTTAAAAGGTGGAAGCACTATTTGATGGGAAAGGAGATAGTAATCCACACAAATCACCAACCACTACAATACTTGAAAGCCCAGATTAAGCTACAATAGACTAGGCATTACAAGTGTATGGGGTTTATACAACAATTTCATTTGGTGATCAAGTACAAGAAGGGTAGTAAAAACAAGTGGGTTGATATGCTCTCAAGGACACCCACATCAAAGATCACAACTTTGGGACTCTTAAGCACATGGATCTATTCACCCATGATGCATACAAAGAGGCATATTCAAAGGATGAGGACTTGAGGGAGGTGTTTCAACAGTTGCAGAGTCAGAGTCATGTGTACAATGGTGACGACACTGTTGACTTCCATCTCCAAGACGATTTACTCTACATATTACATAAGCAATGTATTCCTAAAGCTGAGCGATTGTAGTTGATTAGAGAGGTTCACACCTCCAATATTGAAAAGAACTTGGGTTTAGGAAAGACCATGGTCAACATGTAGAGATATGTGTATTTTCCCAAGATGCAAGAGAAGGTAGCTAGGTTCATCATAGGATGCTGCTTTATTGTACCGACAAGCATGGAAATAAGAAACATGGTCTATATCATCCCTTACCTGTACTCACTCGTCCTCGGGAAAGAATTTCCATGGAATTTGTGGGAGGTTTACCAAAACCTAGGAAGGGACATGAGTACCTATTCATGGTAGTTGATAGGTTCAACAAGATGTGTGTTTTGATGCCCAGTAAAAATACTATCAGTGGGAAGGAAACAAAAAATTTGTTCTTTGAATAGGTTTGGGTGCACATTGGGATACCAAGGAGCATTATTTGAGAAAAGGATACAAGATTTCTTAGTGCATTCTAGACTACATTGTGGGAGAAGATGAACATGAAGTTGAAGAGATCTACAACATTCCATCCATAAACATATTGACAAATAAAATTTGTCAATAGGACTTTGGTGTGACTTGTGAGGGGATACAACTATAACCATATGATGACTTGGGATGAAAATCTGGTATATACCATATTCTTACAACAAATCAGTCCACACTTCTATAGGAAAGTCCCCATTTGAGACTTGTTTTAGTTATTCGTCGCCTTCACCTTTGGATATTGGATATGAACAAAAAGGAGGAGTGAGGGAAGATCTTACAAGATATGCCTTGAGGGATGAAAAAATTATAGAGAGATCAAGTAGATCCATATACAAGTACAAGAGACACTACCAAAGTTGTAGGAGAATTATAAGGCCATGAATGATCAACATAGGATAGAGAAATCATTCACCGTGGGAGAAAAAGTATGGTTATAGTTGAACAAGGGGAGGCTACAAAGACTTAGTAATAAATGAAGGCTCTGAGGTATGGTCCCTTTGAGATACTATAGAAGGTGCATGATAATTCATATCGAGTCAATTTACCACCATATATGCACATCTACTCAATTGTGAAGGTAGAGAATTTGAAAATATATGAGCCTTTCATGCTAGATTAGGAAGAGGAATAGGCACTACCATTTGTGGAGGATTTGACACCAGATCCTCAGGAAGGGTTGATATAAGACACAATTTTGTATAAGAGGTCCAAAACTACAAGACAAGGCCAACTTGACCTTTGGCATATTGGGATGAAAGGAAAAATTCTTGGCAACGCTAAATGGTACACCAGAGAGAAGGTGGAGGAAAAAATTCCTCAACTCATTCAGTATAAGCTTTTGGGGACCAAAATCCCCCCAAAATGGGGAGGTATGATCTAGATTGGGTCATTATATTTTTTTTCATCCATCTCAATATTTTTAGTGGAAAAAGTGGAGGAATTAGCTCACGAGACTATTTTTACCCATGGGACCCAATTTGGTAAAACAAGGCTTGAAACCTTCCAAGAAAATTTTGAGGCAGAAAATGATACTTTTTGGGGGTAAAATTTTCCTTCTTTAGCGTGGCACCTTTTCATACTATTCTACACACAAAGATGTTTCTAGCGATGCAAGAATCACATCAATAAGAGTCCGTATATGAAAGCTATGACACTCAGAAGTCTACCTTCTTATTTTCACCATTATAATTCAAGAGGATGCCATGTCAACCCCCATTATTCATGAAAAAGGGGCTAGCCATGTGATTATGATGTCGAAGAATATAGAAGAGTTAATATTGTAACTATGGTTAAGAGTTGTGGTAGTCAAACATAACCATTAGTAGGTTATTAGGCTGTGTTATAACTAAGTCACTAGAAGGAAAGGGGTTCAATTATTTCAAGTGCATTTGTTCCATAGCTAAGAAAAAATAGCCAAGAGGGATATGATATAGAACACATAGAGATGATTTTTGCATTGTAATAGCCCAAGGGCCACAAACCATACTTCTTTATATTTGCAGCCATATTTCCATTAAGAGAAAGAGAGTGGAGTGATCTCACCTTCTAGCTAGGTTTCTCTCCCGAAAGGGTTTCCCATAGCATATCTTGTCTCAAATGTGGTTTTGAGCTTTTCTTTTGACATTATTTATTTTATGTATAATTTCCATTCACATGCATGGACTATTAATAGTAAAATCTACAGGTCTAGAAATCTAATAAAACTTAATAATGTAGAATTTATTTTTTTTAAATATTATTTTATCAGATCTACTATGATGAACTATCTGGTGGAATATCCATGGTAGTTTACTGATCTAGGTGGCTCCAGACACATGCAGAAGTCCAAGAGGACTCAGAAAGGGTCAAAATTCAAAGTGGTCAGATTGCTCCCAAAACAGAACCAGATCGAAGTGCTCGCACCCTGATTCGAACGGTGTGAACAACACTCAAATCCGAGCTCGTATGGAGGAGATAAATCCAATCAAAGTTGCGGTCAAAGTTGGGTAGTGGGCCAGGTTTAAGTGTCCTACAAATTCACCGTCAACCGGCATGGAAACTTAGCTCCCGAGAGCAGGCAAAATTGTTTCCTCTTTACTTTGTCTAATATAAATCAGAAAAGGCATATTATTATTAAAAAAATAAAAAAATCAATATATATATATATATATATAGGTGGCAGGCCATGATGCCTACCACCTCCATCGGACCCAAAACCACCATATATTAAAAAAAAAATGGGCCGACAGGCCGTGACTCTCGCCGGCCCCAACCAACATATAGCCAATGTAATGGAATGTGTGTGTGTGTGTGTGTGTGTGTCTATATTATGTTGTGTAATGGGCAGGCCACCTCCAGTGAACTTGACCCACACCATGTGCCATGTGTAAGAATTCCAGAGGCGATGGGGCTTGAACCCCCCTAGCCAACCTAGTCGGCCCACCACTCAGGCGCCTCCACTTAAAACGAACCCTCACCATAGCACGAAACCATAACAACGTGACCACCATATATATAATAACGGTTACACAAACCATATGCCAAACAAACAAAATAAACACGACGTGAATTTTGGTGGGGTCGAGATTTGATCCCTTGACCTCTCTACCTCCAACACTCTGCCCTAACCAATGTGCCAATGGTGCTTCTTTAAAATGTTTGTCCGTGAAATTATATTTAAACCTTTATTTTCTCATATGGAGAGAGAAGAGGACGGGGAACAGAACGAAGACATGGATGAAATGGAACGGAGGTGCTAAGAACGGAGTTTCGTGTAGTGGAACCATGACGTAGTTCCAGGAGGAGGGACCTTGACATGCTTTTTGGGACAAAATTTTTGCATAGAATCTTAAAACACTAAAATGATTCCTTGGGAGGTAAAAATTTATTTTGTCAGAATGTAATCAAGTTTATAGTAATTTTTCTCAGATTTTTGCAGGGAATGCAATGGCGAGGTTGGATTCACCTTTTGAGTAGTGGATTTGCAGATTCCTAGCCTTCGAGAATCTTCAAGAATCTTAAGGGAATCTTCTATATTCCTTAGAGGCTAAAATTCCCCAGAGCCAGAATGCAGCCAACTTTATACTCATTCTTCTCAGAATGACGAGATCAATTTTTTTATTTGAGTTCAAGATCTCCATTCAACCCAGAGGAGGGAATCTTTGGAGAATCACAGGGGAATCTAAACGATTCCTACAAGCCCATATTTTTTCAGTGTCAGAATTCGATAAATGGATAGTCAATTTTACACCTCTCGATGACAAAAATTCAGTGATGCAGTCAGTTTTTGCAGCTGAGCCTTCTATTTTTCAGCCATTTCCTAGATTTGAGTGACGGTTTTAGATTTCAGAGTGTGGACAGCTGATCTTATGCCATTCAACCCCACCATTTTGATGGTGCATTTAGATCCGGTAGCCGAGTATTCTATTCTTCACCCAACATCAGAGTTGAGGTATATGAAGTGTTGTTGTCATGTACTTGTTTGATCATTTGCTGTGAGATGTACTATGTTGTTTCAATTCCTTCTTGATGTATGATGCAGAGTCTTTGTGTCTATTTCATGTGAGATGTATTCATCATGGATTGTTATGTATGTTCTGATTGAGATCTCTTTGTTTCCATGATGGCGGGATACTCATTGTCACCATGAGTGTTTTTGTTGAGATCCCTTTGATGTCATGATGGTGGGGTACTCATTATCATCATGTGTAAGTTTATGTCATGTTAATAGGAGGTCTATTGTGAGTGATAGTTCTTGTAGTGGAATGTCTCATGGAGAGACTTTTCCACTCATGTAGAAGGCACATATCCTTATATGATAGAAAACATAGTCCATGTACATCTTCACCATATCCAACACTTAATGAAGAGGCCAACACAATCTTGACACCGAGCCCAGAGACGTAGTCCACACTGGACGAACTCTGTTATCAATGTCTCTTGTTTATGATTTGTTGATTGTCCCTATGTTTCCATTTGCTTAAGCGTGCATATATGTTCATTTATGTGCTTATAAAATGCAATTCTAACCACATCACGGGAGTAAAAGATCTTCGTTAAATCGAAAAGTTGAGTCAACTCAGATCATTTATAGATCAAATGTCATCATTAATATATTAGTAAGTGTAAATCAACATTTCTATGTACTTCAATTGTAAAAATTAATAAATAATAAATAGTTATTATTTTATTTCATAAGTACTTTATATATGTTTTTTTTATCATTATAATAGATGTTAAGTGAAATAATGATCAATTTTTTACTTCTATCTATTTTGTGCTAAGAAACACATAAATAATTGTTGGTAGTAACTCCTAGTAAGTATGCTTAATTGCATTGGGAGATACTCTCCAATCCAATATGGCAATGATGTTGTAATGTCAACAAAATCATTATGACTTGATTATAAATAAATAAATAAGATGTGCAAATATCTTGATAATTAAGATTATAAAGATATAAAAAATAAAATTATTAGTTATAAGTTTAACTATAAATTATAGTGTTAATTTAAACTATAAACTTACTATGGTTTACAAGTTCATGATATTGCATAGCCCATGGTATTTGTTATGTTGAAGCCTATTTAAAGGCTTGAGGAAATACATTATGGAATGCAAGAGTACGGGGTTACATCCATATTAACTCTTGACTTGATCCCTTTTGGCATTTGGTAGATCCAAAATTTAAGGTGGGTCTAGGTTGGTTACATATGAATTTTACCTAATTTGGTGGAAGAGATTCTTAAATTATGGTAGGTAGTAACTATAAGTAAATATATTTATTTACATGAGTACACATTTATTTATTCATATCAATCGATGTGATATAAAGAGTTGTCATATGAAATATGAAATCTAAGACTTATGAAATATGAAATCTAAACCAAATATGGATATATATAATCTTTGAAATAAATATTTATTAAGTCAACATTTAAATGTTTATAGTCATTTACAGGCATTACAACATTTCCCTAATCTTAAATTTTTATTGAGCTGACATTAAAATGTTTGCACTCATTTAGAAATAGTACATCTCCCCATATTGAGCTAGCTAGCAATATATATTTTCTTTTATAAACTTATAAATTTAAATTATAAACAAATAGAATAGATAAATACATTTCAATAAAATTTAATAATAAAATAGCTAAATAAAAAAGCTTTTGTTTTACAAATAAAAAATATTTTATATAATTGTAATATCTAACTTAATTTTAATTTAAAAATATAATAATAATAATAATAATAATAATAATAATAATAATAATAATAATAATAATAATAATTATTATTATTATTATTATTATTAAAATAGACATTAATTTATAACATAATTATGAACTTTTACTATGATGCAATTTTTTTAACCCCTGATCTATGAAACATGAGAGGGATCAAATCTCCTGAGGTACAAACTTAATAGATCCAGGTTTAGAATAGACCTAGATTGATTTATTGAAGAACAAAGACAATGGAAAACATAACATCATGTAATTTGGTTGAACTTTTGGCTAGTCATATATATATATATATATATATATATATATATATATATATATATATATATATATATATATATATTCTATCTATATTTTATATTGTTATAAATATCATATGTAATGATTATAATAATAATTAATGATTTTTAAATTTATTAATAAAAATGCTAAAATTATTTGTATTATAATTTAAATTTATAATAATAATAATAATAATAATAATAATAATAATAATAATTATAATGTAATTTATTTTTTATAAATTAAATATAAAAGTATAATATAGTTAATATTTTAATATAAAAGATCTATTATAATTAATGTATCACAGATTTTTTTCCCGGATGTGGGTGTACATAAGGATTGATTTGATGGCAGCGGAACGGGATGGAAAATGGCATAGCAACATGGCCACCCGTAAGCCTGCACACAAAGCAATAAACCCGCCTCACAGCAGTGGTAAGTGCCATTCAATGCGGTACTCGAATCAACTCACCCGCGCCATCCCGCCTCGGCTCTGCATCATGGAACCCTCAGGTAAAATTCAACCCACTTCCTCGGTTTCTATTCCTTTGCCTGTGAGTTGCAAGTTCCCCCTAATTGTAGTGAAGCCAAATTCACGCACTTCAACGGGTAGGCGATGTAACATTCTCTGCTGCATAGAGTTTGGAAAGGGCAACCATTACTCTCAGAGCTTGATCGACAACTTGACTTTCGATTCTGAGCCTTCTAGGCCTTCTACCCCAGATCTCCGCTCAGTGCCGACCTCTCACAGGCAGTCTCTTCATCCCCACGCCATCATGCCTTGACTGTGCCAACGAATGCGTAGAAAAAGGGGTAGCAACAGAGGCAGTATGCTCCTTCCTCCACCCTCAACAGCCTCGGACTCCTTTTGCCCCTCGTCAAATTATGTCTTAGCACATTATCTTGAAACTTGCAGTGGTAGAGGCCGCACTTGCGCTGTCCACTCCCCGCCTTTGCAAACCGCCATTCCAGTCACTGATATCCCTTCTAGCTCTCATCAATCCATCCATTCAACCCAATTCATTTACCACTGCTCTCTGAATCGTCCACTCATCAAGGCTATCATCACAGTCACCTCCCAAGAGGAGGCTTCTAGCGACGAAGGACACCCCACTTGCGCAATGGAGAAGAGAGATAATGATCAGGGAAAGCCTTTTGCAGCGGAGCAGAATTGAGAACCTTTGGCAAAGGATGATGCAGGTGCGATGCCAAAAGACGAGGACAACCTCGATGCCTATAGGTGTTTCATTATCGAAGAACACCCGTCAGCACCGAATGACACCTAACTCACCACGCATCTTCAGATTTCAGGTTCCCAGTAACCAAGCCTATGGGTTTAATTTTGAATTTTTGAGAAAAATAGTTAATAATGAAAATGAATTTAATAGAATATTGCTCCATGTTCATATGTTGGTTTCCCCTGCATGGGCAACAAAATTATTTTGGATTGCACGGATTTCCCACTTCTGGGCAGTCTTAATTTTGGTTTTTACTACTTTATGCCATGAACCTTGGCTCTGAAATGCAGAGACTAGAGCCTCCTTGTATCATTTTGTTACAGTAATAAATTTTAGACTTATTTAGAAAAAAAAATCTATCACAAATTTTTATTATTAATATATTAAAAAAAGAAACTTACTGTTTATCATACATTTTCCCTAAACTATACAACATATATACATTGTCTTAATTGTTACTTCTAGAAGCACATTTTAAATATTGATGCTCACGGCGAAAATATAAAGGAGTTTCTCCCTAAAAATGCCAAACATATAATTTTCATTTTTCATGATGTAATTTGGGCAGAAGATTAAGCATGGTTTTTATGCCTTCTGTAGGAATTTACAGGGTAAGTTCCTCAGAAAGAATACCAAGAGGACACCGCTCACAACCAGATCTCAAATCAATACACCAGTATTTTTGACGTGGTTAAAACCCTCAGAGTGCAAGGAGGGAAACAGTCCACGGCCTGTCCCAACGTGGGTACAGACAATTTATTAATCAAAGAATGAAAATTTACATAAGCTTCTCTCATGCACGGATTACCCGAACAATGACCCTCCATGCGCTTTAAATAGAACTCATGGACCAATCGGGTGTCAAGCCACGGATCAAGTGTCGGTAATACCGAGGTGAGAGTGAACCGTCGGATCACTACATATCGTGACCGTCGGATTGTAAGTTACAAAATGTACAACGGTAAAGAAACACACTTTACCTAACTCTAACCTAACTCTATACTAGACCAAGTTGAACTTAACTATATCCTATGTGTCGGAATATCCTAACATCCCCCCTTAAGAACAACTTGGGATAGGATTGAAGGATTTACAAATATGACACAATAGGAGAAGGAAGGAGGCACTAGAGCCTATCCCCCCTTAGTGACAACTTCCTGAACTCCAAGCATATATCGAAGTTTAGTGAACTTCGCCTCTGTGAGAGCCTTTGTGAAGATGTCTGCAACCTGATCATCTGTTGGACAATATTGCACTTCAAGAACATGGTCATGAATGAGCTTTCTGATGAAGTGCATGTGTAGTTCAATGTGTTTGCTGCGCTGATGCTGGACTGGATCTTTGCATAGCTGAATGGCACTTTGATTATCACACCAAAGTGTGGTTGGATGCTGCTGCTCAAAGCCAAACTCTGATAGGATCTGACGAAGCCACAAGGCTTCCTTACTAGCTTCCACGGCACCACGATACTCTGCTTCTGCTGACGAAAGAGAAATGGCAGCCTGTTTCTTACAAGCCCATGTAATAGGTCCTGAACCAAGAGTGAAGACATAACCGGCAGTAGACTTCCGATCATCAAGGTCACCAGCCCAATCAGAATCAGTGAAACCAACTAACAGAGGAGCTGCTTTGGCACTGTAATGAATCCCAAACTGTACTGTACCTCGAACATAACGAAGTATTCTTTTAGCTGCTTTCCAATGACTTTCACGGGGGTTTTGCATAAAACGAGCAACAAGGCCAACAACAAAGGAAAGATCAGGACGAGTATGGGTTAAATACAAGAGTTTTCCGACAAGTTGACGGTATAAGGTAGCATCAACTTCAGGAGAAGTACAAGAGACTGAAAGTTTGACTCCAGACTGAAAGGGAGAAGGGGCTGGCTTACAGTCTTCCATGTGAAAATGACGAAGAATATCACAAGCATACTTGGACTGGGAAAGGAAAATACCCTCTTGGGATTGCAAGACTTGAAGACCGAGAAAATAGTGTAAGTGTCCTAAGTCTGTCATTTCAAATTTCTTTTTAAGGCTGGACTTCACATGGTTTATAAGGTTGGGATCACTACCAGTAAGAATAAGATCATCAACATAAAGAACAAGGATGATAAGAGAGTTGCCCACTTTCTTGGTGTAGACAGTATTGTCAGAATGACACCTAGAAAAGCCAGATTCTAAAAGAAAGCTATCCATTTTGGCATACCAAGCTCGAGGAGCTTGCTTGAGGCCATAAAGGGATTTCTTAAGTCGACAAACGAGGCTGGAGTCTGTTTGTATGAAGCCAATGGGTTGTTCCATATAGATTTCTTCCTGCAAGTCCCCATGCAAGAAGGCAGATTTAACATCCATTTGATGGACTTCCCATTTTAAAGAGGCAGCAAGGGAAAGAACAAGGCGGATAGAGTTCATTTTGGCAACTGGAGAGAAGGTTTCAGTGTAGTCAATGCCTTCAACCTGTGAAAAGCCCTTAGCAACTAGACGAGCTTTATGTTTATCAACTTTCCCATCTGGTCCATACTTGGTTCTGTAAACCCATTTGCATCTAACAAGTTTGCGTCCCTTTGGTAGAGGAACAAGATCCCATGTATCATTTGTCATCAATGAATGATATTCTTCATTCATAGCTGCTTCCCAATGTGGATGGCCTGAAGCTTCTGCAAAAGTGTCAGGATCATGATTTACTGGAGCTTGAGCCAGTAAAGAAGAGGCTCTTTCAAACTGAGAACGTGTACGTCGCTGATCTGTAGGATCACCGGCAAGATCACCTGCTGCATCCCGAGTAGCACGGACCCATCTTGGAAGTTGAGGATCCTGAGAAGGTGGGGGAGGATTATCATCCTCGCTTTCATCATCAGAAGAAGAAATGTTTTCAAAGATAGAAGAGATAGGAAGAGGTGGCACATCCGCCGGACTAGGCTCGCAGGCCGATTTATTTTCATCAAATTTTACATCTCTTCTAATGATAACATTTTTGGACTTAAATGGAATAAGTCTATAACCTTTTACATCTTCAGAATATCCAACAAAAGTACATTTCTCACTCTTAGGTTCTAAGGCTTTATGCTTTTCATCTGGAATATGGGCCCATGCTTCACTTCCAAACACACGAAAGTGACTTACATCTGGTTTAATGGAACTCCAAGCTTCTTCTGGAGTGATATTCTCTAGAACCTTAGTAGGAGTGCGATTGATTATATAATTTGCACAATTAATTGCTTCGGCCCAAAAACTAAGACTGAGTCCTTTAGATTGCAGCATACAATTAGCCATTTCCTTTAAGGTGCGATTTTTCCTTTCAGCTACACCATTTTGTTGTGGAGTGTATGGAACAGTATGTTGCATTTGAATTCCATTTTCGGTGCAAAAGTTGATGAATGCATTTTTAACATATTCTCCACCATTATCAGTTCTTAGCTTAAGAATTTGATGTCCAGATTGTTTTTCAACAAATGCTTTGAAGGCCAAAAAGTGGTAAATACTTCGCTCTTGAGTTTTAAGAAGTATACCCAAGTGCGTCTGGAGAAATCATCAATGAAAGTTAAGAAGTACTTGCAGCCAGAGAATGAAGCAACAGGAAGAGGACCACATAAATCACTGTGCACAAGCTGTAAAGGGGCTGAGGCGTGCCAAGAGGCACGTTTGTCAAAACTGTCCCGATGATGTTTTCCGAGTACACATCCGGAACAAACACCATCTTTGCAAGATACCATAGGAAGACCTGTCACCATATTTTCTTTACATAGATGCTGAAGGGAGCGATAGTTTAAGTGACCAAACCGCTCATGCCAAAGTTTGCTCACTTCATCATTATGAGCAACAAATACTGAGGGAAGATGGGATGACCCAAAGTTGTGAAACTTATACAACCTTTTGGAATCATCAGCAAGACCAGTAGCTAGAATCTGTTTAGGATCTTTTAGATCCTTGATTACAACATCATGAGGTGAAAATTCAACAATTTTACCTTCACCTGAATGAGTTATCTGATAGACAGATAGAAGGTTGCAGGATAAGTTTGGAACACATAATACATCATTGAACTGACCATTGTCTAGATGAACAGTTCCAGTCCCTACAACATTAAGAGATCTATCATCACCAACATATATATTTTTGGTGTTACAATCATTTAAAGAAGAAAACATGGCTTGGTTTTTGGCCATGTGACAAGAGGCTCCAGAATCAATGAGCCACTCATGAGAATGAGAAGAAGAAGAAGATACATTTAATGCATAACCAGACTGAGATGATTGACGATGACATGCAGAAAATGCCGTTCCGGAAGTTGAAGTTGAAGTAGGCTCCAGATGGATGTTATGTTTCTTCATTGCGGCTTCCAAGGCTTCCATCTTCTTAAAGCATTTAGATTCTAAGTGGCCATCTCGATTACAAAAGTTACAATGTCTGTCAGTCTTCTTCCATTTGTTTTTATTGGTCTTGTCATATTGCTGAAATGATCTTTCATCTTGAGGCTGAGTTGGTTTAGGACCATTCCTTTGAGGATAAGACTTCTTAGGATTCTTTGAATTTGGTTGCTGCTGGGCGGCTAACGCTTTCGAGGAAGAGTTTCCAAGATTAAGAAGACCAAGGTGTAAGAGTTTTTCTTGTTCTCTTATTAAGGAATCACAAAAGGAGTCAAAGGAAGGGGGCTTGTAGTCTTTGCCTTGACAAATGAAAGCTTCCCTGGTAGAATGGAAAGTGGAAACAAATACAGAGTAGGCTGGTCCCAACTTAGTAAGGATGGAATAAATAAGGTTACCATCTTCTTTCTTAACTTTAACACCTTCCAAGAGATATCTAAGGGTCTTGAATTTGGACAAGAAATCTTCAATGCAAGAAAAATTATTAGGATCCAAAGTAAGCAACTCATTCTCAAGTTGATGGGCTCTAATTTCATTTTTAATCCCAAAAACTTTAGCAAGTTTTTCTAATGCTTCATGAGGAGTTTCAATTTCTGCAATGTGGAATCTAAGATCAGGAGAAACAGACATTCCTATCAAACCACGTGCTTGATCTTGTCGATTTTCCCATTTTTCGGCCTTGTCTTCATCTTTGGGTTTCTTCTCTTGGTCTGTGGCTATTCTGAAGAGACCTTTACTTCTAAGTAAATCTCCCATGTAGGCTACCCATTGGAAGTAGTTAGTGCTGTCAAGAATGACTTGGCATGGACTTTCCATTTTTTGAAAAACAACTGAAGCTGAAGATGCTGAAAGTAAGTGGTCCAATGGATAGATCTCGAAAAAATAGGCGGTTTTAAAAAAAACGGCTCTGAAAAAGGCTTCCGGATGAAGAAGTTATGGCTTTTTGAAAAAAAATTGTTGACGTTGCCGGCAAAGTGCGCGAATGTGCGGGAATGAAAAAATCCGCCCCCACAAAATGGAGACTTGAACCCAAGACCTCTACTCTCTTAAAAGGTCTTTGAACCAATTGATCTATACAAAATATTTGAGAGAGAGAGAGAGAGAGAGAGAGAGAGAGAGAGAGAGAGGGGGGGGGCTCGATTTGCGTGCTTGCCTTGGGAAGACTCTTTTCCCCTACAAAACACAAAACACAAAACCCAACACGAATATCCAAAGAAAAACGAACCTTACGGCTCGAAGTTAGCTTTAGCCAAAAAACTAGAAATTTTAAAAAAAATCTCAAAGTTAGCTTTTAGCCGAAAAACTAAATATTTTTCTCAATGTTTCTGATTTTCCGAGATCACACTAAGGTGCAGGGAAAAGAGCATACGCATGAGAAAAATCCTTTCTTTCTGTTTCTGATTTGCCCAGATCGCACAGAGTCGCAGGGCAAAGAGCATACGCAGAAATGAAAGGTATAGATCCGGAAAAAAAAGGCTAAATAAACCGAAACCGAAATAAGCAGAGAGAAAATGACAGTAAACTGCAAAAAAAACACTGTATACCTCCCGATCTGAAAAATGACGCAGCTAGGGCTACCGGAAACCTTTTCGCGTGAAACGAAAGGGGTTCCTCACTGAAACAGATGCTCCGAACGCAACAGAGCAGTCCTCTCGGCCCGAAAGCAGTCAGAAACAGCAGATCTAGGAAACGACAGCCGCATGCAGTTCTACCGGCTTCAGATTTGGATCACCAACGGACGCGGCCCTCAAATAGCTCTGATACCATGTAGGAATTTACAGGGTAAGTTCCTCAGAAAGAATACCAAGAGGACACCGCTCACAACCAGATCTCAAATCAATACACCAGTATTTTTGACGTGGTTAAAACCCTCAGAGTGCAAGGAGGGAAACAGTCCACGGCCTGTCCCAACGTGGGTACAGACAATTTATTAATCAAAGAATGAAAATTTACATAAGCTTCTCTCATGCACGGATTACCCGAACAATGACCCTCCATGCGCTTTAAATAGAACTCATGGACCAATCGGGTGTCAAGCCACGGATCAAGTGTCAGTAATACCGAGGTGAGAGTGAACCGTCGGATCACTACATATCGTGACCGTCGGATTGTAAGTTACAAAATGTACAACGGTAAAGAAACACACTTTACCTAACTCTAACCTAACTCTATACTAGACCAAGTTGAACTTAACTATATCCTATGTGTCGGAATATCCTAACACCTTCATATATAATTATTTTGTGTTTAATGTTGTAGTTTGAGTGAAAGATAAAGGGCAATGTTTCTTATCAAAACATTAAAAATAAATAGCACATTTGTCATTATGTTGGATGGCTCTATACGCTTGCAACTAGCTAGTTTGGTTTACTCTACTCTATCTTTTTAAGAAAAGGAAAATCAACTAGCTTTTGTATTGAAAAAGAGTATATATATATATATATATATTCAAAATTCACATATTGAGGATCTTTACTGTATACAAAATAAATTTTATACTATATTTGAGTATTTGTCCTTTATGAAGTCTATAGAAAAAAGGAACTTATCATAACTATATGTATATGAAAAATAAACACAATATCTAAATATGTATTCAAAAGATGTATTCAAAAGTATTATAGGCAATTAAAAAGAGCTCATGTATATGGAAATTTTCTAGTCCTTTATAGTTTGTGCATATTGTGTGTAAAGAAAGTGATCCCGTAGTCAATATTTATGTCTCATCTTTGAGACCGCATTAAAAATCTTATTATGTTTCCTGTAAATATGGGAAAAGGTCACCTTGTTGAAATGACCAGTCAACGATCGAATTTTGTTTATCCCATTGATAAGCATATGAGTTTCAAAGGAGGATCTATCATTAATCCAGTCAATGGCAACTTTGGAATCCGTGAAAACATATAGACTCTGAATAAATAGTCATTTATGGAAATATAATATTCCTCAACACATAATAATATTTCCCAAAGAGCAATGATCTCAACATGGTTGTATGACCCAGACCGCCATTCTAACTAAAATGATAATATAGGTTCAAATTCATGATAATATATGCCCACAGATATATTGAGATTTGTTGCCCCATAAAAACAGGCAACATGATATCTGCTCCAACATTAAACCAATTGTATGCATATATGTATTCTCTTATGTTCCATCAATACAATTTCATTGAAGTATGCACAAATATTGACGCAATTTCAGGAAATGTGAAATGGAATATTTTCAAATCTTAAAGCATTCCTAAATATTAAAATTAAAATTAATTTATCAAATAATTATAAACTTTTACTATGATGGAAACCATTTAAAAATTCAAACCTATACATGTTAATGTGATGCAAAAGTTGAAGCTTCATACTATAATTGCTATTCAATTTTGTTTCATTGCACCCAGAGGTGTTCTACAACCTAGGGAGATGTATAGGCATAAACGATTGTAAACATAAACATTTATCATAAAAACAAATCATATAATTTCAACCCTAAAAAATATAATTATGCATAAACCAACCTAGATCCTTCTTAATCCCTAATTTATTGAAAACCAAGAGGGATTTAATCTCTCGAGGTGAAAACCTCTTTTTTGAGTGCAAAAATTGAGGAAATGTTTGCACATTGAGAGATTTGATCCCTCTTGATGCTTGATAGATATAAGGTTAAAATAGATCTAAATTGACTTATTGAAGAACACAAATAATGGAGAAGATAACATCGTTAAACCTTTCAACCAAAGTCTCTTTGTAATTTGGTGGAACTTTTGGCGAGTCGTATTATGCCTATCTTATATATATATATATATATATATATATCTTAGAGTGAATCTACTTCATATATACTTTATATACATTATAAATAATGTATGTAATGTATATATAAAGTGTATATGATAATATTTAATGATTTTTAGTTTTTTTTTTTTGAGTTTTAATAATCAAAAAGCTTAAAAATATTTATTTATTATAACATAAATTTATAATAAAATTTATAATTTATTTTAATTTTTGTATAAATTAAATATAAGAGTAAAAGTATTATAAATATAGTTAATATTTTATTAAAAAATAAATTATAATTAATATATAACATATTATTATTATTAATACATATAAATATTTATTATTTATCATACATCTTCATGATACTATATAACATATATATTGTCTTAATTTTCAATTCTAGATACATATTTTAAAGATTGATCTTAACAATAAAGATATAAAGGAGTTTCTTATTTAAAGAGGCCAAATATATATATATATATATATATATATACAAATGATTGATCGGATTTGATAATTATATTGTTTATCATCCATCTCGATACATTTGGAGTGGAAAAAGTGGAGGAATCAGCTCACGAGACTGTTTTTACCGGCGGGACCCAGTTTGGAAAAATGAGGTCTTAGACATTCCAGAATCATTTTGAGGCATCAAACGATGTATTTTTGGGGTAAAAAAAAATCCACTTTGGCACTGTACTAGTTTAATATGCTATTATACACACATAGATCTTCCCAATGACGCAAGAAGCATGCCAATCAAAGTCTGTATGCAAAGGTATGCCAATCAGAACTTGAACTTCCTGTTTTCACACCTATAGTTAAGGAGGATGTCATGTCAGCCCCCATTTTTTGTTGAAAAGGGGCTAGCCATGTGATTATGATGTAAAAGTCTCTAGAAGAGTCTATATTGTAACTCTAGTTAATAATTGATGTAGTCAAAATTAACCACTAGTAGGCTATCGGGTTGTGCTATAACCGTGCCACTAGGAGGAAGAGGAATTCTATTCGTTTGAGAGAATTTTGTTCCATAGTTGAGAAAAGATAGCTAGGAGAGATAGGATTTAGAGCACAGATAGATGATCTATGCATTGTAGCAACCCATGGGTCAAAACCATTACTTCTTTGTATCTGCAACCATATTTCAAATAGAGAAAGAAAGCAAAGCGGCCTCACTGTGCAGGTGGGTTTTCTCTCGAAAGGGTTTTCCAGAGACCATATCCTATGTCTTGTGTGTGCTTGTATTATTTTTTTCGTACTCTACTTTTCTGTATAATTTCCATTTTCATGCATGCATTAATTACAATTAAATCTACAAATCTTAAAGTTTAATAAAATTGTAATAATGTAGAACCTCATATTTTTAATATAATATTATCATATCTATTTTGACAAACTATATAGTGGAATATCCACGACAGTTTATGGATCAATTATGTAATTTGGATGAAAAATTAAAGACGATTTTTATGCCTTCATATATAATATTTTGCAGTTATTATTGTAATTCGGGTGAAAGATAAAGGATGATATTTCTCATGAAAAAATAACAAATAATTGCCACATTTGTCATTATATTTGGACAACACTACACTTGAAACTCGTTAGTTTTTTTTAGTGCACTCTATTTTTTTCTTTAGGAAAGAAAAATTGATTAACTTCCATATTAAAAAGATTGGTTACACATCTAGATTTTCAAAATTCACATAGTCAAGACCTTGACTGTATACAAAATAAATAGTTATACTAGATTTGAAAATCTATCCCATATGAATTCTAAATAAAAAGGAAACTTATCATAACCATATGTATACAATAGATAAACACATTATCTAAACATGTACTCAAAAGTGTCATAAACAATTAAAAAGAGCTCATGTAAATGGAATTTTTCCAGTCCTTTATAGTCTGTCCATATTGTATGCAGAGAAAGTGATCTCCCCCAATCAATATTTATGTCCCATCTCCAAGAGAGCATGAACAATCCTATTTTGTTCCCTATAAACATGACAAAAGGTCACTCTACTGAAATAAATAGTTATAAATCAAATTCTATTCATATAGTTGATAAGCATAGGAGGTTGAAAGGAGGATTTATCATTAATCTAGTCAATAGAAACATTGAAATCCATAAAAACATCAAGAGTCTCAAGAGATAGACATTTAGCACAAAATAATATTCCTAGAGAGCAATGATCTCAACATAGTTGTTTGAACCAGTACCATTATTCCAACTAAAATGATAATACAATATGGATTCATGATAATATATGCCCGACAACTGCATATATTGAGATTTTTTTCCCCATAAAAAAGAAAGGCAGCAATATATCTACCCCAGCACTAAACGATTGTATGCATCTTTGCATTCTCTTATGTTCCACGAGTCCAATTGCATTGAACTATCTAGAAATGTTGATGCAATTCCGGGAAATTCCAAATGAAATATTTTCACATATGAAAGCATTCCCACTTCTCCATATGCCCTAGAATATATAAAAAGGAAGTGTTCTAACTTCCATATATTCTTCCTTTCAGACCTTCAGACATTCTTCAATAGATGAATATGACCAATCCACATTAATGTCTAATATATGAAAGACACCTATCCAAATAGAAACAACATAGGGACACTTGAGAAATAGATGAATGGAATTTTCAATTCCTTCCCTACATATAATACCTATTCCATGACTATTAAATCCTTTCCTAGCCAAATTATCCCATGTTAAATTCTTTTTTCACCAAACCAACGACCCAAAAAATTTAAGTTTCAGGGGTGAATTCCATGTCCATATTTTTGTATACCACCATCAATCTGCAGAACTCTGGTGAGTAAGAGAAATATACCTTAGATTTCCTTAACAAAGATCTATCCCTGCACAAAATTCTCATCCCATTTGAAGATATCAACCTTATCCACTAAAGTGATGCCTATTAGATAAATATTAACCACATATTTGTTCTAACTATCTACTAATTCCCCATATAAATGTAGATCACAAGAGCATAACTAAGTTGAATATAAATAAATAACATAGAAAGCAACCAAAATCTAATTGAGGAAATAAATACCCTTGTTTTGATGTATTTGATGCGGGATGAAGGTAATATATGGATGTTTTGTGTATGGATGTCCTAAAAACCCTTCATAGAGTCCAATCCAATTTCTAACACATTGATTGATCCAATCTCCCACCGCATGTTACCAATCAACCAATGCTTCACCTTCATGAAATTGTTCCAAATATATGAGACTGTACTAGGAGCGCGAGCCCCAACCTTGATGCATGCATGGAAACACTGCTTACGAAGATATTTCTCCTTTATAATATATTTCCATAGACCAGAACCAAATAATGCATGCTATAAACTCTTCACCACCAATGGTCATCTAACTTTTTCAATATTCTTAAGACGCCAGTCCCCCTCCTCTTTCGAAAAGGAAATATCCTTTAGATGGACAAGAATATTCTTGCTATCTCTGTTATGAAACCAACTCACAAAAAGATAGAAAAGAGAGATCCACGACTTAGAATGCAGCCTCTTCGAGGGGGCAACCTCCTTTACATTACATAAATGAGAAATTCTTGGATGATTCAAATGACAAAACCTCCTTTCTATATATAGGAGTCTAAGGAGTCACAATATAACCCAGCCGACCTAACAATAATAATATAAAGCCACAAAAATAACAATAGAGGGATTCTATGGGGCACAGTAATAACAATATGGGGACAATAGGGGCACAACAATATTAATAAGGGATATAACTACAATAGTAATGGGGTAATCACTAGTATTATAGGGACCCAACATGCCCCTCTCCTTCAAAAAAGTGTTGTTCTCAACGCTTCAGTAGTTCTGGTTACTTTCGTATAAAATTCTCATCCTCCCATGTGGAATCTTCAGCGGATAAGTTCTTCCACTTGATAAGATACTCCGAAATTGATCGATTTCATAACTGTCGAGTTCTTGTTTCTGTGACTGCTTCTGGTTCCAATATAATTTTTCCTTCCTCGTCAAGTTTTGGCAATATTGTTTGAACTGGGAGCTTGTCACCTATAACCTTCTTTAAACATGAAACATGGAAAATTGGGTGCAATCGAGAAGCTGCAGGAAGCTCCAATTTGTATGCCATAGTACCAATCTTTTGCAACACCTTGTACGGACCATAATACTTTGGTGATAATTTATTATCCTTCTTAGCTTGCTTGAGGGACATTTTCTTATATGGTTGTAGCCGTAGGAATACCCAATCACCTACATCAAAACTTCTTTCGCTGCGATGTTGATCTGCCTGTTGTTTCATTCTATTCTGTGCCAACACGAGGTTATCCTTTAAGAGTTGGAGGACATGTTGTTGATGTTCGATGTGATGTTCCACTACTTGAACCTTAGAATTTTCTCTTAAATATGATGTGATGGATGGTGGCTGATATCCATAAAGTGCCATAAATGGGGTCATTTTTGTTGTTGTATGGAAGGAAGTGTTATACCACCATTCAACCAGAGGCAACCATTTGACCCATTGTGTCTGTTTATCAGATACAAAGCAACAAAGATATCCTTCCAAACATTTGTTTACTATCTCAGTTTGCCCATCAGATTGAGGATGATAAGATGACTATGAGCTAACTGAGTACCAAGACAAGAAAATAATTCTGTCCAAAAATTTCCAGTGAAAATGGGATCTCTGTCACTTACAATAATCTTTGGGTTTCCATGTAGCTTTTGAATTGTTTCCATAAATGCAGTAGAAACTGTACTGGCTTTAAATGGATGTGATAATGCACAAAAGTGTGCATACTTGGTAAGTCTGTCAACTACCACCATGATGACACTCTTTCCCTCAGACTTGGGTAAACCTGTGATAAAATCCATTGAAACCTCCTCCCAATGTTGGCTTGGAATGGATAAAGGTTGTAATAGACCCAGTGTCTTAATTGTTTCAACTTTATTTTGTTGGAAAACCAAACATTCTGCCACAAACTTTTGAATATCTGATTTAAGGCCATCCCAAAAAAATTCCTTCTTAACCCTGTGGTAAGTTTTTAAAAATCCTGAGTGCCCTCCTAAGGGAGAAGTGTGCAATTCCATAAGAATCTTTTGTTTTAGCTGGGATTTCTTACAGAGGTATAAGCGATCTTTGTACCATAACGAATCATTTTCCCAGCTAAATGTATCAGACGTACTGGAATCTTGTTGTAACTTTCGAATAAGTGCCCACACTTCTTCGTCATTCTTCCATTCCTCCCTTGCTTCGTTTATCCAATCTGGTTGGATAATAGAAATGGCACACAACAATGCTTCCACATCCTCATCCTTTCTTGAGAGTGCATCTGCCACCACATTTTGCTTCCCTTTTTTGTAGATGATTTCAAAGTCATAACCCAACATCTTTGTGACCCACTTTTGTTGCTCTTCAGAGGATAATCTTTGTTCTAAAAATTATTTAAGGCTATCATGATCTGTTTTTACCTTGAAGTGTCTTCCCATTAGGTAGGGTCACCATTTCTTAAGTGCATGGAGTATTGCCAACATTTCCTTCTCATAAATAGCTTTGTGTAAAAACTTTCCCTTGATTGGATGACTTTCGAAAGCAATGGGTCTTTCATCTTGCATTAAAACAACATCTTCCATTTCCTGAAGCATCACATTCCACAATAAAGGTTTTTGTGAAGTCTGGTGTAGCTAAGACCGGTGCTTGGCACATTGCCTCTTTAAGATGTTCGAAGGCCTTTGTTGCTTCTAGAGTCCATGAAAATGTATCTTTCTTCAATAATGTTGTTAGAGGTGCTGCTATTCTCCCATAATTCTTAACAAACTTGCGATAATACCCTGTCAACCTGAGAAATCCTCGCAGATGCTTTATGGATGTGGGGATTTTCCATTCCTTAATGGCTTTAATTTTTCTAGGGTCTACCTTAACTCCTTCATGAGATACAATATGACCCAGATATTCCACCTCTTGTACTCCAAAGAAACATTTGGATATTTTTGCATATAATTGTTTCTCCTCCAATAGTTGTAGCACCCTGTCAACATGTTCAACATGATCCTTCCAAGACTTGCTATATATTAGTATATCATCAAAAAATACTAACACAAATTTTCTAAGGAATGGTTTGAAAATGGAATTCATCAAACCTTGAAATGTTGAAGGTGCATTGGTAAGGCCAAAAGGCATGACCAAAAATTCATAATGACCCTCATGAGTTCTAAATGTTGTTTTCAGAATGTCTTCAGTCTTCATTCTGATTTGATGATATCCTAAACGAAGATCCAACTTGGTGAAGTAAATTGATCCATGCAATTCATCCAGTAATTCATCAATGAATGGAATGGGAAACCTATCTTTAATAGTGAGCTTGTTGAGCTCCCTATAATCCAGACACATGCGCCATGATCCATCCTTCTTGTGCACCAATACTATTGGAGCAGAGAAAGAACTTTGACTTGGTTGAATTATACCAGCCTCTAGCATTTCTACAACCATACGTTCAATTTCACTCTTTTGGGCATAGGGATATTTGTACGGCCTGATGTTTGGAGGAACACTTCTTGGAATCAGATGAATAGCATGATCATGATCATGATCATGAATAGGTGGGAGACCTTTGGGAGTCTCAAATACCTTGAAATGATTGTCCAAGACTTTTTGGAGATCTGGAGAAATAGATGATTCCAATGTGGAAACATCTAGTGAACATAATTGTGCAATTACACCTCTTTGTTCCTTTTTTAGAAGCTTTGTCATATGGTTAGAGCTAATTATCTTTCCCAGTTTCCCTGAAATACCCCTTAATTCAACTTCCTTTCCTTCCATAGAAAATTTCATGAAAAGTTCTTGAAAATTAAAAGCTATTGTACCCAAGGATTATAGCCATTGGACTCCTAGTACAACATCAGCACCTCCCATTGGGCTAGTCAATACATATTCTCCCATGGATAGCTTGATATTATGGCACTTTCCAGAGCAATTTATTGTTCCTCCATTTGCAACCATCACTTGACACTCTGGTGCTGGATATAAGAAGCAATTCAATTCTTTTGCTACCTTACAATGAATAAAATTGTGGGTACTTCCTGAATCAATCAAAACTATTACCTTTTTCTTCTTGATTTGTCCTTCTATCTTGATGGTTTGAGGAGTGGTAATTCCTGCCAATGCATTACAAGATATGGTTAGATTCATTTCTTCTTTATCTAGGCTTTGTTCCTAGAGTATATCCTCTTATTTTGACCTTTCTTTCTCCTTTTCTTCTTCCTCTTCACAATCTATGTAGAATAATTTCTTCTCAGCACACTTATGACCTTTAGTGTATTTGCTATCACAACTGTAACAAAGCCTTTTGCTTTTTTTTATTCCAATTGTTGTGGTGTCAACCTTATAGGTTGTGGAAGACTAGGGGCAACAACACTTCCATATTTATAGTTGTGAGTGGTATGCTTCCTGGTTTCCATAATTTTGCTCTCCATTTTTCTTGCTAACCTGAATGCCTTCTCTAATGAATCAGGTTCCCAAAGGCGAACATCATGTTGGATATTATCCTTTAAATTCACTATGAACACATCAATCCTATGCTCCTCTGGAACATTTTTTACCCTTATGTTCAATTTTTGGAACTCCTCAATGTGCTCCATTATTGAACCCTTTTGTTTGAGACTTATCAATTGTCTAAAAAAAGTGTTGCTTTTTGTATCTTCATAATGTGATGTCAATTCTTTTGTAAAAATTACCCAAGTGATAATTTGTTTACGAGAGAAAAGCCATTGATACCATAAAAATTGATTTGGTTCCAAATATAAAGTTGCAATACGTACCTTTTGTGTGTTTTGCACATTATTGAGATCAAAAAATTGCTCCATCAGTAATATCCATGTTGCGGGATCCTTGCCTTCAAACTTCCTCATATCGATTTTTAGAATATGGTGGGTCTTCGATCCGACATTAGAGTCTATGGAATCATGATTAACATTTCTTTTGTACTCATCATGAGTTTCCTTTACTACCCTTTCACCATTAGTTACCATTTCTTGTAGCAACTTATTCATATTTATCTTCAATTCTTCCATCTTATCGTCCATGCCATCGATTTTAGCGTCCATGCCATTCATATTAGCTTCCATGCCATCCATCTTAGTTTCTACACCTTTCTTTCAACAATCCATCTTAGCTTCTACACCTTTCTTTAAACCATCCATCTTAGCTTCTACATCTTTCCTTAAACCATCCATCTTAAATTTTGTTGCTTTTTGTGCAAGTGACACTTGTTGCACTTGGTCTCGTAATTTTGATATATCATGTTGCATTTCTTCCTTTTCTTCATAAGTCATGCTAGAGCTTTCAGGTTTCTTACTAGGTGTTTGCATTTTCTTTCCTCGAGGCATCAATTAACGATTCAAACTAATTTTTCAAACCAAGCTTATGCGAAAATTTAAAAAAAACTACACACCTTTTTTCACTTTGTAGAAGCTTGATATTGAATCTGTTCTATCTCTGCAATTTCGGATCATCCAGTTCTGAAATTGCGACCTATAGTAGCCCTCTATGTCCTCTTTTCAATGCCACCAGTCTGATCCAAGTTGGATTCTCCAAGGAAGAGTTATGCACAATCTCCCAAGATGACCTGATTATAGACTAGTTCAGTAGAGTGAACTTGTATGATGTACCACGAGTCACTGTTTCGACCTTTGGATCTAAAAAAGATACAAAAGAAACTAAAGTCTGTCCTTTTTCTGTACCTTCTTATGAAATTTCAATCCGATGCTCAGAGAGGAAGTTATGACGATTTTCCCCTGGTCACCTGTTTGGAATGTAATTCAAGAGTCTGCAAAAAGACCAACTTCCTCAAATCATATCTCCGAAAATGTAGCGCGAAAAACTCTGAAATCTGGACCCGATATTCAGCGTGATTTCTTCTCAAATGGGTTTTTTTTTTAGCTTCTGAAACGTCGTAGAAAAAAAATTATAGCGAAAATGCCATGATGATTTGTTTGGAGCAGCGAAACCCTAGAATCCAAAGCTCTCATACCAAATGTTATGAAACCAGCTCACAAAAAGATAGAAAAGAGAGATCCACACCTTAGAATTCAGCTTCTTCGAGGGGGCAACCTCCTTTACATTACATAAATGAGCAATTCTTGGATGATTCAAATGACAAAACCTCCTTTCTATATATAGGAGTCTAAGGAGTCACAATATAACTCAGCTGACCTAACAATAATAATATAAAGCCACAAAAATAACAATAGAGTGATTCTATGGGGCACAGTAATAACAATATGGGGACAATAGGGGCACAACAATATTAATAAGGGCTACAACTACAATAGTAATGCGGTAATCACTAGTATTATAGGGACCCAACAATCTCTCTTTGATCCAAAAGAAATGAAATCTAAGGGAGTTTATATTCCTAATGATATATTTGGGCAACAAATATAGATGCATCAAATAAATTGAAATGTTATGTAAAATTAATTGTGCTAAAATAAACCTTCCCACAAGAGTTAACCACCTATGTGACCATGAATTCATTCTTATTTCAAATTTCTTAATCAATTAGTGCGAGAATCAAATACCATAATTGTTTAGTTTCAGGTAAAAGGAAAAATATTTTTTAAAATATTTATACCCAAACCCCAAGCTTGAGCCTTTGTAACCACTCTTCTCAACCCATCAATCACTAGCAGACATAATAGGGGGGTAATGAACATCCCTGCTACAATCCTCGTGATGCTTTAAAGAAGTTTAAAGACTCGTTGTTTATTAGGACTGCATAATTAACTGAATTTATGCAAGCCATAATCCAATCAACAACCCCAATTAAAATCTCAAGTTTTTTTCATTATAATATGAAGAAAATACCAATATACGTTCTCAATAATTTATGCACATCCAATTTTAATAATAAATCCTCTTTTTTTCTAACCTTTGTGGAATGCATACATTCTTGAGCATTGGATACAACACCATTGATTTGATTATGTTTTAAAATGCCAAAATATTCAGGGGTAACACATTTAGAAAGCTTATCATTCTACCTCTAATAAATAATATTTGAAACCATTTTGTATGCAATATTTCACAAAGAAATAGGCCATTATTGCTGGAAAGATGCAACCTTAAAAACCTTAGGAATCAGTGCAATAAATGTAGAATTTAATGCACTTGTGATCTTATGGAAAATTTTCTATTCTTTAACTAATTGCAATAAATCCAATCCCATTATATCCATGAAATGTAAGAAAAATTTTCATGGTTCACCCATTCGACGCTGGGCATTTTTCCTTCGCAAAATGCTTAAGGACATATATCACTTCTTCGATGGTGATCGAGTTCCCAATCAACCCACAATCTTTTGTGGAGAGTATTTGAGGGTAAAAATGAATGATCCATGGTTGATTGTCAATATACACCTTTTTCCTAGCTTGATGTAGGTTCCCATAATATCTAATATCCTCCTAATGAATATATTTAAGTTTGAAAAATTTTCTTCCCTCTACATCCATCAAGGCCTAGATAGTAATTTCCTTCCTTACCTGTCAACAAAAACTGTGGAAAAAAATAGTGTTTTTGTAACCTCGATAAAAATCCAAATGTCATGAATCTTGAGCCACCATTCCTCTTCATGTATTTTTAATATATATCTCTTTCAAGCCTCCAAGTCCATGGCTTGATGTTGTTGATTGATCAATAAGAAGCCAAGATCTTTTGGGTCAAATATCATATCGAGGGCTTGCTAAATTTCAAAAAGTTATTTAATATTCATTTTTTTTATTCTCTCTCCCATTTGTGGACCAACTTATTCAATTCCATTAATTTATAACACAGCACATCCATCCAGGATGTCTTTGTATGAAAAACCACACTATACCAAGTATATCTAACCAGGTGTACAAATTCACTTTCATTTAACCAAGAATGATTAAATTTACAAGGGATACCCTTGAAAACACATCCATATTAGCGTTGTCTAATGTGAAACCGCACAATGAGAGAATTTCTTTATACTTTACATACTGTAACACTGCCCTATATACCCGAAGGTACGTGGATGAGGTACGATATACTCACGTATGTGGAATGAGGTATCACACTTGAAATGTATCACAAACAAGTTCGCGATAGTTGCTATGTTTTACAACGTCGGAACAAGTCTCCAACCTAGAACCTCTAAATGTTTTGCGTTAGGTGACAATTCTCCATTAGGTTAATTGAGGTTAATTTTAAGTTGATCTTGATTAAGAATTTGCCTTTCAAGGTTCACCATGTGATGTCTTTGAAATTCCTAGAATGCAACTAATATGATAAGCATTCTTTTCATTCAATTTTAACAATGAAAACCTTAGCTCGTAGGGATAGAGCAATCAGATTCTTTTAATCAAAGAGCAAAAAGCACATCTAATGAAATTTCCCTAAACTATTCCTATGAGCACACTCAAACTCTTTCAATGCACAATGCAAGTTTTTCTTTTCAATTCCCTTAATGTTAAAATGAACAAAAGGAAACTAATGCACATACAGCCAGTCAATATTTTTGCAAGAACGAAGACTTTATGACAGTTATTTTTCGAAAGAAATGAATAATTTTACGACACTTTATTTTGAACAAATATTAATCGACTATAAACCAAATTTGACAATGAATTGATAGTGATAAAGAAATAATTTAAGAAACACTAAACAATCAAGGCCGAAGTAGGACTAGCAAAGGAAACACAAATTTATTTCAGAAGTAAAACAATTCAACAAGCAAAAACAAAAGGAAATTTGGGAAAAGTCAAGTAAAAGGAGGGATTTTTGACCTAAGGAGGATCAGCACAGCCCTAAATGGGAGACACTACACTTCAGAGCACTGTCCTCAAGCCAAGGGTGCTCTGCAACACTCTGTCTCTTGACCAAACTTGCACTGGTGCCAGAGAGGCCTTCCTAGGGGCTTTCAAGCACAATTTTTACCAAAAAACTCTTCAAAAAGCCTTAAACAAGATCAATGGAAGAATGTAAAGTCTATTAGGGTGTACTAGGATGAAGGTAAGCTACCCGGAATGATGATTGTTCCCTAGTAGAGTCACTAATTTTTTTATGTGGAATTCTTCATCTACGGATAAGCACAATTTCCCTAGGTGGGTAGCTACACCTAGAACAACAGATTTAAAGTGCTTAACCATTTTCTATAGAAGATAAATAAGAAAAGAGACCTACTTGTTATCTTTCACTTTCCCTTTGTCTCCTTTGTATGGCTCTCGTCGCTCCTTCTCAAACTTAATCCACTCGACAAGGACCTGCAATCATAAATAGAGGACAAAAACCAATCAAAGCAAGAGAACTATCTACTATAAGAAAATGGAATCGAAAGAATTTACACATAAAATCATCATACATTAAGACAAGAATATGGGAAAAGGTGTAAACAACTTTATTAAGTAGAAGGAAGAGTTACAACTATGAAGTGCGATCCAATGTCACTACTCCAGCTTGGGTTCCAACCAACATCACATCAAAAGCACAACACTCCGGCAACATAGCAATACTTTCTTATAATCTAAAACCTCACACCAATAATATCTCCTTACAAATTCTCAAAGTCCAACCCCTGATCACTTAGATGAGTGCTCAATTTATAGGAAAATGGAGGAGGTTTGGTCATAAATGAGGGTATTGAATGGCCTTCCAAACTTAGAGTTAGTTTCCATGGGGGAAGGGATGAGAGGATAGGAGGTTACTTAAGTCATTCCCTATCCAATTTCGAGCTCATAGGAGATGATAAGTGTGGGAATCTTCTAGAAGGCTCCAAAACATAAGAATATTCCTAGAACCCTATGAGGATTTCGCTCAATCTCGCCCAACGCAGGTCAAAGTAGGGCTAAGTGCTTCGAAATTCACGTTGACATGGGCCTACCTACACTGAAGCACACTTACCCCTGACCAAGGGTGCACTGGTTCCTCAAGGAGGCATTACTAGAGGGCTTCACGCCAAGAAAATCTTGGGGAAGGAGGTATTCAAAGTGTTGACATCTCTAGGGAATGTAGCAATTGGATTAGGGTTTGATGAGTCCTAATAGTACTGATTTGAATGTTGGGAGTGATGTGTCCAAATGTATCTGTAACAGGGAGTAGCAATATTACTATAACAAGATTTGCTTCAGTGTCAAGCAATTGTGGTGATATTTCTTGTGAAGGAAGTCGCTACAAGGTTATACAAATTCAGATTGGGAAAAGATTGTTGATGATAGGAAGAGTACATCATGATGATGATTCCATTTGGATTGTGCTTGGGCATGAAGCAGACATTTTCTTCACTCAAGACTGTAGGGGCTAAGTATGTTGTAGCTACTTTGGTGAGCTGTGAAGTAGTGTGGCTTTAGTAACTTCTTGCATGATTATTTAATTAGGTGTAAGAGACAACCATGATGAAAAGTCGAAGAAAATTAATATCAAGTGCCAAGACATGGTACAGAAAGGAACAAGGTGGTTCCAGTTGAGTAGGTTGTTAATGTTGGAAATAATACTGAGAGGGGGGGTGAATCAGTATTATCTAATACTTTTAATAAATCTTTCTTATTTGTTCCTTGAATTATTTTTGCATGTCAGTACCATAAAATAATGAACATGAACAAAGAAAACAGATAGTCACACCAAAGAACACAAGATGTAAGGTGGAAACCCAATGTGGGTGAAAACCACCTGCTGCAATATGTCTCTATCTTCTTTCAAATTAGAAACTCCTTTTACAATGGTTATGTACTGGTGCAGTCATTTACCAGTACGCAGGCTACAACCTGCAGATAGCTACAACTCTCTCTCTCATTTTCCAGTCTCTCCTGGAAGGGAGCTACAACCCCCTACTTCTTTTCTTACAAGGACCACTTTTCATAAATTTTCAAACTGGATCGATAAGCATCAAATGATCATCAAGTATAAGAGAATCACCCAGTCAACTGTAGTAACCAGATCAACAATAATAGGACCAAACCCAGAACACAACAATGATAAACAAAGATTTTAAAAGAAGTAAGCAGCTTCACCCATGTACTGCCTGCTTACAGTACGCACCTTGCTCA
The DNA here is from genome assembly GCA_031772625.1 of Pinus tabuliformis. Classification (NCBI taxonomy): domain Eukaryota; kingdom Viridiplantae; phylum Streptophyta; class Pinopsida; order Pinales; family Pinaceae; genus Pinus; species Pinus tabuliformis. The sequence continues at coordinate 885,894,007 of CM062813.1, forward strand.
ACTGCTCGCCTGCTTACATATGCACTATATCCATTGAACTGCCTGCGGACCTCCGCACCTGCAACCCTTCTGTGCCTGCGTACCGGCGCACTTGAAACGCTTCGTTCCTGCATATGTACGCACTTTTCTTTCACTGTACCTGCGTACCTTCGGGCATAGATGATTTCAAGACTTCAGAAATAACCCAGATAGTCAGATCTACAGATCTGAACATGCACCGAAGAGATCTCAATCCATCAGTAGATTCACCTTATTTATATCTAGACATACTCCCAAGAGATCATAATATTTCAGATTTATCCCTCATAAGATATTCAACCCAAAACATACACAAGCCAAATGATCTACTTTGCTTTATTTAGGAAAGCTCTTCCTTAAATCATGGATTAATACCACGGGCCGACACCATAATAACACAAAACCGTCGGCTAAATACCAAAGGTTAAACATAAGAAACCCCACATGTGCTTTTCTCTGCCTTGAAATGTGTGCACTGGGGGTACGCACCTCCTGAACGGCTGACCTGCGTATTCGGCCGCGGTCCCTTCACGGTGTACCTGCGGGTACGCACTTTCTGAACTAATCTCCTGCGTACTTCTTAATTTTCAACATATTGAGAGCCTTGCCATGGGTGTTTCCATCAAGTACAACATCTGTAACATATAGCCATACCAGAAGCATAATGCCAACAATCTCCCCCTTTGGACTTGATGGCAACCTCAAAACTTCAGCTTCATTCTCCCCCTTTGACATCAAGGGCAAAGGGTTATGCTCCCCCTAAGAACATGCTCCCCGTGAATATGAACCAGATCTGCAACGAAGAACCATAATCCACCATGAAAGAGATAGAGACATATTGCAGCTACTTCCAAGATCTCCTTCTGCACATCCTCCATAATGCCAACAATGCATTATATGCTCCCCTTGAACCTGTACCATCAATCAGAAGAGGTTCAGCAATAAGATGATGCATCAACAACCCCCAGCTTTTGCCTGAGGTATTCAAAGGTGTCCCTGGGCAATGGTTTGGTGAGAATATCAGCAACTTGTTCCTTAGAAGGAACATATTACAACTTGACCTTCTGTTCAAGCACTTGTTCCCGGAGAAAATGATACTTGATTGGTATGTGCTTGGTTTTTGAATGCATAACAGGATTCTTTGAGATGCTGATTGCACTTGTGTTATCACATAAGATGGGGATTGGTGGTGTACAAGTGATTTGAAAATCCTGCAAAGTCTGCATCATCCAAAGGAGTTGGGTGCAACAAGATGCAGCAGCAACATATTCCGCTTCAGCTGTAGACAAGGCAATCGAACTCTGTTTCTTGTTGAACCAAGATACCAGTCTGGAACCCATAAAGAACGCACCACCACTTGTGCTTTTCCTGTCATCCACGCTTCCGGCCCAATCTGCATCTGTATAAGCATGAAGTGTAAGATCTGTATCTCTAGGATACCATAAGCCATAATTTTGAGTCCCTTGAAGATATTTGAAAATTCTCTTCACTGCCTGAAGATGAGTCTCCTTCGGATTTGCCTGAAATCTTCCAACTATTCCAACTGCATGCATGATGTCCGGTCGGGTACCTGTCAAATAAAGTAAACTTCCAATCATAGATCTGTAGGTTGGTTGATGTACTGCTTCAGATTCATCATTTGCACTGAGGCTACATCCTGTGACCATGGGTGTACATACTGGTTTTGCATCTTCCATACCATATTTCTTCAAAATCTGTTTGAGGTACTTGGTTTGAGATAAAAAGATTCCTCCTTCTTTTTGTTGGATTTGCAAACCAAGGAAATATGTCAATTCTCCTAGCAAGGACATTTCAAATTCTTTCTGCATGACCAAGGCAAAGCTTTGACTCATAGCTTCTTCATTGCTCCCAAAAATAATGTCATCTACATACACAACAAGTATTAGCAATTTGTCATTTTCAACTTTTATATAAAGATTGCTATCTGCTGATCCTTTTGAAAAGCCTTGTTGATGAAGATATTTGTCCAAACAGTAGTACCAAGCCCTTGGAGCTTTTTTGAGACCATAGAGAGCCTTTTTCAATCTGCATACAAGATTTGGATCATTTCCAAGAATGAACCCATCTGGCTGTTCAATGTACACTTCTTCTTCCAAGTCTCCATTCAGAAAGGCTGATTTAACGTCCATTTGAAATACTTTGAAGTTTTGAAAACTTGAGAGAGCAAGGAACATTCGGATGGCCTCAAGTCTTGCAACAGGAGCAAAGGTTTCTTCAAAGTCTATTCCTTCTTGCTGCGCATACCCTTTACAAACAAGTCTGGCTTTGTTTCTAATTACTTCTCCATTTTCATTCAATTTATTTTTGAAGACCCATTTTGTTCTGATAACATTCTTATCTTTTGGTCTAGGAACCAGCTCCCAAGTGTTGTTCTTTTCGATCTGTTCAAGTTCTTCATCCATTGCTTTCACCCAACATTCATCTTTGCATGCCTCTTTCACATTTTGTGGTTCAGTAGAGGAGAGTAATGCCAAATAGCTTGAAGCTTCTGCAACTGTTCTTCTTGTTTGTACACCTGCTTCTTTCTGCCCCATAATCTGAGATTCTGGATGATTCTTCTGAACATATCTGGATGGAGTCTTTTCTTATATTCTTGTTTGCTCCTCTGGTTCTTCTTGAGGTTCTTCTTCTTCATCATTCTGTCGTTGGGGGTAGCCTTCATCTTCTTCGATGTCTTCATGATGTACTTGCCTAGGAATGTATCCCTTCTCATCAACCACTACATCAATGTTGTCAACAATTCTGCCAAGTCTTTTATTGTAGCATTTGTATGCTTTGCTATGTGGAGAGTAACCAAGAAGAATGCCTTCATCTGCTCTAGGTTCAAGTTTGCCAAGCTGCTCATCAGTATTCTTGATATAGCATTTGCTCCCAAATATTTTGAAGTGATTTACCGAAGGAGTCCTACCACTCCAGAGCTCATGAGGAGTTTGAGTGCTGTTCACCCGGACATTTGTTTTGTTGAGAATAACAACCGCAGCATGTGCAGCTTCACCCCAGAAAGTTGCGGGAGTTCTTGACTCATCAAGCATAGCACGAGCCATTTGTTGGACTGTTCTGTTCATTCTTTCCACAACTCCATTTTGCTGAGGAGTTCTTGCTGTATAGAATTCTCTTCTTATCCCATGTTCTTCACAGAAATCAAAAAATTCATTTGAAGTAAATTCCCCATCTCTGTCAGATCTGAGGCACTTAATTTTGTGACCTGATTCATTTTCAACCAAGGCTTTGAAGGATTTGAATTTTTCGAATGCTTCATCTTTGTGCTTCATAAGTCCTAACCAGACAAACTTGGAGAAATCGTCAATGAATAATATCAAGTATTCTTCTCCTCGAGGTGTTCTTTTCCTGAAAGGACCGCATGTATCTGTATGTACTAGTTCAAGAGGCATGCTAGCTGATCCTTCTTTCTCTGGAAAGTTAGTTCTGGTTTGTTTTCCAAACTGACATGATTTGCATATGGTGTTGTCAGGAATTTTGATATCTGGAAGGTCGCGAACTGCCTGATATTTGCATGCTTTCCTTATTTGTGAAAAGCTTAGATGTCCCAACCTCAGATGCCATAGCCAGTGCTCATCATCCTTGCTCAGATAGCATTGTTGTTGTCCTTCTTCAAATATGTACAGATTATTTGGAGTTCTTTTGCCTTTGATCACTGTTTTAGCTGTATCAAGATCACGAACAAGACATCCATTTGATCTGAATATAACCTCGGTTCTTTGATCACACATCTGGCTGACACTTAGAAGATTATGCTTCAATCCATCAACATACAAAACATTTCCAGCCTTGACCTTTTCTTTTAACTGAGCAATGCCTTTTCCTTTTATAGTTGCAGGAGTATCATTTCCAAAAGAGACTTTCTTTCCCTTTTCTAGAGCAGAATAAGACTCAAGTTTTTCTTTATCACCTGTCATATGCTTCGAACATCCACTGTCAATGTACCATAGATTTTCCTGTCCCTCTGCATAAAATGCTATCCCACATCTTTCTGTTTGAGGTTCCTTTATTCTCCATGTTTTGGTGCTTGAGGCTTGTTCCTTTTTCTGCTGAAACCTGCTCCTGCATTCAGAGTCTTCATGACCAAAGTTATTGCAAATAGAACATTCAACTTCATTTTCAAAAACCGAAAAGTTGTTATAGGTCCTTTTTGTAATCCCCGTCATACTTCTTTGTTTTTGAGCTTCCCTAGTCATGATCGTTTTATATGCAACACATTGAGCTGCTTTGTGACCAAAGTTATGGCAAGAAAAGCATTGTCCATTGAAGAAACTTCTGCGGTTATCGAATCTACCAGCCAATTGATTGTAATTTCTATTGTCATCTATTCTTGAACCAAATTGAGAAGATTTTACCTGTGGCTGGTTGTAGCTTTTGTTCACCCTTAAGATGGATTGCCCCTGATAGTTTCTGTTTGTAATTCGTCCCTGCTTTACCTGATGATCTTCATTGTGCTTTTGCTTATTTCTTCTTGCTGCATCAAGATAACTTTTTGAGGTGGATGCTTGAGAAGTTTCTCCATTATAGCCTAGACCTGTCTTGTTTAGTGGAGACCGCTGCACATTGATAATCTCATCCAAAGTTTCAGATCCTTTGACAAACCTAAGATTAATAGCTTTTGTTTTCTCAATCTCTTTTCTAAGACCAACAATTTCACCTTCTAATTTTTCAAGATGTTTTTTTTTTTCATCAATTTGAAATTGTAGAGTATCAATGATCATATTCTTTTCTTCTATACATCTCTTGAGTCTAGTAATTTCATCATAAAGGTTATCCACATTTATAGCATCCATATAATCATCATCTTCAAATGCCATTAACAAATTATATTCATTACCTCGTTCATCTTCATCACTGTTTGATAGACCATCACTATCTTCATGATTGTAGTAGCTTTTCTTATTTGCGTTCTGTTTCTTGTTCCATCTAGCAGGTTCCTTTCCTTTATCCTTATAAGGACATTTTGCAGCATAATGACCTACTCTTCCACAAGAAAAGCATTTAAAAGGTAACTTACCTTTGAACCTTCCAGAACCCCTTTGAAGATTTCTGACAAAATTTGATTCTTCTTCTTCTTCTTCTGGGACGTGGCTTGCTTCATAATAATCTCCTTTTCCTGATGCCTTGAAAGCAGCTTCTCTTCTGTCTGATGGACCTCCCTTTCTCATTTCATAAGCAGTTAGAATTCCATGTAGCTGAGACATAGTAAGGATTTGTAGATTTTCCTTTTCTTCTATTGCAGATACTTTAGATTCAAACTTGGGAGACAATGATCTTAGAACCTTTTCAACCACAATAGCCTCTTTTATTTCTACACCCAAATTTTTCATACAATTAACAACCTCATCTACCCGAAGAAAATAGTTAGCCACACTTTCATCATTATACATCTTGAGAGTCTCAGACTGAATTCTGAGAGTTTGAAGTTTAGCACGTTTTACCTGTTCATCTCCTTCATAGCTCGTGACAATTTTGTCCCATATCTCTTTTGTGGATTTATAGTGCATTACCTTCATGAATTCTGATTGGGATATACATCCTAATAGAGTACTGACTGTTTTCGCATTTGTTTCATACTTCTTTTTCTCGTCTGCATCTGTAGGAGTGGCTGAAGGAAAAGCGTAGCCTGTCTCTACGATGTCCCAAACTTATGTACCAAGAGATTGAAGATAGGCAGTAACTCTTACCTTCCAATAATTGAAGTTTGTCCCATCAAAAATCGGTGGCCTGATTGATGCTTCTCTCTCGTAGTTGCTCATGATGAATGATCTACCTTCAAGCGATCAAGCTTCTCTGAAGGACCTGCTCTAATACCAATTGTTGGAAATAATACTGAGAGGGGCGGTGAATCAGTATTATCTAATACTTTTAATAAATCTTCCTTATTTGTTCCTTGAATTATTTTTGCATGTCAGTACCATAAAATAATGAACATGAACAAAGAAAACAGATAGTCACACCAAAGAACTCAAGATGTAAGGTGGAAACCCAATGTGGGTGAAAACCACCTGCTGCAATGTGTCTCTATCTTCTTTCAAATTAGAAACTCCTTTTACAATGGTTATGTACTGGTGTAGTCCTTTACCAGTACGCAGGCTGCAACCTGCAGAGAGCTACAACTCTCTCCCTCGTTTTCCAGTCTCTCCTGGAAGGGAGCTACAACCCCCTACTTCTTTTCTTACAAGGACCACTTTTCATAAATTTTCAAACTGGATCCATAAGCATCAAATGATCATCAAGTATAAGAGAATCACCCAGTCAACTGTAGTAACCAGATCAACAATAATAGGACCAAACTCAGAACACAGCAATGATAAACAAAGATTTTAAAAGAAGTAAGCAGCTTCACCCATGTACATCCTGCTTACAGTACGCACCCTGCTCAACTGCTCGCCTGCTTACATACGCACTGTATCCATTGAACTGCCTGCGGACCTCCGCACCTACAACCCTTCTGTGCCTGCATACCGGTGCACCTGAAACGCTTCGTTCCTACGTATGTACGCACTTTTCTTTCACTGTACCTGCGTACCTTCGGGCATAGATGATTTCAAGACTTAAGAAATAACCCAGACAGTCAGATCTACAGATCTGAACATGCGTCGAAGAGATCTCAATCCATCAGTAGATTCGCCTTATTTAGATCTAGACATACTCCCAAGAGATCATAATATTTCAGATTTATCCCTCATAAGATATTCAACCCAAAACATACACAAGCCAAATGATCTACTTTGCTTTATATAGGAAAGCTCTTCCTTAAAACATGGATTAATACCACGGGCCGACACCATAATAACACAAAACCGTCGGCTAAATACCAAAGGTTAAACATAAGAAACCCCACGTGTGATTTTCTCTGCCTTGAAATGTGTGCACTGGGGGTACGCACCTCCTGAACGGCTGACCTGCGTATCCGGTTGCGGTCCCTTCACGATGTACCTGCGGGTACGCACTTTCTGAACTAATCTCCTGTGTACTTCTTAATTTTCAACATATTTAGAGCCTTGCCATGGGTGTTGCCATCAAGTACAATATCTGTAACATATAGCCATACCAGAAACATAATGCCAACAGTTAACATTCTCAGAAAGCCTATATGCTAGGGAAAATTTTGTAGACTTCAAGAACAAACTTGAGAAGTTTGTACAATTTAGGGACAATCTTTAGAAGTTTGTACACTTCAGGGACAATCTTGATAAGTTTGTAGACTTTAAGGACCAACTAGTTATAGGGAGTTTTGATGTTGTTTCATCAAGGGGCAAATATTTTCCTTTGGTTAGAATATAGACAGGTCAAATTATTGACTAGGGGTCATGTAATGTGGCTAGGGAGAATGGCCTTGAGATTATCAAGGCTTGGAGTTCTCCCTAGAGGGGAAAGTGTGTGCCTTTAGCCTTGGGAAAAAGAGTTACCATTCAATTAACATGTAGGAATGGTAATAGCCCAGGGTTTCACCATACATCACATGTGTTGACCAATTTCCACATGATGACTTGGATAAATGGTGAATTTCTCCAAGTGAGGACTTGTTGAGCATGATATTGGTGCAGGATTCTTTCCACGGGTAGTGTATTGATACATAAATATAGCTAGCTCACTCAACCTTTTCCTTAGGAAAATCATTCTTTGTGGGTCAAGCATTGGTGGGCTCCAGTATTGTAGCAACAATGCTACAACTCCTAGAGCTTCCTTCTCTAATTTTATCAACCCGGTAGTTCGTAACAAACTTGGAAGCGACGGTGCTGTATGCACAAGTACTAGCTCTTGCCGCAGCTATCACTTGGTCAGCTGGCACAAGTCCGCGAGGGCTCAAGACAACTTCTATGAGCTCTTAGAAGAAGATTTTTAACCGATGAACGAAAGCTAACTCAAAAGAAATTAACATACTACAAGAAGGAACTGAAAGCCAACAAGAAACACAAACTCTAGCAAACCCTAATTCTACCAGCTAGTCCTACTGATACAAAGGTGGGAATGCAAACTACTGAAAGAGATGCCATTACTTCTAGGAAGGTGAGATGCATGTGTCTAGACTACTTTGATCTGAAGAAAACATATTTTTGTATTTTTGTTCAAGTTGTTGGAGTTATTATGCATGTGCTTCTAACTGGATCTTTACTGTGCAGGGGTAGATAAAGGGGGAAATGCTTGGAAGAGGTGAGGAAGGTTCAGAGAGGGTCTAAGGAGTCCCTAACATCCTTTCAAAGAGTTTCACAAAGTTTGGATGCCAAGCAACCATGTTTATGAGCTTCTACAGGAAGTCTGCAGGTGTTCTACAGGATGTTCAGAATTTCTACAGGAAGTTCAGTAATTCCTACAGGATGTTCTACAATCGGATTTTTGGGTGATGGATGAGTGGAAGAGGCTGCATGGATGGATAGGGAGGTAGGAGAGGGGTTTGTAAGGACTCAGTGACAGAGAGATGAGATGAAGAGGGGGTGTGCAAAGCTAGGCTGTCTTGAAGAGGGTAGAGGGAATGGAAGGCCGAAAAGGTAGAATAACGTGGGTAATAGAAGAGTTGAGAGACAAGGGGTCTGATTGGGAGATGAGTAGTCGGCCTAGGCACGGCTTAGAAGGATAAGGGAGTGAGGGAGTAGTACTGCACAGTGTAAACGAAACAAATCATCCACGTCCTGCACATAACCGAAATTTCATTAACCTATTCTAGCTGTTTAATAAAACCAAAGAACAACAACGTTATTTCTAAGGAAAATCATGCATGGTACTGAAGCAAAGAATCATTCCACAAGATCTGAATGCATGGATACTTCTACAAACTAAAATATTGCATCAAAGATTGCATGAACATGTAGAACGATGTTTTTGGTGGGTGGCACTGTCTGCAATTCCAGTCCCCAAACAGAGGTGAAAATGAGTGTGCAGTCAACCCTTTTTTGGAACTCTTATTAACTCCAATCTGTTCACTCCATTCCAAACAGCTGAAGCAACTCTGTCTCATAAAACTAACCTAATTAACCACACCAAGAAATCAAGCTCAGCAAACTGCGTTTCAATTGCACGTAAAAGAAAAGAAATACAATGCTGAAAGAGAGATAACAATACAAAGGAAGGAGGCCTTAGGCTCTCAGGTTGGGCCCAACCCCGAGAGCTATGGCTCCTTTAAGAACTCAGAACTGAACTCAAATCTGCCTGCTTTCCATTAAAAGATAACAATCATGAGTCAAATAACATGCCAATAATGGCTACAAAAGAGCAAAACAGAGCTAACATCTCGTAGTCCAGAATGTGCAACAAGGTTTCAGAAGTCCTTTTTGAAGGCTAAAGCCTCGTCATTTATACATTACGAGGCCCCAAGCTGGCCTCCTAAATCAATGGGATTTGGCTGACCAAACTAGGAGTGAACTGCTGCTTCCTCAAAATCCGTTTGGCTGCCTTCTAACTCGGTGGTGGTGGTTGTTGGAGCTCGGAGTTGGGGGTGAAGACCACGAGGAGGGCCATTCAATGCTGTGGACAACCTTCCTACAAAATCTCAATCCCATCTTGTCTGACTCCTAGCCCTCATCTCCGTGGTTTTGCTCCATTAAATGTCAAAAAACCTGAAATAAGCACGTGTTAGCCACCTAGGAAAAGTGACTGCCCTTATTCGTACAAATGACATAAATATACTAAAGAAATGGTGCATAAGTTATGAAAAATGAAGGGTTGAGCAAGGGTAGTTAGGCCAAATGAGCCCAAAATGTTACCAAATTTGGGGCTTATCAAGCATGTTGATCAAAATTAGGAAGAATGGTCCTAGAGGCCCAAAATTACTCAACCATAGAGTTGATTGCTCACCTTTAAGCATCAAGCTTAGGATTACTCTCTAGATAGGTTGTGTGGGCACATTAATAATCCTAGAACAAGGCCTTAAATGGATTTGGGATGAGAATTACTCAAATGGATTTAGTGTGTTCTTAGGTTTTTACCACGAGTAAAAGAGATTGACCAAGATGATTGTAACAAGTCATTTTGTCACATCTACTCAAAAGGCTTGAAAACAGGATCAATCAACATCCTTGAACACTCTATCATTATCCCTTTGCAAAGCCCTAAGCATCACCTCTCTAAAAAATCTGAGTTTTTAGGTCAATAAGCTCAAAAACCATGTTTTTAGCCCCAACTCACTCTACATGTCTATCCACCTACGATGGTTGTAAGTTGCATAATTGAGCATCTATGTTAATCAACGTAGGTTTCTCTACTCTACGTGATGATTGTATAATTTTGGGAAAAATAAAAATATTTTCTAATCTTCTCCTTCCAAAAGCTTATAAGGTGGTTTTAACCATTTACCATGGATAGAGATCTCAAATTCCTATATGATCTTACTCTAATTGTCTTATCTCTTATTCCTATAGTTTATCCTCCCTCATATGTGGATCTCAAGCCTATATTGGTAAATCCTAAACTACCACTTTCACCCCATAAATTTACTTCCTCCCATAGAGTCTAGGTTAGCTTTCAGATATTACTAGTACCCTCATGTTAAGTTTGGAATCATCATCCATTTATGCATTAGGGTTAAGTTTGGAATTTTTATTTGTGGCAAGGAAGGACAAGATAATTGGGGAGACATCTACAAAGTCAACATCTATAAATAGTTGTAACTCTCTCCTATTTACTACTACAAAAAAACACTTTATTTTACTATACTTGTGTCGTGTTGATGCTTATGTATTTCAATGCCATTCTCACTCATTGATTAGAGACATTATTTTATGTTATGCAGATATTGTAGTTCTCTTTCTTGTTTTAGTCATTTTACGGGTTCCATTTATAGCATGTGGAACTAGAATTGGAGTTTACAAGTGAAGAGAAGAGGAGGAATTACTATAGATCCTAGGTAGGTCTCTTTTTTGTATTCTAATCTCTCTAAGGAAAACATAGACCATTTTTACCTCCGTTGTTCTAGATCATATCACTATATCAAGGGAGTTCATTTTTGTCCACATAAGTTAATTTTCCATATGATAAATTGGCAACCGTACTTGGGAATGAAATTTCTCTTTAGTGGTTTCCTTGGCCTAGTCATTTTTAACCTTTCAAAGCGACCTACATTAACTTGTTAGAATAGTTATTGACCTTAAGAGAACATAATTCTGAGCTTGGTGGGGGTTTTTATGTCGTATTTTGAGGAAATTAGTCCCAACGCACTCTTTCTTCTGATACAAAGCAACCTGACACAAAATTTCCTATCTGTAAGTGTGATGGTTCGCACTAGTGCCCATTGTGCACATGCGATGGTCCTATAGAATGCAAGAAATTTCATTTATGTGCCTTGCCCTAAGATCTGATTTGATCCAGAAGGTTTTCCTGTGTCTCTAAAATTATTTGTGTCTCTATAAATCTATCACTATGTTAACATTTGAATTTTATTTCCTTTGATATTTTGTTTCATTTTTCTTTCTTCTCGTCATTGGGGTTTGTGAACACTTGATCTTGATTACTGTTTTGATGAAAATAATTTTCATATTATAGTTTTAGTACATCGGAGATATTTTGATCAATGATCTAGCTTCATTTTCGTTTTCATTTCATTTAAAATTGAAAGGAAAAGAAAAGAAAAAATTTAGTTTCTTAAAAATTTTTGAGTGTTCTTGCTTTAATTTTTGCAAATTGTGTATGAGTGTTAATCGCCTTTGAGTGTCATCTCTTTTGATCCTTGGAATTCTCATCCAATTTTAGTTTGAGAATTATATTAATGAAGTCTCATATTGCATTTAATTTCATTGGGAACATCCTTTACTTGCACTTAATTGGTTCTTTGATTGCATTAGTGGAGAAAGGTACTGCTTTTCATAAGTAGTCTTGTTATATTTTTCTTTCACTAATTTTGAATTATCTTGTGCTTGTTTTGAAGAATTCTCTTACATAGGCTACATTTTCATATTTAGAATTCTCATTTTCACAATAGGAAAGGAAATTGTGCATATATTACATTTGCATACTTCTCAGGGGAATTGTGCATAGATTACATTACATGGTTTGGCATATTTTAGGGCTTTGAATTGAATTGGAATAGTACATTGAAATATTTGATTAGGAAATTCTTGTTTGTTGCATATTTTATTTTTACATCATTGTTTTTCTATTCCTTCTCGTAGATATATCTTCATTGAAAACTAGAAGACTTCTTGTTGTCATACTAGTTGCATCATAGGGAATTCAGGTGAATTCATACTGTGAGCATTAAAACTGAAACTTAATTGAAGATCAACTCTAAAATTTATCCAATTAACCTATGGATAATTTGGTACATTAATGACACACATAGAGGTCTAGGCTAGAGATTTGTTCCAACGTCTTTAAATGTAGGAGTTGTCATTATTTGTCTGTGTTACATTCTAGGGTTGTCAATATTCCATGTACATAAGTATATCAGATCGTTCGCCATGTACCTTTGGGTATACTAGATGGTACTCCACGTATGAAAAGTATATCAAAATACTTCTTATCATGCATTACACATTAACAACACTACTACAGACTATGCTTCCACGTACCTCTAGGTATATTTTGGAAGTCCCCTATAGGTTGCTATCCTACCATAGGTAACCAAGTCATCTGCCTTGTTTATTGTGATGCACTAACACATCATTCAGGGAGATTTCCTACATGTACTCGAAATGGTATATTGTAGCTCACAGTGGTTTGGTAATCCTTATATGCCTAGTTACCCTTTTTTATTTATATTTTATGTCTTTAATTTATAAAATAAATTAATTAACCGTGGAACAAAATCCTTACTGTGGAACAAATCCTTAGTAGATCTTAGGTTGAGAATAATGATGACAGTTTATGAGTCTACCAATCAAGGAAATGAATCTGACTAGAATCCTAGTCTTTTTCCTCCTTTCATAAATATTGGTGCTCCTTATATGGCTACGTTGTCCCTTCCCGGCTTTACCATAGGTTTACCGGTATGGTTGTTTCCAACCTCCTTCGCTCCAAATGTCCAAATTAATTCTCAACAAAGAATTCCTCCACCTGAACAACATCAACCTTAAGTTGATCCTAATTTTGACCCTTTTCCTTGTTCACCTATTGTTTCTTCATCCCTTTCTTCCTTCCTTCCAAGTGAAAGTCTTGATTCTAGTAACTAGGAAGCTATGGAGAAGAGGAAAAGGATGATGAAGAAAAAGCAAAATAAGCAGGGGGAAACCAAGCATCCATTGCTATGAATGAAACTGATGTTAATAAACTTTCCATCAAGCCCCATAAAGTTAAAGTCCCTTGTATTCTTTGTAAGGGTGATCACCTTCTTAGAGATTGTCTTGGTATTTGCTAGGTATTAGAAGTGTCATCTAAAGGCTCACATCAACCCTTTTCATCATCCTTTGTAGATCATGTCAGTGATAAAACATTAACTAGTGATAGTAAGTTCCATGGGAAAAAGGGTAAATTAAAGTTTCCTTGTAGGTTATGCAAAGGGAGTCATCCTATTCACCGTTTTTCTTATCTGATGAAGCATCCAAAGTATTGGAGAACCTTATATCTTCTTAGCCTCAACTTTCAGTTGGTTACCAGAAGTTTTCTCCCAATCCTCCACTAGTTGATGAAGTGATTGATACAAGTCAAATCAATCCCACTCTCTTCGAACATGAATCACACTAGTCCATTCCCAACAAACCATGGGTTGAGAAAATGTTTGAATTGATTCCACCTTTTGGTTGGACTTTTCCCTTAGAGTGAGGTTCATACCACTCATGTTCTTCTTGTTTCTTCAGATCCTGTCGAACAGGGGGGAATTTTTCATATTTTCACGCAATCCCCTTCAAGTGATAAATCACTAGGTAACACTATTCAATAGGTACAAGTAATTAAACCCATAAATAGCATGCCACATGTGCAAATTATTCAACCTGTTACAGGAGTGATGCAAATTCCACTAGGGAAATTGTTACAAGGAATACCCCAAACTCTTGTTGGCCAGACAACAACCATGCAACATCCTTATCTAGGCCAATAATTCCAAGGTCAACCTTTCCAAAAATATCAAGGCTTTCCTATGACTAGACAACCTGGTATGGGTTATCCTAATTATCAAAACATTTTGTATCAAGGTAGCATGCAAATGCCAGTAGCCCAACCCATCTTGTCCTATACTAGATATCCGTCACCAACAGTTAACCTTCCCCCACAAGGTTACTGAGCTACCTAAGGTTCGGAGAAGAGTTTATTTTCTTGTGTCAAGCTCGTTAAAAAAAAGAAACAAGTTCTTGGAGCAAAGTTTTTTTTTTCTTATGTCAAGCTTATTAAAAAATTAACTAAGATGTCATGAGCATAGTTCTTTTCCTATATCAAGCTAGTTAAAAAATTAAGCATATCTCTCTTCAAGTCTATTCTTTCATTTGATCTCGTAAATAAACCTTCATTCCATCCGCCTATTAGTAACCAATAGTCTACTTAGGTGAATGAAATGAATCTTGGGGTTCATGTTCCTAGAATTGAGTCATTATGTTGGGGACATGAAACTTATCTCAACCATAGTTTCTCCCTTGTTTCCATCTTGTGTAAAAATGAAGCCACTCTCAAGCATAATTTTTCTTTGTTTCAAGGTTTTGTAAAAATAAAACCACCTTCAAGCATAGTTTCCCTTTGTTTCAAGATCTTGTAAAACTGAAACTACTCTCAAGCATAGTTTTTCCTTATTTCAAACCTGTGTAAAAATGAAACCAAATTCAAGAATAGTTTCTAATGTTTCAATCTTGTGTAAAAGTGAAACCATTTTCATTTTATTCTGCATGATTTCCATTTTCATTAGCATTTTTTTTCCATATGAGCCTTGGCTTTCTCTTTCTATCGTCACCATTTGTTAGGTTGATCATATGCTTTCCCTTGGGTTTTTATGCTTGCATGGGGAACTGATGCGGTGAGTGGTCTTGTTATTCTACCTGTTGAGCTCTATGTGCTTTGGGAAGTTCTATCATTATGAAACCAATTTCTGCCCTTTATACCACTCATTCCTTCAGGAGGAGTCATCTTTCACCTCTTTTCAAACTCCCTAAACATGAAAAGACTACTGAGCACTCGTCTTTTCAAACTCATTAAAGTAAATGAAAATATGTCTTCCTAGTATAAGTTTAACCCCTTTTCAGTCTAGGATAACCTATTTACAAAAAAAGAATAATTTAGTTGAACATGACTAAAATTTTCTTCGAAGTATTGTTTTCTGCCTTTTCAGACTCAAGGGACTAAATTTATGAAAAGGAACCTTTGGATTTTTCATTTTCATCTCTTTTTGAAACTCACTAAAAATGAAAAAGAAGTCAAGTTATACTTTTGCTAGACTAGTAAAATTATTAAACAACGACGAACTCACTAAACATCACAAGACCGAACCACTCCTTCTCATGGTTTGTTAAATATACTCAGAAGGATTCATCTGAACAATGAAATTATAGATCAAGCATATGTTATCCTCCTAAAGCTTGTCAAAAATAAAGAGGTGCTAGCTAGAAATGGTTGGGGAAATTATGAAGCAGGGTACTTAACTTATTAATGGTAGTAAGTCACTCTTGAACATGGAACTCATTCACTTCTTCTCTGTATGTTTTGGGTTGGGAAATTTTATTTCCTCTTTGGTTAATCATACCATATCAAAATCCTTCATAATTGGTTTTGAGTCAATGTTGCCAACTCCATAAAGTGTCATCGATGTGTTCAAGAGAAGTCCTTCAATTAAAATTTGCTACAGTACCTTAAGCCTTACTTCATGTCTTTCGTTCCTAAACCATCTCTTCATCAACATCATGCTGTCTCAAATCTTGATACCCATTTCATTTCATTGATGGGGAATACATCAAGGCCCTCCTTTGGTAAATCTCAGACATGTACCTTCATGCTCTTTTTTGAATTCAAGCATCCCAGTCACCATCTGACTCACAGACCTCCAGTGCTGAGTCAATGGACATGGTCCCCAGTGGACTTGATACAACCCTAAACTCTAAAACGTCTTTGAAAAATCTACTTCCAAACACGTACCTTTCCATTGCTGACTGCCACCTTGAAACCTTAAACTTTCATTTTTGAGATGGGCACTAGGTTCTTCTTGCAATTAGGTACATAAAAGAGATTATGGGGTTCCTTGCTTTCTTTGAAGAGTCGACTATTTCCTTGATGACCTGCATTACTTATCATTCCTCTGATTATTGAAGATGTCAGTGGAATGATTGTTATCTTCATCAAGAGATGTGTCTCTGTTATTCAGACACTCCTTTGCATGATGGTCGAACTTATTGCAACCAAGGTATCTGCCTTTCCTTCCACCCTTAGATCTAAACTTCCCAATGAAGTGATCTTCCGCTGTGCTATTCTGATAATATTCTTTGCTTCCACTTCACCCTTAGCGAACTTAGAAGAGAGATGTGGAACTCATTGATCCTTTTGTCTTGTCCCTATTGTATTTGGTGATTACTCTTTCACTCTTACTTGGGCATTGTCTTCACCTCAGCTCTCATACCATGTTAATTTTAGTTATGTTCTATGCTAGAGCAATTTATTTCAATTTCTTTTCCACATTAGCAATCACGTCATTATAAAGTAAACTGCAAATAGAACATAAATATAAATCGCAGAAGACAAGCTAAGAGAAGAGGACACAAGATGTGGCACTAGCCAGGGACAAACCCCACAATATGGGGAAACCCTTCATAAATTCTTCTTTTATGTTCTTCATAGTTCAGCAGAGAAAGTGGGAGAGATAGTACATTTACAATAGAATTCAATCACTTTGACTTTTGCTATTGGCATGAGATGAGTTGAAGACATATTGCTTCAACTGATTCTCTAAGGTGACTCGTTCACCTATCATAGTGCTGCATCTCGTCTATTTGCTGCACATTACTGTGTGACACCTTGCTGTACTGTCACATGTGTTGAACCTTGATGACTGAGCTTCTCTCATCTTCATGTTGCTCATCATGCTGCATCTTCCATGGTCTTATTCATCATCAAGCTGCCCATGCTCATGATCTCATTCATCATTACGCTGCCCATGCTCATATCCTCATGCATCATTATGCTTCCCATGCTCATATCATCATGTTGCTTATTATGCTGCCCATGATCTCATACATCATGCTGCCTCCCTTCGGAGACAGATGCTCCGGCTATTTCGGTAGTTCCCGCTAGTTTCGGCTTTTCCAGCAGTTCCGACTTTTTTGGCAATTCCGGCTTTTCCGGTAGTTCCGACAATTTCGACATTTCCGGCTTTTCTAGATTTTATGGCTTTTCTGGCTTTTCCGGCATTTTCAATAGTTCTGACAATTCTGGCTTTTTCGGCAATTCCGGCTTTTCCGTCAGTTCCAGCTTTTCTGGCTTTTCTAGCTTTTTCGTCTTTTCCGGTAGTTCCAGCTTTTCCGATTATTCCAGCTATTCCGTCTTTTCCGGCATTTCCAACTTTTCTAGCTTTTTTGGCTTTTCCGATAGTTTCGGCTTTTCGAGATTTTCCTTAGGATCTCTCCTCCTACTAAAAACCAAAGACAAGTAGAGAGAGTAAGAGATCCAAGTGTGTGTAGAAATGACTTGAAGTCTTCTTTTATTTATACTAAAACGTAGAGGTTGAATAGACATGACTATTGGGCTTCTGAGCCTACATAAGTTGCTGGACTACTTAACAATTTTTCCATAACATAAAAAAAATTCATAACTTCATAAATACTTATCGGAATTGGATGATCTTTAGATCAATCCTACACCTCTCAATGATAGGGATCCAATAAAAATATGAGCTGCCATAAATAATATGACCTACATGGAGTTGGGCCCTAGTTGCCAATTTTAACAGAAAGTATATAGTTCCATGGCTCTTTGCTCCTATGTTTTTTTCTTGTCTTTTCAATGAACTACAACTATGCATCCTATGAAATTAATAAGATTTATTTTATTATTTTTTATGATAATAAATTATGGGTGGAGATGTTTTTTCAACTTTGTGTGAAAGCATGGAGTTCAGTTGCACTTTTTGGTGAAAACATGGCACATTTTGATGAATAAAGTATGCTCGATCGAAAAAAAGGAAGTACTCAATCGAGCTCTTGAGGCGCTTAAAAATAACACTATCTAGCATTTAAACAAACCATTGATCGAGCTCTTGAGTAACCCTAGGGTAGGAGCTCGATCAAACCTTAAAGTTTAATTGAGCCTTAAAGATGGAAATTTTAAAATTTATGTAAATATAAATAATGATATGAAAACTTTAAAATTATAAGTTTTTGATATTAAAAAATAATTTAATTACTAATTACTTTTGAATATGTAATTAACAATGGTGTGGATTAATTTCTCATTATATTTCTAGCATTTTGGTGTATAGATTTGAAAAAGGATTCAATCTCACTTGCAAATTGAAATTTTAATATATTTATATTTATATTTTAGTAATTTAAAAATTAGTTTTTACTATGATTTAAATTTTCAATGTTATAATTTAAATAATAAATTTATTATAAATATAATTTAAATAATATAAGAAAAATTATCAATTTGATTTTAATAAATATTATAATTTTATACGAATAAGTGTAATTTTTATATTATAATTTTTATGAATGAGTGTAATAATAATTAACGTTGTTGTAATAGTTGTAAGTTATAATTGAATATAGTTGTAATGGATGCAATGAGATTTGCACTTATAAATCTCTCTCAACCTATAAAATGTGATTGCATTCAATTTTGTCTTTAGTGTGCAAAAGTGCAAAGTATAGAAATTTTTATTTCTCACTTAGGCTTGCAATATATCTTTTTAAAATAATAAAAACATAAGAAAATCATAAATTTTCAAATATTATTTGATTAATTTGAATTTGAGTAATCTAGATTTAATTGTGCTTATGAAATTATTTTTAAAATAATAATATTATAAAATTTAGTTTAGTTTAGTTTATTGTTTTTTTTTATTTATTATAATTTAATTTATTTTTATTGAAATTTTCTACTTAAAAAAATTATAAAATGATTAAGTATAAAAATATAGGATATTTATGCTATTTGAGATTTGAATTTCAATTACTTTATCGAGCATTTTAAACACCCAATGCCTAAAAAACATAGATTTAGCTTTTCTTTTGCATTTTTCTTTGCAACATCATTATCCTTAAGTGGTGGAGTTGATCATGTTGAATTCTGAAAGGAGCTCTATATCCAAGGGCAAATGAGTTTGACATTTTCGAATTCATATGATATCTTTTATCTAATTTCTTTAAAACATAATGCTTGAAACTTTTTTGAACAATTTCAGAAGGGTTGAATAAAAATCAATTAAAAGATACACAATGAAAAAAATTTCAAAAAATACCACTATCTTAATAGTCTTCAAAAAGGTACTCTTGGTTTTTCAATTTATTTAAAGAGTTGGGAAAAACTTAGATGAACAAATGTGTCTCCAAAATGAGATTGAAATATTACTTCACCAACTTCGAAAAATAATAAAAAATATAATTTTACATAAAAACTATTTTTTTAATATGGAAAACTTAGTTACTTCGAAAAATAAAAAACAATATAATTTTACTTAAAAAAATAAATTTTTAATATGAAAAACTTAGTTATCCCCATGTAGATCATGTTCGTATATTTTTATTTTTTTTAAATTACATATTTTAGACTAAATTAGGCTAACACATACCTCTTAAGTTTTGAGAAAATTTGCAAAGAAATATATTACATTTAATGAAAACTGAAAGATTATAAGACTTTAATTTTTTTTTTAAATATCATTAACACAACAACATAATTTTCCACATATTGTTTCTTTAAAACTTAGAAATGTTATAACTACATTTGACCCAAAAATATAACCTATCTTCATATTTTTCAATTATTTTCATATTAATATATTCCTTTTTTATATTAGTAGAGAATCTGTCCCACTCCCATCTTATTTTATTCGTTACAGTATCTAGAGAAATTATTGGCCGCAGTTCCATTAACAACGACAAGAGAATGAATAAACTCTGATATTGTCGAACTTTCCATTTTCACACTCTGCAGAGTCATTAGATATGCGTTATAATTATGATGTATAAATATTGTGATAGTATGTGCATTTTGGAGCCAAGGACTGGCTAACCCAAACTTCCTGAGAGGGTTTGGTCGCATTTACCGTTAACTTTTGCCCACCACCATATTCATTATTCCTTTATACTACATGCATTATATATTACAGCTCTGAAACAGAGCCCACTCTTTCCATATAAACACAGTGATTTCAACCGGTTTCTCAACGTTAATTATATTTCCTTTGAAGAGTATAAGTATAATTTGAATTTAGTCATGCAAACATTTATCAAACAACTCACGTTTGAAAAAAAACAGTGTCTATCAAAAATACAACCCGGTGTCATCATTACTTATCTATTCTTATATCTGTCCAGCCAGAAAATTCATAGAAATAATTTGCAGAAAGCACACTGTAAAAACATTTCAGGCGTGTCATTTATAGAAAAACCAGAAGGAGCTACTTTCCTTTTAGGAAAACTACACCGGATCTACTAGGGTTTATCTAACTTCACCAGGTCTTGTCAGGGTCTATTAGGGTTTATTTAACTTCACCAGGTCTTGTCTGGGTTTATTAGGGCTTATCTGACCTCACCAGGTTTTGCCTATAACTTTCACAGGTATGTACAAAAAACCAACTGGCTACAACCAATTCAAGAATTTCCTATGGCAGCATCCTTCCTTACCTCAGCAGAGGTGATAAGTTCTCTCCTTCTCTTTCTTGATTTCTTCAGGGTCTTTTCTCTACCCTCTCATAGATAAGTATTTCTAGGGCGAGGAGTAGCTGTCCATTAATTGTATGATAGGGGAAATTTTCATTTAGCATTTTCACCTTCCCTTAATTTTTTGGATGACCACACTAATCCTGTTAATTTAATTAATATAAACATTCACTTCTAACATTACATCAGGCCTTCCATTAGCCCACAATATGGCAAGTTACCTTTAAAAGTAAATTAAAATATTTACTTACTCACTTAACCAATCTAGATTCATTTTATTCTAGATCTAGCAAGTTCCAAGATGGGTCAAATCTTCTTTCACTCTAAAAGAAGTTTGCATTTCAAGATATTTGATCCCTTCGAGCACTTGGTAGATGCAGAGTTAAGACAAATCTACAATGGTAATTGCTAAAATTAAATTAAATAAAAAAATTAATGTAATGTAAACTTTCCAAAATAAAATAAAAATAACCCAATGTTAAAATAAAAATTAGAAGTTATTTTTTTATTTATTAATTCATGTTTAGTAGTTTATGAAAACTTGACTTGGTCAAATCACCGGCGGTTTGAGAACCCATGGTATTCATGTGGAGTATCGTCTATTTAAAAGGGGAAAGTAAACTAGCCTAGATCCATCTGAACTCCATATCTACCAAGAGCTAACAAGGATCAAATCCCTTGATATGGAAATATCTAAGATGCAAAGAGATTTCATCCCTCTCAACACTTGGTAGATCAGGAATTAAGATAAATCTAGGCTAGTAATTAATTATAAATATAAACAGAAATTTCATGTTTTTAATTTATTTTATGTTTATTTTTAGTTTTACCTAATTTGACCAAGTCAAAATGTTTTATTGATAATTATAATTATTGTTTTATTTTATTTATATTTATATTTTGTTCTCACAACATGTTACCTTTTTTATTTTGGATTTAATTTACAAAGTATTATAAAAATAATCTAAAATAAAATATTTATAAAATATTTTGATTTCAAAATGAGTTAAGTTTTTTTGGCACCTAGTATTAATAAGATATAATTTTGGCCAATTGTATTGTAACAAACCTATTTAACACCTAAAAATATCCATGGTAAAATGGGGGTGAATATCCATGGTTAAGATCTTGTTATATTTTAAGTATAAAATTTTTATGTACTTACTAATTAAATTTAAATATGGTTACAAAATCATTATTGACACCACTACAACTCGTGGTACCTTTTTCCATTTAGATTTAATTTAAAAATTGTTATTAAATTAAATTAAAATAAAATATTTTTGAAAAACTTTGATTTTGAGATGAGTTATCGTTTTTGGCTTGTGGTATTGATAAGCCAAGTTATTGGCTCATGGTATTAACAAAGAATATTCACAAGTTAATCATTATTTTACACCACTACATGTCTATGTAACTTTTGATTTTAGATTTAGTCTAAAGAATATTATAAAAATAGATTAACATAAAATATTAAAAAAATGTTGATGTAAAATTTTTCTTACATTATGTTTACACATCATAATAGTTGTAGAGCACCTCTCAACACAAAAATAATATTAGACATTTAATTATATTATATATTTATTTTTTAAGTTATTTTTATATAAAATATAGATTTTTTAAAAAATGATTTTCTTTTAAATATAGGAAGTTTTTATATTTTTTTGAACTCAGTACTTTTATATTGTTGGACACCTAATCCTAAGTGGGTTAGTGTGGAAGTCGAATGGACAAAAGGAGTCCAAGAGACCTTGGGATCTGAAACCCAAGAGTCACATATTTGTACTATAAATGTATATCTGATGTTAATAAAAAATGTACTGACTGATTTATCTTTCCTATTCTTTGCTGTCCATGTGTGCTTAACATGGTATCAGAGCCAGGTCTCGATCCTGGGACCTGTGTAATTAATTTGAGCCATTTGTTTATGGCCTTTCTGTGCAGTGTATTTCTGCCATATTCCTTTATACAGACCTGTGCATTGTCTGCCATATTCACTTAAATGTATGAAACGTCCCTCTCTCTGCCTCTGCTAGTGCTCTGTCCTCAAACGGCTATGTCAATCTGCCACACCTGCCTGCGCCTTGCTCTTCGGTCGCGCTGTCGTCCTGACTTGATTTGAAACGTTTGCACTGTCCCTGTACCTGCGCTCTGGGCCTGATACGATATCTCTGCGCTTGTCAGCTATGCGTTTTATGTATTCTCCCATGCAAAAATGCAAAAACGCTTCTGCCATTATTCTGTAGAATTGACCAGACTGTCGTTATAGCTGAACGCTGACAGTGATGTCGATGGTGTCTGAATAACGGAGAATGGAATTGTTGAAACTCTCGGCAAGTGCGTGGTATTGGAGAGTCAGCCGAGCCAGCTGATATTCCAATCAAGTGATTGCTTGTACAGATTTATCGGATTCTTGAGACAGATATTGATTCTGAGCAGTAAAACCGCGGGATGTATGCACAATTGATGAATTATAGATTTTCATATATTCAGGTAAGTTAATTCCGTATAGTGCCGTGTTGGTTTGGTATGTGGGATTTTGGGGCATTTCTATGCCTTGTAGCTCCTCTCTGTCGCTTGCTACACGTTGGTATCCACCATTGTAACTTGGCGAATTGTATAGACCGATGTTTAAAATATGAAACTCCCGCTGGTGCAAAGCTTTGTTCTGTTCGGCTATAAGCCCAAGATTTTCTAGAATTTACCAGTTGGCATAACCCACTCTATTGCTCGACTTTTCTTTGGTGGCTTGTCTTCACACTTGAAGTCAGTGACTTAGGGTTATGGTGGCTTTCAGTATTTCGTGGCCACCTCCTCTTTTGTTGCTCGTATGCTCTTTTTACAGGCTTCAGACAAACTCAGCTCCATACAAGAAGAATATGAACTGAATATGAATAAACAGTGCGATCGTGGTTTGGATGTGCCTGCTGACCAAACTGAATCTCATGCTCAACGAACAACCCTGTAAAAGTGTGCTTTTCCACCTTCTATTACTTCGCGGCTACTAAGAAGTCAACTGCTCCGATCAGAAGATTAGGGTTGGGATCATCGCTTTTGTAATAATAAAACCCATCTTTGCAACCAATGAAGCCTGGATGATTCTGAATAGAAGGCAGAGATGAGGCTCTATGATGAATCCTTTGGGGAAAGCGGGAGCCATACCCCACCATGTATTATAAACTCAGAGGATTCAATCCGTCGTTCTGCAAAGGCCTGAGTGCTTGCGGGAGTTGCCTCAAGACTTCCGCATCGCACCGACTGAGACGAATTGCTCAGGTAAGAGATAGCAAATGAAACTGTCGGCATTTCTCTTGTATTACATTAATAAGCTTATATTGCGAGCCAAATAGTCCTTGGAGAGTAGGACATTAATGCCAACATGTTTATTATCCCATCCATATATATATATGCCATCGTCAGCTCCAGAATCCTGCCCGTTGTTTTGAATGTACTGCAAATAAAAGTCGTTGGTCGACGCTTTGTGCGATGAGTGTTTATAAATCACATTTTGTTGTTGCGCTAACTTCTTTCCTACTCTGCGCTTGTTCCAATCAAAATTGTTGACGTTCAATGACTTTTGGCTGGTCCTTTCTGATAATTTCTCACCAGAAAGTTAAATTAGTTCGGTTCTTTAAAGCAGACGTTAAGAATCGGGCATTGTAACCGAGTCACGGGCTTATATTTCTTCAAAGCAAAGGTTTGACTGTGAAGAATTCAACTCGTTGGAAGATCAATTCCTGGAACTCGCAGTTTCGCTGAGAAACTCTACACCAAGAGTCACTGCCACAAGATTATCAGAGTTTAGTTGCTTGCAGAAAGCGGGTATGCATTGACAGTGGAAGGACTCTTCACACTCAGGGATGTTGAGGAGCTCGGCGAGTGGATGAAAACTAGCTCGGATATATCTCCTCTCATTGAGACAGTTTCGGCAAAAGAAGATTGTAGCGGCAACGTTTATCTGAGAATGCACTAGCAATTGCAAAGGGAGGCTTCAAAATCTACAGGATGATCAATACTTCATGGCGTCAGGCTCATATAAATTGGTAACACATGAAGTCATGGTGCTAATGGTGTATTAATGGTGTTTATGTATTGTTGTATTCTGTTTATGATATTTAGTGACTTGATAGCATCCAAAAAAAAGGCTTACCGCAGGTAAGAATGGTTTGCCACTTACAAGACAAAAAAGCTGGCAAGACCATGTATTCTAAAGCAATGCTGATTTTTCCAGATGCAGGAGTGTAAAAAAAGCCCCATGAAACTCCACTAAGCCTTTCACATGTGGTGCCTCACATAGTGTTCGAATCTCATTTAATAGCTGGTGTCGTTTTTCCTTCTCAAAAGTATTTATTTTCTTCAGTGCTAAAATCCGATGTGTTGGTATATGAATAGCCCTTTGGACAACACTGCTTGCACCACGTCCAATGACACCAAATATGCACATCTCATACGAAGCACACTGATATGTTTTCTCATTCGTATCATATTCATCAATACCTGCTGAGGTGCGCTTTTGTAAGCCAAGTTCATTAATATCTCCACACGAATTACTCAGCAAGTGTAAAGTTCCACCCATTGTTACCTTATATGAAGTACAGGAATCAACAGAGATGTCAGGACGGAAACTCTGCCCGGAGTTGAACAGTGGCATAGATGCATCAAAATATGCATAGGCTATTCTCCATCTTCATGAGGGTTGCAACACAAACTTCAGTGATGTATTGATCTGTTTGGAGTTATTAGTTCATCAGTCTCTAATAATCTATTGAGCAAATCTTCACTGAAATTTTAGTTGTTCATCTGCTTCCAATCTCTGTTATTATTTGAGTTGATATATCAAAGGTATATGTAATCCATTCCTGTAGTTGAAGTTCGAATTTCAAAGAAGGAAGAAGTCATTTAGCTGTGCATCCATACAAAGCGTATCTTGGTATACCTGAGCATTTTAAGGGTGAAACATATCTATTGTATCTGTGACTTTGAGCCTCTCATTCTTGAAGGAAGAGGTTGAGATTCTTGGGTTTATTATTGAAGGAAGAGGTCAAGCTACCCTTGTGTATATTCGTGGAGTTTGAGCCGTGTCTCCATTGCTAGTATTCGCGGATTTTTTATTCTTTTTGCATTCCTGAGCTTCCAGAAGGGATATAGAGGCAAGCTCTATAAAGTCTAGTCAGATGTGAAATTTATACAGAATTTAAAGAACATAATCTCTCTGAAAGTCTGGTATTGGACAATGTATTTTTCAAACTGATATTCTTAACTTTTGAAATCTTCAATAACTAGGGTTTGTCTAGACTTGCTAGGATTGTTGAGTGTTCATTTCTTTGTTGAGGCAATGGCTAGATTTGATGATGTATTAGAGTTACTGAATACACTAATACACTCCACTATTGGTGAGAAGGTAAATGTTAGCAAAGACACTCTTTGTGACATTCAGACCTGCCTACATGATGCACAAGAAAAGATTGATTTTTTGCAGCTTGAATCACAGCTACAGCAAGAAGAGCTACATCAAAATAGACACCATTCTGAACCTGTTTTTGTTCAGAACATTGAGACAACCACCAATCAGCAGCATGTTAATAATGTTACAGTTCATTCAAATAAAGAAGCAGTTGTATATGCAGATGCAGAAACTTAGTCTGCACTTCCCAAGCCCATCATCAGACCTTGGGAACAGCTTGTCCACAACAAGCACAGAACTGGTCTTGGATATGACAAGGACTTGTCCTTTCATATTCTAGACTACTCAAAGCCCATTCAGTTTCAGAGTGTTGGATTTATTCATGACAGTTCACCTGCTCCTCATGACAGTTCAGCTTCAGCTGTTCCAGACTCTGCCCCTCTTCCACAACAACAACAACAACAACAACAGATCGTGAAATGACAACACTGTGACCGAGTTGGCCATTTGAAAGATCATTGTTTTGATCTTCATCCATGTGAGCACTGTCATAAAACTAGCCATTCTTCACACAGATGCTTCAGAAACAAACGTCCTGCAAGAACAAAGATTCATCTTGGATGGATCGCTTCTTGGCAATGGGCATCAACAGCCAAGAAGATATTCCAAACACATATCAGAACTTGTTCCAGAGTATTGAACAATCTTGCAGTTGAGTTTTCTCCATCTTCTCACCTTGTATCTGACAGGGGGGGGAAATGATGGTCATCTACAAGCTTCAAAGTCACATCAAGCGAGCCTGAGCCACAACCTGCCACACCAGTTTCAGAGTTGTAGCCAGAGACAAAGATGCCCGTGAACATGCCTTCAGTTGGCAATCTGGGACACTTCCTCTAGCAGAAGACTCCAGCTTCGTGCCAGTTTTGGAAGAGTTCCAGGAATTGCATTAAGCATTCCAGAGTTGTTGGTTATCCTTAAACCATCACAGGTTGAGACTTCCCTTTTCAGGTTGAAGTTTTACCTTTTATGCGGGGTGAGACCTCCCTTTTATGGTTGAAGGTTTCCCTCTTTAAAAGAATAGGATCACTTCCTCTAGCAGAAAACTTCAGTTTCTTTCCAGTTTTGGAAGAGTTCCGGGAACTGCACTAAGCGTTCCAGTGTTGGTGGTCATCCTTAAACCACCGCCCTTTTTACCAACATTTCATAGAGCACATTCAGCCTAGTGCTGCCATGTATTTTTTGCACATTTTGTATTACAACTCTCTTCTTGGACTCATACATAACCCTTCAGATTAAGGGGGGGAATGTTGGACACCTAATCCTAAGTGGGTTAGTGTGGAAGTCGAATGGACAAAAGGAGTCCAAGAGACCTTGGGATCTGAAACCCAAGAGTCACATATTTGTACTATAAATGTATATCTGATGTTAATAAAAAATGTACTCAGTGATTTATCTTTCCTATTCTTTGCTGTCCATGTGTGTTTAACATATATTAAATTGAATATTTTGAAATATAAAAATGATTTAATATATTTATAAGTGACATTTTATGGTTGATTAAAAATCTAAATGTGAAATTGTTTTAAACAGAGAATAAACTATTTTTTTTTATAAATATTATATGTTGTGAGGAGTGAAATATATATATGAGTATTGCGGTATGATTTTAGAAGTGATCAGTTAGGAATATTTGTTTAAATTTATGGAATTAAATATTTTCTATCATAATTTTATTAGCCTCTCTCAATGTAAGACTATAGCAATCTATTTGTGTGTTCACCATATTAGTTTAGTATTGGCCAATGTAAGTTTTAATGTTCAAGTTTGGAAAATAATTATTTATTTTTCAATATTATTGAAAAAAATACTTTTCAAACATTTGATTGGATCATAACTTTGAAAGTCTTATTGCAACCTTTGTGCCATGTGGATAACTATCTCAATTTTTTTTGCCATAATTTCTAGATGTCGTTTCAATATTTATGCCTTGATTTTCAAATACTTGTGCACACACTCACATAAATAAACTATTTACTGCTCACCATAATTTACGCGGTATTTTTATTAAAAAAATGAATAGTACCAAGATATCAATAAATATACCTATTGGTACCATTATTTATGTTTTCTTCAACATTTTAACATGTAGGAGTAAAAGTGCAAACTTTGATACTACCCATAATTTTATTTAGTTTAAATAATTTTTTAAGGGTATAAACAATAATAATATTTTGTTCACATGTTGTTAAAAAAGGTTCCCCAAACAAATAAGGTATTAGCAATTTCGTAACCATTTGGATGCATATTTTTCTTTCGGTTTTAGATTGTTAAATTGCATTTAATGCCATTATCATTGCAGAACATGGGATTTTTCATAGATGATAAGTATTGCTATGAGTATGCCCTTATTGGTTTTTAAATTTTGTTGTGGAAAAGTCCTATAAATATCTTGTGTTCTTTCTTACAAAGTGTTTTATAGTGTTTCTGGTGTTGTTTTAATTTTCCAATGTGTCTTTTTAATTTGTCAATCTTTCTCTCAATCATAACAAGTTTTCAAATTTTCTATTCCTTCATATATGATTTTGGGTTATTTTGGTTTTATAATTAGTTTGATATTTTCACCAGCAAACAACATTTTATCACAATTTTACTTTATAGAAGCATCTCAGTACTTTGTGAATAGATTAACTTAGGGTGTTTGTGATTTAAATTAAGAGATATAAAATATATCAACCATCATAGATCTCGTAAAAAAAATTAATAAATTAACTTATGGTGTTTGTGATTTAAATTAAAAGATCTAGAATATATCAACAATCATACATCTGGTAAAAGAATTAATCTAAAAATCCAATTATGGTAAAACACCATATTATGATATTATTGTAAGAGGAATAATAAGAGGAATCAACCTGTTTTACTTGATGCCTATTTATTTAATTGTAAAATATAAAAAACATTTAATAACTTAGTTTTATATTTTTGCAGGAAATATATATCTCAAAACACTAGAAGTCATAACGAAAGTTGGCCGGATAAACAAAAATTTATTGATGTGTTTAAAGAAATTAACTTAACACGTGATTATCTATATCTATATCTAAAAATGGTTAATCCGCTTCAAATTCTACAAATACCTATGGAAAAGAAACAAATGAATTTCATGTTTAATGTCTTTTCCGTTCTGTGAATAGGGACTACAACTATAAATGCTGCAGAAAGGAATTTCTAAACATGATATGGGGTTGTGTAGAATAATTACCAATGTGAATGTGAATTTGTGGCATATACAAATTTATTCTGTAAATTAATTTCCATTAAAACTTTATGAAACTATTTTGATTTTGTTCAACATTAATTCAAAACTTTATGGATATTTATTAAGCATTGAAGTGTACTATAATTAATATCTGTAAGTTAGTAATTGGGGTAAATTTTTAATCAACATTTAAATATTAGATTAAGTATATATAATATTTAAATAATAAATTAAGTATATATATTTATTTAAATTTATTAGTAAATTTGATTATATTTTTTTTTATATTAATTTAGTATTATTAAATTATTAAATATTATATTTATTAATTTTTATTAGAGTGTTTAATATATTTATTACAATATTTAGTATATTTTTTGAAATGTTTCAATATATTATTAAGAAGATTGATAATTTATATAAGCATGTTATAATATAAACAAAATTAAAGATCAAATCAAATTAATAAAATGAAATATACTCTTATATATATGTATGTCAAATTATATTATTATTCTTTTTTTTTTCAATTAATCCTATATTTTTATTTTTGATTTTAACTTATTAAAAATTATTTATTAAGGTATTTAATATAAATACTATATTGAAAATTAATATAGTACTTGTATTATTTGTTATTGAAATGTTTCAATGCATTAATAATAAGATTGATAATTTAGATCAATCATGTTGTAAGATAAACAATACTTATTCCATGAATATTTGTTTCTTCAATTGCTTATATTAACTAAGTAAAAAGCATGGAGGTGTTCATTGTTTAGTTATAAATGGTAAGTGAGAGTGTTCAGGTTTCACTATAGAAAATATTGTACTAAATTGTTCCTCAAATAAAATTTAGTCCAACTGTAGTGAATAAAACAAAGACTTAGTCTAACATATATAGATGAAATAGACTTTTTATTGGAATTTCCCAAAACAATTTCAGGAAAGAATGTGATTTTTTGTTGTTTAAAATGCATTTTTGAAAGCATAAATTGATTCAGCACCGTGAAAAGTCCCATGGGGGACTTGAATTTTGTAGATTAAACAACTTAGACTCAATTTTTTAAAAATCCTGCTGCATTTTGATTAAAATTAACTAGAAAAAATGTCATTTCATCTATAAATTAGACTACACCTAAAGGAATCATATCAAAGAATCATAGTTAATAGTAAACATGAACATTATGTTTTAGAAATTATAGAACCACAATAAACTATAGTCAACATGGACATATTTTTTGGAAATTATATCTACATTAGTCAACAAAATGCAACCAAATAATTCTGATATTTTATCAGTGAAAATTAAAAGTGTAATATGGATAACATTTATAAGTTACTGAGATGGAAACAATTTTTAATTAATATTTAACTAACCAATTTATTAAAATTTAATTGTATATATAATTTATTTAAATTTATTATTGAATTGATTATATTTCTTTTATATTATTTTAATTTATTAACTCATAAAAAGTGTTTATTAAACTTTATTAAAGTATTTAATACATTTATTACAACTAATATATTGAAAATTAGTATAGTATTAATTGTTTTTGAAATGTTAGAAGACATTACGTAAAGGATATTGAGGATTTAGATAAACATGTTATAGGATAACTAAAATTCAAAATTTTTAAGTGTTTAAGATTTAGTTATAAAGGGAAGTCATAGTCAAGTTTAATTATAGGAAAAATTGTATTAAATTGTTTCTCAAACAAAATTTAGTCAACCATAGTCAATAGTCAACATGAACATCATGTTAAACAAATCCAATCATAGTCACCTATATTCAACAAAATTAAACCATAGTCAATTATAATCAACATGGGCATGATGTTTTGAAGATTATATGTAAATCAATCAAACATAGTCAACCATAGCCAACACAAATCAATCTTGGTCAAAAGTCAACAAATGCAAAGCAAAGTCAACTATAGTCAACATGAGCATCATCTTTCATAAATCAAATGTAGATTAGTCAACCATATTCAACAAAATTCAACATGAGATCATGTTCTATAAACTATATTTACACTAATCAATAATAACCAACAAAATATAACCTTTGTCAACAAAATGCAATGATAAGTGACAAATTGCAACCATAATCAACCATAGTCAACCTAATCTTGTTAACAAAGATCAATCATAATCAATAAAATTAAACCATAATCAGTAAAATTCAATCATAGTTAACAATAGTTGACTTGGGTGATCAGGCGCTCATTATTTAGCTCAAAAATCAAAGTTCTCAAAATGGCTCAAAACCTGAATGATCGCGTCAGTCTCGGAAAAATGATCCTAACACAACTCATTTCACTGAAAATTGAGTTCGTATGAGGAATTTATTGTGTTTTGTTCGCTTTGCTAAACAGGCGAAATTTGCAATAAAAATACACAGTCACTGCACAGTCAAAAATCCATACTACTGACATGGGAGGTGACTGTGTAGGGTCAATTTGGTCAACATTCAATCACGGTTTGACAAGTGGCATATTCTCATTGGGTTTCAAATACGTGCATTGACATAGTTTGATTGGTTAACATTTGGGCCAATGAGAGAATGCCATGTGGCAAGCCTGGAGACCACCACGTGGCACCTCCAAATAGCCTAGGTAGACTCAATAGCTGAGAAACATTTTATTGGAGGCGCCAAGGTTCGACCCCGCGACCTCCCTCTCTAGACCAAAGCCTTCTACCAACTCTGCTACCAGTTGTTGATTACCCCTATAGCAGACCATATATATGTAAACTGTAATGGTTATTGGTATGGAGCTTAGGGGAGCGCCAGTCCGCAAGCCATCCCTCCAAATGTGAATGTAACGAAAGTCACCGCAAACAGTTATGGTTATGTTAACCGTCAGGCTCCAAAACTGTAATGGTCTCCCCATGTGAATGCAATGATGTCACACCCAATGGTTAATGCAGCAGCTCCAACGTAAACCATGACTCTAACAGTTAGCACCATGTGAATGCAATGATGTCACACCCACGGTTAATGCAGCGGCTCCAGCGTAAACCATGGCTTTGACAGTTAGCGCCATGTGAATGAATTCGACGGCTATGGTGGAGGTCAGCTAACCTAGCGGCCAACACTATGAGCCTACGATGTTAACAAACCGTGACATGTGTCACCTCTGACGAAGCCACCAATGGTTTCAGAAATGGCCAGGTTTATCGGCGTAATTAAGCGCTAATCCGGGTTTAGAATTCAACTAATCTGCAGTTAACTCTGAGATTAATTTGGCGTAGTTTTGGCAGTTCCAACATTTTTTGCACCAACTCCTAATTTAGTGGCCCTATCTGGAGTCATTCCAGTTTTGGAGGAGCTTTTTAAGGATAAAACTATCTGAGTCATAAATGGAGCATTTTTTGACCAAATTGAGCTCAGGAAAAGGTGTTCCTAGCTAATTTTGAAATTCTAAACACATTGGTTCAGGTATTAGGAGTAGTAGAGATTTGTAAATAATATATTTTTTTTACCTATTGAGCTAATATAGAGGCCCAAGCCATGGAAGCTGGACCAAGGAGATGTAGCCTAGGAGGGGTGAACTCCTTCATCAAAACACTGTGTTAAAGTGTCCCTTTGATGGTTTGATGTACTTTGAGTGTCTACTATTCAGTACTTGTTTTTGAAGCTATTTTGTTCATATCTGTCATATTAAACTTGATGAAATTTACCTGTTTCAATCACCAAACAACCTAAGGAAACTTATGCATGGGAAGCAATGAAAAAACACATGTTTATAAATTTGTAATTGAAATTAGTACAAAAAAACTAACATTCAATAACAGATCAAGTTGGTATCAGAGCTAGGTTGATTTGCTTGACTGCTTGAGTTTTGTGCAATTAGGGTTTTAATGGTTGTAAAATTATGATGCTTACAATGTTAAAGTTACAGAGAGGAGAAGGGAAATTGTTGGTTGCAACTCCTGAGGTTGTGCCCAGAAGAAGGAGAGCCACAAGGCCACAATCTCGACCAACCAAAGTTCCAATTCTAGCTGCACTTTAAACTCCTCAAGTTTTTCCTTCAACTGAAATTGAAGAGGTACAAGCAGTACCAGTTTCTGAGCCTGAA
Organism: Pinus tabuliformis; assembly: GCA_031772625.1. NCBI lineage: Eukaryota > Viridiplantae > Streptophyta > Pinopsida > Pinales > Pinaceae > Pinus > Pinus tabuliformis. Next base: position 885,927,523 of record CM062813.1, read on the forward strand.
TCCACAACCATTATGTCTGGAAAAAGGGAGCCTGAAGGTCCTTCTTCAGAAGAGGAAGAATTCAAGAAATCTTTCTTCACTTTAAATTAGATGGTTAAAGTCCTCTATGAAGAGAGGAACACTAGAATGGTTGGAGAGAGTTATAAACCTCGACATGGAGAAGGAAGGTCAAGAGAAAAAAAAATATGATAAGAAGGATTCCAAGGGTAATGGTGGAAAGCCACCTCCATCTCCACAATATTCATCATCTTCCTCGTCATCTTCATTATCTCACACAACATCATCTTCCACTACCACCACTGAAACTGTCCATACACATTCAAAAACCCTAAAAGGAAAGAATACCTCACTCAAATTGGACATTAAGTTTGAACTTACCATGTACAATGGTGAAGTGAGTGCATAAACATTATACAATTGGATTCGACAATTGAAAGTATACTACAGAATTTAGGACCTTCAAAAAGATGACATAAAGATCTAGTTGGCTTCATTGAGGCTAGAAGGTGCAGCATTAGTCTGATGGGAAGAAAAGAATCAAGAGGAAATGTGAATTCATGGTAAGATATCCATTTCTTGGGTTGAATTTGTTTCTACAATTAAAATACAATTTTACCCTTTAGCCTATATGCAAAAAGACATCATGAGTTGGTAGAATTTTAGGCAGCTTAAAGGCCAAACTGTCTAAGAATATACACAGGAGTTTAGAAAGAGGGCTTTGTTGTTAGGAGTAAACTTGAATTCCCAAGATACACTGTTGAAATATATTGGGGGTTTACATTCCTATTTGAAACATACTATCCTTATGTTGAATCAAACAATTTGGATGAGGTTTGTGTGCAAGCCACACACCTTGAAGCAAGGGGAAAGAACATTCGGGAAGAGGGTAGTAAGAAGAAGCCTTTCAAGGGAAAGGAGAAAGAGAAGGGAAATAAAAATGAAGGTATGAAGAAAGAATGGGAGAAAACCATATGCCAGCATTGTTCCAAAGTTGGGCATGATGAAGCCCATTGTTGGAAATTACATCTCGAACTAAGGCCCAAGAAACAAATCAATAAGGGAAAACAAAAGATGACCTCTACCACACAACATGACCTTGGCTCAGATTCTAGTGATGAGATCAATATTTCAGCCATGGTCACAAAAGGGAAAGAAACAATTGCAAGTACTAGTTCCTCACATAGTCAAAGCAACACTCCAACTGAAGAATCAAGAATAGAGTTGTTTCATGTAAGGGTAATTTCAAATCATACAAATATTGGTTCATTATTTGATAATGTTTCACAATCAAACTTAATTTCAGAAGACTTGGTTACAAATCTCAACCTTGAAACTGTACCTCATCATAAGCCATATACATTGGGTTGGATAGTTAACAATGCAAACTTACAGGTTACAAAGAATTGTTTGTTCAAGTTTGCCATTACTAAAAAGTTCATTAATGAAGTTGAGTTAGATGTAGTTCCACTTGAAATCTTGGGAATCATTTTGGGTAGTCCTTATTTGTATGATAGGAAAGCAATATTTTATTGCCATGAAAACAAATATTTCTCAAGAATGGGGTGGAGTACATTGTGAGAGCCCATCACAAAAATCTGAACATTTCTTTGGTTAATGCAGGGCATATGAAGAAACTAGTAAATTCAAGTAATTTTTTTGTACTTCTCATGATCAAGAAAAAGAATGATATTGATTATGAATCTTTTGAAGATTGTGATGACAAATTGAAATCTGATTTGTTTGATGTGGTAAGAAAGCATGGCGAGATGTTTTAGGAACCAAAGGGGTTACCTCCCAAGAGGGGAATTAGCATGAGATACAACTGCAGCAGGATGTTCCACTTCCAAACATTGGCATGTATCGAATTTCGATTATGGAGAGCATGGAAATCAAGAAGAAAATTTAAGAACTATTGAATAAAGGTATCATACACCCATCCACTTTGCCATGTGGTTCACCCATTGTTTTGGTGCCAAAGAAGGATGGAACTTGGCACATGTATGTGGATTCCATGCATTGAACAAAATAACAGTAAAGAATCGTTATCCACTCCCACGAATTGATGATCTTTTTGATCAGTTGAGGTATGAAAAGTATTTTACTAAGTTAGATTTATGAAGTGTTTATCGTCAAGTTAGAATAATGGAAGAGGACATTTCGAAAATCACATTTAAAACTAAACAAGGATTGTTTGTGTGGCTTGTTATGCCTTTTGGTCTTACAAATGGTCCAACTACATTCATGAGAGTAATGAATGATGTATGAGACCACTTCTAGATGACTTTGTCATTGTGTACTTAGATGATATACTCATATTCAACAAATCCAGAGATGAGCATGTCATGCATGTAAACAAAGTACTTGATGTCTTGAGAAGATAACAATTGTTTTTAAAGATGTCGAAGTGTGAATTTGGAAAGAATTATTTAGTGTATTTGGTACACATTGTTGGAGGAGGTGAGTTGAAGATAGACCCCTCTAAATTTAGTTAATTCTGAATTGGCCCAATCCCAATATAGTTAGAGAGGTAAGAAGGGCAGCACAATATTGGAGAAAATTTATTGCTAATTTTTCTTCAATCGTAGATCCATTACATGCATTGACAAGTGTCAAGAAAGTCTTCCATTACGGAGATGTACAACAGAAAGCATTTGATGCTTTGAAGAAAAATATTAGTTCAGTACTGGTATTAGCTCTTCTGGATCTTAGACAACTATTTGAGATTCAAATGAGTGCTAGTGATTACGCCATGGGAGCAATTCTTATGCAACATGGTAAGCCCATTTCATTTCATTCTGAAATTTTCAATGGAGTTGTAACTAACTATCCCACTTACGACAAAGAACTTTACGCATTGGTACAAACTATCAAAAAATGGAAGCACTACTTGATGGGAAAGGAGACCATTATCCATACTGACCATCAACCATTGTAGTACTTATAGTCACAGTCAAATTTGTTGTAGTCACGAAATTTCAGATGGATGGGTTTTATACAACAATTTTATTTGGTTATTAGGTATAAAAAGGGAATCTACAATAAGGTAGCTGATGTTCTTTCAAGGTCTATTGTAAATTCATCTATTATACTCAAGCATAATTCTATTTTTCATGAAAGTTACATTGAACAATATTCATATGATAGTGACTTTCAAGATGTGTATGCAAGCTTGAGTTAAGGAAAACAAATTCAAGAGTTGGATTATCATGTACATAATAGTTTGTTGTATCACTTGGGAAAGTGGTGTATTCCACAAGGAGAAAGAAACAGTTTCATAAGGAAGGTGCACACTTCACTGATTGTTGGACACTTTATCTAGGAAAGACAATAGTGAATCTCCAAAGGTATTGTTATTGGCCACGCATGTTTGAAAATGTTTCTCGTTTCATAAGAGGATGTTATTTTTTTGCAACAAGTAAGCCTAGCAATAGGAAACTTGGATTGTACACTCCACTTCTGGTACCTTCACATCCATCGGAGAGTATCTCAATGGATTTTGTAGGAGGTCTTCCATTGTCAAGGAAAGGTCATGATTACTTATATGTAGTTGTAGACATGTTCAGAAAAATGTGCATATTAACACCATGTAAAAAGAAAATTACAGCTGAACAAACAACTCATCTTTTCTTCCAAAACATTTGGGTTCATTTTGGTCTTCCTACTTCTATTGTAAGTGATCGAGATTCTCGATTTGTTGGGAATTTTTGGTCAAATTTGTGGGACATGATGGACACAAAGTTAAAGAAGAGTACAACCTTTCATCCACAAACAGATGGACAAACTGAGGTGGTCAACAAAACAGTCATTCATCTTCTTAGAGGATATTACAACAAACATCCCAAGTTGTGGGATGAACAGTTGCATTACATACAACATGCATATAACAGGGCAAAGCATTCTTCCACAAACACATCGCCATTTGAGGCATGTTATGGGTACTTGCCAAGATCGCCATTAGACTTCATATTTGAGAAATATCTCGCCATCAATGGTCACAATTAGATCGATAAGGCAAGGAAGTTCATAGAAAAATTGAGTTGATGCATCATACAGTGCAGGAACAGCTTGAGAAAAGTCAAAGAAACTACAAAGCGAGGCATGACAAACATCAGGTTGATCATAAATTTCAAGTTGGTGACGAAGTTTGATTATATATTAGCAAGGAGAGACTTCAAGGGGAAGGTAAAAATCTTAAGTCAATCTGTTATAGTCCTTTTAAAATTCTAGAAAAGATTGGTAACAATGCATTTAAGCTTGATTTGCCTCCTTATATGCAAATATACTCTGTTGTTAATGTTGAGAATTTGAGATTGTTTGATCCTCCTTTGATTGATGATCAAGGAGAGCATGTTCAACTACCATGAATAGATGATTTATTTCTAGAATATATTGATGAACTTCATCAAGATCTCATACTTGACAGAAGAACCAGGACTTCGAAAAGAGGGGATGTTGAATACCTTAGAGTGGGATTCAAGGGACAAAAACCTTCTAAAGCAAAATGATTGCAGATTGAGAAGGTGAGGGAGTTGTACCCTCACTTGTTGAACAATTAATAGTATCTTTTGGGATCCAAAAGGCTTCTAGTGGGGAGGAACGATCAGGTGCTCAATATTTAGCTCAAAAATCAAAATTCTTAGAATGGATTGAAACCTAAATGACCGCGTCCATGTTAGAAAAATGATCCTAATGCAGCTTGTTTCACGGAAAACCGAGTTCGTATGAGGAAGTTATTTTGTTCTGTTCACTTTGCTAAACATGTGAAATTTGCAAAAAAAATAAACAGTCATTGCATAGCCAGCAGTCTATACTGCTGATGTGGAAAGTGACTGTGTAGGGTCAATTTGGTCAACATTCAATCGTAGTTTGAGAAATGACATATTCTCATTTGGTTTCAGATAGGTGCGTTGGCATAGTTTTGATTGGTTAACATTTGGGCCAATGAGAGAATGCTAATTGGCAAGCCCAGAGGCCGCCATGTGGCACCTCCCAACAGCCAAGGCAAACTCAATCGTGGAGAAAAATTTTGTTGGAGGCATTGGGGTTCAACCCCTCGACCTCCTTCCGCAGACCAAATCCTTCTACCAACTTCGCTACCAATTATTGCTTACCTCTATAGCGGACCATATATATTTAAACTGTAACGATTATTGGTATGGTGGTTAGGGGAGGGATAGGCCATAAGCCAACCCTCCCCATGTGAACATAACGATAGTCACCACAAATAATTATCGTTATGTTAACCGTCGAGCTCCAAAATTATAATGGTCTCCCCATGCGAACGTAACGATGTCACACCCAACAGTTAATGTGGTGGCTCCAACATAGACCATGACTTTGATGGTTAACAACATGTGAATGGATCCGACGGATACGGTGAAGGTCAGCTAACCTGGTGGTCAGCACTATGAACCCGTGATGTTAACAAACCATGACATATGTCACCTCCGACGAAGCTGCCAATGGTTTCAAAAATGGTCAGGTTTATTTGTGTAATTAAGCGTTAATCCTGGTTTAGTATTCAACTAATCTACAGTTAAATATGAGATTAAACTGGTGGAGTTTTGGTGGTTTCGACATCTTTGGCACCAACTCCTAATTTAGCGGCCCTAACTGGAGTCATTCCAATTTTGGAGGAGCTTTTCAAGGAAAAAACTATCTGAGTCATAATTGGAGCATTTTTTGACCAAATTGAGCTCAGGAAAAGGTGTTCCTATCTACTTTTGACATTCTGAACAAATTGATGCAGGTATCAGGAGCAGCAGATCTTTGTAAACAACAATTTTTTCCATATTGAGCTAATACAAAGGCCCAAGCAATGGAAGTTGGACCAAGGAGATGTAGCCTAAGAGGGGTGAACTCCTTCATCAAAACAATGTGTTAAAGTTTCTCTTTGATGGTTTGTTGTACTTTGAATGTTTGTTGTTTAGTACTTGTCTTTGAAGCTATTTTTTTCATGTCTGTCATATTAAACTTGATGAAATTTACTTGTTTCAATCACTAAACAACCTTAGGAAACTCATGCACAAGAAGAAATGAACAAGAACATGTTTATAAATCTATAATTTAAATTAGCACAACAAAACTAACGTTCAATAATAGATCATTGGGCATCCTGTTTTAGAAATTATATGTATACTAGCAATTTCGCCAGTTGTTGCAAAGGAAACATCGTAAGGAATAAATTCAAGAAGCATTGTGACATATAAAAAAACATTGAAGATAAAAATTAGTAAACAAAATATATCCATGTAAACAGTTGAATCCATGAAAGGCCCAAGTATTGGCAAATGAATCTTATGTAAGATGGGTTTACCTTGAGCATGTATGTGATAGCCTCAAACCCTGAACAACAAAAGGAAGGAAGAAAAGGACGTAGACTTCCATAGGATACCGCACACCCAATGGAAAAATAAAAGTGTTATTGAGTTTTTAAATAGGAAAAAGATTGTACGTCTGTGAGGATGGTCTGGAAAACGAGCAAGAGGAGAAAATACAAGCCAAATGAAATTAACCATTAAACAGATAGTTCTCTTGACAAACCACATTAGCAAAATGACAAAAATTCAACTCAAAATCGACAGCTTATGTTCTGATTTGATCAAGACCCATCATCTCTATCGTAACCCAACTGTAGCCCAAGAAATCTCAGAGGATTTTTTTACACAAGGGAAAGAGTTTGAATCTCATCATCTCCTATCTAAGAGAATTGGGTTCAATTAATTGCAAATTCCTCAAATAAAAAAACTAACTTGGAAATTCGTCCATCAGAAGAAAAAGGTCCATATATGCAAATATGCAATGCTAAAGTTTTCCAATGTTGCATTAAGAATTTGATCTGGCTTTAGAAATACTCCAAAGGATTGGCATGGGGAGCTACCAGACCTATAATCTCATTATGCACAACACATGCAATGGCCATATGTAGGAAAAACAATTTACCTTTCATGAGAAGAGCTTGGAGAGATCTTGGAGCTTTTATGCAAAGAAAAAATGGGTGGAGTGTATCATTTTTCAGAGTTAATCATTATGTTTCTTGAACTTTATGGAAATAAAATATCTAAAAACATGTGAAATGTCCGAAATTTTTTGGGCACTTTGTACCCAGAAAGCTTAAACAACAAGTGGTCAGATGGCACAATATGCAAAAATATTGCAAATAATCAAAATAACCAGTTATCAATAACAGATAAATGGGGTAAAAGATTCCAATTTTCCATTGGTAACCAACATACTCGCAAGTACAGTGGAGGAAAATTAAAATTTATGGGCTAGTTTAGTATATTGTTTTAAGACTATTATCTGCTAATGCAAATAGATAAGAAAAATCACTAAATATTGTTTTAAAGGTATGACATAAAGCATCAAATTTAAGAACAATAGTTTGGTTAGAGCACCAATATTTTTTACTATTAGGCCCCTATAATACACTAGTACTATGTTTGGGGGAACACTTCCTGGAATCAATTGAATAACATGATCATGATCACAAATACGTGGGAGGTATTTGGGAGTCTCAAATACCTTGGAATGATTGTCCAAAACATTTTGTAGATCTGGAGAAATAGATGATTTCGATGTGGGAACCTCTAGTGAACATAATTGTGAAATTACGCCCCATTGTTCTTTCTTTAGGAGCTTTGTCATGCTGTTAGAGCTAATTATCTTTCCCAGTTTCCCTGCGATACACCTTGACTCAACTTCCTTTCTTTCCAAAAAAAAATTCATGGAATTTTCTTGAAAATTATAAGCTATTGTACCCAAGGATTGTAGCCATTGGACTCCTAGTACAACATCAACACCACCCATTGGAATAGAAAGCATTGGGCTATTCAATACTAGTATGAAGGAAATTCTGAGAGGCTACCTTTATGAACATATTTGTAGAAAAGGTAACCAGAATATGTGTCTAGAACATGTTCCAAGAGTGTCAGGATGTTAGGATGCCTTACCTTCCCGTGCTTCTCCAGTTATGCACCAAGCTTTCAGTAGCTTCCATATTTGAAAATTTTGTCACTACAGTTGATATTCTTCACTGAATAACTAATTCCAGAAGGCATGACAAATTTATAATAGGTACTAAACTTGTTCTTTAGGAAGACATTTTCCAGATCCAAAGTGGATTCAACACCCTTTTCAAAGTCAATCCTTAGCCTATGGATACTATCTAGATGAATAAAATGGCCTCCAATCTTCTGGAAAGTCAATCATTAGCCCGTGGATACTATTTGGATGAATAAAATGGCCTTCAATCTTACGGGCTAGTTACACTTCTGGGATTTTCTGATCACCACCATGAAATTGTTTTCTGGCCACAATGAACAATTAACAACCACAATTGTGAAAAAAACACTTGTAACAATCCAATCCTTCGTCTAACAACTGCACCATCTCCTTCAGGCTGCGACTTGGAAAACAATTTTACAGGCAAGGCCTTTCAAATGGGTTGATATCATTGTTATTCATTTGGAATGGAAAAATATTCTTTATCTCAACAACACCTGAATTTGAGAATGAAAGACCAATATGGGGCGTAGAATTAACAACAATATTTGAGGCAATTCTGTGCAACAGGAAAACTGGTGCAGAAATTAACATAAGAAACTAACCTAAATTAACTATTAGGTTTTTTATTATCCTAACTATTAATCCAAGGGTCTAGAACTTTTCAATCATTTAACTTTCGATCAAATGGTTCAGACAAGTACACGGTGGCAGTTAGGGGAGTTGATTTCGTAGGGGAATGCCTTACGACATAATTAATCTAGCATAGTTAACAAAAGTCAACCATAGGAACCATGTTTTGGAAATTATATGCACAATAGCCAATTGTAGTTAAGCATAGTCAACTATAGTCAACATGGGCATAAAAATTAATATACTCATAAAAGTTAGTCACCATCCTTTTTGCGTAAATGTCGAATTTTCAATAGGAGTAGTTGGTTTTGTGTGCATAATCGAAAAGGGTTTAGTGTTTTAATAGAAGTAGTTTCTAGCGGTTGGTGTCATGGTTTGAAGCCTATGGATACACATTACAATGATATACCTATGAAAAAGCAAGTAGAGTAATAGATCATTTCACTTATGAGCTCATTTTCATATTGAAATCCAATACTACTTCCTTTCTTGTGAGTGAAGATGAAGGTGAGTCTAGCCCTAATTTCACTTGTGGAACAAGGTATGAAACATTAATGTTTCCTCTATGCACTTTGGATTTTCAATATTAGTTGAAATTGATCGATGCTTTTGTTCCTTCTAGGTAATTGGCTATCATTTTAAACCCCTGTTCTCCTTGTTTTTAAAGTTAGAAACCAATGAGTTTCTGGAAATTTAGTTTTTGGAGTTGATCGATCCCAAAACTTTGTTTGTTCAGTATCATCTTATGCAATGACTATTATTTTTTAGTTGAAAAATTAGCTTTTCCCATCTTTCTATAAAGCCTAATATGAGCAATTAGATCCTGAAGGTTGGAGCATTCTAGTCATATGATAACTAACTAGTTTTCTCTCTATGAGGAGGCAATGGTATAGTGGAAATTTCCAGAAACATATAGGTATAAGCTACGATTCGTATTCTCATCCAATATTTTCCTAAAGAGAATGAAGATTGTTACTAAGCAATCTATAGCTTTTACTTCAGAGATTATGGCCACATCACTATGCAAGTAGATCATTCTATTTTCTAAATCCATTCAAAGATTATATTTATATAAAGTAAAATGAATAATAACTTGTATTTAGATTTGTTGCAAAATTTATCATAGAGATTTTTTATTGGTTAGCATTAAGTGTTTAACATTACATTTATGGACATTTCAATTTATGTGGGTGCTTAAAATTTGACTTTATATCTAGCTTAGTTTTAAAATTTGATATTGGATTTCATTTTATGTTTCCAAGATTTCAAATTCCACATTTGATTTCATATTATACTAATGAGAATCCAAATTCCACATTCAATTCCCAATGTTCAATTTAAATTCATATTCACATTCTATTGCATAGGTCCAACTTGGACAACTAGGTTGCATTTTATTTCGATTTCACAGTGAATTAACTAAGAATGACATTAGGAGGACACAGAAGAGGCTTGGATAGTGAAAAGGTGGGCTTGCGCCAGGCATGGGGTTTGGAGTTTCTCTACTTTCTTATGAAAGCTCATAAGGTGGATTTGTTTTGTTCAATTTTGATTAAGCACATAGTTGAATCTTTGAAGTGAATAAGGTATGTGAAGTTAACAAATGTAAATTCTTGAATTGTAACAAATACCTAGAGATTTGTACCTTTTTTAACTAAAAGCAAGTTCTTGGTGATCTATAAATTCTTGAACTCCAACAAATTTGAGCATATAAAAGATGAAATCAAGCTTAATTTTTTTTCCTATGTGTTTTTTGTTTCACTGCAAGTTAATAGCTTAATGATAATAGTAATTCTTAAATTCCATTTCAATGTGTTGTGGGTTTCATTTCAAGTTAATATCTTAATGATATTAGTAATTCTTATGGGAAATATTGATAGAACTGTGAATGCTTATTTATGCATAAAGATTAATGATTTACAAAAACATTAATAATGAGATATATTAACCAGTACACCCAGTAAACTAATGAGGCACATTATCTAATAAACTTGTACATTCATATTAATAGGATACATTCATAATTGATAGATTAAAATTATAGTCATAAATGTATTGATAGTTTGTGTTGATAGTCTCCCATTAGAGACAATACTTGTGTCAAATGCACCTAAAAACACAATAAATTTAATAGCTACAAAGTAAAGTTAATATCTACCAAGTGAAGTTAATATCTTGTGTTATGTATAGCTTAATTTAGTGGTTTGTAGTTTGATGATTGGTACTTCTATGCCTTGCATTATATATTGACACTTTACAAAACCTAGTATTGCAAAATTCATCATAATAGTTTCTTTTATTATTTGGTTCTTCTACACAATTTTAGAGTTCCAACCCATTACTTGAGCGATGAAAGAATTTCAACAAACCAATTTTTTCCCTTAAAAATAAATATTTCAAAAATGGAAAACATACATTGACCAATGCAAAATTTATGCAAGTCATTGTGCTGGAGTTATAAATTAATTTATGCACTTCACATATCAATTCTTTAGTTTCTGCTAAAGAAAGAAATTAAGATTTTATTTGTCTATTGATCACTATTAATTTGGCATTGATAAAAATGTAGGTTATATTTGCTTATGCAAATTTTCCCAAAACATAATTATGCTGTAACATGTTCCATTGGGATGAAATCCCCTCCTGTCTTCATTATCTTCCATATGCTCGTTTGATATAATGTTAGACAATTCAAATGTCCCCCACCATTAATCCAAAACCTATGAACTGTTACTTGACTCCTTCATTTACAAAACCTTAACTAACCAACTCCTTTGATATAAACTCCCCTCGTCTTCCATGTTATTAGTTTTCTTGTTTATGTACACTAAATTGGTTGGATGAAGATGTTTTGTTTGTTTATTTTTTCACTTATTTATTTGTTGCAAAGACAAGTAGTGGCAAGAGGAAAATAATCTTCTTTGAAGGGGTGGTTATGTCAGACTACTCATGAAGATAACATGATGAAATGCAACACGAGTTTTGCAGTAAGTGTCTAATTTGGTTGGTTGGGAGTTATTTTAGGTACAAATTATCATGAAAAAAAAATTGGAGGCCATTTTTGTGGAAAGGTTCGACAATGAACCGATCTACTTTGCCTGCCACTCTTGGGTTCATTTAAAGAAGGATAATCCTGAGAAGAGAATCTTCTTCAACAGTTTGGTTAGTTAGAGTGCTCAAACTAGACATTAGATTTGCATATTTTATAATTTTTTTTAGAGACAAAGTCTACTAGGGTCTACCTATCTTGGTGCATAGTGTCATACTAGTTTTCCATGGGTTGTGTTCGGAACATATGTCAAGTAAATTTCCCTAGTAAGGAGGAATAAGGGCTAAGGTTATGAATTGAAATTATATTCATGAACTTAGCAAGCCCTATAGAATCTATGAGAGAAAAAAATATAGGTGGACATTTTCTTTGCTCTAGCAACTGAACAAGCTACACACATTCTGAATAATTAGGAAACTATGTCTTGATTGTGCAGATTACAATCCCAACATGGTTCATGTCAAATTTTCATTTTTTCTTGTCAAATTTGGGAAGACAATATTACGATGGTTTTTTTCTCTTTTTGAAATCAAAACAACCATAAGTTTCCTTCAAAAACTATGGATGGGCTAGAGGATCCCCAGTAGAATGACTTGAAAGATAATAGTGGAGATGGAAAAGGTGAACTTAAGTAGTGGGATATAATTTATGACTATGTGAATTACAATAATTTAAGGAACACTGATAAAAGTCAGGATCTTGCAAGACTGATTCATTAGGATGGTGATATAGCTTATCTAAGATGTCGTCGCATTGGTCGTCCTCCTATGAATACAGGTGAGGGTTTCTGCTTTTCTTTGTAGATGTAGGTACTGCATGAATATTGGTTTTAGTGACAATAGGCCTTACGATTCATGATACTGACATGATCCAAATTGATTTTACTTTGATTATGCATTCTTACCTTCAAAAATCATGTCATGCATATTTAAAAGGTTCCAATGAAGGGTTGAACTAGTAAATGAATAAAATATTAGAAAAAATTAACAAATGTACCGCCATCGACCATGAGAACTACCATAAAGTTTGCATGATACTTTGACATGATCGGACTATAAAGTAAAGTAATTGAATATTGCATGATTTATATGTTTGACTGAACTTGACCTTACCTACTTGCATATTTATATGACTATTTCTAAGAGTTCCCTTAAATTGTATACATTTTTGAGACTAATTAGTTATTCTCAAATTTATCTATTATTCATCCCAACTTAATTAGCATGGCATTAGTCTTTCATGTTTTAGTGCATTTTGTCATTATGTATGAATTTCAATAGTGCACCATACCTTTTCGTGGTTCATTTGTATGAAACTAAGAGCTTGAAGCTATGGTTTTCTTCAACTTTATGGGAATTTTTAAATGGGCTGCATAAGAGTTTTCATAAAAGCTCATTTTATATTGTGATATTATGGTTTATGCCTTCTGTTGTCTTTTTCATATGATATGGTGATTACAAAACTACCTTTAGGTTATCATTAATTCTTGCTTTAACTTCAAATTGTTAATATTTTAATAACATACCAACATATTTTTCTACCTTGCCTTACTTATACTATTCTTTTACATAATATAGCCATAGTAAACAAAAAGAAAGTTAATAATCTTTAACTACCTTAAACAAAGAACACCATCTATTGGGATCTAGACAACTAGATCTAGTGTGGGTTTTCTCCCCAGCTATCATGAGATTTTCCCATGTAATTGAATAGAGATATTTGCATGAAAGTTTCCTCTTTGGATTCTGTTCCCACAAAATTATAAATGGCCATATCAATATATTATTTTCAACTCCTTTTTCTTGTAATTTCTAAAACTGGTTATGGATTGGAGACCCAAAAAATGATTGTGAATGAAAAACATATAAGACTAATAATGGACATGGAGATTAGATATTTTTGACATTTATGGGACTCGTCCCCACATAAGTCGTGTGCATTGGAAGACGATCATACTCGAAATTCGTAAGTGTATGTGAATAAGTTCCCACACCCAAGTCTTAAAGAAGTGTAGAAGACCTATCATTCTACTTTATAGCTTTCACAAATAAGATAATGAAACTGAAATATCTTCATACTTTTTTAAAATGTGGTCATTCTTTAATTGTTGTTTTACCAAGTTTTTTCATTTTTCTTTGGTAACTTTCAAATGCAATTTCAACTATATGGGGTTGAGCAATTTAGGGTTCCCTATTAGTAGTACAATTCTTATAGACAAATCCATCTATAGAAAGGAGACACAAAAAACTTTCTACTATATATGTTCCTTGGGATTATTCTGTAACTTGGTGATAAATGGAGGCGAAGTTATTAAATCTTGCTTTATACTGGAGAAATACTCCATGGAGTTAAGTGCATCTGAATATGATAGAAAATGGTGCTTTAATATGCATGCCTTACATGTAGACTTGCTTGCAAGGTTTGTGGTTTGATTTGAGACACTTAAAACATGACTTTACTTTCATATTCCATTCTCCATGAATACTTGATGAATCTGATGGGATCTAATATTGATAGAAGGAACAATCAAATCCTTTGATATGAGATGCTACATTAGTTGGAAAAAATGGACATTTCTTCTATTGACGAGCACATTGTAATGTATTGATGGATCCCTCACAAATAGGTCTTCATTTGACAATAATTTTAGTTTCCTAAATGAAAATTTACAATTTTTAACTCTATCACTTTTATATCACCCATTTTAAATCCCTTGTACAACAAGCCTAAACTGCAGAAAACAAAACAATATTTTCCTTGTCGTATCCTAATTCCTAAGGGAAAAGGAAGTGGTCAATATGCTCCAAATTCCCTTAAAGAAAATATTTAACCAACCTTAAATCTTAATCGGAACTAGTCTAGTTCTTTAAAAATGGCCATTAATGCGAGGAAATGTTCTTTGGATTTGAGAGTACTGCCATTTGCGTACTCATTTTTATCAAGAAAGTAGACACTAATGCATTGGTAACTTGTAATGCTTATTTCTAATCGATGTCTACTAAAATCATCGTAGAATATTAATGTGTTTCATAGTCTGTATTATTCCTTCCCTTAGTTAGGGTACTCTACATAGGATATTTCCTAGTAGCTAGGACATTACATATGCTGTCATTGCGGCTCCCATACTTGTATTTAAGTGATTTTACCATACAACTTATCAATTAAGACGCTACAAAGGGTGTGTGATGGTCCAAACTTATTATCTTAGTATGAATTTCAATAGAAACACATCCTAAAATATTTTCATCTTTTTACACATTCCTACCACTTTTATGATCAAAATTTCCAATTACTTGCATGGTGCAACTACAAGTTGTGTACCTCAGAATCCACAACAATAAACCATGGTAACCACAAAAATATCATAGAATAACTTAACGCTTTATATATGATAGAAACTAAACGAAACCAAAAACCAAAACAATGTTATTCTTCTCATTACATCACAACCTCAAAATGTCACTCACTCACATGCAGACTCATCATCAGATCTACTGTAAAAAATTAATGTTCCAGATCCTTTCAACTTCTACTATTCTTCCAATATGGATCTTGGTCTCCATGAGTGAACCCATGATCTTAAAGAGCTCTCTAAACACTTTCTACACTAGAACCTGACATCTTATTTTCCAACCTCCTTTGTGAAGAGATACACCTCTTCTCTATTTTAGATCCCCATGGTGATCATCTTCTCATTTGCTTGGATATCCCAAAATTTCAACTATTGAGCTCCCACAATTTGTCCATAAATGAATTTGGATGCTCCTTTTAGAGGCTCTAATCCTCTATAAAATCTGATCATATAGTTAACTATGCCAAATGGGTCAACATTATCACCAATCATCAATTACCATCTGGAATATTACCCAACTTATTCCTAGGTATTTGTGATGAGGTCCCTTTGTCCTTCTATTAAGTGCTAGGAACTATAGCGAGAATTCAATAAACTAGGAATCTGGAATGGAAATATTTTTGGGTGATGCAGGATAGTTTATACAATTATATCAACACTTCTTAACATACTTGTCACAAAAGCCTCATAAATTGATCCGAATGGAAAATGGCATCAACCCATGGTATTAATCCACCCATGTTATTCATCCACCCATGTAGTTTACCCATGGTATTGTAAGTGGCATCCACCCATGGTATTCATTCACCCATGGTATTTTCCCATGGTATTGTGACATCCCATTGACTCATGGTATTGTAACTAAAAAATACTATTGTAAAAACTACATTGTGGCATGTGACTTGTTATTTATAGTATTTTTCAAATACAATACCATGGGTCAATTCCATGGGTGAATAAATACCATGGGTGGATGTCACAATACCACGGGTCAATTCCATGGGTGAATGAATACCATGAGTGGATGTCACTTACAATACCATGGGTGGATGCCACTTACAATACCCATTTTAATAAAAAACTTATTTGTGGGGGACAAAAATTGTCCTTTTACAAAATTCGACTTGTTACTTATGGTATTTTTCAGATACAATACCACGGGTCAATTCCATGGGTGAATGAATACCATGGGTGGATGTCACAATACCATAGGTCAATTCCATGGGTGAATGAATACCATGAGTGGATGTCACAATACCATGGGTGGATGCCACTTACAATACCATGGGTGGATGAATAACATGGGTGGATTAATACCATGGGTTGATGTCATTTTCCATTTGGATCATAAATAACCACCCAATACTGCCTCAAGTTAGTGTACTCTCCTATGACATATTTCTCTTTAGGTACAACTATCATTTCTTAAACATACTTTGTTGTTGTACAACCTCAAATTCCCTACCTCTATCATCTTCATGCATTGCAGTGTCCCCATTGTTCGTAACCTTCGAATCTATGCACACACTACATGCAACGTTCATCTCATCGCTTTGAAGGAAATACTCAAAATATTCTTGGTCACTGATCTTTTTTACTTCTTGATCATAATAGAAAACATTTGCATACTCAATATTTCATATTTGCAAACTCAACAGAAAACATATTAGAATAATCAGAATTTCCCACATGCATCTTTTACAATGGTGCTTTCTCTTTAACTCTAGTTTTCTAGATTTTTTCTTTCAAATTTTATGTTGTAAGCCCATTCCTAATTTCTTCTAGAATGCACATAGCCACATGTCGTCTTTAGTCATAATTGGTATTCTCCACAACAATCTGGGAACAATATTTCTAGATATTATTACATTCATGTACTTTATTGTTAATTTTGTCATCAATGTAGAGATACCTTTCTATAGATTTTATTTTCAACATTCTAATAAATTCTTCACCTTTTACTTTTCCTTCTCCCTTCACATCTTGTTGTCTTTTGGTGAGCTCCTACTTAGCTTCTAAGGCAATCTGATGTGCTTCTCTAGGAGACACCTCCTCCCACTTATCTTCACTCTTATAAGCCATCTTTGGATTTCCTTTTTTCCAAGCCCCATCCAAGGTATGCACCTCTTTTATATAATATAACCTCATCCTCATCTTCGTGAAGTTTTCTCTTACTTCCTTGGACTCATTTTTTTATCTTTATCTATTATATTATACTCACTTTATTACAATTTTCTTTACAAATCCAAACACATCTTACCTAGTCACCACGTTGGAGTTGTCTCTTTCTTGAAAAATTCTACAAGACACTTTTTTTTGTTAGTGTTATGCCTTCCTCCAACAAAATTTCCCAACACTGTCCTTCTTGGAGCTATTCTCATTGTAGGTTCTTCCCACTTTGATATGTACATATTATTTGCATATCCTTGCCATGTTGCAACATTGAAGTGACAGGTGCATCTAGCTTGGATTATTCCAATAGCTCTATTTGTATGATTTTTTTTATCAAAATGGTGTCATTAGCACTTGTTTCTACAATGTTACTTCCATTTCACTTGTCATTTACATAAGATAGATTGTCTTATCTCTAATGGGAAATTTCACTCAGTTCTATTTCAAATAAATGATATGGTAATCCTCAGTCATTTTCATGTTGGTTTCATCCTCAAAAAAGGTTAGTTTGGTTCATTTGCTAATGTTTTTACTTCTTGATGCCCTATTGCTTCTATCTTGCGAGCTTTTCACATTGTGTTTATGTTCTCTTTAAATTCTGCTCGGGTTAGTCTCTAGGGAGTGTGAATCCTTGCATATTGTACCTTGATATACATTTTTATTGGAGTTATTTTGTCAAAACCAATTTTATTTCATAATGTTGTTGAACTACTCTTTCAACTAATATTCAAAGAAATCTAGACTAGTTGAAACACATATTTTTTGAAGAGATCTGTAAAATATTCATATCTCAAATTTTGTAGGTCCAACACAAAATGGTGCAAGTAAGGAAAAAAAGGCCTTTCTTTTCCATCTTCTCACCATTGAAAAATTATGTTTCTTTCCTTTTCTCTTTCTCTTTGTGGCCTCTTGTATTTTAGTTAATCACAAACATGCCTATGGTTCATAAAAATAAAATATTCAAAATCAATGGTTCCAGTTCTTCGATTAGAAACAAACACTCAAGAAAACAAACAAGGAAAGAGGAAAACAAAGAAGCTTCGATTTTAAAAATATGCATGTATATGTTTGTATGTACACATCCATGTGTCAAAACACATGTTGGTTGTTATTTCATGCTCATGTTGTTTTCCATTTTCTCTAGTCACAACTACTCTACTACTGACAAAAATAAATGAAAGTCAGCTAGAATTTAGGATTTTTCAAATACTTTTTTTTATCATCGCATGTATCAACCTAACAAGTGATGGCTCCATGTTAGGGGCATGGGTGTAGAGGATCCGAGTCAACCCCATGGTCTAAGACTTGTAATTAAAGATTACCCATATGTTGCTAATAGTCTTCTTATTTGGTATACCATAAAGGAATGGGAGGAAGACTATGTTTCCATCTATTACTTTGATTCCAACATCATGTAAATTGATATTAAACTTCAAGCATGGTGGGATGAAACAATAACCAAAGGGAATTACGATAAAATAAATGTATCTTTGTGGCCAAACTTGTAGGCAAAGGAAGATCTAATAGGGATCTTAACTACAATAATCTAGGTGGCATTAGAGTAGCATGATGCTTTAAATTTTGGACAATACCCATATACAGGGTATGTACCAAACAAACCCTATATTATGAGAAAGTTTATCCGTAATGAAAAAGATCCATTGTGTAAAATCTTTCTTTCAAATACTAAAAATTTCTTCCTATCAACAATGCCAACTTAGCTCCAAGCCACCAAAACCATGGTTGTCGCTGACACTCTCTCAACACATTCACTAGATGAAGAGTACTTGGGCGAGATACATGAGACTAAGTGGACTAATGATGGAAGAGCACTAGAGGCCTTTCGAAGTTTTTTTGCCACAATTTAGGGGGTAAAGGAAATCATACATCAAAGAAATGAAGATTTGAGTAACAAGAACATGAATGGGATTGGCGTACTTCCTTACGATTTATTGCTTCCATCATCAAGTCCAAGGGTAATTGGTCATGGTATCCCCAATAGTATTTCAATTTAGTTATCAGGATAAACGTCTGATTTTTCCATATTTTGGGTTTCAGAACTTGTAATGCTATAACATCAAGATGATTATATGTATACATATATGTCTAAACCAATGAAATGTGTTATGTGTTATAGATAAATTGAATGTTATTATTCATCTCCTATTCAAAACCATGTAGACAGTCCAACAAGATTCAAATGCACCAACACATCTTAAATTTGATCAAAAATGAAAAAAATTTGTTTGAAGATAATTGTTTGACACCAAAATTTTTATAATGTATAGATTGTAGTTGCATTCATCTTTAAGGCTATGCATAAATTGAGCCTACTAATAATTTGAGAGTCAAAGTGTGAATGAAAGAGAGGTGATGAGAAACAAAAGTACACTAATAACAATCTAACACAACACACTTCTTTTACTATAATGTGTAACAAGTACATTATTAACAATCTCAACTAATGTAATTATGATAAATGAATGTGTATTACAATGAATTATGTTGTATGTGTTTATAAGTGTCTATAATATCTTCACCCTACAATTCCTTTTATAATAAATCCTTCCAAATTTTATAGAGAACCATTAAGATTTATCTTACCTTATCCATTTGATGTCTAAATTCAAATTTAACTCAAGCATTATTTATTTCCCATGCTCGAATTCTATGTTGCATTTTTGTCATTTATCAAAACTAGCGCTAACATAAAATTGATTTTGCATGATCATGAACGTCTTGTGAGCATCATTACTGATAGACACACATAATAAGATAAAACACTTTATATCATATGGCATTATCATGGTTTCTAAAATTTTAATTCAGAATGATTTCTTTTAATTAATACATATCTTTTTAAATTGTTTTAATGTTAAATGTGTATAATAATGATATGGTAGTTGTATAGTTCCAAGAAGCATGGTTTTATGTGGTAGAGAAAGTGTTAAAAAAACATTTCTTATACACTGGCCACTTACTCAACACCTAGCAGTGGTAGGATCTTTTGAACTTCATAGATTTATAAAATGTATATGGATCATCTTGTTGATACTTTCTAAGTGAAAATGTAACTCCTAGTTGCCTAAGTAGTTCCATAATCATGAGTTAAGGAATAAAGTCTTGATGATTTCTCCTTATGTTTTTAAAGGTAGATTTGTGTTTGTAAATTAATATGGCAAACTTTTTTGAATTCAAGTGCGAAAATTAATTTAACAATAGCATTAGTTAACATTTGAACTTCTAATTTTCCATCATTTAGATATCTAAAATTTTTAATTCTCCATTTAAATCTTCACACGATAAAGGAAAGAAAGAGATCCCAATTATAAAATATTACATAGTGACAAAAACATTAATATTTCTCTTTTACTTAAATTGGGCTACATTTAGATCACATAACATATCAAATCACTTTTCATCTATGCTCTTTTTCATATGCTACATGTTTCCTTTGCAACATTTGGTGAAATTTCTAGTTTCTGTGTTCAACGACAGGGACTATGCTACCTTGCACCACTTGTTTAATATGAAGATGTCTTTGGGTATATGGAATTAAATACACAAATGCATTTTCAAAGTTTTGATTAGAATTGGCATTGTGATTTATCAAGCACCTAGAGGGATCAAATCTCTCATGCAAACCTATTTTTGGAGTGCAAAACTTGATGAAAGGTTTGCTAATTACAAAATCTCTTCCATATATATATATATATATATATATATATATATGTATTGATTGGAATGAGAGATAGTTTTTGGGCATCATGTGGTATTGATGAGCCATGGTCTTGACCCATCGTATTATAACAAAGCCTATTTACATGTTAATAATATCCATGGTAGTGTGAGAGTAAATATACATGGTTAAAACTATTGTTATATTATAAGCATTAAGTTTTAAATATGATTACTTAATTATCATTTTAATTTCTATGGTAAAACTGATCTTAATTTATAGCTACTATTTATATCTTATATATGTTAATGTGATAAAGTGTTTAGATATATTTCAAAAGTAATTATAATAATTTTGTTTTAATATTTAATTAAAAAATTGCTATAAACTTAAATTCAAATAAAATATTTTGATTGTGAAATGAGATATGGTTTTTGGGCATGTGGTATTGATAAGTCACGATATTGTATTGGACCCTGGTATTGTAACAAACGTCTATTTACAAGTTAATAGTATCTATGGTAAAGTGGGTGTGAATATTCATGATTAAAAATATTGTTATATTGTAAGTTTATTGTAAGTGTTGAAGTTTTTATGCGCTTATCAATTAAATTCATATATGGTTATAGAATCATTATTTTAATTTGGACTTGTCTTTAGTGCGACATTTTGGACTTTCCGGTGGAAACAATTGAGGTGAAATCTTGATTGGTGTCATTTAACCTGGTTTTTTTCACTATATATATGGATTTAGCACCGTGAAAAACCCTTGGGGCACTTGGATTGTGCAACAATTACCCATGAAACTTGTAATTTCAGTAAATTCCTACAACATTTTAGAGAAATTAGACTGGAAAAACCTACAAGAAAAGGTTCCAAAAGGTCTCACTAAAAACAACTCATTTTAATTTATAAGGTAAAATGAATCTTAACCTATAAATACTAATATATTTTAATGTGATATGTATATTATGATTTTTTTTATCTAAAAAATTATTTGTAACTTTATTAAAAACAAAATGAAAATATAAAAAAATTGAATTTTATTATTTTAATTATTTTTAACCTTTTACGCACATGACAACATCTCCCCCATGTTGGGATCTATATTACTTTTAATTTCTTGTTATTATTATTTAAAGGTTTTGTAAATATTTACAATAATAAATTGAACATATTAACATACATTCATAAAAATGTTTACATATTTTCTTACATTACATCTACACATCTCCCCTATAATACAGGTCATTACATCTACACATCTCCCTGGGTCATTACATCTACACGTCTCCCTTATAATATAGGTTGAGCGCATCTCGCCACAATAAAATTTTGATAGAAATTTAATAGTTGGTTTATGCTCAACGTTCAATGGACATTCATGAATTTCATTTATTTAATATTATATTATGTCTATTGGCCATGGATGGATTCAATTAGTGAGTGATTTGTCATGAAATATATTATCTTTCCTTTAGGGAGCACTAAAGGGTGTTAGTAACTTCAATTTTCATTGCAAGTGATAGACCAATATAAATTTATGTAATAAAAATATGGTTGTTGTAGGTCATTTTTTACTTGGAAATAATGCTTACATTAGTAAATAGGTAGATTAGTTTGTTGGTTTTGTTGAGAGATTTTCTCAAGAAGCAATTCCTTGTTTTGAATCTATTGAATCTCATGGCCACTATTTATGTGGCTTGTAATTTGGTTTTGTGTTGTAGAATACGAATTGATTTGTGAGCGAATTTTTGCACCATGTCTACCCTTCCAATTTTCTTGTTGGTATCAGAGCTTATACTGGCTTAATTACCTTATGGGAAAGCTAGGAAAATGTGAGAGGCATGAGAGCTAAGTCTTTGTACATAGGTTAGTTGTAGAGTGTGTGAAAATTTATTATGTTGTGAATTTTATTTGTTCGTGTAGATCTATGCGCTTGTGTGGATGGTGCATGTGAGAAAGGCCACCTGGAGAAGGAGAAAGTCATTGTATGCTAGCTTTGTTGTATGCATAGAGAAAAGAATCACGAGTTATTGGCCCTGCATCTCTTGTGTGTGGGAGCTGCTAATAAGCCATAATCATTTCCTTCGAAAGAAATCAAACTCATACCCAGAGGATGTTATGAAGGGAAGAATCATATACAGTGATATGGAGACTGGAGCCCCTCTGCCATAAAATCTATTGTTATGGTTTATCTTTCATTTTCTTTGTGTTTCTCAGAGAAAGTGCAGTGGCACCATTAATTGCGCCCTCTCCTCTCTGTATAGATGTTCCACAAATTAAATGATGGAAATGGCAGTGAGATAATATGGGTTATGAAGCTACAAACTTGTAGCTATGACTCACCTGAATTTGGGCTTCATAGAGATATGGGATAGACATTGAATGCCTTATATCACACATAATAGGCAATATCACTGTCACCATCATTATCCACATCATTCTAGAAATCAATCATTTTCGTCTGTTCTGTTCGATGAAATTTGCATGTTGACTGAAGACATGGTAGCCTCAATGGTGTACAAGAAGTGTGGTAGTCGTGAATAAACGAGAAATGATCTGTGAAGCTTTATTTATTTATTATTTTTTTTTTTTTTTATATTTTCTTTGACAAGTCATCGGTTGATACAGATGGAACTGTAGTAATTTCGGTCACAAAATTTGAGATCTGAATCATGTGAACTATGCATTTGGCACCAAAGGAGATGTTGATTCAACACTTGTTATCAACATTGATAGGAACTTGTGGTTGAAGCAAATGATTATCTATGGAAATTCAAAGGCAATGGTAACGTTTATCATCAGGCTCCAACAAATATACCACATCCCCAACCAATTTTAGTGCAATGTCCAGAAACTTATTATTGGTATAGAGGATTGCATGGGAATTATTACTAGCCTCTACACTACTATGGAATTAAGTATGAGGGATATCCTTACTAGTATTTAAGGCATGTTCACAGTGGGGTGTTTTGAACAAGACCTAACTGCATGTGCACAGTTGGGTGTTTTAAACAAGACCTAAGTGCATGTGCACAGTTGGGTGTTTTGAACAAGACCTAAGTGAAAGACATTCAGTAAGGTTCAACAGTATGTGGATGTATTGCCAAGAAATGCTTAAGTTGAATAATTACTTCTAAATGGAAGGAGTGCAACATAGCAAGCCACCGGTAGCTAAAGAGAGGAATCCAAATTTGCAACAAATTTAGATTAATGTATTTATTATTTTTTGGTGTGAGTTTGATATTTAGTGATGTATTTTAAATTGTGAGGTGTAAAACCAAGTAATGAACAAAAGAATATAATTAACTTAGTGGTTCTCAGTGTTCCTTGGTACTAAGAGAACACATCGCTAGATTAATTTTGTGAATATATTATATGTTGATGAATCTCGTTGTGCTTCGGGGTTCAAGAGAATCGGTTACATGTTATGATAGGAGATTCATGTGTTTATAAAGGTCACATAAAGGTCAATTGCATAATTGACTGTCGGATATAGTCCAATATCGAGATTGTCCTTCGGGAGATCGAGAAGCATCAATTATAAAAAGTTCGTCAAAGATGGTTAGAGGTGGTTATGTCTTAAATGAGTTGAATGGGAAGATAAAAAATTATGTTGGTGAAAAGAGCACTGTCTGGGAGACTTCAGAGTGGGGATAATTGCCAAGGAAGACCAGCCAGATAGATGCGACTATATGTAATTTATGTTTCTTGTATTTATCTTTGTAATGATGTAATGTAAGAATGAAAGGGGGGAATTGGAAATAATTCTTACATTACACTTAAATAGGTAGATTATTTCTTTCGTTTTGTTGATATATTTTCTCAACAAGCAATTCCTTGTTTGGAATCTATTGCATCTAATGACCAATATTTATGTGGCTTGTAATTTGTCTTTGTGTTGTAGAATAAAAATTTATTTTTGAGTGAATTTTTGCATCATGTCTACTCTTCCAATTTTCTTGTGTTTTAAACACAAGAAAGGAAAAAGGTGGTGGTTTGAGGTCTATGCAAAGTTTGGAAACTTGATTGAAAACTAAGTAGTGGGATATTTTGGCAATGGAATTATAGTGGCACATTGTCTGAGTTAACCATTGAAAACATAGCGAAATTTATGTTAATTCAATAGGTCCTTGGTGCTAAGGTTTGTGCAAAATAATGGTGGTTCTTGTAACTAAAGTTGTGTAGATGATAAAAATGGTGATATGAGGTTTATGCAGTAGTTGGAAATTTCTATAAAGAGCCTGAGGTGAGATATTTTGTTTTGTTTTGTTCTTCTTTTTTAATATAAAGTGGAAGTTTTGTTGATGTGCAAATTTTTCTAAAGTCCATGTAACCAATATTTATTTTTAGAATGCAATCAAATTTTCCTTTTGACCTAACATATTTTTCTAATAGCTTTCTCACATTTACTTGTCATTATTTTATCTAGATCCAAACATAGTTAGACAATTGTTTAAGAATAATGTAACCTACCTTGTAAAACAAATTATATTGTGGTAATTTTGTAAAAAGACTAGTTTCAATGACATCAACCTCACATCTAATTCATTTAGTTCTTTTAGAATTCCTATCCACCTGATTTATTATGGGCATGAAAATTTGGTAATGTGATTATGTCCCATGCTCATTTAATAAGGTTTGAATGTGTATTTATTTTCTAAATTGTTTGATAGCTTATTTTTTTTTTCCATAACAATGTTGTTATGTTGTCTTTCTAGGTTCCTCATTAGGCATGTTTCATGTCATTTGGTTTAGACTTTCCTTGTCAAGGCTCTTTAGTTTGGTAATCTTTTACTTTGATATGATGGATCATGCCCTGTATGTTTATCAACTATAGGCCCTTTGGAAAGCTTATCGGGACTTGGATGTAGAATATTCATTATTATATGGGAAGCTTATTGGGACTTGGATGTAAAATATTCATTAGTATATTATTTATATTAGAGCAAGTTTATTGGACCATTATGTTGTTGGGGCCATATGCACAGCTTATAGCTTAAGGGGATCTCTCCAGTATGATGCTCTTGTTAGAATTCACACCATTTGGGATAAGAATCCCATCGAGATTGTTGGTATGACTACCATATTATGCCTTGTGAAAGTTAGATTTTGGACAAATTAGATATGAAAGGGAAACCCAAAATGGAATGCAAGTGAAATCAACATTAATGAAAATACCTTAAGTGAATCTATACAAGGAATGTTACAATATATTTTAACCTTAAAGAAAGAGTTATAGCAATATTTGATTAAGATACACGATGAATACATTATACTAACTATCAATTGTGATACAATTTAGACTAAAAAACTTGCATAAGAACATGTAAAAATAAATAAATAAATCTCAGAAATATAAAGGTTTTCAATTAAAAAAAGAGTTCATTACCCTCACATGTGCACAATAATTATATACTACCAATAAAAATAAAGAAAAATATTACAATAGCTAATAACACATGATGGAAAATCCTACCATGTCCCTTTGGGCTTCTGAGTATTAGTGCTAAAACATCTATACAACTTGTGTACTATTACATTGTGATGATGTTGATGTATGTGTAATTACTAAATAAATGAATTATGCATATATGATGTTGAAGTAAAGAAGATAAATTGTACTTATGACTGGTTACTTGTATATCGTGGGTAAATTGTTAACTAATCACACAGACAAAAATATAAATGTAGAGACATAGTTCAGCTGTAGTACTCACATGTTCGTCATTCCATTGATGAGGAACCATAATAGGGTTGCATGCTCAGATGTCAAAATGCGCCTTAACTCATGGGAATAATTTTCTCTATGATAGTGGTATTAGAAATTTTTTTATGAAGGGCACCAAACCACCAAGAGAGTTAGATATTAGAGCTCATTTGTGACACATTTTTTGGTGAAAATACTCTTCTTCATCAGTGAGATAGTGTTGGAACAATTTGATATGGTAGGAAGTTGATTATATGAGAAGGTGTTTTACAAGTCTTACAAGTTGGAGTTTGTTTTCTATTTTGGGTGGTCATGGTATATATGTGACTAATTACTTGAAGGGAAAATAATGGGTTCGATTCTAGTTTTTATTGGGGCTTGGTTATTAGAGGCTTTTGTGTAGGCCTGGTGACTGGGTTCCTTATAGAAAATGGAGATGGTTGTTCACATGTTGGGAGTGGTGGTGCATAAAGGTAGAATCTACTTGATATTCTCTCTCAATTAGTTGATAGAGACCATATATATAGAGGTAGAATGCATCTACTTGAAGATAAAGTGAATGATTCGTTGATTTCATTAGAGAGACATTTGAGACAATTGTAGTATTGAAGAAGGCTATGGATGAAATATGTTCAACACTTGAATAATAGAAAAATCGAAAGAACCAAAGACATATGACCGTACGAGGAGTGAAAATGTACTAGGTAAGTTTTATTGGGATACAGAGTGGTATTTAGGTCAGATGAGTGGATGCTTAGACAAAGTGAAAGTTGGATGTTCTGCTACATATTTAATAAGGGAAATAAATCTTTGGTGGAAATTTAAGATGGAAGACTTGGAAGACTCGGAAGCCTAGGATAGAAGTAAACTTTTTCAATATCACACACACACACATAAAAAGTAATCTTATTTTAAAACATTTCAATGGTCTACTTCTCAATAAAAGGGACAAGTTCAATTCCTTCCATACTCAATATGGATTTGACACATAATAAATCAAATGTTAAAATTTATTTACATTTTTGCATAAAAAATAAAAATATAATAATTTCCTATTTATGTTAATATTTTCGATATATATATATATATATATATATATATATATATATATATATATATATATCTATATATATATATATATATATATATATATATATATATATATATATATATATATATAGATATGGTGACCCTTTTTATATTAAAGTACAATAATGTGTTTTCTAGTTATATCATATTTTTTAATCTTATAATAAAGTTGAGAGTGATTTTTTCTATCATGATTGTTTCAAATCCCATCTTCCTAGTAAAAACAAATTTCTCTCTCTATTTATAATTATATAATTATAATTTTGAATAAGAAATTGTTAATGATACGTTATTATTACCAATATTATTATATGGCTTTCCCTAATATAAAATTTAATTAAATAATATAACCTCATAATCCAAATTTAAATATGATATTTTCAACTAATTTAGAAAATAAATATAAAATTTTAGATAAAAAACAATATATAACAAGTCTTGTATGCAATGTAATATCATAGAACAAGTTTGAATACAAAATTACTTAAATGTTTCTTTGCCCTCAAAATAATCTTGTCACGTCTCTAAATTATGGTAAAGTAGAGATTTTGTTTTTGAAGTAATTTTCCTCTTATTTCATTATTGTACTAAAGAAAACTATTAGATTGTTATGGTTCCATTGACCTTTATAGGAATAAAGAAACATTGTTAATTAGTCCAAATGAATTACTAGAAAAAGAGTTAATTACTCCAAATGAATTACTAGAAAAAAGAGAGAGTTGATTAAAGAGAGTATAAAACTAATATTACGAGGGTAAGAGACAAAGAATATGCTCATTTCTAATAAAAAATTATGATGATATTCTTTATATTGAAGTACAATAATGTTGTGATCACTAGAGAATTTGTTTGGGGACGATTCGACAAAGCTAAGGAGAGCAGAGCGAACAACTAGGGTTACTGATTTTAGCAAGCATTGATCTCTATGGAAGGGCATAAAGGAGGGAGCTCCACTCCCTCCTATAAGCAGGCTATGGCCAGTAGATCTAAGAAACCATTAGAAAATGATAGAGGTCCTTCAGAAGATGGGAAAAGGAACATTGAAGGGGAACAGGATTACACCAAATCAAGGGAGAATAATAGCACAAAAGACAATGAGGAAGAAGACAAGGAACAGGGAACAAAAAAAAAGCACAAAAGGGACCATGTAAACCCAAAGCTTTGATCACACCTAGAGTGGTTTTAAATGATCCTGCTTTGTAGGCGCACAGGGACCACATGTGGACATATGCAATTATTTGTAAATTCTTGGGATTATGGCCCACTGAAAAAGCTTTACAGACATGGATTAAAAACCACTGGAAACATAATGGAAGCATAGACCTAAATCTTGGGTCTAAGGGATTCTTCATTGTGGTCTTTACAAATATTGAAGATAAAGACTGTGTTTGAAGGAGGGCCCTATTTCTATGCAGTAGCAGGCCTCTATATGTGGCCATGGATTATGAATTTTGTGCCGGAGGGTGAGATGTTCACTTTGGTCCCAGTTTGGGTAAGACTCTACTCTTTACCTCTTGATTATTGGCAAACGGAATCATTATCTACCATAAGAAATAAATTAGGGTGTTTTGTTAAAGCTTCGGAGGCCACTAGAAGGGGAAAATACACATCCTTTGCAAGAATATGTGTGGAGATGGATCTCTCTGGAGCTTTACCAGATGAGGTAATATTGGATGTTTTTGATGAAGAATGGGTGAAAACAGTATATTTTCAACATATTCCTTTCAGACGTCACAGATGCCATGAGCATGGGCACCTTTTCAAAGACTTCCCTCTTAGTAAAATAGAGAACAGGAGTAAAGCTAATACTATGAAAGATAATGAAAGCTTTCAAAAAGTGGTACACAGAGGAAAAGGGGGAAAAAGTGGGCCTAAGCCACATCTAACATAAGGGCAACAGATTAATTAGAATAGGTACCAAGTACTTGAAGAAGAAGAAGAGATAGCAAAAGAAGAAGAGATAGCGAAGGTAGATCAGAAAATGGAAGGGAGTCCAGTGGAGAAAGAGAAAGAAGAAGAACATGATCAAACACAGGGTAGTAATAAACAGAAAGAGGCCATGATGAGCGATGTAGAATTGGAAATGGATCGGGAAATGACATAGAGTGAGATGGAAATGGAGGATCATGAACTAAAAGAGATTCTTGACAGAGAAAACATAGACCTGGAAGGGTTCTTGAAGCAGGGAACAACGGGAGGGGTAGAATCGTTACCTCAAGAGGAGTTCAATAGATTTCAACAACTGTTCCTATGGAAAACTTAGGCTAAAGGGCTGGAGAGGTAAAGAAGCAATGAAAGGCAGGGTAACGAAGGTGTGAAAACTATGAAAACCACACCAGGATTAGCACCTAGAAACCTAGGAAAGAAAAGAGGCAGGAAAAAGCAGAACGAGCTATTGATGGAATGTGGAAAGCTAATGATTGATTCAGGTAAGATGAATGACCTAACCAGTTACTCTTTTACAAATATTTAATGATGAAGTTCACATCTTGGAACATCAGGGGTCTAGGTAGTAAAAGAAAACAAAGATTACTTAGTAATAGAATGAAACAAGTAGCTCCGGATATTATCTTTATCCATGAAGCTAAACATTCCATTCAAAAAATAAAAGAAATTCATAGCAAATGGCTTAATCGATTTGAGTTTCTAGAAGTCAAAACAGAGAATACAGCAGGAGGTATACTCACTCTATGGAACCCCCAAAAGATTGATATTATAGATGCTGAGGCATCAAGGAATTACTTATCAGTGGTTATTCAGCCTGTGGGAAACAGGGAGATCTATTTGGTCATGAATGTTTATGGGCCCCAAAGAATGGATGATAAACTCAGGTTTATAGATTCTCTTATGGATCTCAAAGATAGACATGCAGGAATACCATGGATCATGGGGGGAGACTTCAACATGATCAAATCACTTTTGGAGAAAAAAGGAGGAACCAAAACTCTTAGCAAAGACTCTTTATCATTTCAAACTTTTATTGATAATCTGAAGTTAGTTGACACGGATATGAGTAATGGTCTCTTTACTTGGAACAATAAAAGAGGAGGAGAGTCTCAAGTAGCCCCAAAGCTAGACAGATTCTTAATCTCAGAGGACCTTACGCTCACTGATAAGGAAATCAGAGCAATAGTTCTCCCCTTTGGAGGATTAGATCACTAGTTGGTTCAACTGGAGGTGCAGGGTATTGGTACTCCCAGGAATAGACCTTTTAGATTTGAGAATATATGGCTTTCACACCTAGATTTCATTAGAAACATTGCAAATTGGTGGTCAGAAGATTTGCATATTCAGGGTACAAGAATGTTCCTTCTACACAAAAGACTAAAGCATATCAAGCTCAGGCTTAAAGAATGGAACAAGAATGAATTTGGTAATATTTTTGAAGCAAAAAAAATATGCTGAAGATAAAATGCAGGAACTCAACCAAGCCCTTATCATGGATGGTTATGATAAAGTCAAAAGTGAACAAGTCACCAAACATCAGCAAGAGTGGGAAAATTTATGTAAGCAAGAGGAAATATTTTGGAAACAAAAATCTAGAGTTCATGGCTTAAAGAAGGAGAGAAAAACACTAAATTTTTCCATAGATCCACCATGGCAAACAGAGCTCACAATAGAATCTCTTTGATCAAGGATGAGGGAGGGAATCTTTTTAATACCCATGAAGATATAGAAGTTGTGTTAGTCCAGCATTTTCGAGGTATAGCAGAGGAAACCATTTTTGATAGAGAGCACTCCATCAGGGACTTAACAAGACATATACCTAGGCTGGTGTCTAGAGAGGATAATTTCAACCTTAATAGGCCAGTGACTGGAGAGGAGATTAGTGAGGTCCTCAAAGAAATGCAGAATGGAAAAGCGCCTAGCCCTGATGGTTTCAATGTGGATTTTTTTTAAGCTTGCTGGAATATTTTCAAACATGATATTTTGAATGTAATGGAAGATTCCAGAAGGAATAGAACTATTTTGAAGGTTCTCAATACCTCCTTTATATCCCTGATACCTAAACAGGACAATGCACAAACTCTAGACAGTTATATACCCATAGCTTTGTGCAATGTGGTTTACAAGATAATATCCAAGGTTGTGGCCAATAGACTCAAGCCTCTTCTTCCTACACTAGTCTCTATAGAACAATCTGGTTATGTGGAAGGCAGACGAATTCTAGATAACATCATTCAAGTGCATGAGGTGGTGCACTCATTGAATAGAAATAGGAAGGCTAGAATGATCATGCAATTGGACCTTGCCAAAGCTTATGATAAGTTGAATTGGACCTATATCAAGAAAGTTCTTATTGCTTTTGGGTTTGACCATAATTGGGTTAGGTGGGTCATGGCCTTCTTGACCTCTTCCAGCTTTTCAATTTTGGGTAATGGCTCTCCCTCCGAGACTTTTATTCCTTCAAGAGGTCTTAAGTAGGGAGACCCGCTCTCAAGCTTTCTTTTCATCCTCATGATGGAAGGACTTGGCCAGTCTATCAAACACGCTAAGGAAGTGAGTAAGATTAAGGGTCTCCAACTTTTTGAGAATGGACAGGCCTTGACTCATAATAATTTGTTGATGATACCATGCTTCAAGGAATCCCCACAGTCAAGGAAGCTCTTGGGTATAAATAGATCCTAAATGACTTTGCCATGGCTACAGGAATGGATGTTAACCTCTCCAAATCTAAGATTTTTTTCTTTAATACCAATATTGCTATTAAGAGGAATATCTCTAGAATTCTGGGCTTTTAAAGGGATGTCCTCCCTTCAAAATATTTGGGAGTTCCTCTAACTGCTAAACCTTTACTCAAAAGTGTTTGGGAGCCAGTGATTAATAAGTTGCAAGATAAAATCAGGAAATGGACTATTAGATATTTAAACTTGGCTGGTAGGTTGGTGCTTACAAAGACTATTCTTCAATCCATCCCAGTCTTTATGCTATTAGCTCTCCCAACACCAAAAGGAGTCTTGCAACAATTCATAACCATTCAAAGAGACTTTCTTTGGGGCAAGGGGGAAGAAAGAAAGAAATGGGCCTTAGTAACATGGGAGAAAATCTGAAAACCTAAAAATCATGGAGGTCTTGGATTGGATGAGCTAGAGATTCTAAGCAAGGTTCTAGGGGAAAAATTATGATGGCGTTGGGTAAAAGACCCAAAGGCTCAGTGGGCTGCTATTTGGAAAGAAAAATATGCCAGTTATTGGCAAATTTATGATCATATAAGGATGTTTGGAAATATAAAGGGCTCACAAATCTGGAATAAGGCATCGGAGAATAGGGGCTTAGTTAAAAAAAACAGCTTCTGGGAGAGCAGACATGGAGATTTAGCTTTATTTTGGGAGGATAAATGTCAACAAGATCCTATACTATTAACATAAGACTTAGTGGACCCCAAGAAAGAAACAGATAACAAAGGGTTATCCAAGGTAAAGTATTTTTGGGACAACACTAATGGAACAAGAAAATGGAGAACCTGGAGGAACTTGGATTACAAAGATGATAGCCCCTTGAAAGCTAAAGCAAGGCACTTATGAAAATGTTAGAGAAAAGGAAGATTTTAGTGTCGGGGGAGCATGACCAACTGAGATGGGGCTACAATAATGAAGGAAACTTTAATCTTAAGGAGGAAAAACTCATACTCGATCTGGATTCCCATGTTCCGGCTAGGATTTGGCAGAGTCTATGGAGGCATCAAGGTTGGATGAAGATTAAGCTCTTCATGTGGCTAGTTCAGCATAAGAAAATTTTGACCTGGGATAACATTCGGAAGACGGGTGTTTTGGGGCCTTCCAAATGCTAGCTCTGTGAAGCCCAAGAGGAAACAATGGAGCACCTTCTCAATAATTGCATTTTCACCTCCAGGTTGTGGGATACTTTTGTCACCATTTTCCAACAAACTGATACGGACAAAGGGAGTATTATCAATACCCTAAACAATTGGAGAAGAAACTTTTCAGATTACGAATTTCTTGACTCAGCTTGGGCTCTTACGCCAAGCTTCATTATTTGGAATGTCTGGAAAGGAAGGAATAATAGAATCTTCAATAATGTAAATAAGCCATCCTATTGCCTTTATGAGCAGATCTTAAAACAGCTTAAGGAGACGATTGGCACTATTGTGCGAAAGCCCCTTAAGAACCAACCTTCAAAAGCTGATTTGAGGATCCTCATTCAGCTGGCTTTGCAGGGTCTCATTCATCAAGGCCTGGATAGGAGGGTTTTAGCAATGGATTCTGAGAAGGATTTCTGGCATCCTTGTTATAGACATTTTTGTGCCTTACAGCTCTAAGCATGAAATGACCATAAACCAAGGGCTCCTAAGTCCCTAAAAGTGTTGTTCCAACCCCTAAAGGAACAAGGTCAACAAATTACAGCTTCTCCCAAAAGTTCTCCACCAGAAACTGCTCAGAATAAGTCAAATCAGGATCATTTCAGCTGCTCCACTAGCCAAGTGCGTTGCATAGCACCTAAGTCCACTAGCTAGGTGCGTTGCAACGCACCTAAATGCACTACCAGGGTGCGTTGAGCAGGAAATGACAAATGGCAATGTCATTCCGTGAGGTGGAGAGACAATGGAAGCTTCCAGAATCTTCTCCAATGACACTTGCCTCACTGAATTCGACCAAGGATGAGTAAGAGGCTTTCAGTCTCCAAGTGGAAGCAAGAACTGACAGAGAGAAGCCACTAATCAAATCATGAGCTGAATCATCCTCCTTGCATACATCTATATATGGATCCCTCATCCCAGAGATCCAGAGGTTGGAATTTTTCACATTGTAAGGAATTGTTGTTGGTTTTGAGATACATATCAGAGAATTGGGTGATCTATGCTTTGTTGGGGTTGAAGAAGGGACTTCTTTGCTGGGAGGTTGATGCTGGGTTAGGAATCATCGGTTGTAACTCCTCCTGGATCTTCTTGTATATCAATAAAACTATTTGAGTTTCTTCTCCATGCTTGTGTTTCATTGATGCTTGTTACATTTGTATGGTTAACTTAAATCTGATCCTAAGTTATTTATGAATATAAACCCATGTCTTTGTATAGTTTCCTTCTTCTGTGATCTTACAGGTACTTGGTGAAGCTGGGCAAGTAAGGGAGCAGGTAGCTGGAAGCTGTCAAAGAGGAGAGAGATTGGATCAAAGGACTAGTGCAAGACACAGGTTGGTTCATCCTATTACTCGTTGTTTATAGTTCATAAAGAAGAATACAATAGTAGTTTTCTCTGTTTGTTTCTCAGGTAGCTGTCACACCTTAGTGGGATAGAGCAGTTCTAAATAGACACTTTTCCCGATAACAAAATGGCGACTCCACTGGGGATCGTGTCTAATTAGTTTGTTTGTGTTTCTCTTGTTGTTTATTTCATAAACTTATAAGTAGCAATCGAACTGCATTTGCCATTAACAAATGCAAAGTAGACATCTGCTGCTTTAATCCATCCACTGGATCTGTTTATGATTTGAACAGCTGATTCATAGACTAACTGATTGCCCTTGTGATAGCTCTTAGACCCCCCTTAGATCTACCTCTGATTGTGCATTACTGATTGCTTTTACTCGGCCAAAAACCAAAGATTAAACTGCAAACTGTGACCCAGAACCCGGATAGAATTCTCGTTTCTGCCCCAGCGTAGGCTCTGTGAAGAGGTTCTGCATTTCAACGCACTTCCCGAGAGGGCTACCTGCGCTGCAATGCAGTTTCTCTGTGTAACAGGTGCGCTGATCAGCCTAGCCGTGTGCAGCTGAGGTTCTTTGCTTCATTTTTTCAGTTTTGTCTCTGATTTTTGCAACCTGTGATCAGTAAATGATTGTTTCAAACCCCTTTTCCTTACAGATATTCCGCCTCGTTTGTACAAAAGAACTGTAGATGTTTTTATGTGTTTGTTGAGTCATTTACAGTTTTCCATTGCAAAAGTATAATAGTCGTACTGTCGTCCTTTGATTTAGATCTGTCGCAAGTGTCGATTTTGATCATAAGATAAAGTTTATTTGCTGTTGATGGTCGATTATCCTTTTACTTTCGCCTTTTTTTTGAATTCGTGACTTTCTAGTGTCGAAACGAGTATTTATTTCAAAATCATGGAGTGTCGTAATCATCTCTACCTTTTGATTTCGAAAAGAAGCTTGTTTGTGTTTGTCACTTGAAAGCAAATTCAGATTTGTACATCAACTTTCTTTTTAGGCATCAATATTAAGAAAGTGAAAAAAAAATACATGCATGTGCATTCCCATATTGACAGTCTGTTTGGATTGATTTAGGAAAGTGCATTTACAGTGTGCTCTTTGCTCTTTGCGAAAAGATTGTGTCTTTCTTTTCCCCTAGTACCTAGGATTTTCATTGCTGAAAAGAGATAAAAAGTTTGTTTATCATCTTTAGATTGCATTTTAGGAATTACATCTACATCTCGTGGTGAACCCAAAAGGCAAACTTCATAAGAAAGATCAACTTAAAATAAATTCAATGAACCTAACAACGCTTTGGAACTTAACGCACAACATTTAGAGGTCTAGGCTAGAGACGTATTCGAGCGTCGTAAAGCCTGGTAACTGTTGTCCTCATTGATGGTTGGGTGATTCCTCCACTTTGAGACGATAAGTGCCAGTACGGAATTGTGCTCCCATGTACCATCGAGTATATATTGGGAGACCCCTATAGGTTTAAAACCTTTATCCATAGGAAGCCGTGTCGGCCGCCCTACTGATCGCAATGCACCGAACACAGCATTCGGGAATATTGACTGCCGTACCGTAAAAAGTATTCTTCAGTTTTGCGATTGGTTTGGTACTCCCTCTACCTAGACCTCCAGAGCAGTCCCTTTCGTTCTTTTTCAGACTCCTTAACGGAAAAGGTCCATCTAAGCACTTGTCACTTCAGGCTCATTAAAAATCGAAGGAGACTAGAGTCATCTTTTGTTTTTTCTCGACTCTTAAAAACTGAAAAAACAAGTTGTGTCAAAAGCGTCTAAAATTCATTTAATTCGGAAACATACCTTCCCTTTATTTTAGTTGATCGAGTAATCCGCAATCGTGGAATAAATTCAATTGAAACCCCGTCGTTCGTGGAGACTTACGAGTCAACCGTCTTTATCTCCGGAATCGAAACCAGTACGAACAAAGCGAACTCGTTTAACCGGTTCCAAATCTCCTATCAAAGTTAGAACAAGTGTTCCAACGACATTAGAGAATCCGGTTACTCAAAACATTTCTGGAATCCCTGCCTCTACGGAAGAAGTTCAGCAACCACAGAAGGATAGTGGTACTGATCCTAGTTTGAGAATAAACACTTGTGTTACCGAGCCAGTTCCATCTACAACCGGTTCGGAGAGTCTTACTCTTCAAACATCTGCCACTGCTTCTTCGGCACCAGAAATATTTTACGGACCTGACGGTCTTCCTCTTCCACATGGTATGATTGCAATAGAAGAAATTATAGAAGATCCTCAAACAAGTACTCCAACGCACTTTGGAGTCGGGATCACTCTATATCCTTCGTCATTAGAAGTTAGCCTACCACCAGCGGAAGCTCCTGTAGAATCACTAGGTAATCTTTTGGATAGACTACAAATGTCTGAACAACTGTCAACATCTAGGACTGTGTCATCTGACACAGCAATGGCAGAACTCCCTGCTATCACTCCGACAATGTTCGCCGGCATACCATCTGTCCCAACCAGCTCTCAACGGCTAGAAGGAGCCCACTCAGGGGCTATTTCGACAGTCTGGTCTGTTCCTGTTTGTTCATCCGGAATAATATCCGGAAACTTTTATGTTGGGTCTCAACAAAT
Organism: Pinus tabuliformis; assembly: GCA_031772625.1. Classification (NCBI taxonomy): domain Eukaryota; kingdom Viridiplantae; phylum Streptophyta; class Pinopsida; order Pinales; family Pinaceae; genus Pinus; species Pinus tabuliformis. Next base: position 885,964,987 of record CM062813.1, read on the forward strand.
TGATCCATTTGGAGGTCAATTTGGGCAGTCTGGCCCCCAAGGGCAAACAATTCCCTTGAGTTCTGGATTACCACCGTATGGGGGGCAGTATGCCCTTTCATTATCCCCTTCGGGAGGATATCCATACGGGAGTTCGCAACAGCATTCAGGTTATGCTAGAATTACAATAAGTGGTTGGGTACCTATACTACCTCAACAACCAAGAGTTGTGTATTCGATGCAACAATGCGTACCTATGTCAATCATCTCGACTACGCCAGCTATTGTGACGGTGTCGCAAGTTCAAGTGATGCCTGTTGTATGCCAACCTCAGGTTTCTCAGGTTGTAATGCAACAGCCCCTTGACCCTGCGACTCAACCACAATCGCCGACTAGTGGGGCGACACAGGTCCAGACGAGTACAATTACCCCTCACCTTGGTCAAACGGTTAGTATCGGGAAACAGCACATGGCTTCAAAATCGTGGCTGGTGCAATACCAACAACCACAATTCCAACAAGTGTACCAAGGTTCTGAGCATCATATCTTTGCGAACAGTGTATAGCCATACATTCAAAACGGTCAAAATCAACCATTTTACAATGGTCAAGTCCACTAACCTTACCAAACATACCAGCATCAAATGCATTATGCCGGTATGCAAAGACCAACTGCTCAGGCAATTCCATCGTATCCTAGGTATGCTTCACCTAACCTGAATCAACAGTTACCATTCGTGGCAACTTTAGAGTTACCTGATTTAAACCGGTTAGCAAACGATCCAATTGCTTACACCCCTTGGTGGCCAGCAATTCCGCATAAACTTCCATCAGATATTCCAAAATTCAATGGAAATTCGGTTGAAGATCCATCGAATCACGTGATGACCTTTCATCTATGGTGTTCATCAAACACCCTAAATGATGATTCGATAAGACTTCGCCTCTTTCAGAGGACGTTAACGGGTCCAGCGGCAAAATGGTACATTGAATTGCCTAGAGCTTCATTCGACAACTTTAGTACCTTAGCCACAAACTTTTTAACCCATTTTCAATTACCAATAAGGTACAAAACGGGAACAGAGCTTCTTACCAACTTCAAATAGACGACGGCCACTCACATATCTGATCATATACATGAGTGGCGACGTCGTCGTAGGATGGTAAAAACGTACGTCCCCGATCAGCTTTTAGCTGAATGGTTTATTAAGTCATTACTGCCTTCCATCACGGAAGATGTGGCAAAGGGGGGAGTCATAACAGAAGAGCAAGTTATAGCTCGTGCACAATATCTGGACTTGATTTACACTCAGTCCGGCACGCTCTACGACAAAATACCTGACGCCCCTAGACCGGAATTCTCAATTCCTCCTCCTCCTAAATCGAACAATGACTCTCATGCTGGCGATGGCGTGATTGGCACGACAGACACGAAATCGACAAAGGATACATCCAAAAAGGCCCGTAAGATTTCAGGTCAAAATGCAAAAGAGAAACTTCTTGCCTCGGAAGTAAATGTTGTGTCGACCGACAAGGGCAAACAACTGAAGCAACCAGGGGGCAAGAAGAAAAAGAAAGGGCGAAAAAAGAAGCAGGATGAGTCATCTCCTGGAAAACCTTCTGCAAACCCTTATGGGCAAAGGAAACCCCCTGCAGGGTGTCATATATGCGATGAGGATCATTGGACGAGAGATTGTCCACATATAGCTGAAGTTAAGAAACTCTTTAAGAGTTCAAAAACCTCAGCGGTATTGACTGATCCGTTTCCAAACCCGGGAACCAAACTGGTGGCTAATCAAAATGCTTCCCGATCCCAAGTGCTTATGTTATCTATCTCAAAGTAGCAAAATGATGCTTTGACAAGGAATAAAGATTACAGGAATCCACAGCCGTCGAATAACAAGGCTAATGAACAACCTAGTAGTTTGACAACAACTTTGACCAAAGTTGTGCCACCCATCATTCCTGAACCAATGATAAAATCGCCAAAGGAGTAGTACACAAATCGACATTTAATCCTCGTGCAAAAATAGCACAGAATTATAATATAATAGAGGACTTGGCCCAATCGCCATCCGCTATGTCGACACTTGAGGTACCGCAAAATTGCCTCTCCCAAGAGCAAGCTTCATTATCAATAATAGGTGGGATTGACCCAATGGATTCCAATCTTGTGACCTTTGATCATAAAGGATATGACCCTCAGTTACCAGCTCAACTAGCTTTCCTTATTTAAGTGAAAGCCCTCAACAAAACTGTTCATCGAACAATTATTAATGAGGGGGCATCCACATGTATTATGTCGATGAGTTGCTGGAAAAATTTAGGGTCACCACCCTTGTCGCGATCGTCAACAATGTTAAAAGCATTTGATGGACGATCATACATTCCATACGGGATTTTAAGTAACTTGCAGGTTGAACTGGGGGGTAAAACAGTAGAAATTGTTGTTGAAGTAATCGACGGAAACCTCGATTACAGCATCCTACTGGGAAGACCCTGGATATATGCCATGGCTGCAGTTGTGTCGACCTACTTCAGGAAGATTGCATTTCCCTTCCAAGGAGGAATTACAATCGTCGACCAACAAACATTTCTCCCCAATAGTTTACAAGTTACGGGAAGCATTCCAATGATCCATGGAAGCAATCATTCGCTCCAAAATATCGGAGTAGGTCTCCTAAAAGACCCTGCCTTAATGGGTACTTTTTCTCTACCGCCTCCGAGTAATTTGGCGGAAATGGCCACATTGGAATATGAAATCTTCTATATCTAATGGATTTGGATTCCGAGGATGCTTCTTATCTGTGTCAACCTCATTAAAAAATGAAACAAATCCCCTTTCTAAATCTTAAAGGTAAACCTTCATTCCAACCACTGAGTTGAATGCAATGAAGCTTGGGGGGCATGCACCTCGATTTGCATTATTATGCTGGGGGCATGCAAACTTATCATGAGCAGTGTTACTGTAGGGTTCAAGCTCGTTAAAAAATAAACCCGCCATGAGCAGTGTTAGCACATAGTTCAAGATCGTTAAAAAATAAACATAATACATGAGCAAATGTTTCCACCGGCGTTTAAGCTCGTTAAAAAATGAACTATTCCCCAGTAAATAACCACCGTGAATGAAGTACTTCAGCCATTAAAGCCTTGGTCGTGTTTGCACCATCACCTCCACTTTTCCGTTGGCCGATCATTCACCTCCATTTGATTGTTTACCCATTTTTAGGAACAGCTGCGAAGAGTGATTTCACTAGCCATCCTTGTGACACTGCCGTGATTGGAAAATTCCAAACCTTACCTGGAATCAGGTGCTACCCTTTTTATCACTCGTTCCTCAAAAGACAAGTCTTCTTTAAGCTCTTTTCTGACTCGTAAAATATGAAAAGATTGTCAAGTTTTGGCCTTCCAGCTCGTTAAAGCGACAGGAAGTGCTATCCCTCCTCTAGATTTTAATCTTTTTGGACTTGAGGGATTATTGCACAAAAAGATCGAGCACTTGTTTTGTTCGGCTCGTTAAAGCTAATCGAAAATTCATCCCTTCTGTATTGTTTTATACTTTTTCGGACTTAAGGGATTAGATGACGAAAAAGGAATTTTGGAGTTACCTTTACGTACCTTTTCAGACTCTCTAAAAATGAAAAGGACCAAGTTATCTTTGTCGTTAGACTCGTTAAAAAGATTAATAGCGACAAACTTGTCTTTAGACGAGAATGAGTTTCACTATCGCTAGGCTCGTTAAAACATAGCGATGGGTTTGCCCGAAGGGCAAATTATAGAACAAGCATATGTTATCCTCCTCAAGCTTGACAAAAATAAAGAGGTACTGGTCAGCAATGACTGGGGAAAAATTGGGAAGAAAACTCAAAGAATCTTTATTGGTAGCAAGTCGCTCTTGAACATGACACTTCCACTCCATGCCCGAGTCGGGTTGGGTTGTTTCATTCACCGGTCACATCGCCATGATCTCGCCATACCATCCACATTTGGGGTTAATGCTACCAATCCATCACATAAGTGTCACCGACATGTTCAAGAGAAGTCATCCAGAAAGGCCACCTGTGTCCTGCCCACTACCATACATTATACTCCATTCTTTCATGACCGCCACCCTGAACCATATATCATCAGATCATTTTCACCTCCATCAAAATCATTTGCTCCGTTCCGTGTCATTGATGTGGGATTCATTAAGGCCCTCCTATGACAGATCACTTCTTGTCGACATCAGCTCATTATCCAAGAAGTTGATCTAGGAACACCCCATTCAGTACTTTGAAGCTTTCATGCCTCAATGGCAAGTTTCTCACTTCCGGCGACAGGTTTACATCAATGACCTTCGACCAAAAGATTTTGCGTGGTGTTCGATGCCAAATCCTTTATTCACACCATGTGAATTGTACTGCAGTACCTTGAAGATCATTATCATTATCGGTGATTCCTCTCGCGCTTGTTAACGGTTTACATCATTGACTGGTAATCAAGCGATGTCTTTCCATGTTCGACTTCAAAACATTCCTCACATGGATCGACTTGTACTTCGAGTGAAGATCAGATGAGATTGAAGACCCCGGATCTAGTTTCATCCATCTGGGCTGCGATATATATTCACGAAAATAAAGACATTTGAAATGTACCGCATTGCAGCACAGATAATCATCCTACCAAAAGGATGATGGCTCTATCAGAATCATCAGTCTACCATCAGACGATTGTCTGTCCTATGTACATGAAAATGAATTTATAAAGCTAAGCATGGGAATGCCCACCTCAGCTAGATCATGAAAACAGTATGAAGATAATGTATTGTATTGTATCTTATTACAGGTCTCCTCCCAGCATTGAAAGAACTTCGGATCCTCCTAATAAAGCATTTCACCCGATAAACGGCTTCATACTTTAGGGGGCAACTTTTATAGACATTTTTGTGCCTTACAGCTCTAAGCATGAAATGTCCATAAACCAAGGGCTCCTAAGTCCCTAAAAGTGTTGTTCCAACCCCTAAAGGAACAAGGTCAACAAATTACAGCTTCTCCCAGAAGTTCTCCACCAGAAACGGCTCAGAATAAGTCAAATCAGGATCATTTCAGCTGCTCCACTAGCCAAGTGCGTTGCATAGCACCTAAGTCCACTAGCTAGATGCATTGCAACGCACCTAAATGCACTACCAGGGTGCGTTGTGTGGGAAATGACAAATGGCAGTGTCATTCCGCGAGGTGGAGAGACAATGGAAGCTTCCAGAATCTTATCCAATGACACTTGCCTCACTGAATTTGACCAAGGATGAGTAAGAGGCTTTCAGTCTCCAAGTGGAAGCAAGAACTGACAGAGAGAAGCCACTAATCAAATCATGAGCTGACTCATCCTCCTTGCATACATCTATATATGGATCCCTCATCCCAGAGATCCAAAGGTTGGAATTTTGCACATTGTAAGGAATTGCTGTTGGTTTTGAGATACATATCAGAGAATTGGGTGATCTATGCTTTGTTGGGGTTGAATAAGGGACTTCTTTGCTGGGAGGTTGATGTTGGGTCAAGAATCATTGGTTGTAACTCCTCCTGGATCTTCTTGTATATCAATAAAACTATTTGAGTTTCTTCTCCATGCTTGTGTTTCGTTGATGCTTGTTACATTTTTATGGTTAACTTAAATCTGATCCTAATTTATTTATGAATATAAACCCATGTCTTTGTATAGTTTCCTTCTTCTGTGATCTTACAGGTACTTGGTGAAGCTGGGCAAGTAAGGGAGCAGGTAGCTGGAATCTTTCAAAGAGGAGAGAGATTGGATCAAAGGACTAGCACAAGACACAGGTTGGTTCATCCTATTACTCTTTGCTTATAGTTCATAAAGAAGAATACAAAAGTAGATTTCTCTGTTTGTTTCTAAGGTAGCTGTCACACCTTAGTGGGATAGAGCAGTTCTAAATAGACACTTTTCCCGATAACAATCCTCCCCCTAAAGGTTTTTTGAAATACAATATTGATGGGGCTTCAAAAGGAAACCCGAGCACTGCTGGTTATGGAGGGGTGTTAAGGGATGAAAATGGAAGTATTATTTTCATCTTCCATTGCCATTTAGGAAGATCCACTAACAATATGGTGGAATTAATGGCTATGGAGCAATGTTTAGATTTCGTGGAGAAGGATAACCGCAAAAATGTGATTGTGGAAGTTGATTCTGAGTTAATCATTAACTTAGTCAAGAGAATCAGCTGGGGCATGTTGCCAGAAAAAATCTCAAAAAACTGGGTGTTGATCCAGGTATTTCAATGGATTTAGCTTCACCTCTAAGGCCTTCGAACAGTTAGTTTTAACCATGTGCGCAGAACGACCAATAAATTGGTGAATATTCTAGCCAATCAAGGAGTGATTTGCATAGCAAACAGGGTTGCGATGGGTTGGCAAGAGTTGCCTCAGAACAGATTAAAGGTGAATTGTCACGACCAAGTGGATGAAGACTGTATGGTGTTTCGGAACAGAGCCATGGAGGTGAGGTCTAGATGACTCAGTTTCTTTATGCGTAGCTATTTTATTCATTGTTTGGTCTTTTGTGGGTTGCAGGCCATTTTTGGCCTTCGCAACACTAGTAAATACATTCATAGAGGCTCCAGGGGGGAGCAGATCGAGAGACTCCATTTTTTGGATGGGCGGTTGAATGGTGGTTGCAATATATTTCATTGGATTAGGTACATGTGTAGAGGGGATGCTACGAGAGGCCGGAATCTGGAATCTATCAGCAACCTCATAACCCCTGGTTTTCCATCGGTGCATGCCATACCGCGTTTGGGGTGGTTTTTTGGTGATCGCACGCCTTGCAAGTGGGAAGTGGTTTTTCTGATTTGTGAGTGATTCCACTCATCGGGAAACACATGGCCAAGGGGTAAGATTGAATACCGCCCTCATCGTTGACTATTGTTTTGGTGATGTAGACCTGTGCAATATGATCCTTAGCCATCGGATCAAGAAAGGCGGATCTATGGTCAGGAACGATCGAACTTGTTGGTGGGTCCATGTGGGTAAGCATCGTGCTTCTACGCAATGTGAAATCCTTCACAGCCGTTGGATCGGGCGGGGTGATCTGACGGTAGAGATTGAAGATGCATGTCTGGTTGAAGGCGGGAAGCGTGGTGACAATTTAGTCTTGGCAGGTGGTAAAATGTTCTTGGCGGGAATAGTTGATTATAGTACATTCTATAGGCTTGAGGGTTCATGAGTCATTTGGACCCAAAATCCTTATAGACTGGTAGTTTTTTTTCTCTTCGGGTCCAACTCATTTTTTTAGTTAGCCTGCTTGCGGTGGTTTGACCGTTCGGTCCCAGCTTTGTATTTCTTTTAAGGGTTTAGAGGTTATGTGTGTGGGGGTTGGGGCTTTTTCCTTTGGCTCGGTGGCAGTTAGAGAGTGGTTTTTTCCTTAGACTACAGTTCCTAGTGAACTATTGTATTTTATGTAATTCATATTACGTTTTAATGAAATAGAAGGTCTGACTCTTGCTTCAACAAAAAAAGAAGAAGTACAATAATGTTGTATTGTCTAATTATATCATATTTTCTAATTTTATAATAAAGCTAAGAGTGAGTTTTTCTCTCATGATTGTTTCAAATCCAATCTACCTATTAAATACAAATTTGTTGATGGTTGCATTCTGTCTCTTTATGTGTATATATAGATTTCATTAAAAAAATGTTAATGATACTATATCATTACCAATATTATTTTATGGCTTCCCTGGTAGAAATATTAATTAGATAATATAACCTCATAATCTAAATTTAAATATGACATTTTCACCTAATTTAGAAGATAAATATAATATTTTGGATAGAAAACAATATATAGCAAGTGTTGTATGCAATGTAATCTTATAGAAAAAGTTTGAACACAAAAATAATTAAGTGTTTCTTTTCCCTCTCTCTCCATATGTGTGTATATATAGATTTCATTAAAAGATTGTTAATGATACGATATTATTACCAATATTATTATATGGCATCCTTGGTATAAATATTAATTAGATAATATAACCTCATAATCCAAATTTAAATATGACATTTTCACCTAATTTATAAAATAAATATAATATTTTGGTTAGAAAACAATATATAGCAAGTGTTGTATGCAATGTAATCTTGTAGCAAAAGTTTGAATACAAAATTACTTAAATGTTTCTTTTCCCTCAAAAAAAATCTTGTGTCGTGTCTCTAAATTGTGGTAAAGTAGAGATTTTTTTTTAAGTAATTTCCCTCGCCTTTCATTATTGTACCAAAAAAAACTATTAGATTTTTATGGTTCCATTGACCTTTATAGGAAGCAAGAAAACATGTTAATTACTCCAAATGAGTTACTAGAAAAGAGGGAGTTGAATAAAGAGAGCATAAAACTAATATTAGGAGGGTAAGAGAGAAATAATATCCTCATTTCAGAAATAAAGAATAAAGTTTTAAACACAATAATTATAGATAAATTTGTAAGATTAACTTAATTATGATTTTTATTCTTTATTTATATCTTATACCAGTGAAACCATTGATCCAAATCTTTTACTTCATCGATGTATTCAAAATTGAGCATAAAAACCACATGTACATACACTTTAAAGAAGAGGAAAATTAATGGCAACCATGAATACAAGGAACACATACAACTTGATAACATAATTTGTCCAATGTGGACTACATCTCCTGGCCATGTTCATAGTGGGGGGGCCTCTTGCATTAATCTCAGCAAAATCAAAATGCATACATGGAAAAGTTACACATTATGCCTCCAAATCTGGCGATGGCCTGAAATGGGCTAATCAGATGAGGAAACTGACTGTAGTATCATATTTTTGGTGAAAAATCATGAAATTTGAGTATAGAGTTAGCCAAAAATTGTCACTCTGACCTCTAGGGCTCGAGGAAATTTAAAAGATTCCCCGTAGATTTTCTATGGAATATTCTAGGAATATTTTGTCAAAGATTCCCCTATAGATTTTATCTTGAACTTTGCACCTAAGGTGGCATGATTTTGACGGTGGCGTGATTTGTAACCTGGTTTCATGGCTTGGCTCTTGTTGTTCCGTCCTCTCCGAGGCCAAGTGGATTTGTATGACTTAAATAATAATCATCTGACAGAGTTTTCAAAAGCACTGACTAGAGCATTCTTAACGACCGACAAGCGGGGTCATTGTGCCACCCGCCGACCACCCTCTAAGTATATTTTTATATGTAAAATAAAATACAATGGTTGTATTCGTTAATTGTTTGACAAATCTGTCTATCCTTCCAACAAATTTCACTGCTAAACTAGCCATTGGATTGGGGGGTCCACCAACTCTGTGGCCCACCAAACTTATCTAGCTACCTCTAATACACCCACCAAACATAGTAATGGTTTCCAAAACCACTGCCAAAATTAATCGAATCTACCAGACTAGCTGTAACCAAGTTTCTTGCTAAGTTTCCTGCCATATTTGGCCTAGTCCAGGCCCAAATGGCCAATTGCGGGGTGCCATGTGACACCTTGTGATTAGGCCAAATGACACCCCTGAATTGGGCCTTATCCAACCAAGCCAACCTTGCCACTTTTTGACTCCAGATTGGTATAGAATATTACCTAATTCTCCTAACCATATTGCCACATCACCATCGGTATTGCTGACATCAGCTACCATGTAGCAGCCTGTGGGTATTGTGTGCATAATAATTTTTAATTTTTGCTAAAAACATCAACTGGCCATAACTTTCACATATGGTGTCATATTGAGGTGTCGTTTGCACCGTTGTATTCAGAATGAGAAGCTCTTTGATTTGAGATGGGTTTTGTTGATATTCAGAGACTTAAAAATTTTGGTCTTTTGGAATCCTCTTAGATCATTCCTTCCGACTAAAGAACATTTGGGCCAGTAAAAGCCTTATCACGCAACTAGAAAGTGAGGGAATTTCTCCCTTACTTTCTCATTTTCAATCCAATGAGCCTTACATGGATGCATCCCATTGAAACCCACACAAAGGTACTCAACGTCTCCCTAACTTGAAGTCTTGGTCCTCTTATCAAGAATGATGTCTTCAGGAAGCTTGTGCAAGTACTCTGGTTAAAAATCATCCACTAAAGGAACCTATCCAATATATTTTGAGTTCATGATCAAAGGAGGTCATAGAACTTCAAGTTTTGAACATTCACCATGGAATACATTTTCATGTATGTTGGTAAGTCAAGGCAAAAATCATTGTCTCCAAGCTTATCCAAGATGGTGAAAGGACCATATCAAATTGGTCTCAATTTCTTGTCTTCTCCCTTTATTTTATCCTTGCTAATATGGAGCCATAGCCTGTCTCTGACCTGGAACTGGTGATAAAATTGGTTTTTTTCATGCCGAGCCTTCTATCGATCCTGATTTTTCTCCAAGTGTTCCTATACTGTCTAATGAATCATTTGGATTCGTTGAAGGAAATTTCATGCTTTTTCCTAGTTACTTTGTTTGTTGGAATCTTCATCCTTCCCAAAGACCATGTCTAAGGGATCTTTCGGCAGGTACTCAAAGTAAATCTCAAATGGTGAGCTTTGAGTAGATGAGTGCATGGCGCTTTTTTATGCATGTTTCACGTAAGGAAGTTTTTGATCCCATAACTTAGGAAGGTTTCCACAATAGCCTCGAATAAAATGAACCAATATTCAGTCGAACAACTCTATTTGTCCATTGGTCTACAAATAAAATGCCCTACTCCTCTTCAATTTGGTGTCCATCACTCTCTACAAGCTTGCCCAAAACTCCCCAAGGAATTGAGAGTCCCAATTAGATACAATTGATGTCTAGAAAGCCCAAAGTGGACCCAAACATACTGAAAAAAGAGTTGAGCAGTTTTCTCTGTAGTAATTTTCTTCTTATAAGGAATTAAGATACACATCTTAGTAAATCAATCCACTATGACATACAATTAGTCATGAACTTTTCTAGACGAAGGGAAAACCCCTAGCGAATTCCATAGGCACACTTTCCCAAGGATGACAAGGAACTAGGAGAAGTGTGTATAGACCTAGTTTTCTATTAGCAGGCTTACAAACAAAACACATCACACATCCCTTTACATATTTTGACACAATTTCTTTCATATGAGGCCAATAGAAAAACCTCTGTAAATGAAAGATAGTCACCCCTACACCAAAATGACCTGACACAAGAGAAGTATGTTCTTCTCCGATTACATGGACTCTTTCATTGGTGGGAATACAATTTTTTCCAGGCTGGTACAAGAGCTTGCTCTGCAAATGGTAATTGTCTACTTTTGATCCATGGGTTAGCTTCTCACAAATATCCTTGAAATCTTCATCAACAACATATTTTTCAACATAAATTTCATGAGACAATGAAGCATTTTGAAAAATAACAAATGCAAAAATAAGAGGACGAGAGAGCATATATGCTACTCTGTTGCTAGTGCCCTTTTTGTATTTGATTACCAAGTGAAACTGTTGAAGAAATCCCATCCACCTAAAATGATGTGCCTGTTGCAATTTGGTTTGAGATTATAGGTATTGTAAGAGTTGGTGATCTGTATGAATAATTGTCTCCTTACCAATCAAGTAATGTTTCCATTTCTTGACGCTTTGCACCAAAGCATACAACTCCTTGTCATTTGTGGGATAATTCACAACAACTTAGGAGAAATTCTCTAAATGGTAACATATCGGTCTCCTTTGTTGCATCAACACTGCACCCATGGTGTAACCATGACCATCTCTCTCAATTTCAAAAGATTGTTGGAGGTTAGGTAAGGCCAAAACTAGTGTGGTCCTAATCTTCTCATTCAGGTTATCGAAATCCTTCTATCACTTTCCTCCCTACTGAAAGGTTTGCTTCACACCTATTAAAGCATGCAAGGGATATGCTATAATAGAGAAGTTGGCAATGAACCTTCTCCAATACTGCATTGCATCCAAAAAGCTTCAGAATTCTATAATTTGGTAGGCTTAGGCCACTTAACAATCACATCAACTTTTGAGGGGCCAATTTTCAACAGTCCTCCTCCAACAATATGACTTAGGTAAACCAAAGAAGTCTTTCCAAGTTCACACTTGGACATTTTTAAATATAGTTTTTCTTTTTGAAAAAAAAATAAGCACCTTCTTAGCATGAGTCACATGATCTTCCTAACCTCTACCGGAAACAAGTATATCATCAAGATACACTACAAAAAATCATTAAGAAAAGGTCCAAGAATAGCATTCATCACCCTCATAAATGTGGTCGGAGCATTACACAATACAAATGGCATAACCAACCACTTGAAAAACCATTTTTTTTGTCTTGAATCCAGTCTTCCACACATCATGCTCTACAATTCTAACTTGTTGGTAGCCAGTTCGCAAATCCAATTTGGTGAAATAAATAACATTTTTCAACTAATATAATAAACTATCAATGTGAGGGAGAGGGTACCAATTTTTCACCTTAATATTGTTGAGTTCCAGATTTTCCACACATATCCTCCATGTTTCATCCTTATTTGGCACCAACAATATGGTTGAACTGCAAGGAGAAGATCTAGGTCTTATGACCCATTCGCTCAAAAATTCTTGCACTTGTTTCTTGATCTCTTTCATTTCAACAAATGAAAAACTATAAATATCTACATTAGGTAAAGGGGCATCTTATTGGAGATGAATTTCATGTTTGATCTCTATTTTTGGAGGAAACCCAATTGGTTCCTAAAAAATCCCATAATAATTAGAAAAAATTCATAAAAATTTTCCTGTGAGCGAGATCACAACCCTAGACATCTTAAGAAGCCTCTGCATTTTTTGATATCACAACCATGAGCTTGCAACCTTTGATGTAGTTAATAAGCCTCTTCATTTGACTTGAACTAGAAATATTTGCATTGATATTCACATGATGGGCTCTGACAATATACTCCACCTCATCTTGTGTGAGATGGTATTTGTTTCCATGCCAAAAGAAGACCGCTTTCTTGACATACAAATATGAACTCCCCAAAACAATGCCACATATACCCAATGGTGCAACATCCAGATAAACCTCATCTAGAAGTTTTGATGCAATAACAAACCTAACCCTACATTGCTTGGTTACATGAAGTTTCGCTTTGTCACATACCCAACCAAGAGGGTAGGGTTTTTGATGAGGCTTGGTCTATAATGCCAACATTTTAACTATAGATTCTAAAGTCAAGTTTACTTGAAAGCCTGAGTCAAATAGTGTATCCACTCTATGATGTTTCACCACAACCCTAATATGAAACAAGTCACTCCTCTTCCATTCATCAACAAGAGACTCATTTATAGAACTTGAACTTGCATGAATTTCAAAGCTTGAATTAACATGAAGAGAACTATTACCATGTATGGCCACTATTGTAATTGGCATCACATCGCCGAAGTCAGATTTAAGGTCCCGTTGAACAGTTTCCACCATCTTTTTCTTTCCCATTCCACCAAATCTCTTTGTATTCAACTCTAGATGAAACTTCCAATAATGTTCATTATTGTGGCCTTCCTTTTTACAACATATATAAGATGGCTTTCCTCCTTCTTATTTCTTGGTTGTAGTTATCTTCTTATATTTTCCCTTTCCTTTTCCTTTGAATTTTCCGTTACAAGGTTTGGATGATGACTACCTAGGATGATCATCCTTTTCATGTTTACCCATGCTTTCAATATGGATGGACTTCACACTCACTGTATCAATAGTAGTAGGTTCAAACGACAATAATTTTTTTCTTGATATAACTATGTAATGCACCAATATACTTCATCACAATCTCGGGTGAATCTAAAGAAATTCGTAATGTTAAATCTTGTTTCTAAATTCTTCTATGGAACTTTGCACACTTTGGACCTTTCCTTGCCTCAAATATTTTCATTCCATCATGGAATTTTTCCAATAGCCCAAAGGATAGAAATGGTATTTTAATGCATAAAAAATTTAGACCAGGAGGAAAGGCGTTTACCCACATGTTTACTACCTTTCTGAAGCTTGTTCTCCCACCAGATGAGAGTGATTCCACTCAACCAAAGAGATGCCAACTGGATCCTGGCATCGCCTTCTTCAATCTGCTGATCCAACAATATACTTCAATATGTTTGATCCAATTGTTTAGCTTTTCTGCACTACATTCTCCATTAAACATGGGCAAGTCAAACTTTTCATCTAACTTTAGAAAAGGTTTTTTAGGCATTCCTATGTTTCCTATTAGAATGACAGGAGTGAGAAAATGAAGAAGAAGAACATTCACTAAAAGATAGAGATGGATATTCAGGAGGCTCTCCTCCTTCTCCTTGATTTACCGAAGTGTGATCCTTTATTGGTTCTTTCTTCTTCTCCTTCTTTACCACTGCCTTATCATACTCTACAAATAATTTGTCAACTTGTTGGCCATGGTGTAAAAATATGTGCGGAAATCTTGCTCTTCTTCCAACTGAGCATCATGATCTTCCATTTTCCTTCTTTGTGCTGCATACCCCACTTCTAGATCAAAGGACTTAAGTTTACCTTCACCCTTTTGAATCTTGTTCCTAGTTATCATTCACACTCGCAATTCACATCAAGAAGACCTGCTCTGATACCAAAATTGATCCAAATCTTTTACTTCATCGATGTATATTCAGAATTGCATGTAAAAAGAGCATGAAAACCACATGTGCATACACTTTAAAGAAGAAGAAAATCAAAGGAAACCATAAAGGCAAGGAACACACATGACTTGATAACAGAGTTCGTCCAATGTGGACTACATCTCTAGGACATGCTCAAAGTGGGGAGGCCTCTTACATTAATCTCAACAAAATCAAAATGCATACATGGAAAAATTACATTTTATACCTCTAAATATGGGGATGGTGAATCATGAAATTTGAGTATAAAGTTAGCCAAATTATGTCATTATGACCTATGAGGCTCTAAGGAATATAAAATATTCCCCATAAATTCTCTATGGAATATTTCAAGAATATTTTATAAAAGAATCTCATGTAGATTCATTCTCAAAATTCGTTTCCGGGGTGGTGTAGTTCCACAGGCGACTGGTTCCATGGCTTGGCTTGCACTATTCCATCCTCTCCCTAGCCCAACGAATTTTTATGGCTTAAATAATAATCGTGGGGCGGAGTTTACAAATGCATGGACTCTTGCATTGGTAACAACTAGAAAGTGGGGTCGATGGGTCACTTGTTGGCAACGGGTTCGACCTCGACAACCCCCATCCATGTATATTTTTATATGTAAAAGTAAATACAATGGTTTTATTGGTTCACTGTTTGACAAATCTGTCTATCTATCAAACAAATTTGACTGCTAAATTGGTCGTTCGTTTGGCGGGTCTGCTAACTTGGCGACCTGCCTAACTGATCTAGCTGCCTCCAATGCACCCAATAAACTTAGAAATAACTACCAAAACCACTGCCAAAATTAACGAATTTACCATACTAGTTATAACCAAGTCACTTGTTAAGTTCCCGCTAGATTTTCTTAGTCCAGGCCCAACCGACTAATTGTGGGGTGCAATGTGATACCCTGTAATTGGGCCAAATGGTACCATGTTAAATTGCAGCAAGAGAAGGCTTCATTTGACTTGTGCCATAGTCAAATGGAGAAATTTTATTTTCCACATCAGCGGGATGACTTGAGTTGCATTTAGTAGGAGTAGCAGGGCCAAATTACTAAGTTAAATCAGTCAATTCAAGTTTGTAGGCTAGAAATAGAGTTGTGCATGAGTTGATTGCTAAAATCTAGCAATCTAGTGGAGTTATTGTTAGTTAAACTCAATTATCTTAGCTCTAGTCTAGAATAGAGTCAATAGGAGTTCAGTTGAGTAGTAGTAATTGTTGTTAACTCACTCATTTCTCAATTAGCTCATTAATTTACTAAAAAAAACCCTAGTCATGCGTGGAATTCAAATTTCCTAGTTGAGGGGAGGAAAATACACATTGTAATTATCAATTGTGTACTAGTTGAGTGTACAAGTTTTTCATTGGAGCAGGTGATTAATTCATTCAGGATTTGTGCAAAGAAATAGGGAATTCTCCTATTTTTAGGGGTTAATTTCCTTAAGGATTGCACAAGGACATATGAGGAAGGCTGAGGCCTATTTTGGCTAAGCGTTGGTCATAGCAGGAGATCAATATTGCAGTGCTAGTGGTACTTAAAGGGTTGAAGTTGTCACTGTAATATATCCATATTCTATCTAATTTAATGCAAAACAGAGGAGGGGTTTTTCCTAGTTGGGTTCCCTAGTAAAAATACTTTGTTCATTGTGATTGAATGGTTGCATGTTATTGCATGAGTTTCTATTATATGTTTTCCTTTTCGCAGATTGAGTAGAAGAAATATGTTTCTATTGTTTTCAATTTGAATTGATTAGAAACTACAAATTGCAATCCATTTCTACATGCCCTTGGATTGGGCCTTATTCGACCAATCTGGGCTTGCCACGTGTCAGCTCTAGATTGGTCCAGAATATTCCCTGAATTTTTTTACTGTACTTTCATGTCATCATCCATACTGGTGATGTTCACTACCATGTGGCAGCTTGTGAATCTTTCCTGCACAATAAATTTTATTGTTTTCCAAAAACTTCAAAGTGCCATAACTTTTACATACTATGTCAGATTCAGGTGTCGTTTATGACGTTGAATTTAGAACAACAAGCTCTTAGATTTGAGATAGATTTTATTGAGATTCGAAGACTTAAAAATTTGGTCTTTTGGGATCCTCTTTGATCAACCATATAAATTAAATGGTTGATAAATGTCTCTAGGTATCAATCCATAATAGACATTGAAACACTTCATCATACATCTCAAGTTGGAAAATTAAAAAAAAAAAAAACTATAAAAATTAACATAAATCTATTATTATTATTATTATTATTAAAAATAATTAATATATTAGCTAAACATATATACATAAAAAAAGTTTAAAAAATGTAACAAGATTCTTAACTACGGAGATTCATCCCCCACATTGTTATGAAGATTTTTATTTTATAAATAGGGTTCGTGACAATATCATGGGCCAATACCATGGTTTATTGATACCACATGCCAAAAAAACCATAACTCAAATCATTTGACACTTGTTCATATGACATTTTTTAATTAATGAATTTAAATAAAAGGGAAAAAAATAATAACTACTTTGGAAATAAATTTCCATCTTTAATGTGTATACTACCAAAAATGTTATAGAATATTTTATGGAGGTTAAATCCCTACATCCACTTAATAATTATTGATCATTAAATTAAAATTGTGGAAACCCAATTCCAAATTAGACATCCCTATCAACATTATTAGTAATAATACAATTATGCATTAATTAATCAACAATTATGAATTTCTTATTAATTATAAATTTCTTAAATTGGAATTACAGCATTGAGAAAATGATAAGTGGAGGATGGAAAGCTTTGTATGGATTTGAAGACAATTGTAAGCTAACAAATCTTTGTATTTGGAATAAATAAATAAATAAATAAAAATTCTCATTGAAAGTGTGGTCAGCTTTGCTATTTTATATGGATGTGAGGTTTGGGGTTGTAGTATATCTAGAGGATCATGGAGGAAGATTGACCAGATCCAAAAACACTTTATAAATTATAACCTAAAGATTAAAAGATGTACTAGTTACCTTATCCTCCTTATTGAACCTAACCTTCCCCTATTGAAAGCATGGCTATTACTAGGTATATCATATATAAGAAGTTATGCAACATGAAAGCCAAGAGGTTTCCCGAAATTGCTTCTAATGATAGCTAGAACCATGACCTAGCGCTCAAGTGAGGATAATGCTCAATCTTGGCTAAAACATTGGGGGTTAGAAGAGATCATCTTGTAGAATAAAGATAGCATTAAAAATAGTATTACTTCCAACTTAAGGAGAAGTTATGGAGCAATAAAGAGTTAAAGGGGAAAAGGAAACTGAAATATTATAACAAGGTGATAAACCCAATCTTGAAAATCATAACTATTTCTCTGTATTGACTAGTGTTAAGAATAAAATGAACATTGTGAAGATAAGAACTCATTCTCATGGGCTTTATAGTGAAACTGGGTGTTGGCACACTCCCAAAATACCAAGGGAAGAAAGAGTCAATGATTTGTGTGATACTAATATGGTTAAAGATGAAAAACACTTTCTCTTAGATTTTCAAGCTTATAGTCAATTCAATTTTGATTTTCTAAATATTTATCACACTACCAACCCTCTAGACCAATTAACCAACAAAAATATAATAATTCTGAAAACTATAGAGACACGTGATAAGAAAAGGGTAAATAGTTATACCCTAAAGGCAATTCATTCAAGTGAAAGTGGTATAGTGAGTTGGGTAAACAACCATCAATATGCTATGGGGAGCAAGGTAAACAACAATCGGGGCTCAATAACATATTAACATATTTTAGGTGAATTTTATAATAAAAAAGATGAAAAATAGTGACATTAAAAAAATGAAAAATAGTAATATTAAAAAATTATTGAAATTTTATATTAAAAATTTTTAGTTAAATAA
Source organism: Pinus tabuliformis (assembly GCA_031772625.1). Classification (NCBI taxonomy): domain Eukaryota; kingdom Viridiplantae; phylum Streptophyta; class Pinopsida; order Pinales; family Pinaceae; genus Pinus; species Pinus tabuliformis. Next base: position 885,983,480 of record CM062813.1, read on the forward strand.
TGACGTGTTTTTGTTAGAAAATAAAAATGAAAAGCAGTGGTTTCCATATTAAAAAGACTATAAAAAATTTATATTAGAAATAATGATAAGTATTTTTATTAAAAATTTTAAGATTTCCGTCCGTATTCGAAATTGTTGTCAGTTTTCACATTTCAATGCAACCTTGTTTGCGGGGAATCCCAACGTATGCGGAAGTGAATGGCACATATTCAATACTATGTTAACACCTTATAATAACCCATTGACCACAATATAAATAATAATGTTTCTAACGTAAATGGACTCCTCCCATTGCTATTTGACTTTTGTATTTGCTGAAATACACTAAAATCTAATATTAGATTCATTGAAATACACTAACATCCATGCAGCATTATAAATTATATAAAGCTCTCAATTCAAAAACTCAACTTTAATTATTCCACGTTCTTCTCTAACCTTATTGAAATTTGAGTTAAATTGATATAATGTTATAAAAATTCGAATGGATGCATTTTGTCTCCGTGGCAGTGATGGCGATGTCTCGTTCATAATTATTACAGATTTGACTTAAAAAAATAAAATATAGAATCCGGAAATTTATGTTATTTAAATTTTTGGTGTAATTTCATAATATTTCTTACAATAGAATTTGGAATTTTATGTTAATTAAATAGGATTAAAGATGAATATATACAAGTTAAAGTCAATGCATTAAGTGCAATCATTCAAATAAGATTAAAAAGGAATATTTATATTGAAATAAATATATGTATTTCTAAAAAAAGTAATATTAATTTTTAAATAATCTAAACTCAAGTTAAGACTTTACATATACCTTTACTCTTTTAATTTAATAAAATTTCAATAATTTTTAGTATCTTGTTTTTTATGTAAATTTAAGATTTTGATAAATTCAAAATCTATTGAAAAGATTTACTTTATCACTTTCTATGGTTAATAATGTTTAATATTATATAATATCATTTAATATTAAACATATATTAGAAAATATTATGTTAAATATTTTACCATAATTTATTCTAGACATGACACTATTATGCTTAACATTATCATATTATAAAACTATGTCTAATATAATTTAATATATTATTATAATATTAATATTTTGTATTATAATATATTGAACTTAGTATTATATTAAAGTTAATATTATATTATATAGAATTATTAACTCTAATATTATATTAAACCTAATAATAATAATATAAGAATATATTAATATTAAACCCAATATTATATTAAAATTATTTATATTATTCAAATACTTAAACTTGTAGCCATTTCTTTAATTACAATAAGGGAGAATTGGATAAAATTGTCTAAACAAATCCTCGATGCCTTCACCTCTTTTTCTATTATTTTAAGTTTATTCCAGATAAACTCCTTATGAATTCTATGATAGAAGCATTGCCTTAATTACCAAGAATATAACATTCTTATTTCACTTAAATAACTTAATAGGTTTTAAGATATCCAACTTACCTTTAATTTATTATCTTAATATTAAAAATAATTATAATATGTTAATGGTTATAAAATAATCATTATATAATGTTGATCTGGATTGGATCACTATATTGTTTTTCATCCTTCCCAATGCTTTTAGAGTGGAAAAAGTGGAGGAATCATCTTACGGGGTTTTTTTTACCGATGGAACCTAGCTTGGCAAAAAATGGTATGAAACCTTTAGGGATAAATTCGAGGCATCAAACAACGTTTTTTGGGGGTAAACGTTGTCACTTTAATGCGACGCTTTTTCATGCTATTCTACACACATATAACTTTCCAATGACGCAAGAATCGTGTCAATTGGTGTCTATATGCGACATTTATGCCACTAGGAAGTTTTCCTTCCTATTTTCACCACCATAATTCGAGAGGATGCCACGTCAAACCCCAATATTCATGAAAAATGAGCTAGCCATGTGATTATGATGTAGAAGACTCTATAAGATTCAATATTGTAACTATGGTTAAAAGTTGAGGTAGTCAAAGCTAACCATTAGTAGGTTATTGCGTTGTGTTATAACTAGGCGTTGGGAGGAAAGTGTGTAGAAATTTTGAATAATCTAACACATATTCACAGAGATTATCCTGATCATACAATTATAAGCGGAACATGTATAATACATAATCTCCTCTACATTGATCATCAATTTACAGAAGCAGAAACATTCACAGGCACACATAGAAGCATCAATCAAACTCATAAACACAGTATGTATCCCAGGGAAAGCATCTTGCTAAAAAACCCACACTATCTGTATATTATATTGATTGAATCATGTAACAATACAAAGTACAATTCTTATCACAAGCAATCCAGTACCAGCTCCACCTGTTACACACAACACAGCTCAGATCTGATCTCCAAATCTATTCCACTGCTTGCCTGCCTCCACTGCTCAATACTTGCTCAAGAACTGATGAGAATGGCTCACCAAACTCGTTTTTCACCTGCAAAATAGTCACTCACACTTTGTTTGACATGAGCACAAGCTATAATGTGGGCAAAATATGTGAGCAAACTTATTGGCATACTCAATCCCTTTATTGTGCAAGATCTGGTGCACAACTATAGTCACAACTGATAGCAATCTGATTCTCTAACACCTGTCCCTGCTGAACTGAACATGCACTGACATGTAACTGAGTTAACTGATGTATTCATTAGCTGTATTATGAGTTAATAACTTGTGAATTAATTAATAACTAATTCACCCAACTCATCTCTAGTCTATTTTCCAGTTAAACTAAATACAACCAGTTTAACAAAGCTAAACTGAACACAAATCCATCAACTCCACCAAACTCAACTGATTGAGTTCTAACTGAAGTCATGCATGCAAATATTAGTCATCCCATAGGTAACCACGTATTTCCCTCTGGGATTTGCATGTACCACATCTGTAGCTCATCCTGAAGTGCTCCAAGAGAATAAGATGAAGTTTATAGTCCAAATATTATTGTGAGATAATAATATTTGACTTTTCTATTTTTGACTTTGATCACTCACACTGTGATCACTCACACTTTCATCAAAAATAGAAGTCCATCTATTTTTTTCCCAACTTGATCAATCATCCATAAACAGCAACTTGCAATCCATAGACATGATCCATATGTCTAGAAATAGACATAGTCTAAAAATAGACTTGCGCCAAAAATAGTCTGTGGGCCCACTTAGTGAAGGCGACTCTTTTCACTAAGCTCCATCATCTTGTTGCACTCTCAACAAGCATTTCTTGTTGCACACTTTTCAACACTCCCTCTCAACAAGAAAGGCTTCCTCTCAAACTCGATCCTGTAACTCTGGAATGTTCTTCATGCAACACATCTGGCCGGTCCACTTGCTCTGTCATCAAAGTCTCTGACTGCTATTGCCTCTGTCGACTGAAACTCTGCATATCTGTGCTCTTCAGTATCTGACTGCTCTAGCCTCTGTCACTTTGATCTCTGACTGCATCCGTCCTGCTGCTGGTTATATCTCCTAGCATTGCATCCGAACTGCACCTCCCAACTGACCTCCCTGTTGGGATAGAAACACCCTCTGATGCTGAAGCTCTACTTGCTGCTGACAAGTGCTCCCTCTCTGACATCTGCGCTACTGCAACATCTCCATGCATCTCGCACCATTGCACACCTCTCTGTGCCATCTAGCACTATGCAAAACACTTGTGCCTCTCGCATTGCTACAGCCTGCTAGCTATGCACTGTCTTGGGATTCCCTACACTGTCGCTCTCTCTGCCGCTCCATCCGCATCTGTCTCTACCCAATCAGTCAGTTCCTGCTACTACACATCTGGGCTCATGTAGCAAGGTCTCATCCAAGAGGTTGGGTACCTCAAGGATCCTGCCCCTCCTCCTTGGGAGTATCAATCCACATCACCCCACCTCCTACCTGGAGGTATGGCTGCATGCGATCTCTTAGCCCATCTGGCTCGAAGTTTCCCCCTACTGGAGGTCTCCGGATGAGTAGATGTATCTACTCTATCTCCTCTTAGCTTCCCCTGTTGTGGCTCCTCCACAACCTCCTGAAGCTGCTGCACCAATCGTGGCTCCTCCACAATCGTCTGAGACTTCTTCTGGATCTGCATGTTGAGAGGTAATATACGCTCCCTCTCAACCACCAAGTCTCCATCAGTTGCCTCGCTGCTCAAGGCTTTGCATGCATCTTGAACCTCAAGAGCATACAGGTTCTTGACCCATGAACCAATCTGCTTCACCTGTCTAGTGATGATGTGTCTAAGGAAAACCTTTCCCTTACTAAAGACCACATCATAGCCTCTGTCTTCCAACATTGCGATTGACACCAAGTTTCTCTTCAGTCCTGGTACATACTTGACATCGGTCAAGGTAAGGCGAGCTCCATGCTCCCTCTGAAAAATAACTGTGCCTACACCTGAGACACTATACTTCTCATCATTACCCATACCTATGAGTATCTGGAGATCTTTCTCCTCCAAAGTACTGAACAAAATTTGGTCACCGGTCATGTGGAAAGAAGCTCCACTATGAAGAAACCAACCACTTCCCACCATGGATGAAACCATGCATGCGAAGAGTGTGAAGTCCAACTCAAACTGTGAAGCAAGTGAGGCTGCCTCACCTTCAGATCCTTCCCCGGATCCCTTCTTGGACTTCTTCTTTGGGCAATTAGTAGCATAATAACCCAACTCATGACAACGAAAGCATCTCACCTTCGCCTTGTCAACCTTCTTCCCATCATTGGAAGAACTGGATTCAGAAAGAGAAACCTTCCCCTTCCCCTTCTTCGCCTTACTCGCTAAGGCACAGTTCTCCTCATCCTGCATGGATGAAGAACCGTCTTTGGTGCTCCGTCTAATCTCCTCCTGCACAACATCCGACCAAAGTCTCTCCCATCCTGGCAGTTTCTCCCTTCCATTCACCGAGTCCTGGTAGCTATGCCAACTCTTAGGAAGGTCAAGGAGTCCTAGACTCACCATCCTCATCTGACAATCACCCCCACACTTCCCAGCTCATCCCGGCATTGGGTGAACTTCGTGAGATACTGGGGCATACTATCTCCATTCTCACACTGAATGTTTCTGAGTTTATCTCTTTCTTTGGTATTAAATTCGAATTCCACCATCACAAAACTCAACCGCTTTCGATCTAGAATTCGTGAGAACAAAGTATTTCTTGTACAGAGATCGACTGTATGGGCATTCACCGGATATCTCACCTTCCAAAAGAAGGATGAATCTAGAGGCTACCTGGCCTGATTACAGACTCTGCCTGAAGAAATAAAATGTAAACATTTCCTGAATAATAGATCTGATGATCAATGCAACCCTGATATCATGTAGAACTTCTTCTACAAATCAGCTCGCTCCGATACCATGTAGAAATTTTGAATAATCTAACACATATTCACAGAGATTATCCTGATCATACAATTATAAGCGGAACATGTATAATACATAATCTCCTCTACGTTGATCATCAATTTACAGAAGCAGAAACGTTCACAGGCACACATAGAAGCATCAATCAAACTCATAAATACAGTATGTATCCCGGGGAAAGCATCTCGCTAAAAACCCCACACTATCTGTATATTATATTGATTGAATCATGTAACAATACAAAGTAAAATGCTTATCACAAGCAATCCAGTACCAGCTCCACTTGTTACACACAATACAGCTCAGATCTGATCTCCAAATCTATTCCACTGCTTGCTTGCCTCCACTGCTCAATACCTGCTCAAGAACTGATGAGAATGGCTCACCAAACTCGTTTTTCACCTGCAAAATAGTCACTCACACTTTGTTGGACGTGAGCACAAGCTATAATGTGGGAAAAATACGTGAGCAAACTCATTGGCATACTCAATCCATTTATTGTGCAAGATCTGGTGCACAACTATAGTCACAACTGATAGCAATCTGATTCTCTAACACCTGTCCCTGTTGAACTGAACATGCACTGACATGCAACTGAGTTAACTGATGTATTCATTAGTTGTATTATGAGTTAATAACTTGTGAATTAATTAATAACTAATTCACCCAACTCATCTCTAGTCTATTTTCCAGTTAAACTAAATACAACCAGTTTAACAAAGCCAAACTGAACACAACTCCATCGACTCCACAATCAACTCCACCAAACTCAACTGATTGAGTTCTAACTGAAGTCATGCATGCAAATATTAGTCATCCCATAGGTAACCATGCATTTCCCTCTGGGATTTGCATGTACCACATCTGTAGCTCATCCTGAAGTGCTCCAAGAGAATAAGATTAAGTTTATAGTCCAAATATTATTTTGAGATAATAATATTTGACTTTTCTATTTTTGACTTTGATCACTCACATTGTGATCACTCACACTGTGATCACTCACACTTTCATCAAAAATAGAAGTCCATCTATTTTTTTCCCAACTTGATCAATCATCCATAAACAGCAACTTACAATCCAGAGACATGATCCATATGTCTAAAAATAGACATAGTCTAAAAATAGACTTGCGCCAAAAATAGCCTATGGGCCCACTTAGTGAAGGCGACTCTTTTCACTAAGCTCCATTATCTTTTTGCACTCTCAACAAGCATTTCTTGTTGCACACTTTTCAACAAAGTGGGTTCCATTCTTTCGATTGCATTTGTTCCATAGATGAAAAAAATATCCAAGAGGGATAGGAGATAGAGTACAACGAGAGGATTTGTGCACTGTAGCATCTGATGGGCCATTGGCCATACTTTTTTGTACTTGCATCCATATTTCCATTCAAAGAAAGAGAGTGAAGCGACCTCACCTTCTAGCTAGGTTTTTCACTCAAAAGGGTTTCCCAGAGCATACCTTGTGTCAGATGTGTGTGTGAGCTTTTATTTTTCCATTCTCTATTTTCTAGATAATTTTCATTTGCATGCATGCACTATTAAGAGTAAATCTACAGATCCAAAAATCTAATAAAAATATAATAGTGTAGAATTTCATATTTTTATTATTTTATCATATCTGTTGTGATGAACTTCCTAGTGGAATATCCATAGAAATTTAAAAATCACATTGGTATCAGAGCAGGTTTCTTTGGGTATATTGTGGATAGTTGCATGGGATCTAGATCAGCAGGGCCAAAACTCATAAAACCCTAATCATGGTCGATGACTCTATGAATGACCCTCATGATCCTACAAAGGAGAGGTTTTTGCGGCTAGAATAACAAGTCACAGATATAAATTGTAATGTAAATATCCTCATGGAATCCTGAAGAAATAAGATTGGGATATTTGGAGAAGATGGGGGTTCAAATGTAGAAGAAAAATTAGAAGGGGGGTCACGAGATTGGGAAGAAATGGAGAACAAGTTGAAGAAAGAACCTGAAAAAGATCAACCTAGTTCAAGTGTCATGAATCAATAACAACCCTTGTTTAAAATGGAAGCAAAGGTTGATATCAAGTTGTACCATGGCAAAATTACCACTTTGAATCTAAATCACTAGTTATAGCAACTGGAAGTGTATTTCAATGTCCATCAAATTGAGGAAGGACAAAAAATCTTATTTTCACTACTATAATTAGAGGGCCATGCCCTGACTTGCTCAGAGAGAAACATGGAGACCCTAAGGTTCGAGGGAGAGCCTCCAGCGGCTAAGTAGGAGGAATTCAAGACCCTCACTAAGTCACAATTTTACCCTATTCTGTACATATAGGACCAGTGGATTTGGTCATCACTACTTCAGAAACCTAGGGCAAAGCATGCAGAAGTACACCACAAAGTTAAAAAAATATGGCCATAATGCTGGGTATCTATCCAAAGAACCTAGATGTACTCCTTAAGTATTTGGGGGGTCTACACCACCATATGCAGGAGGAAGTGACATTGTTCAAGCCCAAATCAGTGGACATTGCTTGTGTACAGGCATGGTACTTAAAGAGGATAGGCTTGAAGAGAGAATAATTAAGTGGATCTAAGAAGAAGGAGCAATAGGACACTTCTAACGAGGGAAAGAAGAAGAAAAAAGGGGGAAATGATAAAAGAACAACAACTAGAACACTAGTGAAAATATCCTAGCAACCACTACATTCACTGCAACATTGATGACCATACAAAGGAGGAGTGTTGGAAGTTACATCCATAGCTAAACTCAAACAAAAAAAGAAATATAATAAGAAGAAGAATCTCATGTCCATTGATTTGAGCAACCAAGTTGAAAGTAGCTCAGACGGGAATGAGAAGTTTGTTTGTATGCCAGTTTAGAAGGGGGTGAATATGAGTAGCCTTCAATAAGAAGAGGTGAAAGAAATGACCAAACTATTCCATATAAAGATATAGGTCAAGAATACAAATATTGATTCTCTGTTTGACTCAAGATCATAGATGAATCTCATTGTAGCAGAGTTGGTCAAGAAGTTCGGGCTAGAACTTTGTGATCATCCAAATCCATCCACTGGTATGGGAAAAATAAGGATGCAAAGTTGAACGTAACAAAACAATGTAAAATTAGACTTGTTATCAGTTTTGATTTTATTAATGAAGCAGAACTAGATGTAGTTCCCCTTGATGTATGTGGAGTCATGTTTGGGAGTCTCTACATGTACATGCAAGATGTAATATTCATGCGTAGAGCCAACTAGTACTGGATCATCAAGGATGGGAAATCGTTCATCATCAATGTGAACAAAGGAAAGTCAATAATTTCATTGGTAAGTGCCAAACAAACTAAGAATTTGATCAATACCAGGACGAACTATGTTTTACTATTTCTAAGAGAAAATCAATTTGTAAAAGAGTTAGTAAAAGGAAAGGCATCCCTAAACCTAAAGGGGTGTAATAAGAGACAAAAATAACAACAAGAAGAGTTTCTACAAGAATACAAGGATAGATTTCGAGAGCCTAAAGGCTTACCACCTAAGAGGGAAATGGAGCATGAGATCCAACTATTTTCAGACTCCCCATTGCCAAACATTGGGATGTGCAAACAGTTTATTATAGAAGTAAATGAGGTGAATAAAAAATCGTAGCATCTACTAGAACAGGGTGTCATCAACCAAATGCATCACCCTTCATCATTGTGACAAAAACATGATGGGGCTTGGCGAATGTGCATAAAATAAAAGGAATTAAGAAAAATCATGCTCAAGAATAGATAAACCTTGCCTAGGATAAATGATCTATTGGATTAGTTGCAACAAGAAAAGTACTTCACCAAGTTAGATTTAATGTTTGGATATCACTAGGATCGAGTAAAAGAAGAAGATACATGTAAGACCTCCTTCAAAACTAGGCAAGGTTTGTATCGGTGGTTGGTCATGCCATTTGGCCTATGTAATGCACTGGCTACATTTATGCGATTGATGAATGAAGTACTGCTCCCTTTTATAGATTCATTTGTTATAGTATATTTGGATGATATATTGTTATATAGTGCTACTGGGGAGGATCACATCTCACATTTGATGCAGGTGATGGAGACATTAAAGAAGCACCAACTACTAGTGAATTTTAAGAGGTGTGAGTTTGTAAAGTTGTCTTTGGTGTATTTGGGGTATGTGATAGGAGGAGGAGAGCTGAAAATAGATCCTTCCAAGATGGAGGCCATCATGAAATGGCCGGTGCTTGCTAATGTTTCTGACGTCAAGAGTTCCATTAGGGAAACACAATACCTAAGGAAATTCATAGCTTCATTTTTAGTGGTAGCAGGACCGCTCTGCGCCATAGCAACAAGTGGCAAGATTTCTAGTGGGGAAGGGTCAATAGAGGGCTTTGATGGAGTTAAAGAAGAAAATTAGTCAATAACCAGTTTTGGCATTACCAAACTTGCAGTATCCTTTTGAAGTGGAGACAAATGCAAGTGGGTATGCTATGGGAGCGGTTATGATGTAGGGAGGAAGGCATGCATGCTTCCAATCTGAAGTATTTCATGGGGCATTTCTTATCTACCCTACCTACAACAAGGAGCTATATGCCCCGATGCAAGATGTTAAAAGGTGGAAGCACTATTTGATGGGAAAGGAGACAGTAATCCACACAAATCACCAACCACTACAGTACTTGAAAACCCAGATTAAGCTACAATAGACTAGGTATTACAAGTGTATGGGGTTTATACAACAATTTCATTTGGTGATCAAGTACAAGAAGGGTAGTAAAAACAACTGGGTCGATATGCTCTCAAGGACACCCACATCAAAGATCACAACTTTGGGACTCTTATGCACATGGATCCATTCACCCATGATGCATACAAAGAGGCATATTCAAAGGATGAGGACTTGAGGGAGGTGTTTCAACAGTTGCAGAGTCAGAGTCATGTGTACAATGGTGACGACACTGTTGACTTCCATCTCCAAGACGATTTACTCTACATATTACATAAGCAATGTATTCCTAAAGCTGAGCGATTGTAGTTGATTAGAGATGTTCACACCTCCAATATTGAAAAGAACTTGGGTTTAGGAAAGACCATGGTCAACATGTAGAGATATGTGTATTTTCCCAAGATGCAAGAGAAGGTAGCTAGGTTCATCATAGGATGCTGCTTTATTGTACCGACAAGCCTAGCAATAAGAAACATGGTCTATATCATCCCTTACCTATACTCACTCGTCCTCGCGAAAGAATTTCCATGGAATTTGTGGGAGGTTTACCAAAACCTAGGAAGGGACATGAGTACCTATTCGTGGTAGTTGATAGGTTCAACAAGATGTGTGTTTTGATGCCCAGTTAAAATACTATCAGTGGGAAGGAAACAAAAAAGTTGTTCTTTGAATAGGTTTGGGTGCACATTGGGATACCAAGGAGAATTATTTGAGAAAAGGATACAGGATTTCTTAGTGCATTCTAGACTACATTGTGGGAGAAGATGAACATGAAGTTGAAGAGATCTATAACATTCCATCCATAAACATATTGACAAATAAAATTTGTCAATAGGACTTTGGTGCGACTTGTGAGGGGATACAACCAGAACCATATGATGACCTGGGATGAAAATCTGGTATATACCATATTCTTACAACAAATCAGTCCACACTTCTATAGGAAAGTCCCCATTTGAGACTTGTTTTAGTTATTCGTCGCCTTCACCTTTGGATATTGGATATGAACAAAAAGGAGGAGTGAGGGAAGATCTTACAAGATATGCCTTGAGGGATGAAAAAATTATAGAGAGATCAAGTAGATCCATATACAAGAACAAGAGACACTACCAAAGTTGTAGGAGAATTATAAGGCCATGAATGATCAACATAGGATAGAGAAATCATTCACCGTGGGAGACAAAGTATGGTTATAGTTGAACAAGGGGAGGCTACAAAGACTTAGTAATAAATGAAGGCTCTGAGGTATGGTCCCTTTGAGATACTATAGAAGGTGGATGATAATTCATATCGAGTCAATTTAGCACCATATATGCATATCTACTCAATTGTGAAGGTAGAGAATTTGAAACTATATGAGCCTTTCATGCTAGATTAGGAAGAGGAATAGGCACTACCATTTGTGGAGGATTTGACACCAGATCCTCAGGAAGAGTTGATAGAAGACACAATTTTGTATAAGAGGTCCAAAACTACAAGACAAGGCCAACTTGACCTTTGGCATATTGGGATGAAAGGAAAAATTCTTGGCAATGCTAAATGGTACACCAGAGAGAAGGTGGAGGAAAAATTTCCTCAACTCATTCAGTATAAGCTTTTGGGGACCAAAATCCTCCCAAAATGGGGAGGTATGATCTAGATTGGGTCATTATATTTTTTTTCATCCATCTCAATGTTTTTAGTGGAAAAAGTGGAGGAATTAGCTCACGAGACCATTTTTACCCATGGGACCCAATTTGGTAAAACAAGGCTTGAAACCTTCCAAGAAAATTTTGAGGCATAAAATGATACTTTTTGGGGGTAAAATTTTCCTTCTTTAGCGTGGCACCTTTTCATACTATTCTACACACAAAGACGTTTCCAGCGATGCAAGAATCACACCAATAAGAGTCTGTATATGAAAGCTATGACACTCAGAAGTCTACCTTCTTATTTTCACCATTATAATTCAAGAGGATGCCATGTCAACCCCCATTATTCATGAAAAAGGGGCTAGCCATGTGATTATGATGTCGAAGAATATAGAGGAGTTAATATTGTAACTATGGTTAAGTGTTGTGGTAGTCAAACGTAACCGTTAGTAGGTTATCAGGTTGTGTTATAACTAAGTAACTAGAAGTAAAAGGGGTTCAATTATTTCAAGTGCATTTTTTCCATAGCTGAGAAAAAATAGCCAAGAGGGATAAGATATAGAACACATAGAGATGATTTTTTCATTGTAATCGCCCAAGGGCCACAAACCATACTTCTTTATATTTGCAGCCATATTTCCATTAAGAGAAAGAGAGTGGAGTGACCTCACCTTCTAGGTAGGTTTCTCTCCTGAAAGGGTTTCCCATAGCATATCTTATCTCAAATGTGTTTTTGAGCTTTTATTTTGACATTATTTATTTTATGTATAATTTCCATTCACATGCATGGACTATTAATAGTAAAATCTACAGGTCTAGAAATCTAATATAACTTAATAATGTAGAATTTATTTTTTTTAAATATTATTTTATCATATCTATTATGATGAACTATCTGGTGGAATATCCATGGTAGTTTACTGGTATAGGTGGCTCCAGACACATGCAGAAGTCCAAGAGGACTCATAAAGGGTCAAAATTCAAAGTGGTCAGATTGCTCCCAAACCAGAACCAAATAGAAGTGCTCGCGCCCTGATTCGAATGATGCGAACAATGCTCAAATCCGAGCTTGTATGGAGGAGATAAATCCAATCAAAGTTGTGGTCAAAGTTGGGTAGTGGGCCAGGTTTAAGTGTCCTACAAATTCACCGTCAACCGGCGTTGAAACTTAGCTCCCGAGAGTAGGCAAAATTGTTTCCTCTTTAATTTGTCTAATATAAATCAAAAAAGGCATATTATTACTAAAAAAATCAATATATATATATATATATATATATATATATATATGGGTGGTAGGCCATGATGCCTGCCACCTCCATCGGACCCAAAACCACCATATATTAAAAAAAAAACGGCCGACAGGTCGTGACCCCCGCCGGCCCCAACCAACATATAGACAATGTAATAGAATGTGTGTGTGTGTGTGTGTGTGTGTGTATTACGTTGTGTAATGGGCGGGCCACCTCTAGTGGACTTGACCCACACCATGTGCCATGTGTAAGAATTCTGGAGGCGACAGGGCTTGAACCCCCCTAGCCAACCTAGTCGGTCCACCATTAGAGGAGGGAATTTTTGGAGAATCACGAGGGAATCTAAACGATTCCTACAAGCCCATATTTTTTCGGTGTCAGAATTCGATAAATGAATAGTCAATTTTACACCTCTGGATGAAAAAAATTTAGTGATATAGTCGGTTTTTGCAGCTGAGCCTTCTATTTTTCAACAATTTCCTAGATTTGAGTGACAGTATTAGATTTCAGAGTGTGGACAGTTGATCTTATGCCATTCGACCCCACCATTTCGATGGTGCGTTCAGATCCAATAGCTGAGTATTCTATTCTTCACCCAACATTAGAGTTGAGGTATAAGAAGTGTTGTTGTCATGTACTTGTTTGATCATTTGCTGTGAGATGTACTATGTTGTTTCAATTCCTGCTTGATGTGTGATGCAGAGTCTTTGTGTCTATTTCATGTGAGATGTATTCATCATGGATTGTTATGTATGTTCTGGTTGAGATCTCTTTGTTTCCATGATGGCGGGATACTCATTGTCACCATGAGTATTTTTGTTGAGATCCCTTTGATTTCATGATGGCGGGATACTCATTATCACCATGTGTAAGTTTATGTCATGTTAATAGGAGGTCTATTGTGAGTGATAGTTCTTGTAGTGGAATGTCTCATGGAGAGACTTTTCCACTCATGTAGAGGGCACATATCATTATATGACAGAAAACATAGTCCATGTACATCTTCACCATTGCAACACTTACTGAAGAGGCCAACACCATCTTGACACCGGGCCCAGAGATGTAGTCCACACTAGACGAACTCCGTTATCAATGTCTCTTGTTTATGATTTGTTGATCGTCCTTATGTTTCCATTTGCTTAAGAATGCATATATGTTCATTTATGTGCTTATAAAATGCAGTTCTAACCACATCACGGGAGTAAAAGATCTTTGTTAAATCCAGAAGTTGAGTCAACTCAGATCATTTACAGATCAAATGTCATCATTAATATATTGGTAAGTGTAAATCAACATTTCTATGTACTTCAATTGTAAAAATTAATAAATAAAAAATAATTATTATTTTATTTCATACATACTTTATATATGTTTTTTTTATCATTATAATAGATGTTAAGTGAAATAATGATCAATTTTTTACTTCTATCTATTTTTGTGCTAAGAAACACATAAATAATTGTTGGTAGTAACTCCTAGTAAGTATGCTTAATTGCATTGGGAGATACTCTCCAACCCAATATGGCAGTGATGTTGTAATGTCAACAAAATAATTATGACTTGATTATAAATAAATAAATAAGATGTGCAAATATCTTGATAATTAAGATTATAAAAATATAAGAAATAAAATTATTAGTTATAAGTTTAACTATAAATTATAGTGTTAAATTAAACTATAAACTTACTATGGTTTACAAGCTCATGATATTCATAGCCCATGGTATTTGTTATGTCGAAGCCTATTTAAAGGCTTGAGGAAATACATTATGGAATGCAAGAGTACCCGGTTAGATCCAAATTAACCCTAGATCCCTCTTGGCATTTGGTAGATCCAAAATTTAAGGTGGGTCTAGGTTGGTTACATATGAATTTTACCTACTTTGATGGAAGAGATTCTTAAATTATGGTAGGTAGTAACTATAAGTAAATATATTTATTTACATGAGTACATATTTATTTATTCATATCAATCGATGTGATATAAAGAGTTGTCATATGAAATATGAAATCTAAGACTTATGAAATATGAAATTTAAACCAAATATAGATATATATAATCTTTGAAATAAATATTTATTAAGTCAACATTTAAATGTTTATAGTCATTTACAGGCATTACAACATTTCCCTAATCTTAAATTTTTATTGAGCTGACATTAAAATGTTTGCACTCATTTAGAAATAGTACATCTCCCCATATTGACCTAGCTAGCAATATATATTTTCTTTTATAAACTTATAAATTCAAATTATAAACAAATAGAATAGATAAATACATTTCAATAAAATTTAAGAATAAAATAGCTAAATAAAAAAGCTTTTGTTTTACAAATAAAAAATATTTTATATAATTTTAATATCTAACTTAATTTTAATTTAAAAATATATTTATTATATATTAATCATAATAATAATAATAATAATTATTATTATTATAATAAAAATAAACATTAATATATAACATAATTATGAACTTTTACTATGATGCAAATTTTTTAACCCCTAATCTATGAAACATGAGAGGGATCAAATCCCTTGAGGTACAAACTTAACAGATCCAGGTTTAGAATAGACCTAGATTGATTTATTGAAGAACAAAGACAATGGAAAACGTAACATCATGTAATTTGGTTGAACTTTTGGCTAGTCATATATATATATATATATATATATATATATATATATATATATATATATATATATATATATATATATATATATATATATATTCTATCTATATTTTATATTGTTATAAATATCATATGTAATGATTATAATAATAATTAATGATTTTTAAATTTATTAATAAAAATGCTAAAATTATTTGTATTATAATTTAAATTTATAATAATAATAATAATAATAATAATAATGTAATTTATTTTTTATAAATTAAATATAAAAGTATAATAAAGTTAATATTTTAATATAAAAGATCTATTTTTTTTTTTCCCCTGGGAAAAAGTCGTAATTTTCATTAAGGTTAAGAAAATTACATTTTGCAGATGCCGAAGCATATCCATATGCAGGCTTTTGCCTGTCGAGTTCATTTTTTAACTACTATAAACAAAATATCTCCACGCAGGGAGCATTCAAAAATAAGTCAAAAAATATGTTCAAAATTATGGCTGGCTCTTCGCAAAGAGCAATATATACTGCTAAAATAAGACAAATAGATGTACTATTTTACTGTATCTACATACTGGAATAAGCAAAAAACTGCATGTATATGTAGGCTTTATAGCCCATCATTCCAATTGTTCATCAAAAGGCCGATGATAGTACTGATAAAAAGTGCCGCCAACTTCCTCTTGGATCCACCAATCTTCACCTATTCTGTGCGCTGCCTCTTTGGAGAGCTGGTCTGCAGTGGTGTTTTGTTCCCTGTAGATATGATGACAAACAAAGGATTCAAAAGTTGTGATCAATCTCTTTGCTTCGTCAAGTATATGTCTCAAAGAAAAAGTATGACAATGTGATGCATTATTGAGCCAATTGCAAACAATTTTGGAGTCACCAAATATCTGTAAGTGTCTGCATTGTTTAAGGATAGCAAAATGAATTATGTGCTTGGCTGTGCTGAGTTCTGCAAAGTTGTTGGTGCCTCTGCCTAAATTGATTTGGATCTTGAAGCAATGCCTTTCGTCAATATGGAGTATGGCTCCCCCCCCGCATCCATCATCTTTGGCTGAGCCATCGAAAAAAGCCCAAGGCTTTGATTTATCAATGGGTACAGGTCTAAGAGTTCTCGGTGGGGTGGAGTGATCTTCATCAGGTAACAAATTATAATCAGCGACCGTGTGAAGAATGATCGAAGGCCAGTGAGGCATTTTAAGATTGAAGATAGATTGGTTACGGGCGATCCATATAGCCCAACAAACCAGCAGAGGCAGGTTCTTGGCCTTACCTAAATGCTCAAGGCACCAGTTAGGCCATGCCTCCAGAAGGTTGTTCCCGTGCCAATCCTTCAAAAGCGGGATATGTGAGGATATAGTCTGCCAAAAGGTAATGGTCGAGCTGCAGGATAGGAACAGGTGCTCTGTACTTTCAGCAGCATTAAGACATAGATGATAGCGGAAGGGGCCATAGAAGGACCGTTTCATGAGGTTAGAACCAATGGGTATTTTATCAAATAAAATATTCCACATCAGAAGTCTCGTCCTGGGTGCGGCCTTAAGTTTCCATATTGACTTCCAGGTGGGCTGTATGTCAGGGGGCTTATGAGGCTCCATGAGTCTGAGGTATCCCAGCTTAGGAGTGTATACACCATGTTTCGCGTGTGCCCAGATAATCTCATCTGGTCCCTCAGTTAGTCTGATTTGTGCTTGTGTGAGAGCAGTAGTATATTCCTTCCAATCGCTTATCCATTGGTTAAGTAGGTCTAGAGCTCTAGCGGATAACCAAGCCTGCTGGAGGAAGGAGGAGTTAGCCTGGTCACCAATGTGTTTGATATGAGTGATGCCTCTATCATGGAGATGTTGAATGAGATCAGCTGGCAATCTGTGGGTGTTCCCACATCCAACCCAAGGGTCCACCCCAACTCGTACTGCATTCCGTTCTCGTATCCTCCATGTGATGCCATCTCAAAGCAAGGGTATGGAGTCAATGACAACTTTCCAGATGTTGGAGAAATGATGATTGTTTCCATGTCGAGTACAAAGCCAACCTAATATGGATAGAGGCTTGATATATTTTGAATATGCCACCCGGGTCCACAGACTGTCTGTAGTGAGTAAGCTCCATCTGAGTTTGGCCGCTAGTGCTTTTGAGAATATAGCCAGTCTCTTTAAGCCCCATCCTCCCCAACTCTTAGGCTTAGTTATGGTATCCCATTTTACCTATGCAAATAAACGCCTCGGCTAGTGTCCTTTCCATAGGAATCTGCAGCATATGCTTTGGAGCCTGTTCAGGATGCCCCTTGGAATCCAAGCAAGGGCCATCCAGTAGACAGGTGTGGCTTCAATTACAGCTTTGATGAGTACTAGTATGCCCGCCCGCGAGAGGTATCTGTGGTACCAGACTTGAAGCCTTTTCTCCACTTTGGATATAAGCCATAACCAGTCTGCTATTCTATAGCCAGATGGTTTCAATCGAAATCCAAGATACTTTATACCAGCAGTTAATTCCAAGGTGACAAAAGGGAAGCGTTGTGAGGCATAGTTGATTTCATGCATCGAGCAACCAACCGATGTAATAGTTGATTTATTATTGTTGATCTGCATCCCGGTGGCCTGCTGGAATAGAAGGAAGGAGTTATGCAAAGAAGAGGAGTCACCGATGCTGCCATTCAGGAAGATGAGAATATCATCAACGAATAATAGGTGAGTGAGGAAGAAATTATCCACTATTTTGATGCCAGTTATTTGGTGCCGATCTCTGGTGGATATGATTATCCTACTCAATCCTTCCATAATTAGGAGAAAAAGCAGTGGTGAGAGAGGGCATCCCTGCCTGAGTCCTCTCTCAGCAGTGAAAAAGGGTGTAGCTTCTCCATTGAGGAGGACACTGTATGTTACATCAGTGATGCAGCTCATCGTCCATTTGATGAAATCATATGGGAAACCAAGATGTGTAAGCAGCAACCTCAGGTACAGCCAGTTTGTTCTGTCAAATGCCTTAGAGAGGTCTACTTTGAGAATCATTCCTTTCTTCTTTTTGGTCTGAAGGGTATGCATGAGCTCTTGTGCAGTAGCGATGGCTTCATGGATCTGTCTGTGATGCAGGAAGGCAAATTGCTTAGATGATATGTGCTGTGAGAGGATGGGCTTGAGGCGGTTTGCAATAATCTTAGCTATGATCTTATAGAGGCAGTTGCAGAGTGATATGGGGTGGAAATCATCGAAAGTGATCGGGTCATCAGTCTTAGGGATGAGGGCGATGAAAGTGGATTTGATGGCCGATGATATCCGACCTCTTCTCCTGTTGTCCTCCACTATATTCAATAAGTCATGGCCCAGGATGTCAAAAAATGAGATGTAGAATTCAATGGTCCATCCATCAGGTCCAGGGCTCTTATCCTTTTTGAACCATTTCAATGTGGCTTCCAGTTCATCCATGGTCACCTCCTTCAGAATCTCTTCCGAATTTTCCTGGTCCACATATCTAGGAAAGAGTTCTGCCACTCTCATGATTTCCAGTATGTTAATATTCCCTGGCGCCCTGTAGATGCCCCTAAAGTGTTCAGAGGCAAGCCTGGCCAGATTCTGCTGGTTTGAGATGGTGTGGCCATGATCATCCTTTAATTCCCATATAGTATTGATGGCTTTGCGACCATTGGCAAATTTGTGGTAGAATTTTGTGTTGTTGTCTCCCTCAGTGAGCCAAATAGCCCTGCTTCTCAGTCTCCAACTTTCTTCTCTTTCCTTCAATATTTGAGAGCGCTTGGCAAGTAGTAGGTTATACTGTTCCTTACTCTCCGGAGTATTGAAAATCCCTGATGTAGAATTTTCATACTCAGTGATGACCCTTTCCGCCTCATTGAGAGTGTGATTATCCTGGATCCGCTTCTGATGTGCCCAATTTTTTGTTAACTGCTTGAGTTCTGTAAGCTTCCTAACAAATCCAGCAGAGAGTTCCTCACCTTCCCGGACTGGGTTGTTCTGCCAGTATTCATGGACCAGCTGAATGTATGAGGGATCTTGTAGCCAGGTTGCATTAAATTTGTAGGGGCTCTTAATTTTGTGAGTGTGGCCATCTGCCTCCAGGAAGATTGGTCTGTGATCGGATAAACCACCAGATCCCACCCATTGTCGAGCTCTGGGTAGCTCATTGTATAACTGTTCTTTAATAAGGAAACGATCGAGTCTCCTGGCCAAACTCTGATCTCCACTCCTATTATTTGTCCAGGTATACTGTAGCCGAGCAGTGGGGATGTCCACCCAGTGGTGGTCCTCTAATAGGGAGGAGATGGTGTCAGAGAGTGTATCCACTTGTGCCATGTGCCCCCAGGATTCGCAATAGCCCAGGGAGAAGTTTAAGTCCCCCCCCAATATAATGTTATCCGCTTGAAAGAGCTCCGTTCCAAGAAGGGTTCTCCAGAAAGTAGCCCGATCAGAACAGGGTCCATAGACATTTATAATGCGAAAGTCTCTCTCAAATGTATGATCATATATGTCAAGGCCTATGAACCCTTTGCCTCCCCAAAAATTGCAGATGTCCACTGTTTTATTGCAGACCCCTATTGCCAGGCCTCCGGATCTCCCTGATGCATCAAGTGCATGGAAAGTCCAGTTCGGGAGCCAAGAGGTGAGAGAATGAATGAGGTAGTCCGCCCGGCAGAGGGTTTCCTGAAGGAAGATAATATCCAGGTGAGCCGAGGTTAACAACCTCCTAAGCGCTAGTTTTTTGGCTGAACTAGCAAACCCTCTACAGTTGAATGAGAGAAACTTCATGAGGGGGGAGGGGGAGGGCCATCCTTTGCTCTAAGGGCCCCAAAAATAGTTTGTTGTCGCCCAAGGGCGACCTCCTCGTCCGCAGTATGTCTCGCCTTAGTAATACGGGATGGACGACCTCGTGAGGTCTTGAGGGAGGCAGGGGGACTAATAGGGTCAAGCCCAACAACATCCGGGCCTCGGTCTTTAGCCCGAGGGCGAAGGGAATATTGGGGAGATGGCCTGGAATTAATCAAGGTCGATGCGATCAATGAGGGGGGATCCAAAGGAGGAGGGGGAGGAATCGAGCATGAGAGGGTTGATTGTGAATGAGTGAGTGATGAGAGTGTAGTAACAGGTGGATAAGTGAGTGATGAGACCGATGAAATGCAGGATGCAAGAGATGACAAAGAGATAGGTGGTAATGACATACCCGTAACCGCAGAGTCCGCCGGAGGGGGCAGAGTATGCTCCGGAACCTCTGAGGACGTTGGCGGTGCCGAGGTAGGTGCATCGGTGTCTACACTTGCAGGCCCTGGCTCTTCCTGAGGTGCATCATCCCCATGAATGCGCTGCTGAAGCTCAGGTGGCTGAACCGGATGTTGTTCCAGAGGGGTCGACCGGGTAATCTCAGTGACCTCTTCATTCATGCCCTACTTTGTGGCATCTGCGACAGCGGTATGGGATACCCTCATAGTCGATTATCTGCCGTCGCGCCGTGTCTTTCCACTGGATAGTAATGTACTCATATAGTCCTCCCCTAGTGTCCATGTATATGAGAATCCTGGCATAAGCCATCATGCCCGTCTGAAGATAGGATTTGTCATAGCCCATATAAGTGCCGAGTGCATTACCTATGCGCTTGAAAATTTCTTCAGACCAGTATTGTAGAGGAAGTCCGGGGAGCCGAATCCAAATAGGTCCGACCCCAATCTGCTCTGTCTCAGGATCAAACAAGGGTGTCCATCGCTTAAGGAGCACAGGCGCATGGTCAAAGTGCCAATGTGAGGACAGAACCCAGTTTGTGTGATCGGCACGCGCGAATCTCAGTGCGAACCATCCCCTCACAAATGTCTGCACAAATGGGATATCTACCAAGTGATGTCCCCAAATCTCGGTAGCCCAAGCCTTCAATCGTGCCGCCGAATAGCTGCGTCCCCTGATACGGCCGACCAAAACCCGATCTGCAAAATCCATCGCTTCGCCCCACTGTATGTCCTCTTCCAGTCTGAGGAAATAATCGACTTCTCTTGATTTGAAACACTTAGATTTCCTTTTAGGGCCGCCGGGAGGGGGAGGGTTCTGCGGATGTCCAGATGCCGGAGAAGAGAAATGAGATGGAGCCGAGGACTGATGGGTGGCAGGGATTCCAGCAGGGGAATCGTGAGCAAACCCAGAAGGGGGGCCCGAGAGCGGGGGTACGGAGGTAAAACAGCCAGATGAGGGACCAAGGTAACCCAAGGGACCGGAAGAGGATAGTATCAGGTTAGGATTGTGAGGTAGATGGTAAGATGAACCAGTTGTCTGTGGGGCTAACCCTGGGTTAGGGTTTAGGCATCCAGTAACAAAACCTAGGGTCGTCGGGGAGTGAGGAGGCGTCGAGAGGGCCGGCCAGGTGGGAGGCTCATCCGGGAGGACTACCGGCAGAGATCTAGATGATTCACCATGCGAGTACTGTGAGTAATTCCCAGTGAAGTCTTCATAATACATACCTTCTGAGCTGGCATTGGGGGTTCGCCAGATGGAGACCCCCTCCAAGGGGTCAGCAGAGTAATCGACGGTCTCCAAGTCCTCCATGGCCAGCTGCGCCTCGAAACGGTGAGCGCTTTACGGAGCAGATAATCCTGGCCAAAAGGACGTGTTGCGGTTTGAAGGTGCGATGAGAAACCGCCACAGGTGAGCTCGGTTAACGCAGCTATAGGTAATGCAAACCCCCGAGAGTCGTGTAGCTACCGGACGGTGACAGAAACGGCAGAGTAACCGATGGAGGATGCAAGTGCAGTGAAGTGTAAATGGAAGCGCCGAGTTACCAGTGGCTGCAGGGTTACAGAAACCCTAGCCTAACCTTGTTCGCACGATAACCCTACGCGTCTCCCGCATCTTTTCTCCTTCATGAGCCTAAAAGATCTATTATAATTAATGTATCACCTATTTTTTCCCGGATGTGGGTGTACATAAGGATTGATCTGATGGCAATGGAACGGGACGACAAATGGCATAGCCACATGGCCACCTGTAAGCCTGCACACAAAGCAATAAACCGGCCTCACAGCAGCGGTAAGTGCCATTCAATGCGGCACTCGAATCAACTCACCAACGCCATCCCGCCTCGGCTCTGCATCATGGAACCCTTAGGTAAAATTCAACCCACTTCCTCTGTTTCTATTCCTTTGCCTCTGAGTTGCAAGTGCCCCCTAGCTACAGTGGAGCCAAATTCACACACTGCAATGGGTAGGCGATGTAACATTCTCTACTGCATAGAGTTTGGAAAGGGCAACCATTACTCTCGGAGCTTGATCTGCAACTTTACTTTCGATTCTGAGCCTTCTGAGCCTTCTACCCCAAATCTCCGCTCAGTGTTGACCTCTCACAGGCAGTTTCTTCATCCCCATGCCATCATGCCTTGACTGTGCCAACAAATGCGTAGCAGAAGGGGTAGCAACAGAGGCAGTATGCTCCGTCCTCCGCCCTCAACAGCCTCAGACTCCTTTTGCCCATTGTCAAATTATGTCTCAGCGCATTATCTTGAAACTCGCAGTGGTAGAGGCCGCACTTGCGCTGTCCACTCCCCACCTTTGTAAACCGCCATTCCAGTTACTGATATCCCTTCTAGCTCTCAGCAATCCATCCATTCAACCCAATTCCTTTACCACTGCTCTCTAAATCTTCCACTCATAAAGGCTATCATCACAGTCACCTCCCAAGAGGATCCTTCTAGTGATGAAGGACACCCCACTTGCACAATGGAGAAGAGATAATGATCAGGGCAAGCCTTTTGCAGCGGAGCAGAATCGAGAACCTTTGGCAAAGGATGATGCACGTGCGCTGCCAAAATACGAGGACGACCTCAACTCCTATAGGTGTTTCATTATCGAATAACACCCGTCAGCACTGAATGACACCTAACTCACCACACATCTTCAGATTTCAGGTTCCCGGTAACCCTGCGTTGGAAACAAAATTATTTTGGATTCTACTGATTTCCCACTTCTGGACAGTCTTAATTTTGGTTTTTACTACTTTATGCCATCAACCTTGGCTCTGAAATGCAGAGACCAGAGCCTCCTTGTATCATTTTGTTACAGTAATAAATTTTAGACTTATTTAGAAAAAAAAAAATCGATCACAGATTTTTTTATTAATATATTAAAAAAAGAAACTTACTGTTTATCATACATTTTCCATAAACTATACAACATATATACATTGTCTTAATTGTTACTTCTAGAAGCACATTTTAAATATTGATGCTCATGGCGAAAATATAAAGGAGTTTCTCCCTAAAAATGCCAAACATATAATTTTCGTTTTTCATGATGTAATTTGGGCAGAAGATTAAGCACGGTTTTTATGCCTCCATATATAATTTTTTTGTGTTTAATGTTATAGTTTGGGTGAAAGATAAAGGGCAATGTTTCTTATCAAAACATTAAAAATAAATAGAACATTTTTCATTATGTTGGATGGCCCTATACGCTTGCAACTAGCTAGTTTGGTTTAATCTACTCTATCTTTTTAAGAAAAGGAAAATCAACTAGCTTTTGTATTAAAAAAGAGTATACATATATATAAATTTTCAAAATTCACATATTGAGGATCTTTACTGAATATTTTTCCTTTATGAAGTCTACAGAAAAAAGAAACTTATCATAACTATATGTATATGATAAATAAACACATTATCTACATACGTATTCAAAAGTATTATAGGCAATTCAAAAGAGCTCATGTCTATGGAAATTTTCTAGTCCTTTATAGTTTGTGCATATTGTATGTAGAGAAAGTGATCCCCTAGTCAATATTTATGTCTCATCTTCGAGACTGCATTAAAAATCTTATTATGTTTCCTATAAATATGTGAAAAGGTCACCTTGTTGAAATGACCAGTCAATGATCGAATTTTGTTTATCCCATTGATAAGCATATGAGTTTCAAAGGAGGATCTATCATTAATCCAGTCAATGGCAACTTTGGAATTCGTGAAAACATATAGACTCTAAATAAATAGTCATTTATGGAAATATAATATTCCTCAACACATAACAATATTTCCTAAAGAGCAATGATCTCAACATGGTTGTATGACACAGACCGCCATTCTAACTAAAATGATAATATATGCTCAAATTCATGATAATATATGCCCATAGATATATTGAGATTTGTTGCCCCATAAAAACAGGCAACAAGATATCTGCTCCAACATTAAACCAATTGTATGCATCTATGTATTCTCTTATGTTCCATCAATACAATTTCATTAAAGTATGCACAAATATTGATGCAATTTCAGGAAATGTGAAATGGAATATTTTCAAATCTGAAAGCATTCCTAAATATTAAAATTAAAATAAATTTATCAAATAATTATCAACTTTTACTATGATGGAAACCATTTAAAAATTCAAACCTATACATGTTAATGAGATGCAAAAGTTGAAGCTTCATACTATAATTGCTATTCAATTTTGTTTCATTGCACCCAGACGCACTCTACAACCTAGGGAGATGTATAGACATAAACGATTGTAAACATAAACATTTATCATAAAAACAAATCATATAATTTCCACCCTAAAAAATATAATTATGCATAAACCAACCTAGATCCATCTTAATCCCTAATTTATTAAAAACCAAGAGGGATTTAATCTCTCGAGGTGAAAACCTCTTTTTTGAGTGCAAAAATTGAGGAAATGTTTGCACATTGAGATATTTGATCCCTCTTGATGCCTTATAGACCTAATGTTAAAATGAATTTACGCTGACTTACTGAGTAACAAAAAACAATGGAGAAGGTAACACAATTAAACGTTTTAATCAAAGTCTCTTTGTAATTTAGTAGAACTTCTGGCTAGTCGCATTGTGTCTATCTCCTCTCGAGGCACACACCTCTTTTTTGAGTGCAAGAATTGAGAAAATGTTTTCACCTCGAAAGATTTGATCCCTCTTGATGCTTGATAGATATAATGTTAAAATAGATCTAAATTGACTGATTGAAGAACACAAATAATGGAGAAGATAACATCATTAAACCTTTTAACCAAACTCTCTTTGTAATTTGGTGGAACTTTTGGCGTGTCGTATTATGCCTATCTTATATATATCTATATCTATATATATATATATATATATATATATATATATATATGTATATAGATATAACTAACTTAGAGTGAATCTACTTCATATATACTTTATATATATTATAAATAATGTATGTAATGTATATATAAAGTGCATATGATAATATTTAATGATTTTTAGTTTTTTTTTTTTGAATTTTAATAATCAAAAAGATTAAAAATATTTATGTATTATAACATAAATTTATAATTTATTTTAATTTTTGTATAAATTAAATATAATAGTAAAAATATTATAAATATAGTTAATATTTTATTAGAAAATAAATTATAATTAATATATAACATATTATTATTAATAGATATAAATATTTATTATTTATCATACATATTCATGAAACTATATAACATATATATTGTCTTAATTTTCAATTCTAGACACATATTTTGTAGATTGATCTTAACAATTAAGATATAAAGGAGTTTCTTATTTAAAGAAGCCAAATATATAATTTTTTTTTTCAAATGATTGATCGGATTGGATCATTATATTGTTTATCATCCATCTCGATACATTTGGAGTGGAAAAATTGGAGGAATCAGCTCACCAGACTGTTTTTACCGGCGGGACCCAGTTTGGAAAAATGAGGTCTTAGACATTCCAGAATCATTTTGAGGCATCAAACGATGTATTTTTGGGGTAAAAAAATTCCACTTTGGTGCTGTACTAGTTTAATATGCTATTCTACACACATAGATCTTCTCAATGATGCAAGAAGCATGCCAATCAAAGTCTGTATGCAAAGGTATGCCAATCAGAACGTGAACTTCCTGTTTTCACACCTATAGTTGAGGAGGATGTCATGTCAGCCCCCATTTTTTGTTGAAAAGGGGCTAGCCATGTGATTATGATGTAAAATTATCTAGAAGAGTCTATATTGCAACTCTAGTTAATAATTTATGTAGTCAAAATTAACCACTAGTAGGCTATTGGGTTGTGCTATAACCGTGCCACTAGGAGGAAGAGGCATTCTATTCGTTTGAGAGAATTTTGTTCCATAGTTGAGATAAGATAGCTAGGAGAGATAGGAGTTAGAGCACAAATAGATGATCTATGCATTGTAGCAACCCATGGGTCACAACCATTACCTCTTTGTATCTGCAGCCATATTTCAAGTAGAGAAAGAAAGCAAAGCGGCCTCACCGTGCAGGTGGGTTTTCTCTCGAAATGGTTTTCCAGAGACCATATCCTATGTCTTGTGTGTGTTTGTATTATTTTTTTCGTACTCTACTTTTCTGCATAATTTCCATTTTCATCCATGCATTAATTACAGTTAAATATACAAATCTTAAAGTTTAATAAAATTGTAATAATGTAGAACCTCATATTTTTAATATAATATTATCATATCTATTTTGACAAACTATATAGTGGAATATCCATGGCAGTTTACGGATCAATGGTGTAATATGGATAAAAAATTAAAGAATATTTTTATGCCTTCATATATAATATTTTGCAGTTATTATTGTAATTCGGGTGAAAGATAAAGGATGATATTTCTCATGAAAAAATAAAAAATAATTGGCACATTTGTCATTATATTCGGACAACACTACAGTTGAAACTCGTTAGTTTTGTTTAGTGCACTCTATTTTTTTCTTTAGGAAAGAAAAATTTATTAACTTCCATATTAAAAAGATTGGTTACACATATCTGCATTTTCAAAATTCACATAGTCAAAACCTTGACTGTATACAAAATAAATAGTTATACTAGATTTGAAAATCTATCCCATATGAATTCTAAATAAAAAGAAAACTTATAATAACCATATGTATACAATAGATAAACACATTATCTAAACATGTACTCAAAAGTGTCATAAACAATTAAAAAGAGCTCATGTAAATGGAATTTTTCCAGTCCTTTATAGTCTGTCCATATTGTATGCAGAGAAAGTGATCTCCCCCAATCAATATTTATGTACCATCTTCAAGAGAGCATGAACAATCCTATTTTGTTCCCTATAAACATGAGAAAAGGTCACTCTACTGAAATAAATAGTTATAAATCAAATTCTATTCATCTAGTTGATAAGCATAGGAGGTTGAAAGGAGGATTTATCATTAATCTAGTCAATAGCAACATTGGAATCCTTAAAAACATCAAGAGTCTCAAGAGATAGACATTTAGCACAAAATAATATCCCTAGAGAGCAATGATCTCAACACAGTTGTTTGAAACAGTACCATTATTCCAACTAAAATGATAATACAATATGGATTCATGATAATATATGCCACACAACTACATATATTGAGATTTTTTGCCCCATAAAAAAGAAAGGCAACAATATATCTACCCCAACACTAAACGATTGTATGCATCTTTGTATTCTCTTATGTTTCACTAGTCCAATTGCATTGAACTATCTAGAAATGTTGATGCAATTTCGGGAAATGCCAAATGAAATATTTTCACATATGAAAGCATTCCCACTCCTCCATATGCCCTAGAATATATAAAAAGGAAGTGTTCTAACTTCCATATATTCTTCCTTTCAGACCTTCAGATGTTCTTCAATAGATGAATATGACCAATTCACATTAATGTCTAATATATGCAAGACACCTATCCAAATAGAAACAACATAGGGACACTTGAGAAATAGATGAATGGCATTTTCAATTCCTTCCCTACATATAATACCTATTCCACAACTATTAAATCCTCTCCTAGCCAAATTATCCCATGTTAAATTATTTTTTCACCAAACCAACCACCCAAAAAATTTAAGTTTTAGGGGCGAATTCCATGTCCATATTTTCCTATACCACCATCAATTTGTAGAACTCTGGTGAGTAAGAGAAATATACCTTATATTTCCTTAACAAAGATCTATACCTGCACAAAATTCTCATCCCATTTGAAGATATCAACCTTATCCAATAAAGTGATACCTGTTAGATAAATATTAACCACATATTTGTTCTAACTATCTACTAATTCCCCATATAAACGTAGATCACAGGAGCATAACTAAGTTGATTATAAGTAAATAACATTGAAAGCAACCAAAATCTAATTGAGGAAATAAATACCCTTGTTTTGATGTATCTGATGAGGGATGAAGGTAATATATGGATGTTTTGTGTATGGATGTCCTAAAAACCCTTGATAGAGTCCAATCCAATTTCTAACATAATGATTGATCCAATCTCCCACCGCATGTTACCAATCAACCAATGCTTCACCTTCATGAAATTGTTCCAAATATATGAGACTGTATTAGGAGCGCGAGTGCCAACCTTGATGCATGCATGGAAACACTGCTTACGAAGATTTTCTCCTTTATAATATATTTCTATAGACCAGAACCAAATAATGCATGCTGTAAACTCTTCACCACCAATAATCATCTAACTTTTTCAATATTATTAAGAAGTCAGTCCCCCTACTCTTTCAAAAAGGAAATATCCTTTAGACGGAAAAGAATATTCTTGCTATCTCTGTTATGAAACCAGCTCACAAAAAGATAGAAAAGAGAGATCCACGCCTTAGAATTCAGCCTCTTCGAGGGGGAAACCTCCTTTACATTACATAAATGAGCAATTATTGGATGATTCAAATGAAAAAACCTCCTTTCTATATATAGAAGTCTAAGGAGTCACAATATAACCCAGCCGACCTAACAATAATCATATAAAGCCACAAAAATAACAATAGAGGGATTCTATGGGGCATAGTAATAACAATATGGGGACAATAGGGGCACAACAATATTAATAAGGGATACAACTACAATAGTAATGGGGTAATCACTACTATTATAGGGACCCAACATGCCCCTCTCGTTCACAAAAGTGTTGTCCTCAACGCTTCAGTAGTTCTGGATGCTTTTGTATAAAATTCTCATCCTCCCATGTGGAATCTTTAGCGGATAAGTTCTTCCACTTGATAAGATACTCCGAAATTGATCGATTTCATAACTGTCGAGTTCTTGTTTCTGTGACTGCTTCTGGTTCCAATATAATTTTTCCTTCCTCGTCAAGTTCTAGAAATATTGTTTGAACTGGGAGCTTGTCACCTATAACCTTCTTTAAACATGAAACATGGAAAACTGGGTGCAATCGAGAAGCTGCAGGAAGCTCCAATTTGTATGCCATAGTCTCAATCTTTTGCAACACCTTGTACGGACCATAATACATTGGTGATAATTTATTATCCTTCGTAGCTTGCTTGAGGGACATTTGCTTATATGGTTTTAGCCGTAGGAATACCCATTCACCTGCATCAAAACTTCTTTCGCTGCGATGTTGATCTGCCTGTTGTTTCATTCTATTTTGTGCCAACGCGAGGTTATCCTTTAAGAGTTGGAGGACATGTTGTTGATGTTCGATGTGATGTTCCACTACTTGAACCTTAGAATTTTCTCTTAAATATGATGTGATGGATGGTGGCTGATATCCATAAAGTGCCATAAATGGGGTCATTTTTGTTGCTGTATGGAAGGAAGTGTTATACCACCATTCAACCAGAGGCAACCATTTGACCCATTGTGTCTGTTTATCAAATACAAAGCAACGAAGATATCCTTCCAAAAATTTGTTTACTATCTTAGTTTGCCCATCAGATTGAGGATGATAAGATGAGCTATGAGCTAACTGAGTACCAAGACAAGAAAATAATTCTGTCCAAAAATTTCCAGTGAAAATGGGATCTCTATCACTTACAATAATCTTTGGGTTTCCATGTAGCTTTTGAATTGTTTCCATAAATGAGGTAGAAACTGTAATGGCTTTAAATTGATGTGATAATGCACAAAAGTGTGCATACTTGGTAAGTCTGTCAACTACCACCATGATGACAATCTTTCCCTAAGACTTGGGTAAACCTGTGATAAAATCCATTGAAACCTCCTCCCAACATATGCTTGGAATGGACAAAGGTTGTAATAGACCTAGTGTCTTAATTGTTTCAACTTTATTTTGTTGGAAAACCAAACATTCAGCCACAAACTTTTGAATATATGATTAAAGGCCCTCCCAAAAAAAATTCCTTCTTAACCTTGTGGTAAGTTTTTAATAGTCCTAAGTGCCTTGCTAAGGGAGAAGTGTGCAATTCCATAAGAATCTTTTGTTTTAGCTTGGAATTCTTACATAGGTATAAGTGATCTTTGTACCATAACGAATCATTTTTCCAGCTAAATGTATCAGACGTACTGGAGTCTTGTTGTAACTTTCGAATAAGTGCCCACACTTCTTCGTCATTCTTCCATTCCTCCCTTGCTTCGTTTATCCAATCTGGTTGTATAATAGAAATGGCACACAACAATGCTTCCACATCCTCATCCTTTCTTGAGAGTGCATCTGCCACCACATTTTGCTTCCCTTTTTTGTAGATGATTTCAGAGTCATAACCCAACATCTTTGTGACCCACTTTTGTTGCTCTTCAGAGGATAATCTTTTTTCTAAAAATTATTTTAGGCTATCATGATCTGTTTTTACCTTGAAGTGTCTTCCCATTAGGTAGGGTCACCATTTCTTAAGTGCATGGAGTATTGCCAACATTTCCTTCTCATAAATAGCTTTGTGTAAAAACTTTCCCTTGATTGGACAACTTTCGAAAGTAATGGGTCTTTCATCTTACATTAAAACAACATCAATTCCATTTCCTGCAGCATCACATTCCATAATAAAGGTTTTTGTGAAGTCTGGTGTAGCTAAGACTGGTGCTTGGCACATTGCCTCTTTAAGATGCTCGAAGGCCTTTGTTGCTTCTGGAGTCCATGAAAATGCATCTTTCTTCAATAATGTTTTTAGAGGTGCTGCTATTATCCCATAATTCTTAACAAAATTGCGATAATACCCTGTCAACCTGAGAAATCCTCGCAGATGCTTTATGGATGTGGGGATTTTTCATTCTTTAATGGCTTTAATTTTGCTTAGGTCTACCTTAACTCCTTCATGAGATACAATATGACCCAGATATTCCACCTCTTGTACTCCAAAGAAACATTTGGATCTTTTTGCATATAATTTTTTCTCCTCCAATAATTGTAGCACCTATCAACATGTTCAACATGATCCTTCCAAGACTTGCTATAGATTAGTATATCATCAAAAAATACTAACACAAGTTTTCTAAGGAATGGTTTGAAAATGGCATTCATCAAACCTTGAAATGTTGAAGGTGCATTGGTAATGCCAAAAGGCATGACCAAAAATTCATAATGACCCTCAGGAGTTCTAAATGCTTTTTTTGGAATGTCTTTAGTCTTCATTCTGATTTGATGATATCCTAAACGAAGATCCAACTTGGTGAAGTAAATTGATCCATGCAATTCATCTAGTAATTCATCAATGACTGGAATGGGAAACTTATCTTTAATAGTGAGCTTGTTGATCTCCCTATAATATAGACACACACACCATGATCCATCCTTCTTATGCACCAATACTACTAGAGCAGAGAAAGAACTTTGACTTTGTTGAATTATACTAGCCTCTAGCATTTCTACAACCATACGTTCAATTTCACTCTTTTGGGCATAGGGATATCTGTACAGCCTGATGTTTGGAGGAACACTTCTTGGAATCAGATGAATAGAATGATCACGATCACGAATAGGTGGGAGACCTTGGGGAGTCTCAAATACCTTGAAATGATTATCCAATACTTTTTCGAGATCTAGAGAAATAGACAATTCCAATGTGGAAACATCTAGTGAACATAATTGTGCAATTACACCTCTTTGTTCCTTTTTTAGAAGCTTTGTCATACCGTTAGAGCTGATTATCTTTCCCGGTTTCCCTGCAATACCCCTTAATTCAACTTCCTTTCCTTCCACAGAAAATTTCATGAAAAGTTCTTGAAAATTAAAAGCTATTGTACCCAAGGATTGTAGCCATTGGACTCCTAGTACAACATCAGCACCTCCCATTGGAATGGAAAGCATTGGGCTAGTCAATACATATTCTCCCATGGATAGCTTGATATTATGGCACTTTCCAGAGAAATTTGTTGCTCCTCCATTTGCAACCATCACTTGACACTCTGGTGCTCGATATAAGAAGAAATTCAATTATTTTGCTACCTTACAATGAATAAAATTGTGGGTACTTCCTGAATCAATCAACACTATTACCTTTCTCTTCTTGATTTTTCCTTCAATCTTGATGGTTTGAGGAGTGGTAATTCCTGCCAATGCATTACAAGATATGGTCAGATTCATTTCTTCTTTATCTAGGCTTTTTTTCCTGGAGTATATCCTCTTATTTTGACCTTTCTTGGTCCTTTTCTTCTTCCTCTTCACAATCTATGTAGAATAATTTCTTCTTGTGGAGCACTGGAAAGGTACGTTTTTGATGAACAATTTAGTGACTTTTCAGTAGCAATTGTAACCCTTTTTGCATAATGAGCTTAAAGAAATAAAGAGTTTTAATAGAACGTGTAAGAATTAGTATGGAAAGTTTAATTGCTGATAATCGTTATTTTTCCATGCAGAAAAGGGTGGAAACGAAGGATTGCCATTCGAAAGAAAAAGACAAAGTGGCAATAACTGCTGTCCCTTTAGAAGGGAACCGGATGCGAACAAGATCGAACAAATCGAAGCAAGACGACCCTAGAAAGAAAGAAGGATCATCAGCTCGGTGGAACATGGGAAGAAAAGTAAAGGGTTAACGGATTGGTGAATCCCTCAGGATATTTGATCCTGAGGGATCGCTGTTTTGCTTATTTTTGCTACCTAGATACCTCCGTCGTTACTCATATAAAAAGGGACAACAGTGTTAAGCAAGGGGACCTCTTTTGATATATGTAACTGTGAATCTCAGATTCAACGTTGATCATCGAATCCTACTAAGACTTGTTTTGTTGTACAATTGTTGATGTGTTAATACAAAAGACCTGGTATTTATTTCATCTCTGCGTCTGAAGTAATCTAAGGCGGTGTACTGTTGGAAGCTAAGGGCCCGGCTCCGAAGGACACTTGCTTTTGTATCATTATAAGTTGGTTTCCGTGTGGTTTGTTTATCTTTACAGTTTGGTAATCTGACGCGTTTTTCATATGCTATTCCATGCTCTGTTACAATTAATTCATTAATGGTTTCTTTCAAGAAGTAATTCTGAATTGTATGACTGATTGCATGCCAACCATTTCCGTTGCAGAGCCTTCATATTGAATATTGTTGTAGTAGATCCATTTGAAATCTCAATTGTTGGAATCCTAAAGTGATATTATTCTATTTGGAAGCATAGTCACATTCTCTTTAAGTCAGGTTGCTATAGTACGCATGTTGTGTATATATGTTTGATGATTGTTGTTCCATAATTCATTTGTGAACACTGCTCCATGAAGTATAATTCATTGAAGTTGTTTTCGAGAAAGGATTGCTATTTGATTGCAGAATGAGAGGTTAATTCAATAGAGCAAGCTTAGTTTGACTCGCGAGATTTAGTTTATTGGATTGATGTTCTATTTATTGTTGTTCCATTTCAGAATTGTTGTTCCATTTCCTGTTTGTTGTTCCATTTTACTTTCTGCTGTTCCATTTACTTGCATTTACTGTTTTGGTGTGAGAGAAGGTCTAAGGTTGTAGAGAGCCTGAACAAGTCACTGCCTAGCTCCCAGACCTATGGTCCATGCTCTAATTTCCTTTTCATTAGTTTCTAGAGGGATGGGTTATCGCTTCCGCACCCTCGACTGATAAGTTGCTTTGTGTGATCTTATTCTTTTAAGCAATTTAGTCGTAAGTTTAGCATCCGTTTACCCTTGTATTTCCTAGACACTGTACTACGAAGCATTACTCTAACGAATAGCCTCGGATTGAGCTACTCTTTGCAATAACAAAGCGTTCCCGGATTGACTTATTAATGTGGCATAACTAGAGGTGAAAGAGACCCTTGTTACAGCTCTACATTTTGGCGCCGTTGCCGGGGAAAGAGTACAACCATTTGTCTTTTACAGAGTAGTGTATGAATCTTCTAGGGGAGAGTTGGATTTTAAAAACGGAAGGTAAGAACCTATGTACGGAGCATGTAAAAGCCCTGCTCCACCGTCTGCTTTCCTGGCAGAATTGTGGATTGAATAGAATTTGGTAGTTTATAGAGTGCATGACTAAGCAGAAAAAGCCATAAAAAATTATGAAACCTCCGTTCAAACCCGAAAAAGCCAAAGTGCTGGTGACCCTTGGCCGAACAACTTTCATAGATGAAATCTATAAGAAAACTAAATCTCAGCCATCAGTAAGGTTTAGGAAAACCAATTATAAACAACCTACTAGCTCCCTTCAAGCCGCAGGATCACCATCTGTAGCCTTCGCTGAGGTGCATAGTCAGACTAATGAACAGGACTTTCAAGAAATTGAAAATTCTATTCCAGAACGACTGCAGGAAGGGAATCTAAGCAATCTTTGTGAAGGAGAAGGGGAAACAGGAGAAGTTGAGGAGCCAGGATCTCCTCTTAGGATAATCCATCCATTAAAAAGCCCAGATAAAGGAAGTGTTGTAAAAACCATTGTTGAAGGGATTCAATCCCCTCAAGTAACAGGGATTCGCATTGTTCCAGACAAAGGAAGTGCTACTAAAACAATCCCTGTTAAAGTTGTTCCTTCTCCACCTAAGAACACCCTCTTAGAGATCCCGGAAGGTTACTGGCACATATTCGATCCCATGGCACAGAATCAGCCAAATACTCAAACTTCTACATTACAATATCCTATAGTGGATTCCGCAGCAAATTCTCCTATGAAAGCAATTCCCCTTCAACACATTCCTACATTTCATGGACTTACATTAGAGGATCCTGATGCATTCTTATTTGAATTTGATGTATTATGCAGGGGATATGATTACACCACTGACCCCCAGAAATTAAAGTTGTTCCCCTCCACTTTGAAAGGAGCAGCTTTAAGATGGTTTATGGGTTTAGCTGGTGGGGTTATAAATAATTGGGAGCAAATGAAAGAATCCTTCCTAAAGAAATATCAAGATTATTGTAGGTCTAGAGAACTGAAAGATGAAATATTTCAAATGACAGCCAGACCAAACGAAACACTAGAAGAATATGTAGAACGTTTTCAATATAATTTTCAGAGATCTCCATATGCATCACTACCTCTGCCTGATAATGTGCTAAAAACAGCATTGATTAGAGGCATGAAGGAACAATGGATTGAAACATTAAATATCATGGGAAAAGGGGATATCTATCAAGACAATTTTGCTGACATCATTGATTTATGTATCAAGAGCTCGAGAGGCAGCACGAGGATAAAACCAACAGAATATGATCGGTTTGTCAGAGATAACAAAATATCAACAGAAGGAGTAACACGTGTAGAACTTGGGAATTTATTAGAAAATTTTAAAACTGATATCCTGGGGACATTAACTACACAACTTGATATTGTGCAGGCTAAACAGAAGCAGATAGAGGCAGAATAGAATTTGGCAATCTTCTGCCCCCGATGTAGAAGAAAACATAGCCACAAGGAATGTCCGCTGGATGCAGTTCAAACATGTGCCATCTGTACAAAAGATCATCTTACTGAAAGTTGCCCCTCACTTCCTGGATTGAAAGCAGTATATAAGGAAGCAGAAGAAGAGCCAGAATCAACATACTTCATTAACCAACGTCACCAATGGCAACAAAGGCAATCAGGTATGTTTTCAGACCCAACTTCTTCTTTTCAGCCTCCACAGTATAATGCTCAGCAATATAGTATGTGGCAAAATCAATCTCAACCCCCATTCCCGAACTGGACATCACAACCATTTCCTTCTCCAAATCCATGGATGAATCAGCCAAGCCAATTTGGTTAGCCGAATTTTCCTTATGCCCCACCATATTGGCAGAATGGCTCATACCCTCCACAATGGACCCCCCCTACTTCACAAAGTTCACCCTGGCAGACAAATTGGCCAAGATCGACATATCAGCCAACAGGAACCATTCCGCTCCCTCAACCGACTCTGCCAGCTTTGCAACAAAATCCCCAGTCTAATCTGAGACTGCAACTCCCAGCCCAACCCAATCCTAATCCTAATAATAGGCCGGTCCAAGCCCTTCAAATTATTGAATCAGCAGAAATTGGACCTGAACTAAGGGAGTGCAATGATCTTCAGTTAAGATCTGGACGTATAATAGAAACAGAGGGAGATAAAACAGTTCACATTGAAGATCAGTTACCAATAGAACAACCGTTACAACAAGAGGGTGAAAATAAGGAACAGACTCATCATCAAGCAAATACACCCTCTCCTCCCTTCCCAGAATGATTAGTCATTCCACGACCTGTACAACATTCAGACTTTGACATTCTGGGGGAGCTACAAAACCTGTACATACGAATTCCTTTCCTCCAAGCCATTCAAGACATCCCTATATATGCAAAAACTATAAAATAATTGTGCATAAAGAAACCAAGGAGGAATGTAACCACTAACCCAAGAGTGCAAGTAGTCGGTACTTTATCCGACCTTTTAACAGGAGCACCCATTAAATATGACGATCCAGGAAATCCAATCGTAACTGTCCAAATCTATGGTCAGACCCTGACTAATGCTTTAGTTGATTTAGGAGCCGCAATCAATATTCTGACAACTTCTACTTGCCAAAAGCTCGATATTACATCAGTAGAACCCACTTCTACTTTGTTAGAATTGGCTGACCGATCTGTAGTTCGACCGGAAGGAACTCTATACGATGTTATGGTCTCTATAGATTCTTGGAAATACCCAACTGATTTCCTGGTAATTAATCCAAAAACTCGACTGGATGGACACCCGCTAATTTTAGGTAGACCTTGGCTTGCTACCGCCGATGCCTACATTGGTTGCCGGCAGGGGAATATGACCATAACCAGAGGACTAGATATTAAAAATCTAGTTCTATACCCTCTAGCACAGCCAAGTCTTACAATGATAAAAACTAACCAGCACCCTGTATCATACCTTACTGACAATATCAGATCACCATTGACTATACAGAAGGCCCTAGACTTTAAAGACCAAACAGAAGATGATGCCATCAATAACTTTGTTAGTCAAACTGAATCTAGACCTCATGCACAGTGTTTTATGATAGAAGTTGCATTCGAGAACGAACTAGAAGAAGACTCCTTGAAAGATACACATGACCAAACGATACCTGTGACTTCTATTGCCAATACTAAAGCAGTGGAAATTGAACCAGGAAAAAAACTAAACATCAATGCTAACCTTACACCGGACCAAGAAATAAAACTCATCCACCTGTTACGAAAGCATCAAGAAGCATTTGCGTGGGATTACCCCGATATGAAAGGGATTGACCCCCAATTGTGCACCCACCATATTTATATAGAAAAAGATGCAAGACCTATCCCTCAACCGCAAAGAAGACTCAACCCTCACCTAAAAGATGTTGTAAAAGCAGAACTTCAGAAGCTTTTAGATGTTAATTTTATCTATCGTATTTCTGATAGTAAGTGGGTCTCTCCGCTTGTGGTTGTACCTAAGAAGAATGGGAAATGGAGGATTTGTGTGGATTATAGAGAGTTAAACAAAGCCACACAAAAAGACCATTTTCCATGTTGTTGGGAAAAGTATCCAATACGGAATGACCCTATCCCACTCTAAGGGTGATAGTACCTCAGCAACAACCGAATGCAAAGCCATTCAAGATTACTTCTTTATGAGATGTAAGAGAGGGGAGAAAGAGATCCACTAACCGTTGTCTTCCGCTAATGTTTGACCCAATCTTCTCTCCTTGATGCTTTCTCCCAGCTCCTTGCTCTTTCACTAGCCCAGCTACACAAAGATCCTGCAAAAGCACAAGAAAGGGAAACTACAAGAAGCATACATCCATAATTGATTCAAGGATTAGGATAAATCAAATATACAAGCATCAATACGCCACAAAGACACATGCATATAGAAGAACCTCAAATGCTTTATTAATGGAAGAAGTAAAGTTCTGAGAGTGTTACAACCATAAGAGGCCCAATCCAGCAACACTTCCCAGCAGAAAGAAATCTCCTCTTCACCTCCTTCAAAGAAATCACCCAATAGCTCTAACCTCAAACCAACAGCACTTCCTTGCATTCACAAAATTCCAGCCTCCCTAGACCTCATGAGAGAGCTCTATATATAGGAGATTTGGAGAAAGGATGAGTCAGCTTGAGTTTGGCATGAAGCTGACTAGTGTCCTCTCCCACTTCAGTTATACTTCAGTTCTTGAGTCCACTTGGAGTTTCTTGCTTCCACTTGGAGATCTAGATCCTCTTACTCATCACAAGGCGAATTCCCTGATCCAAGTGTCATTTTGGAAGCTTCCTGGGCATTTGACACCTTGCAGAATGACTGTGCCACTTGGCCAATCTCGCCCAGCGCAGGTAGCCTTCATTAGATTTGACATTCAGCGCAGGTACAAAGTGGAGCAGTTGACATTCAGCGCAGATGCTCAGTGGAGCAGTTGACATGATCCATAATTAGCTTGTTTTTGAGTGTTTTCAGGTGGAGAACTGATTTTCAGTGTTGTGGTTTGCTGACCTTGTTCCTCTAGGGGTAGGAACAACATGTTTAGGGACTTTGGATCCCTTAGATTATCGACATTTCATGCTTCATGCTGTAAGGCACAAAAATTTCTATAACAGTTGCCCCCTAAAGTATGAGGTCTTTTATCGGGTGAAATGCTTTATCAGGAGGATCCGAAGTTCATTCAATCGCTGAGAGGTGCCCTGTAATAAAATACAATACAATACATTATTTTTCATTCTGCTTTCATGATCTAGCTGAGGCGGGCATTCCCATGCTCAGCTTTATAAATTCATTTTAGTACATAGAACAGACGATCGTCTGATGGTAGACTGATAATTCTCTGCTGAAATTATCATCCTTTGAGTAGGATGATCATCTACTGCAACGATGTACATATCAAATGTCTTTATATTTCCTGAATATATATCGCAGCCCAGATGGATGAAACTAGATCCGGGGTCTTCAAACTCGTTCGATCTTCACTCTAAGTACAAGTCGATCCATGTGAGAATTGCGCTGAAGTCGAACATGGAAAGACATCGCTTGATTACCGGTCAATAATGTAAACCGTTAACAAGCGCGAGAGGAATCACCAATAATGATAATAACCCTCAAGGTACTGCAGTACAATTCACGTGGTGTGAATAAAGGACTTGGCGTCAAACACCACGCAAAATCTTCTGGTCGAAGGTCATTGATGTATACCTGTCACCGGAAGTGAGAAACTTGCCATTGAGGCATGCAAGCTTCAAAGTACTGAAGGGGTTGTTCCTAGATCAACTTCTTGGATAATGAGCTGAAGTCGACAAGAAGCGATCCGTCAAAGGAGGGCCTTAATGAATCCCACATCAGTGACACGGAACGGAGCTAATGATTTTAGTGGAGGTGAAAACAAACTGTGACATATGACTCAGGGTGGCGATCATGAATGGATGAAGGATAATGTATGGCAGTGGATGGGACACGGTTGACTCTTTCTGAACGACATCTCTTGAACATATAACGACATTGATGCGATGGATCGGTAGCATTACCCCAAATGGATGGTTTGGCGAAGACCATGGTGATGAGACCGGTGAATGAAACAACCCAACCCGATGTGGTACGGAGGAAAAGTGTCATGTTCAAGAGCGACTTGCTACCATTAAAGCTTTGAGGTTCTCCCAATTTTTTCCCCAGTCATTTCTGACCAGTACCTCTTTATTTTTGTCAAGCTTGAGGAGGATAACATATGCTTGTTCTATAACCTGCCCTTCGGGCAAGCCCATCGCTATGTTTTAACGAGCCTAGCGATAGGGAAACTCGTTCTCGTCTAAAGACAAGTTTGTCGCTAATTAATCATTTTAACGAGTCTAACGACAAGGAAAACTCGGTCCTTTTCATTTTTAGAGAGTCTGAAAAGGTACAGAAAGTTAACTCCAAAATTCATTTTTCGTCATCTAATCCCTTAAGTCCGAAAAAGTATAAAACAATACAAAAGGGATGAGTGTTCGGTACTCTTAACGAGCCGAACAAAACAAGCGCTCGACCTTTTTGTGCAATAATCCCTCAGGTCCAAAAAGATTAAAATCTAGAGGAGGGATAGCTCTTCCGGTCATTTTAACGAGCTGGAAGGCCAAAACTCGGCAAACTTTTCATATTTTACGAGTCAGATGAAAAGAGCTCAAAGAAGACTCGTCTTTTGAGGAACGAGTGATAAACAGGGATAGTAGCAGATTCCATGTACAGGTTGGAATTTTCCAATCACGGCAGTGTCACAAGGATGGCTAGGTGAAATCACTCTTCACAGCTGTTCCTCAAAATAGGTAAACAATCATATGGAGGTGAACAATTGGCCAAATGGAATGGAGGTGGCGGGTGCAAACACGACCAAGGCTTTTCATGGCTAATAAATTTACGATCACAATGGTTATTTACCAGCACTGGGTTCATTTTTTAAAGAGCTTGAATGCGCCAAAACACTGCTCAATATTATGTTTATTTTTTAACGAGCATGAACTATGTGCTGAAACTGCTCGGATCTCGCTTTTCTATTTTTTAACGAGCATAAATTCCGCGGTAAAACTGCTCGATATACCAGTCATAAGATAAGAATGTCTCCTGTGAGATAGCTATTTTTTATGGAGCTTTATCTCACGAAGCTATGCTCCCCATCCTTTCTTTATGCAAGTTCGGAAACGGCTAATCTAAAAAACAGATAAATAACCGCTCTTAGCTTGCACTCCAAAAGGTTTGCATGCCCCCAGGTATAAAGTACAATTTCAAGGCTGCCCCTACTTATCCGATAAAACATCTGTTTTAAAGGGTGAGGCTTGCCTCTTTCTTATTACCCAAAGACGGTTCTATTTGTTGCCGCAAATCAATCTCTTTCTTCGGCAGTGCCTATCGAAATAGACAAGGATGAATGACTGTTGTCAAACATGTAACTTTGACAAAAGAATCCTATTCTAGAACAACCCCTCTTCCAAATACGGACGGGGTACGGACTAGTCATATTCTTTTGCGGAAATTCTACCTTATACCCAGGGTTTCTTCTGCCCGAAGCAGACCAAGATGCATGCCCCCTGGGTTCCAGTCCCATCTTTCCGAATCACTCGCACTCATCGGGAAGGAGGACTGGGGGTGGAGACATTTCTTGGGTGAATAGACCATTCAGGGTTGGTATTTGACTATTTGCGATGCGTGATCCCGGAAATGAAAGTTAGTCTACGAGCTTGACCATTCTTCCTTCGTGTGGAAAACACATTACTCTAAAGAGTGAGGAGACTATAGCTCCCATGCAATATATATAGTCTCGTCCAAGGAGTAGGTTATAATCCAAGGGTCCTTGAACAACCATCACGTTCATTTGAACGGTCTTCCCTTTCAATGTAACAAGTACATTGGGGAGGATCCCTAATGGTCGACTGGTTCCTTTATCAAAATCCAAGAGATTTCTTATCTTAGGCAAAAGCTCCGGGGAACCCAGTGCTTTCCAAGCAATAGAGGAAAGGATACTCACAGATGCCCCTTCATCAATGATAGTTCCAGCCATTACCATTCTGTAGATTTGGACCATGATTCTGAATGGTATACTGGCTGGCAACCGGGGTCTACCTAGTTGGTTCCAATCAAAGGACACAACCAGGTTGCTTGGTGGTGGGACCGAATACACGGCCGGATATGACCCTGACGATGTTCCTTCCTGCGATAAAGGAATGGGCGCATTGCCCTGATGCTCATCAGAGTCGGTGTTGATGAAAAGAATCTGGATGGTGTCATCCTTATTCTCTTCAGTGAGGGTGTCATTTGATGATGAATCTTCGGTGACGGTGTCATTTGAAGATGAAACCTTTGAAGGAAGAACCGAGTCAACTGCCGTATCGACCTTTAGACTTTCGTCTGGTCTGGATCCAGTAGGTTCATTTTCAATGACTGACGCTTCAGCTGACCACTTGAGCGGGCCAGCTGTATTTTCAACCAACGAAGGACTTGGCACGAGTTTTTTGTATCCAGGAGGAAGTCTCAACGGTGAAACCGGGCGATCTTCCAAAACTCTCTTCGCTTCGTCTAAGAAGGGACAACGATGGATGGCGTGATCGCCTTTACACAGTTTGCAGGGGGATCTTGCTCCCCCTCTTTGTCTTGAACCTTCACTTTCGCTGGTTGACGGTAAGCATTCAACATGGCTATCAGAGGTTGATTCTCCCGAATTGTGCAACCGAGGGGACCAGTCCTTTAGTATCCGGGGAATACAGGGACAATCTCTATGGAAGTGGTCTCCTCTACATATGACACATGGCGATTTTGGCCTGGTCTGTGCTATGTGTGGATTTTTGTCAGATGTCTTTTGCTTGCCCCCAGTCGCCTTAGGCTCCTTCTTCTTCTTCTCTTTCTTCTTCTTCTCCTTCTTCTCCATGGGAGCTTGGCTTTTGCCGGCTCTACCTTGCGAAGATGAAGGATTAGAGGAAGAGTTATAGGAAGTTGAAGGCTGGTGGGCAGCTCTAGACTCATCTAACTGCTGACTCGACTGCTCAGGAAACATGGTGTTCTGAACTACATTGGCTGAGAATAGCCAAATAGGCAAGCCAATTGTCAGTCCTGGAAGCGACAATGTGGCCATGTGGGGCGCACCAACTTCTCCCCAAGAGGAGAAAGGACTAGGATTTCCATCTTGTGGAATTCCTTGGTTGGGGCATTCCATGTTCTCAACCTAAAGATCAACGCAGGAATAGGAGGTGATTATGTTCTGTTTAAAATAAAT
The DNA here is from genome assembly GCA_031772625.1 of Pinus tabuliformis. Lineage (NCBI taxonomy): Eukaryota > Viridiplantae > Streptophyta > Pinopsida > Pinales > Pinaceae > Pinus > Pinus tabuliformis. Next base: position 886,026,884 of record CM062813.1, read on the forward strand.
TTTATAACGAAGCTTTAGACACAACTTGCTTTTTCACTTTTTAAGAGTCGAGAAAAAGCTAAAGATGACTCTAGTCTCCTTCGATGTTTTAACGAGCCCGAAGTGACAAATGCTCGGATGGACTTTTTCAGTTATAGAGTTTGAAAAAGGCCAAAAGAAACTTCTCTGGAGTTCTAGGCAGAGGGTGTGCCAAACTTTTCGCAAAACCACAGAATACGTTTTACGGTACGAGTGGTCGATCTTCGTGAATGCTGTGTTCACTGCATTGCGATCAGTAGGGCGGCCAACACGGTTTCCAATTGGATAAAGGCTTTGTTCCTATAGGGGTCTCCCAATATATACGCGACGGTACGTGGGAGCACAAGTCCGTATTGATACTTATCGCTTCACCGTGGAGGAATCACCCAACCACTCAACGCTAAGATATCACGTTTAACGACGCCGGAACACGTCTCTAGCTTAGACCTCTATGTGTTTGCGTTATGTTTGAATGCGTTGTTATGTAAATTCAATTTATTTTAAGGTTGATCTTGTTTAGCAATTTGCCTTTATGGATCACCACGAGATGTATGATAACACTCCTAAATGCAGTCTAAGATGATAAGAAAGCTTTTCAATCTTTCAACTTTGAAAATCTTAACTACTGAGGGAAAAGAAAAATAACATCTTTTCACACAGATCATAGAGCACACACTAATGCACTTTTTCCTAAATCGACATGCAAGCTGTCATAATGCATATGCACAATGCAAGTATTTCTTTTCCCTTTCTTAATGTTTGTGCGACACAAAAAGAAAGCTGTTGTATAACTTTGAATTCAATTTCAAGTGAAAGCAAACAAGCTTGTCCAAAATCAAAAGACACCTTAAGATTTACTTGTTTCGACACTAGAAATATGTAAATTCAAACCATATGAAGAAAGCAAAAACTCAATCAGCTATGAACAACAAACAAACTAACTCTTAAGATCAAAACGACACTTTATCACAGGTCTAGATCTAAGAGGCCACAGCAAGACTAGTTCACTTTCGTTATGGGAAACTGTAAATGATACAAGAAATACACAAAGAACAAACACAGTTTCTTTATACAACCGAGGCGGAATAGTGGCAAGGAAAGTTGGTTTCAGATAGGCACATTGACTGGTAACAGGCAGCAAAAGCAAGAGTGAAAACAGGGCAAGAAACAGCAGGAAACCCCAGTAGCACAAGGTAAGACTGGTCCAGCGCAGGTGGTACACAGGCAGTTTGACCTTCAGCGCAGGTAGCCCCTTCGGGAACTGCGCTGAAATGCAGACAGCCTTCACATAGCCTGCACTGAAGAACGAAACTTTCGTTTCTCTTGGTTTCTGGGTCACAGATTGCTCAAAAATTCACAGTTTTTGGCCAAATCGGAAGCTATCAGTCAAGGACACACTAAGGGATGACAAGGAGGATGAAAAGCTATCACTAAGAGCTTATTAGAGTCCTTGTGGATCAGCTCTTCAAATCATAAACCTGCCCAGAAACTGAGCTAGAGTAGCTGCCCTCTACTTTGCATTTGAAAGATCCAAATGCAGTATGATTCGGTACTCCCTTCGTTTATGAAATGAATAGCAAAAACACAAACAACCAACAAGATACGATCCCCAGTGGAGTCGCCAATTTGTTGTTGGGAAAAGTATCCAATACGGAATGACCCTATCCCACTCTAAGGGTGATAGTACCTCAGCAACAACCGAATGCAAAGCTATTCAAGATTACTTCTTTATGAGATGTAAGAGAGGGGAGAAAGAGATCCACTAACCGTTGTCTTCCGCCAATGTTTGACCCAATCTTCTCTCCTTGATGCTTGCTCCCAGCTCCTTGCTCTTTCACTGGCCCAGCTACACAAAGATCCTGCAAAAGCACAAGAAAGGGAAACGACAAGAAGCATACATCCATAATTGATTCAAGGATTAGGATAAATCAAATATACAAGCATCAATACGCCACAAAGACACATGCATATAGAAGAACCTCAAATGCTTTATTAATGGAAGAAGTAAAGTTCTGAGAGTGTTACAACCATAAGAGGCCCAATCCAGCAACACTTCCCAGCAGAAAGAAATCTCCTCTTCACCTCCTTCAAAGCAATCACCCAATAGCTCTAACCTCAAACCAACAGCACTTCCTTGCATTCACAAAATTCCAGTCTCCCTAGACCTCATGAGAGAGCTCTATATATAGGAGATTTGGAGAAAGGATGAGTCAGCTTGAGTTTGGCATGAAGCTGACTAGTGTCCTCTCCCACTTCAGTTCTTGAGTCCACTTGGAGTTTCTTGCTTCCACTTGGAGATCTAGATCCTCTTACTCATCACAAGGCGAATTCCCTGATCCAAGTGTCATTTTGGAAGCTTCCTGGGCATTTGACACCTTGCAGAATGACTGTGCCACTTGGCCAATCTCGCCCAGCGCAGGTAGCCTTCATTAGATTTGACATTCAGCGCAGGTACAGAGTGGAGCAGTTGACATTCAGCGCAGATGCTCAGTGGAGCAGCTGACATGATCCAGAATTAGCCTGTTTTTGAGTGTTTTCAGGTGGAGAACTGATTTTCAGTGCTGTGGTTTGCTGACCTTGTTCCTCTAGGGGTAGGAAAAACATGTTTAGGGACTTTGGATCCCTTAGATTATCGACATTTCATGCTTCATGCTGTAAGGCACAAAAATGTCTATAACATTCCCCTCCCATTCATAGACCAAGTATTGGACACGTTAGCAGGAAAGAAATTCTTTTCTTTCCTTGATGGTTTCAGCGGATACAATCAGATTCAGATCGCCCCTGAAGACCAGGATAAAACTACCTTTACATGTCCTTGGGGAACGTTCGCCTATAGAGTTCTACCCTTTGGCCTATGTAATGCTCCTGCCACATTCCAAAGGGCCATTCTTAGCATCTTTGCAGATTTAATAAATGATGGGCTTGAAGTATACATGGATGATTTTACACCATACGGAGATGATTTTGATCCAGCTCTGGACACTTTAGAAAAAGTCCTACAGCGTTGCATTGATACCAGGCTTTGTTTAAGCCACGAAAAATGTTATATGATGATGACTGAAGGGCTCATTCTAGGACATTTCGTCTCAACAACTGGAATTCAGGTAGATCCGACCAAAATTCAAATTCTGTTGCTTATCCCCACCCCCACTACTCAGACAGAGGTACGAAACTTTCTTGGATTTTCTGGGTATTACAGACGATTTATAGAACATTATTCACACATTGCTGCACCTTTATATGCATTAACTGGTAATGTTGATTCCATGTGGACAGAAAAATACGACCGCGCTTTCTAGGATTTAAAGAAGCTTGTATCAACAGCTCCAGTCCTTCGAGGACCAAACTGGAACTTACCATTCCAGATTTCATCTGATGCCTCAGACACAACAATCGGTGCAGTCGTTGGACAGGAGGAGGATAAAAAATCATATGTTATTTATTATATCAGCAAAAACTTATCCCCTGCTGAATTAAATTACACTGTCACCGAAAAAGAATTTCTCGCTGTAATACATGTTGTCAACAAATTTAGACATTATATTACAGGCTATCCCATTGTTTTATATACAGATCATTCTGCTATCAAATATTTAGCGAATAAGCCTGTAACAAATGCTAGAATAACGAGATGGTTGATCTTATTGCAGGAGTTCGATATCACAATCAAAGATAGACCCAGCAAGGAAAACCCTGTAGCTGATTTTCTCTCATGAATACCAAAATCAATTGACGCAGCAGCAGTGGAAGATCAATTTCCGGATGAGCACCTGTTTGCTGTTGCTGTTCGAACACCTTGGTATGCCGCTGTTGCCAACTACCTTGCAGTAGGGGTAGACATGCAAATCAGAAGGTGTATTCGAGAAGATGAAATCTTCGACATCTTAAAGGCTTGTCATAAGGGACAATGTGGGGGACACTTTGCCAAGAAACGAACAGCACATAAAGTATTGCAGATGGGATACTACTGGCCTACAATTTTTAAGGATTCGAAGAAATTTGTTCAAGCCTGTGACAGCTGCCAGCGAGTACGACGACCTGGTCAAGCCGACGAAATGCCTCTGAGGTCACAATTAGTCATTGAACCATTTGAACGATGGGCTCTTGACTTCGTTGGACCCATCAACCCATAATCAAACCAGAGAACATATATTTTGGTAGCCACAGAATATGTTACCAAATGGGTTGAGGCCGAAGCCTTGCCTGGAGCCACAGAAGGTTCGGTAGTATAGTTCCTGTTCCATTTGTTTGTACGATATGGCCTTCCAAGAGAAATAATCACAGATGGAGGACCACAATTTGTCGGAAACAAATTAGCTGCAACACTTAACAATTATCATGTCCAGCACAAAATTACTACCCCATATCACCCACAGGCGAATGGGCAAGTAGAAAGTAGCAATAAGGTAATAGAATCAATTTTAACAAAAACCATTGCTTCACATAGGCATGATTGGGCTGCCCGACTACCTGAAGCACTCTAGGCCTATAGAACCACCTGGAGAAGCACCACTGGTTATTCACCCTATCAATTAGTGTTTGGGAAACAACCTATTTTTCCCATAGAATTTGAAATCCAAACGCTACGAACTGCACAGGAAGTTGGCCTAGATTTAAGTGAGGCACAAATCAGTCGATTACAGCAGATTAATGAATTGGACGAAATAAGGCTCTCTACATTACAAAACATAGCACTTATTCAGCAGCAGCGAGCTAAATGGCATGATGCACTTATCAAGAATAAAGTCTTTCATGAAGGAGACTGGGCTCTGTTATATGACTCTCGGTTTCAGGATTTCCCGGGGAAGCTGCAGACTCGTTGGTTGGGGCCATACGAAATCCAGAAAGTACATGATAATGGGACCCTTACTCTCATCACAATCGATGGTTCTGGATATGCATTCAAGGTAAACGGCCACCGAGTTCGTCTCTATCACAGGCCACTCACTCGGGAATCCTTCTGTGAGCAGCTACGTCAAGACACTGACATGGAGATTTTAGGAGAGGAAGTAAGATCTTCCTCACCAATAATTCAGTAAGGAACGTATTTTTTTTGACCTGTACATAAGCTCTTGTATATACGTTTTCTTAATATTTCTTTGACCTTTCTTTATTAAGATTGTTTTTTACAGTCAGTGTGTTTTTGTTGTTCCTTTTCCAAAAAGGAACAGCAGCTGCTTGTTTTCGTGGTTTTGTTGTTCCTTTTCCAAAAGGAGCAACACTTGCTTGTTTTAGTGTTTTGCTGTTCCTTTTCCAAAAAGGAACAACAACTGCTTGTTTTCGCGTTTTTGCTGTTCCTTTTCCAAAAGGAACAACACTTGCTTGTTTTACTGTTTTGCTCTTCCGTTTCCAAAAAGGAACAGCAGCTGCTTGTTTTCATGTTTTTGCTGTTCCTCTTCCAAAAGGAACAGCACTTGCTTGTTTTAGTGTTTTGCTGTTCCTTTTCCAAAAGGAACAACAGTTGCTTATTTTCGTGTTTTTGCTGTTCCTTTTCCAAAAGGAACAACAGTCGCTTGATTTAGTGTTTTTTTGCTGTTCCTTTTCCAAAAAGGAACAACAGTTGTGTGTTTTCATGTTTTTGTTGTTCCTTTCTCAAAAGGAACAGCAGGTGTGAGTTTTTCTATTCCTTTTCAAAAGGAACAACATTTTTTGGGCTTTGCTGTTCCTTTTCAAAAGGAACATCAGTGGAGAGTTATTGACTGTTCCTCAAAAGGAACAACAGTTGCTTGTTGTCGTGTCTTTGCTGTCCCTTTTTCAAAAAGGAACAACATGTCTGAGTTTTTGCTGTTCCTTTTCAAAAGGAACAGCAGTTGTGAGTTTTTGCTGTTCCTTTTCAAAAGGAACAGCAATTGTGAGTTTTTGCTGTTCATTTTCAAAAGGAACATCATTTGCGAGATTTTTCTATTCCTTTTCAAAAGAAACAGCAGTTGAGAATTTTTGCAGACAAGCACTCATGATCTTAGGATGTTTCTTCTCAAAGAATGGCATCCCAACTATTTGTTGGTATGGATCCTTCTCTTTCAAAAGGAACACTATAGCCATATCTTTGTTCTCAGTGATGTTTCATATCGAGGATGCTCTTCGCCATGATCTCCCAAGTCTTTAAGATACAGCTATACACTTATGCAATGAACATCAATTACAACATGCCGAAGTCAGCAGACCATAAAATCGCTATCTTTATAGAGCCTAGTATTGATAAGGGGACAAGAGGAGGGACATACTTATTTCTCATCTCCATTGTCATTGACTTATTCCCATTGTCCTGATTGGTTATCTTTATCATGGCGATCTCCTTAAAAAAAAAATTCTTATTATTACACAGGAATAAGAATAGAGGATTTATATCTTCTTGTTGGGATGATAAGACTTCTTCCACCATTCCCACTCTTAAGGAGTGCTGAACCACCCTTATGTGTAAATAAATAAGAAAAAGTGCTTTGAAAAGAAAAAATGATGATGAATATGGATTATTAATTGTCAAATGCAGGATAGGGGGTCTCATCAAGAGCTAGCCTACCATGATCATCAGGTTGGAAGCGAAGTGGCATTCCCAACATGGCCACCACACCAGGGATATGGTCCAAAAAGTATACTAAATAAACAGAACTTGGAACAGGGGGTCTCATCACGAGCCGACCTGCACACGATTCGCACCTTCCTTGTGAATGACATTATGGCTATCTGGTTACCAAGCCAGCATAATGGCCTGCGTTTTGACAAAATACTTTTTATACACATACAGGATCATGGTTCCGGGGGTGAAATAAACAACTCTGCCAAGGTTATGAACACCTGTCGGCAGCAGAGCTCTGTTAATGGTATCAGAGTCATAATGGTTACACCAACGGGGATGATACTAAAATCTCTTTGTCTCTTCTATCCTATGAATAATTCATATTTTATTTCCCGATGAACATATCGCACGAACACTCATTACTACCAATCATGGCAAGGGAACTGACAATGACCTCTGGGGACTTCGTACGACTAATAGACGTCCCATCCCCCGGCCTCGCATCATATTACGCAGGCTCTTATGTAAAACGCGATCCACCTTTTCGCCTCGATTTTGGTATTTCGTTGACCATCTAAAACATGGCGTAATTCTATATGTTGTTCCTTTATGACTGGTTACACGATGGCTGCTGCTCCTCTATTTGACGGCTGGGGCAGCCTATCACATCGCGGCAGGGAAGGTAATCTCATTACTCCACGAGTTATGTGTCAGCACACCATTCGGGGTAGATAGTGTACGAAAATACGGCATGGTTTAACGGTATGATAATTCTATTTTACGCAAAGTTGCCATCCACAATCCATTTTTGCTGCATACTCTGTTTTTTTCCGCGACGATCACCTTCTCTGCATCCCAAAACAGCACAGGCAGTTGTTGTTCCATTGAAAATCCTTAGTAGAATCATGGGAGGAAAGGCAGTCCGAAGCGAACCTCAGGAATTGACAGTCTCTGCTGCCACCAGGGAGATCCTGGAAAAGGCTGGATGGCTGAATTACTTCAGTCGCCTACAAGAATCAAACGAGACAGTGGCGTTGGAATTTCTGCAAAACTTGCAGGAGGACTACTCCACAGTAGGAGGAAGGCGGATAGCGGTCACAGACGATGTAATTGTAGAAGTCTCAGGCCTACCAGCCACCGGACCTGTATGGACGCTGAGGAAGGAAAGACTGCAGAAGATTATGGAGATTTTCCAGGATGAAGGCCAAAGCTCAACAGTGAAGGGGAAGGGAGTTCTGCCAGCAACGTTAGCAGAACCCTGGACCAAACTAGCAAGGATAGTACAGAGCTACATTACGTGCGAAGGAAGGAAAGACGTTGTAAGACCACGCCATCTTAAACTCTTAGCTATTTTGAAAGAAAAATGTTTTGTAAATATGCCTGCACTTTTAAATTCACTACTGCATGATGCGACCCGAAGCCTGAAAATGGCACAGCATGTAGAAGCAGTTGTCAGCCACCATGGATTGATTCGATTGATAGTGAGCCATAGTATCACTCAACAATAGAGCAGCTGGGAGGAGCTCGTTGCATTGATCGAGGGGAAATTGGCTGCACCACCCCCAAAACCTAAAACTTCCTCCAGCACACTAGAACGATCAGAAAAATGCAGAGAAGTGGCAGCAGGAAAACGTGTTGCTCCAAAACGAAAGCATTCTTTAGGGACACCGGAGCGACCAGAAAAACGCAGAGAAGTGATAGCAGAAAAACCTGTTGCTTGTACACCTGAACAGCTAGAGAAAGCAAGAAAATCAATCCGGCTAGCTCGAATACGAGGGAGGCTGGAAAAGATTCGAGAAAGCACCAGCCAACCAATTGAGATTATAGACGAACCTCCAGAACCAGAAGGAATATCTTCCGAAGAAAATGCTGGACAATTTGGGGGCGAAGCGGAGCAAGTCGGAGGAGGAGGTGACGAGAGAGAAGTGCACTCCGAAACACAAACAGAAGCTGAACACTCCAAGGCAGTCACTGAACAGGACAATCGGGAGGAGGACGTAGCACAGCCAGAAAGCAGGCCGCTGCGAGACCCTGTGGGCGAAGAAGAATTGGCCGCAATCCTGACCAGTTTGGGGGAATATGGCCAACCCTCCAGCCCAGCAGGTCCTCCCGATGAACCTCCAGAGGAAGACATACCTGAGGGTTCACATGCAGAAAAGGAAGCAGAAGAAAACCCGCCCGTTCATGAGGAAGAAATAAGGGACACCAACCGGGAACAATCTGTTCCCAAGGCACCAGAAGAAACTCTAGAAAGAGTAGGAGCAGATTTAAGGGCCAGCATCAAACCCTCTGCTGAAGCAAGGGAAATCAAGAAATTAAAGACTAAACAGTAGAGGCTGCTGAACACTATAGCCCGGCTCTGACAGAAAATTCAGATGTTGAAAGCCAGTCTGAGGATACAAAGGACCACAAGGAAAAGAAAGAGGACCACTGCAGCAGAATCCCGCAGAACAAGAAGACGAGGGACTTACAGTCGCACCGTTGGTTGAAACCCGATTAAAAGACCTGCTGCTGTTCCAAATGACACTGAGGAACAAACTGCTGTTCCAGTTGTCACTGAGGAACAGACTGCTGTTCCAATTGATAATGAAGAACAGACTGCCATTCCATTTGGGGCAGAGGGACAGGATGATGTTCCATTAACAGAGGAACCACAGCAACCCTTCATTCGTGTTAATAAAGAAAAGGAGAATAAGGAGATCCAAACAGAGGCACCGCCCTCAGGGGTGATCCGGGTTCGGAACTCCAAACAGCATAACAAAAAGGTTCAGGTAAAACTCTCGGCCTCTACGGCCCTATGGAAAAAGGATCCAAAAACAAGAACCTTGCACAAGATGATGAAGCAAGCTCAGTAAGAAGCTGAACAGTTGAAGGAACAAACAGTCCCCCGGGAGAAATATGAAGAATTGCAGCAACAACTTCGGGATATTAGCCAATCCGAGAGCCATGCCTTCGAAGGCTGGCAAAAGGAGCAAGAAAAGGTTGCAAAGGTAACTCATCGATTAGATATTGTTGTTAGGCAGATGGACACTGTGTGTTCTTTGTATAATGACGTTCTGGCCTATAGGGCCCCTGCTAAAAACTATGCTTTATTTTTGCTTGAACGATATTTACGATTAAAGATAAAAGCTGTCAGGGCAGGTGCCCCTATACAAATCAATACTGTTAATGATTTCATAGATTGTTGCAAGCATTACGGAGTTAAGGTTCAAAGGTTATTATGTGAATTTTACTTGCATAACCTCATGCTAGACCAGGAAACTGATTTGAATCCTGGTCCTTTTGTTGGGGACATCCAATTGCAAGCCTTCGTTTCCTTCGGGGTTAATCAGCTAAAATGGCTCAGGGCTTATAACACTTTTCAGAGATAGGAAAATAGCCTAGACTTGTGGGTAAGAGCCGAGCCTAGAGACCCAGTACTGTTATGGAGAGCACATAGGAACCTTATGAGATCCCCGGGTGTTATGGAGACATTAGGACCCATGCACGAGGACTTAATCCGACAAAATTTGGAATATTTTCTGACTATTAAAGACCTTGCCATTGATGCTGCAAAATTTCGATACCAGACTTCGAACCCAAACATTCAGCTCAGGGAACCATTCAGATATGGAAATTTTGAGCTAGCTGCCAGCCGATTGAACCTTTATGGCGAGCATATTTTGCAAGCAGGGCCATCCTGGTTAGGGTATCGATTTCGTAGTCCAATTATTTGGCACCCTGCACCTGGATATCAGGCCTTGTATGAAATGCCTGAAGGTCAAACAAATCAGTTCTTTGATGATCTAGTTACTCATCACGGCTATAGGCCTCCACACAAGGTTCCCTCTCCAGCCTATTCTGTTACCGCCTTGCATGTCAACTATAATGTTTTCATGAGGGCATGAAACAGGGTAAGCAGGGGGGTGTGTGGAGCAATGGAAAGGTACGTTTTTGATGAACAATTTAGTGACTTTTCAGTAGCAATTGTAACCCTTTTTGCATAATGAGCTTAAATAAATAAAGAGTTTTAATAGAACATGTAAGAATTAGTATGGAAAGCTTAATTGCTGATAATCCTTATTTTTCCATACAGAAAAGGGTGGAAACGAAGGACTGCCATTCGAAAGAAAAAGAAAAAGAGGCAATAACTGCTGTCCCTTTAGAAGGGAACCGGATGCGAACAAGATCAAACAAATCGAAGCAAGACGACCCTGGAAAGAAAGAAGGATCATCAACTCGGTGGAACATGGGAAGAAAAGTAAAGTGTTAACGGATTGGCGAATCCCTCAGGATCTTTGATCCTGAGGGATCGTTGTTTTGCTTATTTTTGCTACCTAGATACCTCCGTCGTTACTCATATAAAAAGGGACAACAGTGTTAAGCAAGGGGACCTCTTTTGATATATGTAACTGTGAATCTCAGATTCGACGTTGATCATCGACTCCTACTAAGACTTGTTTTGCTGTACAATTGTTGATGTGTTAATACAAAAGACCTGGTATTTATTTCATCTCTGCGTCTGAAGTAATCTAAGGCGGTGTACCATTGTAAGCTAAGGGCCCGGCTCCGAAGGACACTTGCTTTTGTATCATTATAATTTGTTTTCCGTGTGGTTTGTTTATCTTTATAGTTTGGTAATCTGACGCGTTTTTCATATGCTATTCCATGCTCTGTTACAATTAATTCATTAATGGTTTCTTTCAAGAAGTAATTCTGAATTGTATGACTGATTGCATGCCAACCATTTCCGTTGCAGAGCCTTCATATTGAATATTGTTGTAGTAGATCCATTTGAAATCTCAATTGTTGGAATCCTAAAGTGATATTATTCTATTTGGAAGCATAGTCACATTCTCTTTAAGTCAGGTTGCTATAGTACGCATGTTGTGTATATATGTTTGATGATTGTTGTTCCATAATTCATTTGTGAATACTGCTCCATGAAGTATAATTCATTAAAGTTGTTTTCGAGAAAGGATTGCTATTTGATTGCAGAATGAGAGTTTAATTCAATAGAGCAAGCTTAGTCTGACTCGCGAGATTTAGTTTATTGGATTGCTGTTCCATTTATTGTTGTTCCATTTATTGCTGTTCCATTTCAGATTTGTTGTTCCATTTCCTGTTTGCTGTTCCATTTTACTTTCTGTTGTTCCATTTACTTGCATTTACTGTTTTGGTGTGAGATAAGGTCTAAGGCTGTAGAGAGCCTCAGCATGTTGCTGCCTAGCTCCCAGACCTATGGTCCATGCTCTAATTTCCTTTTCATCAGTTTCTAGAGGGATGGGTTATCGCTTCCGCACCCTCGACTGATAAGTTGCTTTGTGTGATCTTATTCTTTTAAGCAATTTAGTCGTACGTTTAGCATCTGTTTACCCTTGTATTTCCTAGACACTGTACTACGAAGCATTACTCTGACGAATAGCCTCGGATTGAGCTACTCTTTGCAATAACAAAGCGCTCCCGGATTGACTTATTAATGTGGCATAACTAGAGGTGAAAGAGACCCTTGTTACAGCTCTACACTTCTCAGCACACTTATGAACTTTAGTGTATTTGTTATCACAACTGTAACAAAGCCTTTCGCTATTTTTTCTTCCAATTGTTGTGGTGTCAACCTTATAGGTTGTGGAAGACTAGGGGCAACAACACTTCCATCTTTATAGTTGTGAGTGGTATGCTTCCTGGTTGCCATAATTTTGCTCTCCATTTTTCTTGCTAACTTGAATGCCTTCTCTAATGAATCAGTTTCCCAAAGGCGAACATCATGTTGGATATTATCCTTTAAAGTCCCTATGAGCACATCAATCCTATGCTCCTCTAGAATATTTTTTACCCTTATGTTCAATTTTTGGAACTCCTCAATGTGCTCCATTATTGAACCCTTTTGTTTTAGACTTATCAATTGGCTAGAAAAAATGTTTCTTTTTGTATCCTCATAATGTGCTGTCAATTCTTCTGTAAAAATTGCTCAAGTGATAATTTGTTTACGAGAGAAAAGCCATTGATACCATACAAACTAATTTGGTTCCAAATATAAATTTGCAATATGTACCTTTTGTGTGTTTTACACATTATTGAGATCGAAAAATTAATCCATCTGTAATATCCATGTTGCGGGATCCATGCCATCAAACTTCCTCATACCGATTTTTAGAATATGGTGGGTCTTCGATCCTACATTAGAGTCTTTGGAATCATGATTAACATTTATTTTGTTCTCACATGAGTTTCCTTTACTACCCTTTCACCATTAGTGACCATTTCTTGTAGCAACTTATTCATATTTATCTTCAATTCTTCCATCTTATCGTCCACGCCATTCATCTTAGCTTCCATGCCATCCATCTTAGTTTCTACACCTTTCTTTAAACAATCCATCTTAGCTTCTACACCTTTCCTTAAACCATCCATCTTAGCTTCTACATCTTTCCTTAAACCATACATCTTAGATTCTGTTGCTTTTTGTGCAAGTGACACTTGTTGCACTTGGTCTCGTAATTTTGATATATCATGTTTCATTTCTTCCTCTTCTTCATAAGTCATGCTACAGCTTTCAGGTTTCTTACTAGGTGGTTTCATTTTCTTTCCTCGGGGCATCAATTACCAATTCAAACTAATTTTTCAAACCAAGCTTATGCAAAAATTTAAAAAAAACTACACACCTTTTTTCACTTGGTAGAAGCTTGATATTGAATCTGATGTATCTCTGCAATTTCAGATCATCCAGTTCTAAAATTGTGACCTATAGTAGCCCTCTGTGTCCTCTTTCTAGTGCCACCAGTCTGATCCAAGTTGGATTCTCCAAGGAAGAGTTATGCACAATCTCCCAAGATGACCTGATTATAGACTATTTGGGTAGAGTGAACTTGTACGATGTGCCACGAGTCCCTGTTTCCAGTTTTGGATCTAAAAAAGATACACAAGAAACTAAAGACTGTCTTCTTTCTATACCTTCTTACGAAATTTCAATCCGATGCTCAGAGAGAAAGTTATGACGATTTGCCCCAGGTCACCTGTTTGGAATGTAATTCAGGAGTCTTCAAAAATACCAACTTCCTCAAATCATATATCTGATAATATAGCGCGAAAATATCTGAAATTTGGACCCGCGATTCAACGCGATTTCTTCTCAAATGGGTTTTTCTTTTAGCTTCTGAAATCGTAGGAAAAAAGTTATAGCGAAAATGATACAATGACCTGTTTAGAGCAGCGAAACCCTAGAATCCAAAGCTCTGATACCAAATGTTATGAAACCAACTCACAAAAAGATAGAAAAGAGAGATCCACGCCTTATAATTCAGCCTCTTCGAGGGGGCAACCTCCTTTACATTACATAAATTAGCAATTCTTGGATGATTCAAATGACAAAACCTTCTTTCTATATATAGGAGTCTAAGGAGTCACAATATAACCCAGTTGACCTAACAATAATAATATAAAGCCACAAAAATAACAATAGAGGGATTCTATGGGGCACAGTAATAACAATATGGGGACAATAGGGGCACAACAATATTAATAAGGGCTACAACTACAATAGCAATGGGGTAATCACTAGTGTTATAGGGACCCAACAATCTCTCTTTGATCCAAAAGAAATGAAATCTAAGGGAGTTTATATTCCTAATGATATATTTGGGCAACAAATATAGATGCATCAAATAAATTGAAATGTTTTGTAAAATTAATTGTGCTAAAATAAACCTTCCCACAAGAGTTAACCACCTATGTGACCATGAATTCATTCTTATTTCAAATTTCTTAATCAATTAGTGCGAGAATCAAATACCATAATTGTTTAGTTTCAGGTAAAAGGAAAAATATTTTTTAAAATATTTATACCCAAACCCCAAACTTGAGTCTTTGTAACCACTCTTCTCATCAATCACTAGCATACATAATAGGGGGGTAATGAACATCCCTGTTACAATCCTCATGATGCTTTAAAGAAGTTTAAAGAATCGTTGTTTATTAGAACTACATAATTAACTGAATTTATGCAAGCCATAATCCAATCAACAACCCCAATTAAAATCTAAAGTTTTTTTCTATATAATCTAAAGAAAATACCAATCTACGTTCTCAATAATTTATGCACATCCAATTTTAATAATAAATCCTCTTTTTTTCTAACCTTTGTGGAATGCATACATTCTTATCCTTCTACCTCTAATCAATAATATTTGAAACCATTTTGTATGCAATATTTCAGAAAGAAATAGGCCATTATTGCTAGAAAGATGCAACCTTAAAAACCTTAGGAATCAGTGCAATAAATGTAGAATTTAATGCACCTGTGATCTTATGGAAAATTTTCTATTCTTTAACTAATTGCAATAAATCCAATCCCATTATATCCATGAAAGGTAAGAAAATTTTTCATGGTTCACCCATCCGATGTTGGGCATTTTTCCTTCGCAAAATACTTAAGAACATAAATCACTTCTTCGATGGTGATCGAGTTCCCAATCAACCCACAATCTTTCGTGGAGAGTATTTGAGGGTAAAAATGAATGATCCATGGTTGATTGTCAATATCCACCTTTTTCCTAGCTTGATATAGGTTCCCATAATATCTAATAGCCTCCTAATGAATATATTTAAGTTTGAAAAATTTTCTTCCCTCTACATCTATCAAGGCCTAGATAGTAATTTCCTTCCTTACCTGTCAAGAAAAATTGTAGAAAAAAATAGTGTTTTTTTCACCTCGATAAAAATCCAAATGTCATGAAACTTGAGCCACCATTCCTCTTCATGTATTTTTAATATATATCTCTTTCAAGCCTCCAAGTCCATGGCTTGATGCTGTTGACCGATCAATAAGAACCCAAGATCTTTTGGGTCAAATATCATATCAAGGGCTTGCTCAATTTCAAAAAGTTATTTAATATTCATTTTTTTTATTCTCTCTTCCATCTGTGGACCAACTTATTCAATTCCATTAATTTATAACACAACACATCCATCCAGGATGTCTTTGTATGCAAAACCACACTATACTAAGTATCTCTAACCAGCTGTACAAATTCACTTTCATTTAACCAAGAATGATTAAATTTACAAGGGATACCCTTGAAAACACATCCATATTAACATTGTCTAATGTGAAACTACACAATGAGAGCATTCCTTTATACTTTACGTACTGTAACACCGCCCTATATACCCGAAGGTACGTGGATGAGGTATGATATACTCACGTACGTGGAATGAGGTATCACACTCGAAATGTATCACAAACAAGTTAACGATAGCTGCTATGTTTTACAATGTCGGAACAAGTCTCCAACCTAGAACCTCTAAATGTTTTGCGTTAGGTGACAATGATCCATTAGGTTAATTGAGGTTACTTTTAAGTTGATCTTGATTAAGAATTTTCCTTTCAAGGTTCACCATGTGATGTCTTTGAAATTCCTAGAATGAAACTAATATGATAAGCATTCTTTTCATTCAATTTTAACAATGAAAACCTTAGCTAGTAGGGATAGAGAAATCAGATTCTTTTAATCAAAGAGCAAAGATCGCATCTAATGAAATTTCCCTAAACTATTCCTATGAGGACACTCAAACTCTTTCAATGCACAATGCAAGTTTTTCTTTTCAATTCCCTTAATGTTAAAATGAACAAAAGGAAACTAATGCACATAAAACCAGTCAATATTTTTGCAAGAAAGAAGACTATGAAAGTTATTTTTCGAAAGAAATGAAGAATTTTATGACACTTTATTTTGAACAAACATTAATCGACTATAAACCAACTTTGACAATGAATTGATAGTGATAAAGAAATAATTTAAGAAACACTAAACAATCAAGGCCAAAGTAGGACTAGCAAAGGAAACACAAATTGATTTCAGAAGTACAACAATTCAACAAGAAAAAACAAAACGAAATTTGGGAAAAGTCAAGTCAAAGGAGGGATTTCTGACCTAAGGAGGATCAACACAACCCTGAATGGGAGACACTACACTTTAGAGCACTGTCCTCAAGCCAAGGGTGCTCTACAGCACTCTGTCTCTTGACCAAACTTGCACTGGTGCCAGAAAGGCCTTCCTAGGGGCTTTCCAGCACATTTTTTACCAAAAAAATCTTCAAAAAGGCTTAAACAAGATAAATGGAAGAAAGTAAAGTCTATTAGGGTGTACTAGGATGAAGGTAAGCTACCCAGGACAATGATCGTTCCCTAGTAGAGTAGCTAATTTTTTCATGTGGAATTCTTCATCTACAGATAAGCACAATTTCCCTAGGTGGGTAGCTACACCTAGAACAACAGATTCAAAGCGCTTAACCATTTTCTATAGAAGATAAATAAGACAATAGACCTATTTGTTATCTTTCTCTTTCGCTTTGTCTCCTTTGTGTGGCTCTCGTCGCTCCTTCTCTAACTTAATCCACTCGACAAGGATCTGCAATCATAAATAGAGGACAAAAACCAATCAAAGCAAGAGATCTATCTACTATAAGAAAATGGAATTGAAATAATTTACACATATAATCATCATACATAAAGATAAGAATATGGGAAAAGGTGTAAACAACTTTATTAATTGGAAGGAAGAGTTACAACCATGAAGTCTCATCCAATGTCACTACTCCAGCTTGGGTTCCAACCAACATCAAATCAAAAGCACAACACTCCGGCAACATAACAACACTTTCTTATAATCTAAAACCTCACACCAATAATATGTCCTTACAAATTCTCAAAGTCCAACCCTTGATCACTTAGACGAGTGCTCAATTTATATGAAAATGGAGGAGGTTTGATCATAAATGAGGGTATTGAATGGCCTTCCAACTTAGAGTTAGTTTCCATGGAGGAAGGGATGAGAGGATAGGAGGTTACTTAAGTCATTCCCTATCCAATTTTGAATTCATAGGAGATGATAAGTGTGGGAATCTTCTAGAAGGCTCCAAAAGATAAGAATATTCCTAGAACCCTATGAGTATTTCACTCAATATCGCCCAACGTAGGTCAAAGTAGGCCTAAGTGCTTTGAAATTCACCCTCACATGGGCCTACCTACATTGAAGCACACTTACCCTTGACCAAGGGTCTGCTGGTCCCTCAAGGAGGCATTACCAGAGGGCTTCACACCAAGAAAATATTAGGGAAGGAGGCATTCAAATTGATGACATCTCTAGCGAATGTAGCAACTGGATTAGGATTTGATGAGCCCTAATAGTACTGATTTGAATGTTGGGAGTGATGTGCCCAAATGTATTTGTAACAGGGAGTAGCAATATTACTATAACAAGATTTGCTTCAGTGTCAAGCAATTGTGGTGATATTTCTTATGAAGGAAGTCACTACAAGGTTATACAAATTCATATTGGGAAAAGAGTGTTGATGATAGGAACAGTACATCATGATGATGATTCCATTTGGATTATGCTTGGGCATGAAGCAGGCATTTTCTTCACTAAAGACTGTAGAGGCTAAGTATGTTGTAGCTACTTTGGTGAGCTGTAAAGTAGTGTGGCTTTAGTAACTTCTCGCATGATTATTTAATTAGGTGTAAGAGACAACCATGATGACAAGTCGAAGAAAATTAATATCAAGTGCCAAGACATGGTATAGAAAGGAACAAGGTGGTTCTAGTTGAGTAGGTTGTTAACATTCTCAGAAAGCCTATGTGCCAGGGAAAAGTTTGTAGACTTCAAGGACAAACTTGAGAAGTTTGTACAATTTAGGGACAATCTTTAGAAGTTTGTACACTTCAGGGACAATCTCTATAAGTTTGTAGACTTCAAGGACCAACTAGTTATAGGGATTTTTGATGTTGTTTCATCAAGGGGCAGATATTTTCCTTTGGTTAGAATATAGACAGGTCAAAGTATTGACTAGGGGTCATGTAATGTGGCTAGGGAGAATGGCCTTGAGATTATCAAGGCTTGGAGTTCTCCCTAGAGGGGAAAGTGTGTGCCTTTAGCCTTGGGAAAAAGGGTTGCCATTCAATTAACACGTAGGAATGGTAATAGCCCAGGGTTTCACCATGCATCACAGGTGTTGACCAAGTTCCACATGATGACTTGGATAAATGGTGAATTTCTCCAAGTGAGGACTTGTTGAGCATGATATTGGTGTAGGATTCTTTCCACGGGTAGTGTATTGATACATAAATATAGCTAGCTCATTCAACCTTTTCCTTAGCAAAATCATTCTTTGTGGTCAAGCATGTTGATCAAAATTAGGAAAAATGGTCCTAGAGGCCCAACATTACTCAACCATAGAGTTGAGTGGTCACCTTTAAGCATCAAGCTTAGGATTACTCTCTAGATAGGTTGTGTGGCACATTAATAATCCTAGAACAAGGCATTAAATGGATTTGGGATGAGAATTACTCAAATGGATTTAGTGTGTCCTTAGGTTTTTACCATGAGTAAAAGAGATTGACCAATATGATTGTAAAGAGTCATTTTGTGACATCTACTCAAAAGGCCTGAAAACATGATCAATCAACATCCTTTAACACTCTATCATTATCCCTTTGCAAAGCCCTAAGCATCACCTCTCTAAGAAGTCTGAGTTTTTAGGTCAATAAGCCCCAACTCACTCTGCATGCCTATCCACCTACGATAGTTGTAAGTTGCATAATTGAGCATCTATGCTAATCAGCGTAGGTTTATCTATTCTACATGTGCGATGATTGTATAATTTTGGGAAAAATAAAAATATTTTATAATCTTCTACTTCCTAAAGCTTATAAGGTGGTTTAACCATTTACCATGGATAGAGATCTCGAATTCCTATATGATCCTACTCTAATTGTCTTATCTTTTATTCCTATAGCTTATCCTCCCTCATATGTGGATCTCAGGCCTATATTGGTAAATCCTAAACTACCACTTTCACCCCATAAATTTACTTCCTCCCATAGAGTCTAGGTTAGATTCCAGATATTACTAGTGCCCTAATGTTGTTGCCTTGAGTTTAACGAATCATCATCCATTTATGCATTAGAGTTGAGTTGGGAATTTTTATTTGTGGCAAGGAAGGACAAGATAATTGGGGAGACATCTACAAAGTCAACATCTATAAATAGTTGTAACTCTCTCCTATTTACTACTACAAAAAACACGTTATTTTACTATACTGGTGTCATGTTGATGCTTATGTATTTCAATGCCATTCTCACTCATTAATTAGACACATTATTTTATGTTATGCAGATATTGTAGTTCTCTTTCTTGTTTTAGTCATTTTATAGGTTCCATTTATAGCATGTGGAACTAGAATTGGAGCTTACAAGTGAAGAGAAGAGGAGGAATTACTAAATATCCTAGGTAGGTCTCTTTTTTGTATTCTAATATCTCTAAGGAAAACATCGACCATTTTTACCTCCGTTGTTCTAGATCATATCACTATATCAAGGGAGTTCATTTTTGTCCACATAAGTTAATTTTCCATATGATAAATTGGCAACATACTTGGGAATGAGATTTCTCTTTAGTGGTTTCCTTGGCCTAGTCATTTTTAACCTTTCAAAGCGACCTACATTGACTTGTTAAAACAGTTATTGACCTTAAGAGAACATAATTCTGAGCTTGGTGGGGGTTTTTATGTCGTATTTTGAGGAAATTAGTCCCAACGCACTCTTTGTTCTGAGACAAAGCAACCCGACACAAAATTTCCTATCTGTAAGTGTGATGGTTCGCACTATTGCCCACTCTGCACATGCGATGGTCCTATAGAATGCAAGAAATTTCATTTATAGGCCTTGCCCTAAGATCTGATATGATCCAAAATGTTTTCCTGTGTCTCTGAAATTATTTGTGTCTCTATAAATCTATCACTATGTTAACATTTGAATTTTTTTTGCTTTGATGACATTTTGTTTCATTTTTCTTGATCTTGATTACTGTTTTGATGAAAATAATTTCCATATTAAAGTTTTAGTACATGGGAGATATTTTGATCAATGATCTAGCTTCATTTTCATTTTCATTTCATTTAAAATTGAAAGGAAAGGAAAAGAAAAAATTTAGTTTCTTAAAAAATTTTGAGTGTTCTTGCTTTATTTTCTCCAAATTGTGTATGAGTGTTAATCGCCTTTAAGTGTCATCTCTTTTGATCCTTGGAATTATCATCCAATTTTAGTTTGAGAATTATATTAATGAAGTCTCATATTGCATTTGATTTCACTGGGAACATCCTTTACTTGCACTTAATTGGTTCTTTGATTGCATTAGTGGAGAAAGGTACTACTTTTCATAAGTAGTCTTGTTATATTTTTCTTTCACTAATTTTGAATTATCTTGTGCTTGTTTTGAAGAATTCTCTTACATAGGCTACATTTTCACAGTTAGAATTCTCATTTTCACAATAGGAAAGGAAATTGTGCATATATTACATTTGCATACTTCTCAGGGGAATTGTGCATAGATTACATTACATGGTTTGCATATTTTAGGGCTTTGAATTGAATGGGAATAGTACATTCAAATATTTGATTAGGAAATTCTTGTTTGTTGCATATTTTATTTTTACATCATTGTTTGTCTATTCCTTCTCGTAGATATATCTTAATTGAAAAATAGAAGACTTATTGTTGTCATACTAGTTGCATCATAGGGAATTTAGGTGAATTCATATTGTGAGCATTAAAATTGAAACTTAATTGAAGATCAACTCTAAAATTTATCCAATTAACCTATGGATAATTTGGTACATTAATGACACACATAGAGGTCTAGGCTAGAGATGTGTTCCAACGTCTTTAACCGTAGGAGTTGTAATTATTTGTCTATGTTACATTCTAGGGTTGTCAATATTCCATGTACATAAGTATATCCGATCGTTCGCCATGTACCTTTGGGTATACTAGATGGTACTCCACGTATGAAAAGTATATCAAAATACTTCCTATCATGCATTACACATTAACAACACTACTACAGACTATGCTTCCACGTACCTCTAAGTATATTTTGGAAGTCCCCTATAGGTTGCTATCCTACCATAGGTAACCAAGTCATCTACCTTGTTTATTGTGATGCACTAAACACAACATTCAGGGAGATTTCCTGCACGTACTCGAA
Source organism: Pinus tabuliformis (assembly GCA_031772625.1). NCBI lineage: Eukaryota > Viridiplantae > Streptophyta > Pinopsida > Pinales > Pinaceae > Pinus > Pinus tabuliformis. The sequence goes on from CM062813.1 coordinate 886,048,442, forward strand.
ATGGTATATTGTAGCTCACAGTGGTTTGGTAATCCTTATATGCCTAGTTACCCTTTTTTATTTTTATTTTATGTCTTTAATTTCTAAAATAAATTAATTAACCGTGGAACAAAATCCTTACTGTGGAACAAATCCTTAGTAGATCTTAGGTTGAGAATAATGATGACAGTTTCTGAGTCTACCAATCAAGGAAATGAATCTGATGAGAATCCTAGTCTTTTTCCTCCTTTCATAAATATTGGTGCTCCTTATATGGCTACGTTGTCCCTTCCTCTCATTACCATAGGTTTACCGGTATGCTTGTTTCCAACCTCCGTCGCTCCAAATGTCCAAATTAATTCTCAACCAAGTATTCCTCCACCTGAACAACATCAACCTTAAGTTGATCCTAAATTTGACCCTTTTCCTTCTTCACCTATTGTTTCTTCATCCCTTTCTTCCTTCCTTCCAAGTGAAAGTCTTGATTCTAGTAACTAGGAAGCTATGGAGAAGAGGAAAAGGACGATGAAGAAAAAGCAAAATAAGCAGGGAGAAACCAAGCATCCATTGCTATGAATGAAACTAATGTTAAGAAACTTTCCATCAAGCCCCATAAAGTTAAAGTCCCTTGTATTCCTTTTAAGGGTGATCACCTTCTTACAGATTGTCCTGGTATTCCCTAGGTATTAGAAGTGTCATATAAAGGCTCACATCAACCCTTTTCTTCATCCTTTGTAGATCATGTCAGTGATAAAACATTAACTAGTGATAGTAAGGTCCTTGGGAAAAAGGGTAAATTAAAGTTTCCTTGTAGGTTATGCAAAGGGAGTCATCCTATTCACCTTTCTTCTTATCTGGATGAAGCATCCAAAGTATTGGAGAACCTTATATCTTCTTAGCCTCGACTTTCGGTTGGTTACCATAAGTTTTCTCCCAATCCTCCACTAGTTAATGAAGTGATTGATACAAGTCCAATCAATCCCAATCTCTTTGAACATGAATCACATTAGTCCATTCCCAACAAACCATGGTTGAGAAAATGTTTGAATTGATTCCACCTTTTGATCAGACTTTTCCCGTAGAGAGTGAGGTTCATACCACTCATGTTCTTCTTGTTTCTTCAAATCCTGTCGAACAGGGGGGAATTTTTAATATTTTCACGAAATCCCCTTCAAGTGATGAATCACTAGGTAACACTATTCAATAGGTACAAGTAAGTAAGCCCATTAATAGCATGCCAAATGTGCAAATTAGTCAACCTATTACAGGAGTGATGCAAATTCCACTAGAGCAATCGTTACAAGGAATACCCCAAACTCTTGTTGGCTAGAAAACAACCATGCAACATCCTTATCTAGGCCAATAATTCCAAAGTCAACCTTTCCAACAATATCAAGGCTTTCCTAGGATTGGACAACCTGGTATGGGTTATCCTAATTATCAAAACATTTTGTATCAAGGTAGCATGCAAATGTCAGTAGCCCAACCCATCCTGTCCTATACTAGATATCCCTCACCAACAGTTAACCTTCGCCCACAAGGTTACTGAGCTACCTAAGGTTCGGAGAAGAGTTTATTTTATTGTGTCCAGCTCGTTAAAAAAGGAAACAACTTCTTGGAGCAAAGTTTTTTTTTCTTATGTCAAGCTTACTAAAAAATTAACAAAGATGTCATGAGCATAATTCTTTTCCTATGTCAAGCTAGTTAAAAAATGAAGCATATCTCTCTTCAAGTCGATTCTTTCACTTGATCTCATAAATAAACCTTCATTCCATCCGCCTATTAGTAACCAATAGTCTACCTAGGTTAATGAAATGAATCTTGGGGTTCATGTTCCTAGAATTGAGTCATTATGCTGTGGACATGAAAGTTATCTCAAGCATAGTTTCTCCCTTGTTTCCATCTTGTGTAAAAATGAAGCCACTCTCAAGCATAATTTTTCTTTTTTTCAAGGTTTTGTAAAAATAAAACCACCTTCAAGCATAGTTTCCCTTTGTTTCAAGATCTTGTAAAACTGAAACTACTCTTAAGCACAGTTTTTCCTTGTTTCAAACCTGTGTAAAAATGAAACCAAATTCAAGAATAGTTTCTGATGTTTCAATCTTGCGTAAAAGTGAAACCATTTTCATTTTATTCTGCATGATTTCCATTTTCATTAGCATTTTTTTTCCATATGAGCCTTAGTTTTCTCTTTCTCTCGTCACCATTTGTTGGGTTGATCATATGCTTTCCCTTGGTTTTTTATGCTTGCATGGGGAATTGATGCGGTGAATGGTCTTGTTATTCTACCTCTTGAGCTCTATGTGCTTTGGGAAGTTCTGTCATTATGAAACCAATTTCTACCCTTTATACCACTCATTCTTCAGGAGGAGTCATCTTTCACCTCTTTTCAAACTCCCTAAACATGAAAAGACTACCGAGCACTCGTCTTTACAAACTCATTAAAGTAAATGAAAATATGTCTTCCTAGTATAAGTTTAACCCTTTTTTAGTTTAGGATAACCTATTTACAAAAAAAGAATAATTTAGTTGAACATGACTAAAGTTTTCTTTGGAGTATTGTTTTCTGCCTTTTCGGACTCAAGGGACTAAATTTATGAAAAGGAACCTTTGGATTTTTCATTTTCATCTCTTTTTGAAACTCACTAAAAATGAAAAAGAAGTCAAGTTATACTTTTGCTAGACTATTAAAATTATTAAACAACGACGAACTCACTAAACATGACAAGACCGAACCACTTCTTCTTATGGTTTGTTAAATATACTCAGAAGGATTCATCTGAAGGATGAAATTATAGATCAAGCATATGTTATCCTCCTAAAGCTTGTAAAAAATAAAGAGGTGGTAGCTAGAAATGGTTGGGGAAATTATGAAGCAGGGTACTTAACTTATTAATGGTAGTAAGTCACTCTTGAACATGGAACTCATTCACTTCTTCTCTGTATGTTTTGGGTTGGGAAATTTTATTTCCTCTTTGGCTAATCATACCATATCAAAATCCTTCATAATTGGTTTTGTGTCAATGTTGCCAACTCCATAAAGTGTCATCAATGTGTTCAAGAGAAGTCCTTCAATTTGCTACAGTACCTTAAGCCTTACTTCATGTCTTTCATTCCTAAACCATATCTTCATCAACATCATTCTGTCTCAAATCTTGATACCCATTTCATTTCGTTGATGGCAAATACATCAAGGCCCTTCTGTGACTTGTCACTTCTTGTCGACGTCATCTCATTATCCAGGAAGTTGACTTAGAAACTCTCTTCAGTGCCTTGGAAATTTCATACCTCAATGGAAAGTTTCCTCGCTTCCAGTGATGGTTCCTCATCATTGGCATTCGACCGAAAGATTCTATGTTGTGTTCGACTTCAGCTCATTTATTCACACCACATAGATTGTACTATTTGAGAGACATTATCATTCTCATAGGTTTCTCTCTCATTTGTTGATATTTTGCATCATTAGTTTATAATCAGATGATGTCTACCATGCTCAACTCTAGTCATTTATTTGCATCGTTAGACTCATAATATCAAGTGATGAGGTAGAAGAACCTAAATCTAGTTCCATCCATTTGGGATGTGATTTCAAGATTCATAGAATATTACAAAGTATGGTGGCTATGATCATTCAAGACAATCATCCAGGCATGTGTCCACACTTTGTCATCAGTGGATGAGACTTCTTGATCATTGTACAGATATATTGGATTATACACTTAGTATCGGTATGCATACCTCAATAATGATATCATGATGATAATATGTATTGTAACAGATTAAGGTATCGACCTAATTTGTTCTTGATCCAGACTTGTTACAAGGTAAAGCACTTCAGTCCTCAACCACTACTTCTGAATTTGTACTTTAGGTGAAAATCTGTTACAGATCATTTTGTCACATCCACTTAAAAGGCCTAAAATCGAGATCAATCAAAATCCTTGAACACTTTGTCATTATTCCTTTGCAAAGCCCTTAGCATCACCTCTCTAAAAAGTCTAATTTTCTGGGTCAATCAACTCAAAAACCATGTTTTAGCCTCAACACACTTTGCATTTTTTTCCACTTGTGATGGTTTTAAGTTTGATAACTGGGCATATACACTGATCAACGTAGGTTTCTCTACTTTGCAGGTACAATGCTTTTAGAACTTAAGAAAAAATAAAAAAATATTTTTGAATCTTCTCCTTTTATAAGCTTCTAACATAGTTTTAACCATTTACCATGGATAGAGTTATCAAATTCCTATATGATACTACTCTAATGGTATTATCTCTTATCTCTAGAGCTTATCCTCCCTATATGTGGATCTGAAGCCTAGATTGGTAAATCCTAAACTACCACTTCCACCCTATAAATTTATTTCCTCCCATAGAGTTTGTGTTGGCTTTTGGACGTTACTAGTGCCCTCATATTGCTACCTTGAGCTTAAGGAATCATCATCCATTTATGCATTAGAGTTGAGTTTGGATGTTTTCTTTGTGGCAAGGTAGGATAAGACAATTAGGAAGACATCTACAAACTCAAAATCTGTAAATGGTTGTAACCCTATCCTTTATTTATTAATACAAAAAGCACTATGTTTTATTTATACTTGTGTCATGTTGATGCTTATGTATTTCAATGCCATTCTGACTCATTGAATAGAGACATTATTTTATGCTACGTGGATATTGTAGCTCTCTTGCTTGTTTTAGTCATTGTTGCAGGTTCCATTTAAAGCGTGTGGATCTAGAGTTAGAGCTTAGAAGTAAAGAGAAGAGGAGGACTTACTACATATTCCAGGTAGGTCTCTTTTTCATATTCTAATATCTCTAAGGAAAACATAAATATTTTTTCCCTTTGTTGTTCTAGATCAGACCACTAGATCTCAGGAGTTCATTTTTGTCTGCGGAAGTGAATTTTCCATACAACAATGATGATAAAATAGGAGTAGTATGTATACCATGGGTTAGAGACGCTGACCAAAATCATGGTGGCTAGTTGATGCTAATGATGTACCATGGGTCAAAGTTGCTAACCAAAATTATGGTACCTAGTTGATGTTATTGATCCACCATTGGTCAAAGTTCTTGACCAAGATTATGGTAATCAAATGATGTTGATGATGATGACATTGTTTTACCTTTTCTTAAGATAAATTTGTTAACAAGAGAACATTTGGATAGTCATTATGAATACCTCCATAGCTAAGAGTGAGTGTTAAATTTTGTAGTTATGGTTAGTCTTCATAATTAATATTTTAGCCCTTGAAAGACATGTAATGATAAATATAAGACATGTTCTTCATGTCCATTTCAAAAGAGAAAATTTTGAATTTTTGGCTCAAATATAATTGAGTCAGCACTCACAATTCAACCTAAATTGTAGTGACACCCATTCGGCCTTACAAAAGACTATAATAAGGTACTCAACCTTCCCCTCTTGAAAAACAATCTGGATCACTCATTATCTATTCTTTAGTTTATCTATGCGAATTTGAGAGAGAAAAGGAAGTGTGGACGATTCACAAGAATTGTGCATAAGTCACATGAAGTAGACATCAGTAACAGGAAGTGCACATGAGTAACAAGAAGTTTACATGACTTGTTAGAGCTCAATTTTTTGGGTAGTTTAACCAGGTTTGACTAGGGTTGTATTGTTGGTAAATTTGACTTTGTATTTGACTAGAACCATTATATGTATCTCGTGCTGAATTGAAGAATTTATATAAGGAAAAGGTTGTTGGGTTTCCTTGCTAAGTGGGATTTCCCATGGTAAATCTTGTGTTGTCTTTGTGCATTTTGATCTATATTGTCCTTCTGCTTCTATGGTTGAATTTCTGAAGTGTAATTTCTTAATGATAAACTCAAAGTGCTAAAAGAATATTTATATCATTAGAAGTAATTATCAGTGTTCAAAAATTAGTTCTCGTATCTATTTCACTTGAAAAATCAACACTTTCATGTCTAGATATTTTCCATATTAGATTTTTTTGGGAGAACTCTTTCAATTGAAAGTGATTCAATTATTGATATGGCTTAATATATATATTTTTGGCATTATTTCCAGAAGTGCCTGAGAACCCATCCACATATCAACTCACTATTTTCTATAACAAAGTGGTGAATATTTACGATAAGATTGTTGACAAGGTCTTCTTTTGCTCCACGAATCACATATAATGTATAAATAAACGTAGTGTAAATTTTGATAAAATGACATTATTCTCTACTCCTTTTGCCTTTATTTTATTTGCAAGATAATACTTCTCCATTTTCTTAGCAGGTTCAATAAATTATGAATCTTTGTCAGTGCCAATATCTCATGCAACATAAGAACATCGATGATTATGAATGACAAAATTGAACAAATATAGAGACACTAGCCTTCCAAGTCTACATTCAGCACTATGAACGAAAATCCATCTCAAATGCTCACATATATTTTATATTGAATAAAGGTTGGATAGAATGTAAAAGGACCAAGAAAGGATTTTCAAGTAGAAAATTGTTTTAGCATGGAAATGAGATAATATCAAATCATTTTATTAATGTACATAAATTACTAAATAAATGCAGGGTTGTTGATATAACTTCACAACAATTTTCTGCATCCACTCTCAAAAAGAACATTACTAATCACTATATATCGATTGGAAATGAAAATGTAATTTCCAACCAAAATGATAATGTTTTCCTTGCAGAAATCAGTTCAATATCAAATAAGTGAGTGAATGGCATGAGTTCAACATCTCTCTTGCTAGTGGGTTATCATCCTCTGAATTCAATGATGGTTGATCAAGAGACATTGCAAAGAAGTTTATTTTTGTTACAACTCTGATTACCATCAAATAATGGATAACCTATGCATAACAAACAAATAAAACCAAAAAAATGTATTATGTTGTTGATTATACAGTTGGTCAAAATTTTATGATGTTATGTGCATGTTGTTGAATGGATATAGAGCCCCTATCCACATATTTTCTTCTCCAAAGCATATTAAATTTTTAGTTTGAATTGACTTTTAAAAATGATGGATAATGAATTATACCTACTAGAAAGTTGAAAAATTTAAATGGCTTAGTAATTGTCTTTAAGCTTTTTTTTTTAATTATAGATTTAGTTTATTTGAATAGTTTTATTTAATTGAAAGGTTAAAATGGTTTAGTAACTTTATTTGAAATCATTTTAATTTAATATAATAATTTTATGTGGATTTGGGTAATTTTTGTTGGATCTCAGATTCAACAACATCACTCCTTACAACATGATGAAGATGATGACATTGTCTAGGAATTCTGTATTGTCATCCATGAGAACATTATGAAAGGTGAAGCTGATGTGCATGGGCAGTAGATAAATGTGCTAGTGTAATTTGTAATGTCAAGGTAGCTTTGATACAAAGTAGCATCAAATTGTAAAGAAATTTCTTAACTTGGCAGTATTCGATCTACACAACAACAAACACATTACTATTCATTTAATTTCCACTCGAGTGGGAAGGACTACCCTAACATGAAACACTTGTCTTAATAAAGATCCTCTATATAGATAAACATTATTATTTATTGAGATAAGAATGCTTTTGTTTTTTAATTATATTATTATTTTTAATTTTCCACTAAGATTTTTATTTTCCTATAATTATGGTACATTTTGTTCTTTATAATGGTAATATATTGATGGTATAATATGTTATTTATAATTATTATACATGTTATAATATTTACTAGATTTGGAATAAATACCACCCTAGATCCATCTTAACTTTGGATCTACCATGTCGAGAGAGATCGAATATCTTTTCACTCTAAAAGATGTTTGCATCTCAAGAGATTTTATCTCTCTCAACGCTTGGTAGATACAAAGTTAAGATGGATCTAGCTTGGTTTATTATCAATTATTACACTAAGAGACATTCTCCAACCCAATATTGTAGAGATGTTGTAATGTCGCATCCTGTCCTATCATGTTTTGTTTAACATTTTGACTTAGTCAAATAACATAAAAATAAAATTAAAAATAAAATAAAATAAAATCATAAATAAAAATAAGATTAAAGTAAAATAGTCAATTTACAATCAACAACTTTTGGATTCTACATTTTGAATATAATATTTTATTTTAAAAATAATATAATATTCTTTAATATAATTTTTATTAATTTTTCTATGAAATTATTCATTTTTTAAGCTCAACGAAAATAAGAAATAAAAATAACCCTATGTGAAAACATTTTTACTTGGACAACATAAAATAAAATTAATAAAAAAATAACGTTAAAATAAAAATAATTTCATGGTATTGGCACATGGTAGAGAACCCATGGTTCTGACCCATGTTATTTGTTGATGTTTCAATATGAATTATAGAATTCACCCTTTCACCAGATTAATTGTCAACTTGGAAGCTTGTTTGGTTATTTCAAGGCTACCATGCAAGGTCTATGCAGGTCACAATTTCCCTACCTAGCATTGAACATTCAATCAACAATATAACAATGTGTACAACAAGCAATAAAAGTAACAACAATCAGAGTAACAATAAATTAGGATTCACAACAACACAAACTTAATGAACCATTACAATGATAAGAAAATAAGCATAACATAAATAAATCTACACATGGGCCACTAATCCAATACCACTTGGTCAGGCGAGTGGGTCCAACTCCCTAACCGAGGCTGTGGCAAAAGATTGGAGACTAGTTAATACTTAGAAGACCAAGATTGCAATAAAAAATGAAAATACAAAATTCTATTGTTACATTCTCAGAAATCTCGTGTCTCTCTCTAGAGATGGCTACTTTTCCATCCCCATAACCTTACTTATACACTTCAATATTACAAAGATAATATTAACAGTTTCCATAGATTACAATAGTTGTCTCTGTACAAATACACAATGATCATTTGAGACATAAACATAATACGAAGATATAAAGTACATCAGCCCAACAACCTCTCTTTGGTTGAATCATCATTACAGCTACCATCCTGATATAATGCTGCCAAATCATCCATAACCGTACATTGAATTGTAGTATGTTGATCATTACTCTTTTGAATCTGCAAAGAAACCTGGGTTAGTAAGTCGCATAAGTAACGCACCCCAGGACTACATTTGATTGATTAATAATTCACAAAGAGATGAAAAACATATATACCTTCATTGGTCGAGATACAAATTAACCTTGCAAGGACATGAAATAGGTGAAGGAAAGGGGTTGAAAGGCAGGTAAAAGGTAGGAAAATTTTGTAGCCAACATCTCCCCCCAACTAGGTTTTCTGCATGTCCTCATGCAGCTTTTATCTGCATAGGTCTGGGTTGGAACCACTATGGTTGGCGTGAAGCTATGCAAGGTAGTATCTTGTGGCCATATCTATCCCGAGAAGTTTGAAACCACTGGTGCAAATGATGTCCTTCCACCATTCTTATGCTATCACATAGGCTGGCATGTATTGCTCACAAGCCAACCAAAAATAATGGGAAACTAAAATCTCAAACATATTAATCAAGTCCCATAATGTCAGATGCATATGACATATTGTGGAATTCGGTCAAAATCCAGAGTGAATTTAGGGTCCGCAAAAGGTTCAAATACCCTCATTACTGATGAAGACAACATCCATCGTATCTAACAGGCATCCCGGGCTTCCTCCTGGCAAGTAAGAATATGCCTTGTACACATGTCAACACACCATTTCCATGTTGTCAACATCTGGTCCTTTCGTCCTTCCAGCTGCAAAAATATGTGATGTTTGTTATATATATCCACTAACGACAATGTTCCATTTTGATCACAAGTGGTGGATATGCTTGATTCTCTTCGAATGTGTCGAAGGCTTTCTTCTATTTAACTCAATTAATCATGAAGGAAGTAAATGTTCAAACCTTAATGTCCCCCTCATATGGCACTGGATTGAATGACTAATCATTCTCTAGGATATAATTGTGCATATAAAGTTCGCACATCAAGTGTTGGTTCAGTAGGTTGTGAGCTTTCAGGATCCACAGGAACTGCATAAGATCTTCTATGTCATGGCTAATTTCCTGGTGGGTACTTTCCAAACAGAAAAAAATATTCTCATGAAGTGTAGCTATTAGTAGGGGATTGGCATGCCATTACCTGCTATGCTAGGGTGAACATTTCATCCTTGTCAGCCTTGAGTAACTGCACTTTCCCTTGTAATTCTTCAATCTTTTTCTATTGTTTTTCTTGTTTCTGCTTAGCTTTCTCTATCTGGGTGACATGATGAACCACTACTCTTGTTTCTTGTTCCCTAATTCCTTTCACTTATTCCTGGTGTCCTCCAAAGAGATAGATCCCCACTAAAGATGAGACATAGTGGTTTTCCATTTCTAAATCTCTATGGTCAACAAAAACTCCTGAGACTCAAATAAATGAAGAAATGTCTTAGTCTATGTGGCTACTAAGGTCGTCAGCCTATCTTCAGTCTGTATTGTTGTTGTAGCTATTTTGGCTCCGAGAGTCATGTTCACTTAACCAAAGTTCCTCCTTTGCCTTATTTCTTGTCTCTGGAAGCGTAATACTTGTCTCCTCAACTTGGTAATTTCCATTTTTAATTGCATGTCCTAAACGATGACCGGTACCTGTCCTGGATGGGGGCCTCCCCTTTTTCACATTGTTCAATGAATTCTTGTTTGATAACGACCTCCTCCATCAGTCTCACAGCCGGTGTTGGGTTTGCTGGATTGAAGTCAACGGAATCATGAGCCATTTCTTGTTTTACCATTATTTCTTCCATTTGTTCAACAAATTGGGGGCAACTCTAGTGCCTTCTTCTGTAGGTCCCAGTACCTCCACATTTCATCCAAATGGATTAGGAGCCATTGTAGGTCCTAGAAGAGTAGTATCATCAACATTTTCTTCCTGTGGTCATTCTGTTGCCCTATTTTACACTTCTTCATGCTCAGGAATCGATTTTGGCCTTTGCAGGTTAGTACCAATAGCCATGTCTCTTTCCAACTGCTCAGGGGGTGACAGTGAAATAGTGTTGACAACAATTTCTTCAATTTTCCCACCAGTCGACATTAGTTCTTATGTAACAGTGCCGACAATTATTTCTTCAATTTTCTCATTGGTCGACACTGATTCTTGTGTAATAGTGTTGAAAATGATTTCTTCAATGATCTCACCATTTGAAACTAGTTCTTATTTAACAGTGTCAAGGGTGGATTCTTCTCCCATTGGCTAAGTGGTTGACACTAGTTCTTGTGTATTTGTTTCAAGGGTAGCTTCTTCTTCCATTAGCTCAATGGTTGACACTGGTTCTTGTGTTACAATGTCAACAATGGTGTTTTCTCTTGTAATTGCTCCTACAAACTTTACCGCAGGAGAGATTCTTTCAGGAGAGATTCTTTCTCTTACCATGCAGGTAGGAGAGTGGAATTTCCTTGCACCTTTTGGTAGGGAAGTGGGGAGAAGAGAATGAGGGGTAACTTCCTCAATTTCCCTTCCTTCAACGCCTTATGCTTTAGTTTATCCAATTTTGTCTCTATCCCTAATATCAGCTGGTTGCTATGTCATTTATTCCTCCCTTCCTTCCTCTGCTTCTTCCATCTCTTATTCCCCTAGCTCACCCAATTGTTCGATAGTTGATGTTGGTTCTTGTGTAAGAGCATCAACTGTGGCTCCTTCCTCTGCTTCTTCCATTGCTTTTTCCCCCAATTCCCCCAATTGTTAGGCAATAGCATCGACTACATCTCCTTCCTCTGCCAACAATTCTTCCTCAACTCTTGCTAGAATCATAGATGTAAGCTCTTCTTCTCCTAATTCAATGAATTTTGGTCAAGTCACAGGGGTTTGTAAAAGGAAATGCATGACCAAAAATCTGACAAGCCCATGGTTTGAGAGGATTTCCAATGCTTGGCGTGACCGACGTGCAGACCATGCCAGTAATTGAAGATTGTTCCAAAGGAAAAATGCAATGTATAGAGAATGCAATTGATGGGACAGAAGACATGCAAGACCCCTAAAATGATATTTAAACAAAGTAGAAAGCCAACCTTCATAGGTAATGTATCACATCAAGAAGTATGCAACCTCAAACCATGTATGCGGAAAATATTTTTGGTCGTATCCTCTCCCCTTCTGAACCACAGTTTCTCCTACTTGCAAGTACAATTCTGGAAATTTTGGCAAGGGCATTTTTTGGGCAAGCCATTTCTTCCCTCCTTGTGGAAATCCACTAATAGTTGAGATAATCTCTTATGTTACAAGAATTTCCAGTTGGCGGACTCTGGAATAATTCCCTTCTAAATCCAATGAAAAATTAATTGTAATCCTTCGTCAAGCCTCTACAACCTCTCAAAGTAGATGTGTCATCAGACATCCTGAAAAATCTACCATACATCCGGATGATGTCAGACTTGCACAATATCTTCTTGTTCATGCCTAACATCTTGTCCACCCATTCCGCCAGTTTCTCTATAGTAGCACTTGGAGTAGTAGCAAAACCATTGAGGGAGTGTTAACTGGAAAAGTTTCGATGATAGAGATTACGGTAACAAGGAATATGGTGATAAGGAAATCCAGAAAAATGTTATGGGAAAGCCAATGGTAAATCCATTAACCTGACGTATTGGAAAATACCACTATTAATGTTGTCATACATGATTCAAGCTCCAATGTGTGTGGACAGGTGTGCAAGGTATGGTGGGGATCACAGATTGATACAAATTACGACGATAATGATCGTGGGATATATGAGTTGGCGCGAGGTTTAATAGTTATGATGGTATGATGTTATTTTTATTAAATATGATATCTTTACTATTAGATGTGATACCTGCCCCCAACTAAGGGATGATCATCCTTGGTCATGGTTTCTCATGTCATAATTGAAATACCAATCAGATCCGCAAAGTTGGTTGGGGAATTACCTGGCAGCTTACCTTGACGGAGCATCATCATGGGTGAAGTAAAAACACTTTTGGAGTAACAACACTGGAGGAGTAACAACACCAAAGGAGTAACAACATTGGTAACAACACCAACGGAGTAACAAAACTGAGTAAGTAACAACATCAACCGAGTAAGAACACTAGTGGAGTAACAACACCAGTGAGGCAACAACATCGACGAAGTGTCAACACCAATGGAGTAACAACACCTGAAAGAAAAGTGTTGAGAGTTGTAACACCATTTTCTATATATCTATATATATATATATATATATATATATATATATATATATATATATATATATATATATATATATATATATATATATATATATATATATATATATATATTGTGTTTCATAGTGTAATTCCAAATATCCTTTTTGAAACATCTTTTTCTTGATGAATTTGTCATGCCACTTGGTTTGCTACTGCGGATTGCAGCATTATTCTGTATAGCTATCAAACGAATTTCATCTAACTCATTTATCTATTCCATTCGGTGTTTCTAAGATGCTGAAAGATCCAAACCTAATTCAAGAGCTACCTCGAGCATCTTAATTTCAAATTCCATTGGAAACAAAGGAGATTTCCCGTATACAAGCTCATATGGTGAAAATCCTGTTGTATTCCTCCATGTTGTTCTATAGGCCCAAATTGCTTCATGAAGTTTTTCAGCCCAGTTTCAGCGATGGTTTGCTACAGTATTTCTGAGGATATTCTCTAGTAGCTTATTTGTGCTCTCAACTTGAACATTCACCTAAGGATAATATGGATATTTCACCTTGTGTTTGATTCCATACTTCTTCATGAGAGTTTCTATTAGATTTTATGTGAACTGCGCCCCTCCATTTGAAACTATCTCTCTAGGAGCACCATATCGATTGAAAATTTCTTTGAATAAAAAGCGCGGGACAACCTTTTATGTGGCTTTTGCAACAACTTTGGATTCTACCTGCTTTTTCACATAATATTTGCAGACCAGAATGTGAACTTTTTGATATGTAAGAGGATTGAATAACCCAATGAAATCAATAGCCCATTTCTCAAAGGGCTCAAAAACTAATTGAGGTTGTTACAAAATTTCATCTGACTGACCAGGTTGACCCATCCGCTGGCAACTATCACACCCTCGAACATATTTCCTTGCATCAAGAAAAATAGAGGGCCAATAGTATCCCATCTGCAACACCTTATGACCTATCTACCTATTCACAAAATTCCCTCCCCAAGGGACATCGTGGTAAACTTTCAAAACGTCATAGATGTCATGCTCACCTACACAACACCATATTTGCTAATAAGGTCTTGTAGAGAATAGGTATCCCTCTATCCATGAGTAACAAGCACTGTGATGGATGGTTTTCTGCTACTCCCTGTATGGAAAATGATGAGGTACTTTTCCTGTAGCAATATAGTTAGGAATATCTACATATCACAAAGTGTTATTAGAAATTGCAAAAATTTGTTCATTCAGAAAACTATCCTTTATAGGTGTGTCCTCATCACTAGTATTCAACCTAGATAGAAGGTATGCGACTACATTATCTTTCCATGGTTTATCAACAATGGTAATATCAAATTCTCGTATCAATAAAAGCCATCTTGTAATTTGACCAGGAGTTATGGGTTTGTTCATCAGATACTTGATGTCTGAGTGATCAGTGTGCATGAAAGTGGGATACCCTATAATATAATGCAAAAATTTATTAATAGCATCTGTTTTTTTCCTCCTGTTATCCCAAAACTACCCCTACTGTTGTACGAGAAGCATCTGTGGAGAAATGAAATGGGAGTTTCCAGTCAGGACCATGTAATATCAGAGCTTTACAAACTAGTTCTTTGATTTCCAAGAAAGCTGCTTCACATGCTTTTGTCCACACAAATTCTACATCTTTAGGTAATAATTGGAAAATTGGAAATGTTATCTTAGAATTTTTTTCTATAAAGCATCTATAATATCCAGCATAACCAATAAAGCTATGTACCGTTGTTGGTGTCTTTGGTGTAGGAAAATTTAAGATTACCTCTACCTCGTCAGGATTAACCCATATTACTGCAGCTGAAAGAAGGTGTCCCAAAACTATTCCTTCTTCCATCATCATGTGGAATTGTATTGTACTAAGAGAAACATATGTCTATTTGCATCATTTAATTACTTTCTCTAAGTTTTCCAGATCTTCTTCTAAAAAATCCCTAATATTTCCCATAGAAAGGTAGTGGGCGCATTACAGAAGCCAAATGGAAGGACTCGATATGCGAAAATTCCCCAACGGAAAGTAAAATTAGTTTTATCTTGATCCTCGGGAGCTATCTAGATATGGTTATATCCACTAAATCCATCTAGAAAGGAGATGAACTTCTTCCTGACTAATGTATCAAGGACCTGGTCAATAAAGGGTAAGGAGAAATGGTCTTTTTGAGTTGCTTTATTCAATTCCCTATAATCAACATAGATCCACCACTTTCCATTTTTATTCAGAAGAATGACTAGTGGGGATACCCATTGACTGTCCAAGATTGGATAAATAAACCCAATATCCAGTAGTTTCTGCAATTCTTCTTTGACAATGTTCTTTAAGGTAGGATTCATACTTCTGCGTGGTTTTCTAACATGTCAACACTGTTCTTTTATGTGTATGTGATGGGTACATAGATCAACATGGATCCATTTCATATCTTTATATTCCTAGGAAAAGGCTTCCTTCTGATCCCAAAGGACTTTCAACAATTTTTCAGACTAGGAAGGTGAAAGATTAGGATTAACATTCAATGTTTTCCTGGGATCGATTTCTACAAGAATACTATCATGGGTACAACGGCAAGAATGTTCTTAACTTATGTTTCTGGTTCAATGGTTTCTTGGATGGTGCAACTCATAACAGATTCAAATAACTGGCGGATTCTAGTTCTGAGGCTTCATCGTCAGTGTGTTCAACAATTATGAATGAAGTTTTAGTATTTCCCACCCGACCGAATTGAAGATCCAGTTCATTACATTACGCAATGGAAATACTTTATGCAGGAAGGTTGAGTGTCTCAACCTTTTGAGCGCCCCTATTACTCAGGTTCGGGTTGGATTGAATAGGAATTTGTGGATGAAGAGTAGGATTACTAGCGGAGGCATTAGAGGGAAGTTGTAGTTGTTTTTGCGGAATAGGTTGATTGTTTTTATTTTTCTTTCTGATTGCCAACTCTCGGACCATGAATGGATTGGACCACTTTGGGGAGACAATGATTGTTAGGGCATTGGATATTGATATTATTGTGGCCATGAAGGTGTAAAAGGTATAGACTAAGCCCCAAAATTAAAATTATTAAAATAATGAGAAGGGTCTTGAGGCATACCTTGATTCATGTTCTATGGCCATGGTTTCCATGGTCTCTTTGATCCCA
This sequence comes from Pinus tabuliformis, assembly GCA_031772625.1. NCBI lineage: Eukaryota > Viridiplantae > Streptophyta > Pinopsida > Pinales > Pinaceae > Pinus > Pinus tabuliformis. The sequence continues at coordinate 886,064,728 of CM062813.1, forward strand.
TGAAGTAAAGTTTATTTACCTTTTCATTTTCTCCCTAAAAAGCTGCCTTCAGCCCAGGAAGACATGGACACGTGCTAGTAGAATGGCTCTGCTCACATATTGCACAAGTTTCAACCGTATTGAGTGGGCATTCCTTCAGTGGGTGCTTCCTTCTGCATTGAGGCTAGAAAATGACCATTTCCTTCTCAAATTCCATATGTTTTTGTTTTTCCTGTAGAACATCTAGTTGTGAGGACACTGTGCTTAGAATATCAGTCCTCAAATTATGCAGCAAGTTTCCAATTTCTGATTTTGTGACCCCATTGCTGGATGTATTGAGCGCTCGTACTCCTTTCTTATGCCTTGTAGCTCCATCTCAAAATTTGATTCACAACTCACAAATGGTGTCAAATTCTTCCTTTGATAAATCTCCCTTTCCTACCACATTCAGGAGTTCCAAATATTCCTCCCTTCAGTGCCTGGAGAAAGATTTTCTTTAAGATATCCATATCTAGATCAATATGGCCCAATATTTGTAGACTGTATTTGAAGCATTCCACAAATTCCTCTATGTTCTCATCCTCTTTTTACACAATCTTAAATATTTCCTCCTTAATTTCTTGGGATTTGCAGTAGGCTTGATATTTTTCAGGGAAAATTGTCTTCATCTCACCCCATGTTGTAATATATTTTCCCCCTAAAGCCATAAACCATCTCAGAGCCATTCCTTTCAAAGTAAAAGGGAATATCTTCAATTTTTGAGCATCAAAAATATAATTATATCCTCGACAGACAACATCGAATTCAAAGAGGAATGTGTCCAGACCTTCAGAAGAAAGACCATGGAAATTAGGTAATGTTGTCAAAGTAATATCTTTCATTGGTGCATCACCTCTAATATCTCCAAGTGGGAACTCAATCATGGAAGTTGTATGAGCCATGAATATCTTCCAATATTCACTTGGAATCTCAATGGGTTCTTGTTGTTCTATAACGCGAGGTTGAGGTTGTCTAATAGCACTTACTCAATCAAATGGTGGAGTTAATTCCCTCGATTCTCCCTCTTTTTCTTCTGAACTTTCAATGCTAAATTCCTCGGATCCTCTACTTCTTATTTCCCCTTCCTAGAATTTGACTTTTCCTATTGGAGGAGGTTCTCATTATGAAACTGATTGTTCTCCAAATTTTGTAAGAGATCTAACCCTAACAATAGCTCAGGATGATGCCCCTGACTCAACCCTTGAAATGATTTCTTGGATATAGGTAACTCTTCCTAGATCTTTCCTTCCTCTTTTTATGGGTCTTCCTTTGCCCCTTTTATTTGTGTATATGTTCATGCAATCAGAAAGAAAAATAAAAACATTCAAACAAATATGAAGCTTATGCCCTGGAATAGGGTAGAAACTTCCCTTCCCAAGAAGAGAGAGTGGCCCCTAAGAAGAATACAAAAGGAAGAGAAATGAACCAGCCACAAAATCTAAGCTTAGGACTTGAAATATGGTAAAAATTAATTCCATTCCCAGGATGAGAGAGTGGTTCCTAAAAGAAAACAAAGAAATCTAATGCTCAAGACGTGGAGTGAGGTGAAAAATTCCTCCCCAAGATGAGAGAGTGGTCCTAAAAAAAAGGAAATCAAAACAACCAAAGAGATCTCATGCTCAAGACCTAGAACAGGGTGAAAACTTCCCTTTCCAGGATGAGAGATTGGTCCTATGGTCAATACTGGTCGCACTTTCGTGCCTTCGATAGCATCCCTGAAAACAACGCCAAAATGTTGATGTTCATACATGAATTATAGAATTCACCCTTTTCGCACATTAATTGTCAACTTGGGGCTCTTTTGGTTATTTCAAGGCTACCATGCAAGGTCTATGTAGACCACAATTTCCCTACCCAACATTAAACATTCAATCAACAATATGACCATGTGTAACAACAAGCAATAACAATAAAAACAATTAGAGTAACAACAAATTAGGATTCACAACAACAAAAGCTTAATGAACCATTACAACGATAAGGAAATAGGCATAATAAAAATAAATCTACACACACACCACTAATCCAACAACACCTGGTCATTAGAGTGGGCCCAACTCCCTGATCAGGGTTGTGGAAAATGATCAAAGACTAGATAATAAGTAGAATATCAGGATTGCATTAAAAATGAAAATAAAGAAATCTGTTGTTACATTCTCAAAACTATCGTGTCTATCTCTAGCGGTGGCTACTTTTCTAGCCCTGTAGCCTTACTTATACACTTCAATATTGCAAAGATGGTATCAAGGATTTCCAGACATTACAAGAGTTGCCTGGCTACAAATACACAATGATCATTTGAGACATAAACATAATATGAATATATAAAATACATCGGTCCAACAACCTCTCTTTGGTTAAATCATCATTACAGCCAACACCCTGATATAACATTGCCAGCTCATTCATAACTATACACTGAATTGTAGTATGTTGATCATCACCTTTCGAATCTACAAAGAAACCTGTGTTAGAAAGTCGCATAAGAAACACTCCTCTAGGACTACGCTTCTCGATTAATAATTCACAAAGACATGAAAAATAGATATACCTTCGTTGCTCGAGATACAAATTATCCTTGCAAGGACACGAAATAGGTGAAGGAAAGGGATAAAAAGGTAAGTAAAAAGTAGGTAAATTTAGCAACCAACATTATTCATGTGGAATATACCCTATTTAAAGGGGAAATTCTAACATTCCTCCCTAATGCAACTCAAAATATTTGTACCATTCTTAGAATCTTTTACAACATTTCCAACATGAACAATAAATTTTCTCCTTATCCTTTAACTGATATAGATATATTTTAGGTATAATCATGTATTTTACTTCCGACTGCGTTAAATTTTTAGTCTTCAGGTCTTTCATCCCATTAAGTATATATTTACTTGTGTGTTCTACATGAGGGTTCTCTTATTATTTAGTATGTCGGTATTATCATTTATGGTCAACATTGGTATCATAACATTTGAATGTATTTAACTCACAGGACCTTTTTCTATGGCTTACTTTACCTGAATTGCTAACATCCATTCCCTGCACCTTCTAAACCTTCCAGTACTGATATCCATCTTGGGGTTCACAATAGATCGATGTGTTCTTAGATTCCTAGGTTTGTGGAGAAAACCTGACAGTTACAGAAACACCTGCCTCGTCTCCCATTGCGTTGAAATATCTCATTTGGCTCTTCCGAAGGTGAAGGTGATATCTGCAGCCTCTACCTACAATTTTTATGGCTATTGTGTTGTGATTATCATTTACATAACTAGTACTGAGCTAATTTCTACCAGTTCATTTTTTGTGAAGGGATTGCTACTATTTAGTTTTTTCTCCTTTTATGCCTGATCATGAATCCCTTCTAATCATACCACTCTATGTATAGGCTTGTGCAACATTGGTTTATCAGAAGACTTCTCAGTAGTATGCTACTCATGTTAAGGCTCCATTGTTATTCCAATACCCAATCTGGTTCTGTTAAGTAATTTTTTATATATTTAAGGACTTATCCTTGGCGTAGATTGTATTCAATAGTTAGGAATAATTCTGTAGAAATTTGTTTGTAGTAGGTTGCAAAATTACTAACCAATTTGACTACTTCCCTATAGATAAATATACAATTTTTTTTTCCTATCTAAATATTATGTTTGACTCACACTCAGTCTTCTAACTATGCGCCATTGTTGTTTGTAGGTTAGGCTTCTTTCCCAAAGGTATTGGCAGCATTGAAGTCGACTATTAACCCTGAGCACCAAGTTCTAGTGGAATTCCCCTCCTTTGCGTGATAGCAGGCTCTTAAGGAGCCGATGGTTTTAAGTTATTGATGACAACTTTGTCTTAATTTATGCGCAAATGGTCCAATATAGTAGGTTCATGTAGCTGGTCATGCCACCAAGAAATAACTGTCATGGGTTTTGTGTTGTCTACAAACAAAGTTCATTACCTATGTTCATATGATTAATGGTGGATTGTTATGAGGATTTGTACAAAATTTCATTTGAATATATATCTGAAGTAGTTTCATTTTTCTTCACAAGAAAATAATAATTAAACTCATTTGAAAATGTTTATCATTTGTGCACAAAAATTTAAGGGAAAGTGTTAATTTTAGGTATGTTCTATGCTAGAGCAATTTATTTCAATTTCTTTTCCACATTAGCAATCACATCAGCATAAAGTAAATTGCAGATAAAGCATAAATATAAATCGCAGAAGACAAGCCAAGACAAGAGGACACAAGACGTGGTGCTATCCAGGGACAAATCCCATAATGTGGGGAAACCCTTGATCAATTCTTCTTTTATGTTCTTCAAAGTTCAGTAGAGAAAGTGAGAGATATAGTAAATTTACAATAGAAGTCAATCACTTTGAATTTTGATATCGGCATGAGATCAGTTGAAGACATATTGCTTCAACTGATTCTCTAAGGTGACTCGTTCACCTAGCATAGCGCTGAATCTCATCTATTTTCTGCACATTACCATGTGACACCTTGCTATACTGTCACATGTTTTAAACCTTGATGACTAAATTGCTCTCATCTTCATGCTACTCATCATGATGCATCTTCCATGGTCTCATCATCAAGCTTCCCATGCTCATGATATCATTCATCATTATCCTGCCCATGCTCATATCATCACGCATCATTATGCTACCCATGCTCATACCATCATGCTACTTATTATGTTTCCCATGATCTCATACATCATGCTGCCTTCCTTCGGAGACAGATGCTCTAGCTGTTTCGGCAGTTCCCAGTAGTTCCAGATTTTCCGACAATTCTGGCATTTCCGGAAGTTCTGACAAATTCGACATTTCCAGCTTTTCCGACATTTTTAGATTTTCATACTTTTTCGGATTTTCCGTCTTTTCTAGATTTTTTGACATTTCCAGCTTTCTTGGCTTTCCCAGCTTTTCCGGCAGTTCCAACTTTTCTAGTTTTTCCACTATTTCGTTTTTCCGGCAGTTCTGGCTTTTCCGGCTTTTTCGGCAGTTCCGACTTTTCTAGCTTTTCCTTAGGATCTCTCCTCATACTAAAACCTAAAGACAAGTAGAGAGAGGAAGAGATCCAAGTGTGTGTAGAAATGACTTGAAGTCCTCTTCTATTTATACTCAAACGTAGAGTTTAAATAGACATGACTATTGGGCTTCTGAGCCTACATAAGTTGATGGCTGACTTAACAATTTGTTCATAACATAAATAAATTCATAACTTCATAAATACTTATCAGAATCAGATGATCTTTAGATCAATCCTACACCTCTCAGTGAGAGGGATCCAATAAAAATACCAGCTACCATAAATAATATGATCCACATGGAGTTTGGCCCTAGTTGCCAATTTTAACACTCCCTCTCAACTAGGGAGAACTCCATCCACTGATCCATATGTCCAACTGTACTATATCTTCTATTAGTGCCTTGCACTACTTTGCTAAGCTCTGCTAGCTCTACTCTACTCTGCTCAGCTCTGCTGGTTCTGCTTTACTATGCTCAGCTTTTCTGGCGCTGCTCTACTCTGCTTAGCTCTATTGGCTCTTCTCTGCTCAACTTAACTCTGTTGAACCATGAAGAAGAAGAATTGATTGAGAACGTGTCATACCATTCTCCACTGACTCGAAGTCAGTCTCAGAGTGTGTACCACTAGTCCCAGAGTCCTCAACCGGATTGAAGTTAGTGTCATAGTAGGTACAACTCCTATCACTGGTCCCAAACCAATACTTTACTGACTCGAAGTTGGTCTCAGAGTATGTACCACTAGTCCTAGACCAGTCCTCAATCGACCCGAAGTCAGTGTCATAGTGGGTACAACTCCTACCACTGGTCCCAGACCAGTACTCTACTAACTCGAAGTCAGTCTCAGAGTATGTACAATTGGTCCCAGACCAGTCCTCAATTGACCCGAAGTCAGTGTCATATTGGGTACAAATCCTACCACTGGTCCCAGACCAGTATCATTGATCCTAGATCATTGAAGTTCATCCTAGCATAGGGAGTACGGTAGATACAATGATGCATCCATTAGTACTACTATGGTCCCTATCCTCATTTCCCTGCTCATTGATCAGATGAGAGGTACTTCCTGTGAGTCCCAGACTGCATGGGTAGGATGCCTCGACAGGAGAACTTAATCAATCCTATCCTCATAGGAGAACTAATCATCCTGCTACACAATCGCCATGGAGAACACATCATCCAGGCCTCACAGGAGAACTAATCATCCTGCTACACAATTGTCATGGAAAGCACATCATCCAAACCTCACAGGAGAACTAATAATCCTATAACACAATCATCATGGAGAACACATCATCCAGACCTCACAGGGGAATTAATCATCTTGCTACACAATCGTCATGGAGAACACATCATCCAAACGTCACAGGAGAATTAATCATCCTGCTACACAATCGTCATGGAGAACGCATCATCCAGACCTCACAAGAGAATTAATCATCCTGCTACAAAATCATCATGGAGAACACATCATCCAAACCTCATAGGAGAATTAATCATCCTACTACACAATCGTCTTGGAGAACACATCATCCAAACCTCACAGGAGAATTAATCATCCTGCTACACAGGAAAGTGAATCATCCTGTCCCACAAGAGAGCGAATCATCTTGTCCCACAAGAGAGCGAATCGTCTTGTCCACAGGAAAGCGAATCATTCGGTCCATAGCAGAGTGAATCATCCTGTTCTAGTGCACACCACCAGGGGAGGGTGAGTCACCCTGTGGTCGTATGTTGCTCCAGTAAGAACCACAAGCCCCCATAGCTCCTAGAGCTCAATGTATACAACATGCAGGACCCTTGTACAAGGGTCCCTTGATGACTCCAATTTATTCGGGAAAATCACAGATTTGATCTTTCCCCGGGGCTTAGACAAAGTGTAGCGGCCTGCACATCATCTCATAGCGATGGAGCTTCTTTGCTCATAGGCTTACCATAACCCAGATAACATAGTATCTGATGCCTATCTACTGGAGCAATCGTCGAATATAGGATTCCTCAATAATCGAATCCCACCTCTGGTTGTCACAAAGAATCATAATGGTACAAACAGCTCACTTGAAGAGCTTCCCCAACATGGCAGCTTCATACAAGATCATATTTATAGATATGTATCTAGTCTCAATGGTGCTTATAACAACCGACTTCTGCTTTCTACTTAGCCATGATATTGAAGCAGAATCCAAAGAGAAACGACACTAAGAAGTGCTCTAGTGATCCTCCACACTACCTACCCAATTAGCATTCAAATAATCATGTAGTTTCATATTTCGGGTAGTGTATCTCAATCCATGAGAGATTGTGCCCCGAAGACATCTTAGAAGATTCTTGGCACCAATCCAATGAGGTTCAACCAAATATGAGCTCACCATGCTAACTGCAAAACATATGTCCGGACGGAATTTCACCAAGAACATCAACGTGAATGAGTTCATGATATTCAGAGGCATTTTCCAAATCTAGTCTATCATCACTACCATATAACTTCTGAAAGTTAAGGTCCTCGAGGTAGTCACAGGCTTGCAGTTCAACATTCCACATCTGGAATCCAACTCCCTCTTACTTCTGCAAATGAGAGGGTTTGCACCTATTAGAAGTAGGTCGTCCTCATAAGGTGCTAGTATGAGAGGTCTATCATCCACAACCTTCGGATGGTTTCAATCTGTTTCACTCCTAGTGAATCTTAGCTTTATCTGGCAACTATCAATCCTCTCATACTATGCCCGGGGTGTTTTGCTTCAAGCCATAGAGGGCTTTCTTCCACCTGCATATGCGAGATTCCTGATTATCAATCTCAGACCCCTTGGGTTGTTCCAGACGTGTGTACTTGCAACATGAGGGGAATGGTCCCCTTGTAAGATTTTCCTTTGGTAAATCTCACACATGTACCTTCATGCTCTTTTTTGAATTCAGGCACCCCAGTCACCATCTGACTCACAGACCTCCAGTGCTGAGTCAATGGACATGGTCCCCAGTGGACTTGATACAACCCTAAACTCTAAAACATCTTTGAAAAATCTACTTTCAAACACATACCTTTCCATTACTAAGTGCCACCCTGAAACCTTAAACTTTCATTTTTGAGATGGACACTAGGTTCTTCTTGCGATTAGGTACATAAAAGAGATTATGGGGTTCCTTGCTTTCTTTGAAGAGTCGACTATTTCCTTCATGACCTGCATTACTTATCATTCCTCTGATCATTGAAGATGTCAGTGGAATGATTGTTATCTTCATCAAGAGATGTGTCTCTATTATTCAGACACTCCTTTGCATGATGGTCGAACTTATCTTAACCAAGGCATCTGCCTTTCCTTCCACCCTTAGATCTAAACTTCCCAATGAAGTGATCTTCTGTTGTGCCATTCTGATAATATTCTTTGCTTCTACTTCACCCTTAGCGAACTTTGAAGAGAGATGTGGAACTCATTGATCCTTTTGTCTTGTCCCTATTGCCTTTGGTGATTACTCTTTCACTATTGCTTGGGCATTGTCTTCACCTCAGCTCTAATACCATGTTAATTTTAGGTATGTTCTATGCTACAACAATTTATTTAAATTTCTTTTCCACATTAGTAATCACGTCATTATAAAGTAAACTGCAGATAGAACATAAATATAAATCGCAGAAGACAAGCTAAGAGAAGAGGACACAAGATGTGGCACTAGCCAAGGACAAACCCCACAATATGGGGAAACCCTTGATAAATTATTCTTTTATGTTATTCAAAGTTCAGCAGAGAAAGCGAGAGAGATAGTACATTTACAATAGAAGTCAATCACTTTGACTTTTGATATTGGCATGAGATCAGTTGAAGACATATTGCTTCAACTGATTCTCTAAGGTGACTTGTTCACCTATCATAGTGCTGCATCTCGCCTATTTGTTGCACATTACCATGTGACACCTTGCTGTATTGTCACATGTGTTGAACCTTGATGACTGGGTTGCTCTAATCTTCATGTTGCTCATCATGCTGCATCTTCCATGGTCTTATTCATCATCAAGCCGCCCATGCTCATGATCTCATTCATCATTATGTTGCCCATGCTCATATCCTCATGCATCATTATGCTTCCCATGCTCATATCATCATGTTGCTTATTATGTTGCCCATGATCTCATACATCATGCTGCCTCCCTTCGGAGACAGATGCTCCAGCTATTTCGGTAGTTCCCGATAGTTCTGGCTTTTCCAGTAGTTCTGGCTTTTTTGGCAGTTCCGGCTTTTCCAGTAGTTCTGACAGTTTCGACATTTCCAGCTTTTCCAGCTTTTTCGGCTTTTCTCGCTTTTCCGATATCTCCAGCTTTTTTGGCGTTTTCAATAGTTTTGACAATTCTGGCTTTTTCGGCAGTTCCGGCTTTTCAAGCTTTTCCGTCAGTCCCAGCTTTTCTGGCTTTTCAAGCTTTTCTGTCTTTTCCGGTAGTTCTAGCTTTTCCGATTATTTCGGCTATTCCGTCTTTTCCGACAGTTCCAACTTTTCCGGCTTTTTTGGCTTTTCCGGCAGTTTCGGCTTTTTCAGCTTTTCCTTAGGATCTCTCCTCCTACTAAAGACCAAAGACAAGTAGAGAGAGTAAGAGATCCAAGTGTGTGTAGAAATGACTTGAAGTCTTCTTTTATTTATACTAAAACGTAGAGGTTGAATAGACATGACTATTGGGCTTCTGAGCCTACATAAGTTGATGGACGAGTTAACAATTTGTCATAACATAAATAAATTCATAACTTCATAAATACTTATCAGAATCGGATGATCTTTAGATCAATCCTACACCTGTCAATGACAGGGATCTAATAAAAATATCAGCTGCCATAAATAATATGACCTACATGGAGTTGGGCCCTAGTTGCAAATTTTAACAGAAAGTATATAGTTCCACAGCTCTTTGCTCCATTGTTTTTTTCTTGTCTTTTCAATGAAATACAACTATGCATCCTATGAAATTAATAAGATTTATTTTATTCTTTTTTGCGATAATAAATTATGGGTGGAGATGGTTTTTCAACGTTGTGTGAAAGCATGGAGTTCAGTTGCACTTTTTGGTGAAAACAGGGCACATTTTGATGAATAAAGTATGCTCGATCGAAAAAAATGAAGTACTCGATCGAGCTCTTGAGGTGCTTAAAAATAACACTATCTAGCATTTAAACAAACCCTTGATCGAGCTCTTGAGTAACCCTACGGTAGGAGCTCGATCGAAAGTTAAAGTTTAATTGAGCTTTAAAGATGGAAATTTTAAAATTTATGTAAATATCAATAATGATATGAAAACTTTAAAATTATAAGTTTTTGATAGTAAAAAATAATTTAATTACTAATTACTTTTGAATTGTAATTAACAATGGTGTGGATATTTCTCATTATATTTCTAGCATTTTGGTGTATAGATTTGAAAAAGGATTCAATCTCACTTGCAAATGGAAATTTTAATATCCTTATATTTATATTTTAGTAATTTAAAAATTAGTTTTTACTATGATATAAATTTTCAATGTTATAATTTAAATAATAAATTTATTCTAAATATAATTTAAATAATATAAGAAAATTTATCAATTTGATTTTAATAAATAGTATAATTTTATACAAATAAGTGTAATATTTATATTATAATTTTTATGAATGAGTGTAATAATAATTAACGTTGTTGTAATAGTTGTAAGTTATAATTGAATATAGTTGTAATTGACGCAATGAGATCTGCACTTATAAATCTCTCTCAACCTATAAAATGTGATTGCACTCAATTTTGTCTTTAGTGTGCAAAAGTGCAAAGTATAGAAATTTTTATTTCTCACTAGCCTTGCAATATATATTTTTAAAATAATAAAAACATAAGGAAATCATAAATTTTAAAATATTATTTGATTAACTTGAATTTGAGTAATCTAGATTTAATTGTGCTTATGAAATTATTTTTAAAATAATAATATTATAAAATTTAGTTTAGTTTAGTTTATTGTTTTTATTTATTTATTATAATTTATTTTTATTTATTGAAATTTTCTACTTTAAAAAATTATAAAATGATTAAGTATAAAAATATCCTATATTTAAAATCAAAGCTTAGTTTAAAGACAAGTATTAAGAGGCTTCACTTTTTTTTTAAGATAATAATGGTCGCTGGATATAGCTATAGGCTCGATAGATGGGTGAATAACGGACATGTAAAAACTCAAAAATGAGAAGGTCCCACCTAAGCTTACAAAAAAAAAAAAACCCTCCATTCTGCTATTTGAGATTTGAATTTCAATTATTGGATCGAGCATTTTAAGCAACCAATGCCTAAAAAACATAGATTTAGCTTTTATTTTGCATATTTCTTTGCAACATCATTTTGTACCCTCTCAGACTCCAAGAATTGTCTTTAAGTGGTGGAGTTGATCATGTTGAATTCTGAAAGGAGCTCTATATCCAATGGCATATGAGTTTGACATTTTCTAATTCATATGGTATCTTTTATCTAATTTCTTTAAAACATAATGCTTGAAACTTTTTTGAACAATTTCAGAAGGATTGAATAAAAATCAATTAAAAGATACACAATAAAAAAATTTCAAAAAATACCACTATCTTAGTAGTCTTCAAAAAGGTACTCTTGGTTTTTCAATTTATTTAAAGAGTTGGGAAAAACTTAGATGAACAAATGTGTCTCCAAAATGAGATTGAAATATTACTTCACCAACTTCGAAAAATAATAAAAATATAATTTTACATAAAAAAAACTATTTTTTTAATATGGAAAACTTAGTTACTTCGAAAAATTAATATGAAAAACTTAGTTATCCCCACTTAGATCATGTTAGTATATTTTTATTTTTTTTAAATTACATATTTTACATTAAATTATGCTAACACATACCTAAAAAAATTGCAAAAAAATATATTATATTTAATGAAAATTGAAAGATTATAAGACTTTAATTCTTTTTTTAATATAATTAAAACAACAACATAATTTTCCACAAATTATTTCTTTACTTTAAATCAAAACTTCATATTTTTCACTTCTATATAAATTATTTTCATATTAATATATTCCCTTTTTTATATTAGTAAAGAATCTATCCCACTCCCATCTTATTTTGTTCGTTACAGTATCTAGAGAAATTATTGGCCACAGTTCCATTAACAACGACAAGAGACTGAATAAACTTTGATATTGTCGAACTTTCCATTTTCACACTCTGCAGAGTCATTAGATATGCGTTATAATTATGATGTATAAATATTGTGATAGTATGTGCATTTTGGAGCCAAGGAGTGGCTCTTAGCAGCTATTGAATTAGCGTAACCCAAACTTCCTGAGAGGGTTTGGTCGCATTTACCGTTAACTTTTGCCCACCACCATATTCATTATTCCTTTATACTACATGCATTATATATTACAGCTCTGAAACAGAGCCCACTCTTTCCGTATAAACACAGTGATTTCAACCTGTTTCTCAACGTTAATTATATTTCCTTTGAAGAGTATAAGTATAATTTGAATTTAGTCATGCAAACATTTATCCAACAACTCACATTTGAAAAAAAAAAGTGTCTATCAAAAATACGACCCGGTGTCATCATTACTTATCTATTCTTATATCTGTCCAGCCAGAAAATTCATAGAAATAATTTGCAGAAAGCACACTGTAAAAACATTTCAGGCGTGTCATTTATAGAAAAACCAGAAGGAGCTACTTTCCTTTTAGGAAAATCACACCGGATCTACTAGGGTTTATCTTCACCAGGTCTTGTCTGGGTTTATTAGGGTTTATCCAACTTCACCACGTCTTGTCTGGGTCTACTAGGGTTTATTTGACCTCACCAGGTTTTGCCTACAACTTTCACAAGTATGTACAAAAAATCAACTAGCTACAACCAATTCAAGAATTTCCTATGGCAGCATCTTTCCTTACCTGAGTAGAGCTAATAAGTTCTCTCCTCCTCTTTCTTCAGGGTCTTTTCTCTACCCTCTCAGAGATAAGTATTTCTAGGGCGAGGAGTAGCTGTCCATTAATTGTATGATAGGGGAAATCTTCATTTAGCATTTTCACCTTCCCTTAATTTTTTGGATGACCATACCAATCTTGTTAATTTAATTAATATAAACATTCACGTCTAACATTACATCAGGGCTTCCATTAGCCCACAATGTGGCAAGTTACCTTTAAAAGTAAATTAAAATATTCACTTACTCACTCGAGGGTATTACAGAAATTAACCAATCTAGATTCATTTTATTCCGGATCTAGCAAGTTCCAAGAAGGGTAAAATCTCCTTTCACTAAAAGAAGTTTGCATTTCAAGATATTTGATCCCTTCCAGCACTTGGTAGATGTAGAGTTAAGACGAATTAAATTAAATAAAAAAATTAATGTAATGTAAACCTTACAAAATAAAATAAAAATAATCCAATGTTAAAATAAAAATTCGAAGTTATTTTTTTATTTATTAATTCATGTTTAGTATTTTAAGGAAACTTGACTTGGTCAAATCACCGACATTTTGAGAACCCATGGTATTAATGTGGAGTATGGTCTATTTAAAGGGGGAATGTAAACTAGCCTAGATCCATCTGAACTCCATATCTACCAAGAGCTAACAAGGATCAAATCCCTTGACATGGAAATATCTAAGATGCAAAGAGATTTCATCCCTCTCAACACTTGGTAGATCACGAATTAAGATAAATCTAGGCTAGTAATTAATTATAAATATAAAAAGTAATTTCATGTTTTTAATTTATTTTATGTTTATTTTTAGTTTTACCTAATTTGACCAAGTCAAAATGTTTTATTGATAATTATAATTATTGTTTTATTTTATTTATATTTATATTTTGTTCTCACAACATGTTACCTCTTTTATTTTAGATTTAATTTACAAAGTATTATAAAAATAATTTAAAATAAATATTTATAAAATATTTTGATTTCAAATGAGTTAAGGTTTTTTGGCACGTAGTATTAATAAGATATAATTTTGGCCAATTGTATTGTAACAACCCTATTTACAAGTTGATAATATCCATGGCAAAATGAGGGTGAATATCCATGGTTAAGATCTTGTTAATTGTAAGTATAAAAATTTTATGTACTTACTAATTAAATTTAAATATGGTTACAAAATCATTATTGACACCACTACAACTTGTGGTACCTTTTTCCATTTAGATTTAATTTAAAAGTTGTTATTAAATTAATATAAAATATTTTTTAAAAACTTTGATTTTCAGATGAGTTATCAGTTTTTGGCTTGTGGTATTGATAAGCCAAGTTATTGGCTCATGGTATTGTAACAAATAATATTCACAAGTTAATCATTATTTTACACCACTACATGTCTCTGTACCTTTTGATTTTAGATTTAGTCTAAACAATATTATAAAAATAGATTAACATAAAATATTAAAAAAATGTTGACATAAATTTTTTCTTACATTATGTTTACACATCATAATAGTTGTAGAGCACCTCTCAACACAAAAATAATATTAGACATTTAATTATATTATATATTTATTTTTTAAGTTATTTTTATATAAAATATAGATTTTTTAAAAAATGGTTTTCTTTTAAATATGGGAAGTTTTTATATTTTTTTGAACTCAGTACTTTTATATTAAATTGAATATTTTGAAATATAAAAATGATTTAATGTATTTATAAGTGACATTTTATGGTTGATTGAAAACCTAAATGTGAAATTGTCTTAAACAGAGAATAAACTATTTTTTTTATAAATATTATATGTTGTGAGGAGTGAAATATATATATGAGTATTGCGATATGTTTTTAGAAGTGATCAATTAGGCATATTTGTTTAAATTTATGGAATTAAATATTTTCTATCATAATTTTATTAGCCCTCTCTCAATGTAAGACTATAGAAATCCATTTGTCTGTTCACCATATTAGTTTAGTATTGACCAATGTAAGTTTTAATGTTCAAGTTTGGAAAATAATTATTTATTTTTCAATATTATTGAAAAAAATACTTTTCAAACATTTGATTGGACCATAACTTTGAAAGTCTTATTGCAACCTTTGTGCCATGTGGATAACTGTCTCAATTTTTTTTGCCATAATTTCTAGATGTCGTTTCAATATTTATGCCTTGATTTTCAAATACTTGTGCACACACTCACATAAATAAACTATTTACTGCTCACCATAATTTAGGTAGTATTTTTATTAAAAAAATGAATAGTACCAAGATATAAATAAATATACCTATTGGTACCATTATTTATGTTTTCTTCAACATTTTAACATGTAGGAGTAAAAGTGCAAACTTTGATACTACCCATAATTTTATTTAGTTTAAATAATTTTTGAAGGGTATAAACAATATTAATATTTTGTTCACATGTTGTTAAAAAAGGTTCCCCAAACAAATAAGGTATTAGCAATTTCAAAATCTAAACATTTGTGGTAACCATTTGGATGCATATTTTTCATAGATGATAAGTATTGCTATGAGTATGCCCTTATTGGTGTTTAAGTTTTGTTGTGGAAAAGTCCTATAAATATCTTGTGTTCTTTCTTACAAAGTGTTTTATAGTGTTTCTGGTGTTGTTTTAATTTTCCAATGTGTATTTTTAATTTGTCAATCTTTCTCTCAATCAGAACAAGTTTTCAAATTTTCTATTCCTTCATATATGATTTTGGGTTATTTTGGTTTTATAACTAGTTTTATATTTTCACCAGCAAACAACATTTTATCACAATTTTACTTTATAGAAGCATCTCAGTACTTTGTGAATAGATTAACTTATGGTGTTTGTGATTTAAATTAAGAGATATAAAATATATCAACCATCATAGATCTTGTAAAAAAAATTAATAGATTAACTTATGGTGTTTGTGATTTAAATTAAAAGATCTAGAATATATCAACAATCACAGATCTGGTAAAAACAATTAATCTAAAAATCCAATCATGGTAAAACACCATATTATGTTATTATTGTAAGAGGAATAATAAGAGGAATCAACCTGTTTTACTTGATGCCTATTTATTTAATTGTAAAATATAAAAAACATTTAATAACTTAGTTTTATATTTTTGCAGGAAATATATATCTCAAAACACTAGAAGTCATAACGAAAGTTGGCCGGATAAACAAAAATTTATTGATGTGTTTAAAGAAATTAACTTAACACGTGATTATCTATATCTATATCTAAAAATGTTTAATCCGCTTCAAATTCTACAAATACCTATGGAAAAGAAACAAATGAATTTCATGTTTAATGTCTTTTCCGTTCTGTGAATAGGGACTACAACTATAAATGCTGCATAAAGGAGTTTCTAAACATGATATGGGGTTGTGTAGAATAATTACCAATGTGAATGTGAGTTTGTAGCATATACAAATTTATTCTGTAAATTAATTTCCATTAAAACTTTATGAAACTATTTTACTTTATGGATATTTATTAAGCATGGAAGTGTACTATAATTAATATTTGTAAGTTAGTAATTGGGGTAAATTTTTAATCAACATTTAAATATTAAATTAAGTATATATAATATTTAAATAATAAATTAAATATATTTATTTATTTAAATTTATTAATAAATTTGATTATATATTTTTTATATTAATTTAGTATTATTAAATTATTAAATATTATATTTATTAATTTTTATTAGAGTGTTTAATATATTTATTATAATATTTAGAAATGTTCCAATATATTATTAAGAAGATTGATAATTTAGATAAGCATGTTATAATATAAACAAAATTAAAGACCAAATCAAATTAATAAAATATATATATATATATATATATATATGTGTGTGTGTGTCAAATTATATTATTATTCTTCTTTTTTTTTTTCAGTTAATCCAATATTTTTATTTTTATTTTTAACTTTAACTTATTAAAAATTATTTATTAAGGTATTTGATATATTTAATATAAATACTATATTGAAAATTAATATAGTAGTTGTATTATTTGTTATTGAAATGTTTCAATGCATTAATAATAAGATTGATAATTTAGATCAATCATGTTGTAAGATAAACAATACTTATTCCGTGGATATTTGTTTCTTCAATTGCTTATACTAACTAAGTAAAAAGCATGGAGGTGTTCATTGTTTATTTATAAACGGTAAGTGAGAGAGTTCAGGTTTCACTATAGAAAATATTGTACTAAATTGTTCCCCAAATAAAATTTAGTCCAACTATAGTGAATAAAACAAAAACTTAGTCTAACATATATAGATGAAATAGATTTTTTTATTTAAATTTCCCAAAACAATTTCAGGAAAGAATGTGATTTTTTGTTGTTTAAAATGCATTTTTGAAAGCATAAATTGGTTCAACACCGTGAAAAGTCCCATGGGGGACTTGAATTTTGTAGATTAAACAACTTAGACTCAATTTTTTAAAAATCTTGGTGGATTTTGATTAAAATTAACCAGGAAAAATGTACTGAAAAATGTCATTTCTTCTATAAGTTAGACTACACCTAAAGGAATCATATCAAAGAATCATAGTTAAAGGAATCATATCAAAGAATCATAGTTTATAGTAAACATGAACATTATGTTTTAGAAATTATAGAACCATAATAAACTATAGTCAACATGGACATATTATTTGGAAATTATATCTACATTAGTCAACAAAATGCAACCAAATAATTTTGATATTTTATCAGTAAAGATTAAAAGTGTAATATGGATAACATTTATAAGTTACTGAGATAGAAACAATTTTTAATTAATATTTAACTAACCAATTTATTAAAATTTAATTGTATATATAATTTATTTAAATTTATTATTGAATTGATTATATTTCTTTTATATTATTTTAATTTATTAACTCATAAAAAGTTTTTGTTAAACTTAATTAAAGTATTTAATATATTTATTACAACTACTATATTGGAAATTAGTATAGTATTAATTGCTTTTGAAATGTTAGAAGACATTACCTAAAGGATATTGAGGATTTAGATAAACATGTTATAGGATAACTAAAATTCAAAATTTTTAAGTGTTTAATATTTAGTTATAAAGGGAAGTGTCAAGTTTAATGATAGGAAAAATTGTATTAAATTGTTTCTCAAACAAAATTTAGTCAACCATAGTCAATAGTCAACATGAACATCATGTTAACAAAATCCAATCATAGTCACCTATATTCAACAAAAGTAAAGCATAGTCAATTATAATCAACATGGGCATGATGTTTTGAAGATTATATGTAAATCAATCAAACATAGTCAACCATAGTGAACACAAATCAAACTTGGTCAAAAGTCAACAAATGCAAAGCAAAGTCAACTATAGTCAACGTGAGCATCATCTTTCAAAAATAAAATGTAGATTAGTCAATCATATTCAAAAAAATTCATGAGATCATGTTCTATAAACTATATTTACACTAATCAATAATAACCAACAAAATATAACCTTTGTCAACAAAAAGCAATGATAAGTGACAAATTGCAACCATAATCAACCATAGTCAACCTAATCTTGTTAACAAAGATCAACCATAAGCAATAAAATTAAACCATAATCAAACATAGTCAAAACATTTAGCCATAATCAGTAAAATTCAATCATAGTTAACAATAGTCAACTTGGGTGATCAAGCGCTCACTATTTAGCTCAAAAATCAAAGTTCTTAAAATGGCTCAAAACCTGAATGATTGTGTCATTCTCGGAAAAATGATCCTAACACAACTCATTTCATTGAAAATTGAGTTCGTATGAGGAAGTTATTGTTTTTTGTTCTCTTTGCTAAACAGGCCGAATTTGCAAAAAAAATACACAGTCACTGCACAGTCAACAATCCATACTACTGACATGGCAGGTGACTGTGTAGGGTCAATTTGGTCAACATTCAATCACAGTTTGACAAGTGGCATATTCTCATTGGGTTTCAAATAGGTGCGTTCACATAGTTTGATTGGTTAACATTTGAGCCAATGAGAGAATGCCACGTGGCAAGCCCGGAGACCACCATGTGGCACCTCCAAATAACCTAGGTAGACTTAACAGTTGAGAAATTTTTTATTGGAGGTGCCAAGGTTTGACCCCGCGACCTCCCTCTCCAGACCAAAGCCTTCTACCAACTCTGCTACCAGTTGTTGATTACCCCTATAGCAGACCATACATATGTAAACTGTAATGGTTATTGGTATGGAGGTTAGGGGAACGCCAGCTCGCAGGCCATCCCTCCAAATGCAAATGAAATGAAAGTCACTGCAAATAGTTATGGTTATGTTAATCGTCAGGCTCCAAAACTGTAATGGTCTCCCCATGTGAATGCAATGATGTCACACCCAATGGTTAATGCAGCGGCTCCAGCGTAAACCATGACTCTGATAGTTAGCACCATGTGAATGCAATGATGTCACACCCACGGTTAATGCAGCGGCTCCAGCGTAAACCATGGCTTTGACAGTTAGCGCCATGTGAACGAATTCGACAGCTATGGTGGAGGTCAGCTAACCTAGCAGCCAACACTACGAGCCTGCGATGTTAAGAAACTATGACATATGTCACCTTTGAAGAAGCCACCAATGGTTTCAGAAACAGACAGGTTTATCTGCGTAATTAAGCGCTAATCCGGGTTTAGCATTCAGCTAATCTGCCGTTAACTCTGAGATTAAATTGGTGTAGTTTTGGCGGTTTCGACATTTTTTTCACCAACTCCTAATTTAGTGGCCCTAGCTGGAGCCTTTCCAATTTTGGAGGAGCTTTTTAAGGATAAAACTGTCTGAGTCATAAATGGAGCATTTTTTGACCAAATTGAGCTTAGGAAAAGGTGTTCCTAGCTAATTTTGACATTCTAAACACATTGGTTCAGTTATTAGGAGTAGTAGAGATTTGTAAATAATATATTTTTTCCCTATTGAGCTAATACAGAGGCCCAAGCCATGGAAGCTTGACAAAGGAGATGTAGCCCAGGAGGGGTGAACTCCTTCATCAAAACACCGTGTTAAAGTGTCCCTTTGATGGTTTGATGTACTTTGAATGTCTATTATTCAGTACTTGTTTTTGAAGCTATTTTGTTCATATCTGTCATATTAAACTTGACGAAATTTACCTGTTTCAATCACCAAACAACCTAAGGAAACTTATGCATGGGAAGCAATGAAAAAACACATGTTTATAAATATGTAATTGAAATTAGTACAAAAAACTAACATCCAATAACAGATCAAGTTGGTATCAGAGCTAGGTTGATTTTCTTGACTGCTTGAGTTTTGTGCAATTAGGGTTTTAATGGTTGCAAAATTGTGATGCTTACAATGTTAAAGTTACAGAGAGGAGAAGGGAAATTGTTGGTTGCAACTCTTGAGGTTATGCCCAGAATAAGGAGAGCCACAAGGCCACAATCTCCACCACCCAAAGTTCCAATTTTAGCTGCACTTTAAACTCCTAAAGTTTTTCCTTCAACTGAGATTGAAGAGGTACAAGCAGTACCAGTTTCTGAGCCTGAATCCACAGCCATTATGTCTGGAAAAAGAGAGCCTGAAGGTCCTTCTTCAGAAGAGGAAGAATTCAAGAAATCTTTCTTCACTTTAACTGAGATGGTTAAAGTCCTCTATGAAGAGAGGAACACTAGAAAGGTTGAAGAGAGTTCTAAACCTCCACATGGAGAAGGAAGCTCAGGAGACAAAAAAATATGATAAGAAGGATTCCAAGGGTAATGGTGGAAAGCCACCTCCATCTCCACCATATTCATCATCTTCCTCGTCATCTTCATCATCTCACACAACATCATCTTCCGCTACCACCACTGAAACTGGCCATACATTCAAAAACCCTAAAAGGAAAGACTACCTCACTCAAATTGGACATTAAGTTTGAACTTACCATGTACAATGGTGAAGTGAGT
Organism: Pinus tabuliformis; assembly: GCA_031772625.1. NCBI lineage: Eukaryota > Viridiplantae > Streptophyta > Pinopsida > Pinales > Pinaceae > Pinus > Pinus tabuliformis. The sequence continues at coordinate 886,085,631 of CM062813.1, forward strand.
GCAGAAACGTTAGACAATTGGATTTGACAATTGGAAGTATACTGCATATTTTATAACCTTCAATAAGATGACATAAAGATCTAGTTGGCTTCATTGAGGCTAGAAGGAGCAACATTAGTCTGATGGGAAGCAAAGACTCAAGAGGAAATGTGAATTCATGGTAAGATATCCACTTCTTGGGTTGAATTTGTTTCTACAATTAAAACAAAATTTTACCCTTTAGCCTATATGCAAAAAGGCATCATGAGTTGGTAGAAATTTAGGTAGCTTAAAGGCCAAATTGTCTAAGAATATACATAGGAGTTTAGAAAGAGGGCTTTGATGTGAGGAGTAAACTTGAATTCCCAAGATACACTGTTCAAATATATTGGGGGTTTACATTCCTATTTGAAACATACTATCCTTATGTTCAATCAAACAATTTGGATGAGGTTTGTGTGCAAGCCACACACCTTGAAGCAAGGGGAAAGAACATCCAGGAAGAGGGTAGTAAGAAGAAGCCTTTCAAGGGAAAAGAGAAAGAGAAGGGAAAGAAAAATGAAGGTGTGAAGAAAGAATGGGAGAAAACCATATGCCAACATTGTTCCAAAGTTGGGCATGATGAAGCCCATTGTTGGAAATTACATCTCGAACTAAGGCCCAAGAAACAAAACAATAAGGGAAAACAAAAGATGACCTCTACCACACAACATGACCTTGGTTCGGATTCTAGTGATGAGACCAATATTTCAGCCATGGTCACAAAAGGGAAAGAAACAATTGCAAGAACTGAAAGAAACAATTGCAAGTACTAGTTCCTCACATAGTCAAAGCAACACTCCAACTGAAGAATCAAGAATAGAGTTGTTTCATGTAAGGGTAATTTCAAATCATACAAATATTGGTTCATTATTTGATAATGGTTCACAATCAAACTTAATTTCAGAAGACTTGGTTACAAATCTCAACCTTGAAATTGTTCATAAGCCATATCCATTGGGTTGGATAATTAACAATGCAAACTTACAGGTTACAAGGAATTGTTTGTTCAAGTTGGCCATTACTAAAAAGTTCATTAATGAAGTTGAGTTAGATGTAGTTCCACTTGACATCTTGGGAATCATTTTGGGTAGTCCTTATTTGTATGATAGGAAAGCAATATTTTATTTCCATGAAAACAAATACATATTTCTCAAGAATTGGGTGGAGTACATTGTGAGAGCCCATCGCAAAAATCTGAACATTTCTTTGGTTAATGTAGGGCATATGATGATATGGATTTAAACAGGAACGCAATAAAATACAGAGATAACCATAAAGATAGATATGCAGCAGAAATAATACCTCAATTCATTACTGTAAAATACTGAAATATGCTTACAAATAGAAATGGAAATAAACCAGCTAGGGCGATGGTAGCTTATCTCTGAGAAGAGATGTGGTGGTTACATGCCTCTGAACTGTCTTACAATGAGGCTCGAAGGCCTATTTATTGTTGAGAAACAATGGAAAACCCTTCACATTCCAAAACCTAACCCTAGAAGATGAAACGCCAAATTGTGGGCCCCGTTTTTGGGTAAGTTGGTACATCAACTTCCCGGGGTCGCGAATTGGTCGTACTATCTCCGTTTGACGTGCATGATAGCCCGTTGGAAAGATCTATCCGAGGACTACGATGGAAAGGACGATTTTTATTAGAAAAATCACTAGCAGTGGATTTCCCAAAAAACGTCGCCACCCAAAAAACGTCGTTTAGGGCCTCATAACGGCTCCGGAAGTTTAGGACCCGAAAAACTTCTAAAAATAGTAAACTATGCTATAATTAAGGAAACTGAAAAAACTGTAAGAAGCACTAGAGGGTATCCAAGTGGAATTAGCGGGTGGCCACCAATATCCACCTGGATCATTCCTCCCCCCTTAGGAAGCAATGGTCCCCATTGCGGTGAGTTCCTCCATGAGATGAGGGAACTTCTGCTGCACTTTGGTCCCTGGTGAGCCACTTGCCCTGGTGAAGGAGTTGGCCTGATTTGACAACTCGATACAGTTGGATATTCTGCTGGCGAGTGTGCTTGATCTGTGTGTCCATGATCCGATCAGTTGCAGCTTGTTCCATGCAAGCTGGATTTAACTCTGTGGCTGTGAGTTGTTCTGCAATGTCGGACGTGTCTAGTAATGGTGGAAAGTATGGCCGAAGGTGGTCGACATTAAACACCAAGTGCAGGCCAAGGAATGGGGGAATGTTGAGTTCAAATGCATTGTCTCCCACAGCCTTGGTAATGGTGTAAGGGCCATAGCGGAGTGGTCTGAGTTTCCGATAGGCTCTGGTAAGGCGTTCCTTTTGCAAATGCAACCAGACTTTGTCGCCCACTTGAAACTTGTGTAGCACCCGATGTTGATCATGTCGCTGCTTGTACTTGGAATTTGATTTCTCCAGAATGTCATGGACCTGCCGACGAATATGTTGGATGTGCTCAATGAAGCTGTTTTCCTTATCTGTTTCAGAATGAGCATGAGCAGAATCTGCGTGACTAGCTGCAAATGGCATGGCCACATCGATGGCACATAGTGGTTGGAATCCCAATCCCACCTGAAAAGGGCTCTGGCCAGTCGAGCTGTGGAGAGCCCGGTTTTAGCTGTGCTGAACATAGGGGAGGCTCTCGTCCCATGTGCGTGGATGCTTTGAGTTGTACATGCGTAGAATGTGTACGATCATCCTATTGACGACCTTAGTCTGGCCATCAGTTTGAGGATGGAAGGCTGTGGACTTAGTGAGTTTGGTGTCCAGCATCGACCAGAGGCTAGACCAAAATGTACTAAGGAACCTGCTGTCTCGATCTGAAATGATAGACTGTGGGATCCCAAAGTGTACCCATACTCGTTCAAAGAAGAGCTTAGCAGTGGCTTCTGCTGTGATATTCTTCTTGCAGGCTGCCATAATGGCCATCTTCGAGAACCTGTCGATGACCACAAAAACACAGTCATTTCCATGCCTAATGGAAGGGAGGCCTGACATGTAATCCACGGAGATGGATTCCCATGGTCGACTAGGGGTAAGCAGCGGGGTATAGAGGCGTTGCTTCTTGATGGTTGGTTTGGCAATGGCGCAAGCAAAGTGCATGATCTGATGTACTTCTCGACATCCTGTCGAAGATTCGGCCAATAGAAATATTTCTGCAGTACTGCCACCATTTTTTCAACCCCAAAATTCCCAACGGCCCAACTGTAGTGTGCTTCCTAGATCATCTTGGCACGCTCGCTTGAAGGAACACAAAGGTGACCCAGGTGGCATAACAGGTCGTCCTGGAGGTGAAAATCTGGAACATGTTGACCCTCCAAGAGTGTCTGGTATGTGTGGCCGAATTCCAGGTCGCTTTTGTAGAGTAGTGGCCAATCAGAAGTCTCGTGCCCACAAGAGTTGAGCACAGTGGTTAATGCCATGATCGATGGTCGATTGAGGTAATCTGCGACATTATTGGTGTTGCCCTTCTTATACTTGATATTCAAATGGAATTGTTGCAGGTATGTGGACCACTTCTGATGGCGATCATTCTGCAATTTCCCTTGGGTCTGTATGAACTGTAGGGGTCGGTGGTCTGTGTGGATGACCGTTTCCTTCCCCAAGATGTAATGCTTCCATTGTCGACAGGCCTACACAATGGAATACATCTCTTTGTCATAAGTGGGATACTTCCGGACTGTGTCTGAAAGTGTCTCACTGTGATATGCCACTGGATGCCCGTGTTGAGTAAGGACTGCCCCAATAGCATAGTCAAAGGCATCTGCCTCGACCTCAAATGGTTGTTGCAAGTCTGGTAATGCAAGAACTAGTGCTGTGCAGAGTTGATCTTTCAACTCTGTGAATGCCTTCTGTTGAGATTCGGACAAAAAATTTTCTTCTTTCGCTCCTCCCTTAGTGACCTGACTCAAGGGCCAAGTGATATGCGAAAATCCCAACACGAACCTGCGGTAAAAGTTGGCACGGCCTAGAAAGTTGCGAAGCTCTGTCAGAGTGGTTGGAGATGGCCAATCCCGAATGACTTGGATCATGGCTGGATCCACATGCACCCCCCGTTCATGAATAATGTATCCCAGATACTGAACCTGGGTGATGCCAAAAGTGCATTTCTCCAAATTGACACATAACTTGTGTTGTCGCAGTGTTTGGAGAACCTATCGGATGTGGTGGAGGTGCTCTTCCCAAGTTTTGCTAAAGATCAAGATGTCATCCAAGTATACCACTACAAATGAGTTGGTGAATGGCCACAATATGTCGTCCATTAGCCTCATGAAGGTTGCAGGAGCATTCGTCAATCCGAAAGGCATAACCAACCATTCAAAAAGGCCCTCCTTGGCTTTGAAGGCAGTCTTCCACACATCGGAGGGTTCGATTGGTACCTGGTGATATCCTGACTACAAATCGATCTTGCTGAAATATTTTGCCCCCTTTAGTTGGTCTAGGAGGTCATCAATCCGTGGGATTGGGTACCTATTACGGACAGTGATCTTGTTCAATGCCTAATAGTCAATACAGAGTCTCCAAGTCCCATCCTTCTTTTATACCAGCACGATCGGGCTCCCACAGGGCAATGAACTCGGACGGATGTGACCTTTTTGCAGCAGCTCTTGAATCTGCCTCTTGATTTCATTGTTCTCCATAACAGAGTGCCGATAGATTGGTGCATTGGGTAGCGGCGAACCTAGGGTTAGATCAATGGAGTGCTTGACCTGACAGTGCAGAGGAACCCATGCGGGGGAGGTGAAGATGTCCTCATACTCCTCCATGACCTTGTCCATCTGTAGTTGTCTTGCGGAGGGGCCCTGTCTGGAGGTCGTGGCCACTGTCTTCTTCTTTTCTTGAGGGCGTATCATCAGGAAAACAAACTTCCCAGTTTTGGAAATGAGCTTACTACATTGTTTTGCAGTAACCAAAGAGATGGCGGTAGGCGGTGCTACCTCTGGTATCCTGTACAACTTATTTCCCAAAGTAACAATAACAACACGGGGCCTTGACTCATACACAGCATGTCGCTTCCACAAGTATGGTTGTCCTAATAGCACATCACAAACTTCAAGGGGTGCAATGTCACACAATACCTCATCCCTGAAGGGCTTGATGTTGTATGGAAGGCAACACTGTTGGCTCACGCGAAGATCCCGCCCTTGGTGCAGCCACCCAATGGTGTATGGTTGTGGGTGTGCTGTGGTCGGTAAGCCCAGCCATTTCACAACCTCTGCCGAAATGTGTTTTTTGGCTCCCGCTGTCGACAATGAACTGTAGTGGGGAGCCCTTTACCCACATCTGGGAGTGGAAGAGACGCTCCTCCTCCTCTGGATCTTCAGGTTCCTCCTTCTGGATCTTCGTGGTGGCAACAGTGGCATTGGGATCCGCATCGATAATCTGCTTCCCTTTGTCATTCCCCTTATCGAGTTCTGACTCAGAGTCAGAACATGCATCTGATTCTGAAACCTTTAGCTCGGCCACCAGTGACTGCTTGGCCTGACACTCACTTGTGTTGTGAGTGGAGCTCTTATGGAACTCACATCACTTTCTGGTGTCCTTTTTGAGCTTCATGGCGCTGTTCTTTGCTTGCAGCTTTGGCGGGTTTTCTTGGGCTGCCCCGCCTTAGCTTTGTCCTTTGTTCTCCGGTTTGGGGGCACCTTTCCCTTGTTTCAGATTCGCAGATCCAAAGTCTCGCTTCTTCTATTTAAACTTTTGCTCGACCTTGACGGCATATTGGTATGTCGTGTCGAGCGAGGAGATGTTCAGGAATTCTATTTCTTCTTGGATGTACTTGTGTAGGCAGCCATGGTATTTTAGTACCAAATGCTGCTATGTATCCTTGATACCCAACTTTGTGCGAAGGGTATGGAAAATATTGGTAAACTCTGGTACGTCTTGGTCCCTTCCCTGTCGTAGCGTGGTCCACTTTATGTATTGATCCTCATAGCTTCCGACAGGGTAGTACTGCTCCTTGATGGCATCTCGGAATGAATCCCAACTCGGTGCGACTGAAAATAGTGAGCCTGTACTTTCATCTTTCTGCTCGCAGTAGGTTTCCCACCAATCCTTGACGTGGGGGGCTGCTTTGAGAAGAGAGAAAATAATCTTTTCCCGACTGGAAAAATCATGAACAGAAAAATAACCCTCTAGCACATTTAACCATTTATCGATGGCATCTGCGTCTATCTGACCCTCGAATATGGGGATTTCAAAATTAACATGTACCTTAAATGGTGTGGCATTTCCAGAGTTGCTGTTGGAAGCCGATGCGTCGCCCCTGGGTAGCCGCTGAAGGATTTGGGCAAAGTTGTCCATCATCGCGTTCCTTTGTCACTCGAGAGCTTCTTTGAGCAAGATTTTGATAGGATCTCCTGCCCCCTCGTCTTTCTTTTCATCCGCCATGGGAGGCCATCGGGATTTGCGAGGCTGGTCTTGCAAAGGTTCGACCAGTTCAAGCCCTAACTCCTTATATCTTGACCTCGTTGGGGACATGCAAAGAAAAACAGAGAAGAAAAGCAGAAAGCTCTGATACCAATGATCTGGATTTAAACAGGAACACAATAAAATACAGAGATAACCATAAAGATAGATATGCAGCGGAAATAATACCTCAATTCATTACTGTAAAATACTGAAATATGCTTACAAACAGAAATGGAAATAAACCAGCTAGGGCGATGGTAGCTTATCTCTGAGAAGAGATGTGGTGGCTACATGCCTCTGAACTGTCTTACAATGAGGCTCGAAGGCCTATTTACTATTGAGAAACAATGGAAAACCCTTCACATTCCCAAACCTAACCCTAGAAGATGAAACGCCAAATTGTGGGCCCCGTTTTTGGGTAAGTTGGTACATCAACTTCTCGGAGTCGCGAATTGGTTGTACTATCTCCGTTTGATGTGCATGATAGCCCGTTGGAAAGATCTCTCCAAGGACTACGACGAAAAAGACGATTTTTATCAGAAAAATCGCTGGCGGTGGATTTCCCAAAAAACGTTGTCATCCAAAAAATGTCGTTTAGGTCCTCAAAACGGCTCTGGAAGTTTAGGACCCGAAAAACTTCTAAAAATAGTAAACTATGCTCTAATTAAGGAAATTGAAAAAACTGTAAGAAGCACTAGAGGGGATCCAAGTGGAATTAGTGGGTGGCCACCAATATCCACCTGGATCATTCCTCCCCCCTTAGGAAGCAATGGTTGCAATTGCGTTGAGTTCCTCCATGAGATGTGGTAACTTCTGCTGCACTTGGTCCCTGGTGAGCCACTTGCCCTGGTGAAGGAGTTGGCCTGCTTTGACAACTCGATACAGTTGGATATTCTGCTAGCGAGTGTGCTTGATCTGTGTGTCCATGATCCGATCAGTTGCAGCTTGTTCCATGCAAGATGGATTTAACTCTATGGGTGTGAGTTGTTCTGCAATGTCAGACGTGTCTAGTAATGGTGGAAAGTATGGCCGAAGGTGGTCGACATTGAACACCGGGTGCAGGCCAAGGAATGGGGGAATGCTGAGTTCAAATGCATTGTCTCCCACAGCCTTGGTAATGGTGTAAGGGCCATAGCGGAGTGGTCTGAGTTTCCGATAAGCTCCGGTAAGGCGTTCCTTTTGCAAATGTAACCAGACTTTGTCGCCCACTTGAAACTTGTGTAGCACCCGATGTTGATCATGTCGCTGCTTGTACTTGGAATTTGATTTCTCCATAATGTCATGGACCTGCTGGAGAATATGTTGGATGTGCTCAATGAATCTGTCTGCCTTATCTGTTTCAGACTGGACATGAGCAGAGTCTGCGTGAGTAGCTACAAATGGCATGGCCACATCGATGGGACATAGTGGCTGGAATCCCAATCCCACCTGAAAAGGGCTGTGGCCTTTCGAGCTGTGGAGAGCCTGGTTGTAGCTGTGCTGAACATAGGGGAGGCTCTCGTCCCATGTGCATGGATGCTTTGAGTTGTACATGCGTAGAATGTGTACGATCATCCTGTTGATGACCTCAGTCTGGCCATCAGTTTGAGGATGGAAGGCTGTGGACTTAGTGAGTTTGGTGTCCAGCATCGACCAGAGGCTAGACCAAAATGTACTGAGAAACCTACTGTCCCGATCTGAAATGATAGACTGTGGGATCCCAAAGTGTACCCATACTCGTTCAAAGAAGAGTTTAGCAGTGGCTTCTGCTGTGATATTCTTCTTGCAGGCCGCCATAATGGCCATCTTCGAGAACCTATCGACGACCACAAAAACACAGTCATTTCCATGCCTAGTGGAAGGGAGGCCTGACATGTAATCCATGGAGATGGATTCCCAAGGTCGACTAGGGGTAGGCAGCGGGGTATAGAGGCCTTGCTTCTTCATGGTCGGTTTGGCAATGGCGCAAGTAGTGCATGATCTGATGTACTTCCCGACATCCTGTCGAAGATTCGGCCAATAGAAATATTTCTGCAGTACTGCCACCGTTTTTTTAACCCCAAAATACCCAACGGCCCGACTGTAGTGTGCTTCCTAGATCATCTTGGCACACTCGCTTGAAGGAACACAAGGGTGACCAAGGTGGCATAACAGGTCATCCTGGAGGTGAAAATATGGAACATGTTGACCCTCCAAGAGTGTCTGGTATGCGTGCCCGAATTCCGGGTCGCCTTTGTAGAGTAGTGGCCAATCAGAAGTCTCGTGCCCACAAGAGTTGAGCACAGCTGTTAATGCCATTATCGGTAGTTGACTGAGGCAATCTGCGACATTATTGGTGCTGCCCCTCTTATACTTGATATTCAAATGGAATTGTTGCAGGTATGTGGACCACTTCTGATGGCGATCATTCTGCAATTTCCCTTGGGTCTGTAGGAACTGCAGGGGTCGGTGGTCTGTGTGGATGACCGTTTCCTTCCCCAAGATGTAATGCTTCCATTATCGACAGGCCTGCACAATGGAATACATCTCTTTGTCATAAGTGGGATACTTCTGGACTGTGTCTAAAAGTGTCTCACTGTGATATGCCACTGGATGCCCGTGTTGAGTAAGGACTTCCCCGATAGCATAGTCAGAGGCATCTGTCTCGACCTCAAATGGTTGTTGCAAGTCTGGTAATGCAAGAACTGGTGCTGTGCAGAGTCGATCTTTCAACTCTGTGAATGCCTTTTGTTGAGATTCAGACCAAAAAAATTTTGCTTTCGCTCCTCCCTTGGTGACCTGACTCAAGGGCCAAGTGATATGAGAAAATCCCAACACGAACCTGCGATAGAAGTTAGCAAGGCCTAGAAAGTTGCGGAGCTCTGTCAGAGTGGGTGGAGATGGCAAATCCCGAATGACTTAGATCTTGGCTAGATCCACATGCACCCCCCGTCCATCAATAATGTATCCCAGATACTGAACCTGGGTCATGCCAAAAGTGAATTTCTCCAAATTGGCACATAACTTGTGTTGTCGCAGTGTTTGGAGAACCTGTCGGATGTGGTGGAGGTGTTCTTCCCAAGTCTTGCTAAAGATCAAGATTTCATCCAAGTATACCACTACAAATGCATTGGTGAATGGCCGCAATATGTCATCAATTAGCCTCATGAAGGTTGCAGGAGCATTCGTCAATCCGAAAGGCATAACCAACCATTCGAAAAGGCCCTCCTTGGCTTTGAAGGCAGTCTTCCACACATCGGAGGGTTCGATTGGTACCTGGTGATATCCTGACTTCAAATCGATCTTGCTGAAATATTTTGCCCCCTTTAGTTGGTCTAGGAGGTCATCAATCCATGGGATTGGTCACCTATTATGGACAGTGATCTTGTTCAGCGCCCGATAGTCAATATAGAGTCTCCAAGTCCCATCCTTCTTTTGTACCAGCACGATCAGGCTCCCACAGGGCGATGAACTCGGACGGATGTGACCTTTTTGCAGTAGCTCTTGAATCTACCTCTTGATTTCATCGTTCTCCAAAACAGAGCGCCGATAGATTGGTCCATTGGGTAGCGGCGAACCTGGGCTTAGATCAATGGAGTGCTTGACCTGACAGTGTAGAGGAACCCCTGCGGGGGAGGTGAAGATGTCCTCATACTCGTCCACGACCTTTTCCATCTGTAGTTTTCGTGCGGAGGGGCCCTATCTGGAGGTCGTGGCCACTGTCTTCTTCTTTTCTTAAGGGCGTATCATCAGGAAAACAAACTTCTCGGTTTTGGAAATGAGCTTACTGCATTGTTTTGCAGTAACCAAAGAGATGGCGGTAGGCGGTGCTACCTCTGGTATCATGTACAACTTATTTCCCAAAGTAACAATAACAGCACGAGGCCTTGACTCATACACAGCATGTCGCTTCCACAAGTATGGTTGTCCTAATAACACATCACAAACTTCAAGGGGTGCAATGTCACACAATACCACATCCCTGAAGGGCTTGATGTTGTATGGAAGGTGACACTATTGGCTCACGCAAAGATCCCGTCCTTGGTGCAGCCACCCAATGGTGTATGGTTGTGGGTGTGCTGTGGTCGGTAAGCCCAGCCGTTTCACGACCTCTGCCGAAATAAGGTTCTTTTGGCTCCTGCTGTCGATAATGAACTGTATCGGGGAGCCCTTTACCCACATCTGGGAGTGGAAGAGATGCTCCTCCTCCTCTGGATCTTCAGGTTCCTCCTTTTGGATCTTCGTGGTGGAAACGGTGGCGTTGGGATCCGCATCGATAATCTGCTTCCCTTTGTCATTCCCCTTATCGAGTTTTGACTCAGAGTCAGAACATGCATCTGATTCTGAAACCTTTAGCTCGGCCACCAGTGACTGCTTGGCCCGACACTCACTTGTGTTGTGAGTGGAGCTCTTATGGAACTCACACCACTTTCCCGTGTCCTTTTTCGGCTTCGCGGCATTGTTCTTTGCTTGCAGCTTTGGTAGGTTGTCTTGGGCCGCCCCGCCTTGGCTTTGTCCTTTGTTCTGCAGTTTGGGGGCACCTTTCCCTTGTTTCAGATTCGCAAACGCAAAGTCTCGCTTCTTCTGTTTAAACTTTTGCTCGACCTTGATGGCATATCGGTATGCCATGCCGAGCGAGGAGATGTTTAGGAATTCTATTTCTTATTGGATGTACTTGTGCAGGCAGCCACGGTATTTTAGTACCAAATGCTGCTCTATATCCTTGATACCCAACTTTGTGCGAAGGGTATGGAAAATATTGGTAAACTTTGGTACGTCTTGGTCCCTTCCCTGCCGTAGCGTGGTCCACTTTATGTATTCATCCTCATAGCTTCCAACAGGGTAGTACTGCTCCTTGATGGCATCTCGGAATGAATCCCAAGCCGGTGTGACTGAAAATAGTGAGCCTGTACTTTCATCTTTCTGCTCGCAGTAGATTTCCCACCAATCCTTGACGTGGGGGGCTGCTTTGAGAAGAGTGAAAATAATGTTTTCCCGACTGGAAAAATCATGAACAGAAAAATAACCCTCTAGCACATTTAACCATTTATCGACGGCATCTGCGTCTATCTGACCCTCGAATATGGGGATTTCAAAATTAACATGTACCTTAAATGGTGTGGCGTTTCCAGAGTTGCTGTTGGAAGCCGATGCGTCGCCCCTGGGTAGTCGCTGAAGGATTTGGGCAAAGTTGTCCATCATCGCGTTCCTTTGTCACTCGAGGGCTTCTTCGAGCAAGATTTTGATAGGATCTCCTGCCCCCTCGTCTTTCTTTTCATCCGCCATGGGAGGCCGTCGGGATTTGCGAGGCTGGTCTTGCAAAGGTTTGACCAGTTCAAGCCCTAACTCCTTATATCTTGACCTCGTTGGGGACATGCAAAGAAAAACAGAGAAGAAAAGCAGAACGCTCTGATACCACTGATCCGGATTTAAACAGGAACGCAATAAAATACAGAGATAACCATAAAGATAGATATGCAGTGGAAATAATACCTCAATTCATTACTGTAAAATACTGAAATATGCTTACAAACAGAAATGGAAATAAACCAGCTAGGGCGATGGTAGCTTATCTCTGAGAAGAGATGTGGTGGCTACATGCCTCTGAACTATCTTACAATGAGGCTCGAAGGCCTATTTACTGTTGAGAAACAATGGAAAACCCTTCACATTCCAAAACCTAACCCTAGAAGATGAAACGCCAAATTGTGGGCCCCGTTTTTGGGTAAGTTGGTACATCAACTTCCCGGGGTCGCGAATTGGTTGTACTATCTCCGTTTTACGTGCATGATAGCCCGTTGGAAAGATCTCTCCGAGGAATACGACGAAAAAGATGATTTTTATCAGAAAAAACACTGGCGGTGGATTTCCCAAAAAACGTCTCCACCCAAAAAACGTCGTTTAGGGCCTCAAAACGGCTCCGGAAGTTTAGGACCCGAAAAACTGCTAAAAATAGTAAACTATGCTATAATTAAGGAAATTGAAAAAACTGTAAGAAGCACTAGAGGGGATCCAAGTGGAATTAGCAGGTGGCCACCAATATCCACCTGGACCATTCCTCCCCCCTTAGCAAGCAATGGTCCCCATTGCGTTGAGTTCCTCCATGAGATGAGGTAACTTCTGCTGCACTTGGTCCCTGGTGAGCCACTTTCCCTGGTGAAGGAGTTGGCCTGCTTTGACAACTCGATACAGTTGGATATTCTGTTAGCGAGTATGCTTGATCTGTGTGTCCATGATCCGATCAGTTTCAGCTTGTTCCATGCAAGCTGGATTTAACTCTGTGGGTGTGAGTTGTTCTGCAATGTCAGACGTGTCTAGTAATGGTGGAAAGTATGGCCGAAGGTGGTCGACATTGAACACCGGGTGCAAGCCAAGGAATGGGGGAATGCTGAGTTCAAATGCATTGTCTCCCACAGCATTGGTAATGGTGTAAGGGCCATAGCGGAGTGGTCTGAGTTTCCGGTAGGCTCCGGTAAGGCGTTCCTTTTGCAAATGCAACCAGACTTTGTCGCCCACTTGAAACTTGTGTAGCACCCGATGTTGATCATGTCGCTGCTTGTACTTGGAATTTGATTTCTCCAGAATGTCATGGACCTGCTGGCGAATATGTTGGATGTGCTCAATGAAGCTGTTTGCCTTATCTGTTTCAGACTGGACATGAGCAGAATCTGCGTGAGTAGCTGCAAATGGCATGGCCACATCGATGGGACATAGTGGCTGGAATCCCAATCCCACCTGAAAAGGGTTGTGGCCTGTGGAGCTGTGGAGAGCCCGGTTGTAGCTGTGCTGAACATAGGGGAGGCTCTCGTCCCATGTGCGTGGATGCTTTGAATTGTACATGCGTATAATGTGTACGATCATCCTGTTGACGACCTCAGTCTGGCCATCAGTTTGAGGATGGAAGGCTGTGGACTTAGTGAGTTTGGTGTCCAGCATCGACCAGAGGCTAGACCAAAATGTACTGAGGAACCTACTATCCCAATTTGAAATCATAGACTGTGGGATCCCAAAGTGTACCCATACTCGTTCAAAGAAGATTTTAGCAGTGGCTTCTGCTGTGATATTCTTCTTGCAGGTCGCCATAATGGCCATCTTCGAGAACCTGTCGACGACCACAAAAACACAGTCATTTCCATGGCTAGTGGAAGGGAGGCCTGACATGTAATCCATGGATATGGATTCCCAAGGTCGAATAGGGGTAGGCAGCGGGGTATAGAGGCCTTGCTTCTTGATGGTCAGTTTGGCAATGGCGCAAGCAGTGCATGATCTGATGTACTTCCCGACATCCTGTCGAAGATTCGGCCAATAGAAATATTTCTGCAGTACTACCACCATTTTTTTAACCCCAAAATGCCCAACGGCCCAACTGTAGTGTGCTTCCTAGATCATCTTGGCACGCTCGCTTGAAGGAACACAAAGGTGACCCAAGTGGCATAACAGGTCATCCTGGAGGTGAAAATCTGGAACATGTTGACCCTCCAAGAGTGTCTGGTATGTGTGGCCAAATTCCAGGTCACTTTTGTAGAGTAGTGGCCAATCAGAAGTCTCGTGCCCACAAGAGTTGAGCACAGTGGTTAATGCCATGATCGTTGGTTGACTGAGGCAATCTGCGACATTATTGGTGCTGCCCTTCTTATACTTGATATTCAAATGGAATTGTTGCAGGTATGTGGACCACTTCTGATGGTGATCATTCTGCAATTTCCCTTGGGTCTGTATGAACTGCAGGGGTCGGTGGTCTGTGTGGATGACCGTTTCCTTCCCCATGATGTAATGCTTCCATTGTCGACAGGCCTGCACAATGGAATACATCTCTTTGTCATAAGTGGGATACTTCTGGACTGTGTCTGAAAGTGTCTCACTGTGATATGCCACTGGATGCCCGTGTTGAGTAAGGACTGCCCCAATAGCATAGTCAAAGGCATCTGTCTCGACCTCAAATGGTTGTTGCAAGTCTGGTAATGCAAGAACTGGTGTTGTACAGAGTCGATCTTTCAACTCTGTGAATGCCTTCTGTTGAGATTCAGACCAATTTTTTTTTTCTTTCACTCCTCCCTTGGTGACCTGACTCAAGGGCCAAGTGATATGAGAAAATCCCAACACGAACCTGCGGTAGAAGTTGGCAAGGCCTAGAAACCTGCGGAGCTCTGTCAGAGTGGGTGGAGATGGAAAATCCTGAATGACTTGGATCTTGGCTGGATCCACATGCACCCCCCGTTCATCAATAATGTATCCCAGATACTGAACTTGGGTCATGCCAAAAGTGCATTTCTCCAAAGTGGCACAAAACTTGTGTTGTCGCAGTGTTTGGAGAACCTGTCGGATGTGGTGGAGGTGCTCTTCCCAAGTCTTGCTAAAGATCAAGATGTCATCCAAGTATACCACTACAAATGAGTTGGTGAATGGCCGAAATATGTCATCCATTAGCCTCATGAAGGTTGCAGGAGCATTCGTCAATCTGAAAGGCATAACCAACCATTCGAAAAGGCCCTCCTTGGCTTTGAAGGCAGTCTTCCACACATCGGAGGGTTCGATTGGTACCTGGTGATATCCTGACTTCAAATCGATCTTGCTGAAATATTTTTCCCCCTTTAGTTGGTCCGGGAGGTCATCAATCTGTGGGATTGGGTACCTATTACAGACAATGATCTTGTTCAGCGCCCGATAGTCAATATAGAGTCTCCAAGTCCCATCCTTCTTTTGTACCAGCACGATCAGGCTCCCACAGGGCGATGAACTCGGACGGATGTGACCTTTTTGCAGCAGCTCTTGAATCTGCCTCTTGATTTCATCGTTCTCCAGAACAGAGCGCCGACAGATTGGTCCATTGGGTAGTGGCGAACCTGGGGTTAGATCAATGGAGTGCTTGACCTGACAGTACAGAGGAACCCCTGCGGGGGAGGTGAAGATTTCCTCGTACTCGTCCACGACCTTGTCCATATGTAGTTGTCGTGCGGAGGGGCCCTATCTGGAGGTCGTGGCCACTGTCTTCTTCTTTTCTTGAGGGCGTATTATCAGGAAAACAAACATCCCGGTTTTGGAAATGAGCTTACTGCATTGTTTTGCAGTAACCAAAGAGATGGCGGTAGGCGGTGCTACCTCTGGTATCATGTACAACTTATTTCCCAAAGTAACAATAACAGCACGGGGCCTTGACTCATACACAGCATGTCGCTTCCACAAGTATGGTTGTCCTAATAACACATCACAAACTTCAAGGGGTGCAATGTCACACAATACCTCATCCCTGAAGGGCTTGATGTTGTATGGAAGGTGACACTGTTGGCTCACGCAAAGATCCCGTCCTTGGTGCAGCCACCCAATGGTGTATGGTTGTGGGTGTGCTGTGGTCGGTAAGCCCAGCCGTTTCACGACCTCTGCCGAAATAAGGTTCTTTTTTCTCCCGTTGTCGACAATGAACTGTATCGGGGAGCCCTTTACACACATCTGGGAGTGGAAGAGATGCTCCTCCTCCTCTGGATCTTCAGGTTCCTCCTTCTGGATCTTCGTGGTGGCAACAGTGGCGTTGGGATCCGCATCGATAATCTGCTTCCCTTTGTCATTCCCCTTATCGAGTTTTGACTCAGAGTCAAAACATGCATCTGATTCTGAAACCTTTAGCTCGGCCACCAGTGACTGCTTGGCCTGAAACTCACTTGTGTTGTGAGTGGAGCTCTTCTGGAACTCACACCACTTTCTGGTGTCCTTTTTCGGCTTCGCGGCACTGTTCTTTGCTTGCAACTTTGGCGGGTTGTCTTGGGCCGCCCCGCCTTGGCTTTGTCCTTTGTTCTGCGGTTTGGGGGCACCTTTCCCTTGTTTCAGATTCGCAGACCCAAAGTCTAGCTTCTTCTGTTTAAACTTTTGTTCGACCTTGACGGCATATCGGTATGCCATGCCGAGCGAGGAGATGTTCAGGAATTCTATTTCTTCTTGGATGTACTTGTGCAAGCAGCCATGGTATTTTAGTACCAAATGCTGCTCTGTATCCTTGATACCCAACTTTGTGCGAAGGGTATGGAAAATATTGGTAAACTCTGGTACGTCTTGGTCCCTTCCCTGCCGTAGCGTGGTCCACTTTATGTATTTATCCTCATAGCTTCCAACAGGGTAGTACTGCTCCTTGATGGCATCTCGGAATGAATCCCAAGTCGGTGCGACTGAAAATAGTTAGCCTGTACTTTCATCTTTCTGCTCGCAGTAGGTTTCCCACCAATCCTTGACGTGGGGGGCTGCTTTGAGAAGAGTGAAAATAATCTTTTCCCAACTGGAAAAATCATGAACAGAAAAATAACCCTCTAGCACATTTAACCATTTATCGACGGCATCTGCGTCTATCTGACCCTCGAATATGGGGATTTCAAAATTAACATGTACCTTAAATGGTGTGGCATTTCCAGAGTTGCTGTTGGAAGCCGATGCGTCGCCCCTAGGCAGCCGCTGAAGGATTTGGGAAAAATTGTCCATCATCGCATTCCTTTGTCGCTCGAGGGCTTCTTCGAGCAAGATTTTGATAGGATCTCCTGCCCCCTCGTCTTTCTTTTCATCCGCCATGGGAGGCGGTCGGGATTTGCGAGGCTGGTCTTGCAAAGGTTCGACCAGTTCAAGCCCTAACTCCTTATATCCTGACCTTGTTGGGGACATGCAAAGAAAATCAGAGAAGAAAAGCAGACCGCTTTGATACCACTGATCCGGATTTAAACAAGAACGCAATAAAATACAGAGATAACCATAAAGATAGATATGCAGCGGAAATAATACCTCAATTCATTACTGTAAATACTGAAATATGCTTACAAACAGAAATGGAAATAAACCAGCTAGGGCGATGGTAGCTTATCTCTGAGAAGAGATGTGGTGGCTACATGCCTCTGAACTGTCTTACAATGAGGCTCGAAGGCCTATTTATTGTTGAGAAACAATGGATAACCCTTCACATTCCAAAACCTAACCCTAGAAGATGAAACACCAAATTGTGGGCCCCATTTTTGGGTAAGTTGGTACATTAACTTACCGGGGTCCCGAATTGGTCGTACTATCTCCATTTGACGTGCATGATAGCCTGTTGGAAAGATCTCTCCGAGGACTATGACGGAAAAAGCGATTTTTATCAGAAAAATCGCTGGCGGTGGATTTCCCAAAAAACGTCGTTTAGGGCCTCAAAACGGCTCCGGAAGTTTAGGACCCGAAAAACTGCTAAAAATAGTAAACTATGCTATAATTAAGGAAACTGAAAAGACTGTAAGAAGCACTAGAGGGGATACAAGTGGAATTAGCGGGTGGCCACCAATATCCACCTAGATCATATGAAGAGACTAGTAAATTCAAGTAAATTTTTTGTAGTTCTCATGATCAAGAAAAAGAATGATATTGACTGTGAATCTTTTGAAGATTGTGATGACAAATTGAAATCTGATTTTTTTGATGTGGTAAGAAAGCATGGCGATATGTTTCAGGAACCAAAGGGGTTACCTCCCTAGAGGGGAATTTAGCATGAGATACAACTACAGTAGGATGTTCCACTTCCAAACATTGGCATGTATTGAATTTCGATTATCGAGACCATGGCAATCACGAAGAAAATTTAAGAACTGTTGAACAAAGGTATCATACACCCATCCACTTCGCCCTGTGGTTCACCCATTGTTTTGGTGCCAAAGAAGGATGGAACTTGGCACATGTATGTGGATTCCATGCATTTAACAAAAGAATAGTAAAGAATCGTTATCCACTCCCAAGAATTGATGATTTTTTTGATCAGTTGAGGTATGGAAAATATTTCACTAAGTTAGATTTATGAAGTGTTTATCATCAAGTTAGAATAGCTGAAGAGGACATTTCGAAAACCAAATTTAAAACTAAACAAGAATTGTTTGAGTGGCCTTTTATGCCTTTTGGTCTTACAAATGCTCCAACTACATTCATGAGAGTAATGAATGATGTATTGAGACCACTTCTAGATGACTTTGTCATTGTGTACTTAGATGACATACTCATATTCAACAAATCCAGAGATGAACATGTCATGCATGTAAACAAAGTACTTGATGTATTGAGAAGAAAACAATTGTTTTTAAATATGTCGAAGTGTGAATTTGGCAAGACTTATTTAGTGTATTTCGTACACATTGTTGGAGGAGGTGAGTTGAATATAGACCCCTCTAAATTTAGTTAATTCTGAATTGGCCCAATCCCAATATAGTTAGAGAGGTAAGAGGGTAGCACAATATTGGAGAAAGTTTATTGCTAATTTTTCTTGAATCGCAGATCCATTACATGCATTGACAAGTGTCAAGAAAGTCTTCCATTGCGGAGATGTACAACAGAAAGAATTTGATGCATTGAAGAAAAATATTAGTTCAGTACTGGTATTGGCTCTTCTAGATCTTAGACAACTATTTGAGATTCAAACGAGTGCTAGTGATTATGCCATGGGAGCAATTCTTATGCAACATGGTAAGCCCATTGCATTTCATTATGAAATTTTTAATGGAGTTGTAACTAACTATCCCACTTATGACAAAGAACTTTACGCATTGGTACAAACTATCAAAAAATGGAAGCACTACTTGATGGGAAAGGAGACCATCATCCATACTGACCATCAACCATTGTAGTACTTACAGTCACAGTCAAATTTGCAGCAGTCACGAAATTTCAGATGGATGGGTTTTATACAACAATTTTACTTGGTTATTAGGTATAAAAAGGGAATCTACAATAAGGTAGCTAATGTTCTTTCAAGGCCTATTGTAAATTCATCTATTATACACAAGCATAATTCTATTTTTCATGAAAGTTACATTGAACAATATTCATATGATAGTGACTTTCAAGATGTATATGCAAGCTTGAGTTAAGGAAAACAAATTCAAGAGTTGGATTATCATGTACACAATAGTTTGTTGTATCACTTGGGAAAGTTGTGTATTCCACAAGGAGAAAGAAACAATTTCATAAGGAAGGTGCACACTTCATTGATTGTTGGACACTTTGTCTAGGCAAGACAATAGTGAATCTCCAAAGGTATTGTTATTGGCCACGCATGTTTGAAAATGTTTCTCGTTTCATAAGAGGATGTTCTTTTTTTGCAACAAGTAGACCTAGCAATAGGAAACTTGGATTGTACACTCCACTTCTGGTACCTTCACATACATGGGAGAGTATCTCAATGGATTTTGTAGGAGGTCTCCCATTGTCAAGGAAAGGTCATGATTACTTGTATGTAGTTGTAGACATGTTCAGAAAAATGTGCATATTAACACCATGTAAAAAGAAAATTACAGCTGAACAAACAACTCATCTTTTCTTCCAAAACATTTGGGTTCATTTTGGTCTTCCTACTTCTATTGTAAGTGATCGAGATTCTCAATTTGTTGGGAATTTTTGGTCAAATTTTTGGGACATGATGGACACAAAGTTGAAGAAGAGTACAACCTTTCATCCACAAACAGATGGACAAACTGAGGTGGTCAACAAAAAAGTCATTCATCTTCTTAGAGGATAATGCAACAAACATCCCAAGTTGTGGGATGAATAGTTGCATTACATACACCATGCATATAACAGGGCAAAGCATTCTTTGACAAACACATCGCCATTTGAGGCATGTTATGGGTACTTGCCAAGATCGCCATTGGACTTCATATTTGAGAAATATCTTGCCATCAATGGTCACAATTAGATCGATAAGGCAAGGAAGTTCATGGAAAAAATTCAGTTGATACATCATACAGTGCAGGAACAGCTTGAGAAAAGTCAAAGCAACTACAAAGCAAGGCATGACAAACATTGGGTTGATCATAAATTTCAAGTTGGTGACAAAGTTTGATTATATATTAGCAAGGAGAGACTTCAAGGGGAAGGTAAAAATCTTAAGTCAATCTGTTATAGTCCTTTTAAAATTCTAGAAAAGATTAGTAACAATGCATTTAAGCTTGATTTGCCTCATATGAAAATATACTCTGTTGTTAATGTTGAGAATTTGAGATTGTTTAAGCCTCCTTTGATTGATGATCAAGGAGAGCATGTTCAACTACCATGAATAGATGATTTCTTTCTAGAATATATTGATTAAATTCAGCAAGATCTCATACTTGACAGAAGAACCAGGACTTCGAAAAGAGCGGATGTTGAATACCTTAGAGTGGGATTCAAGGGACAAAATCCTTCTAAAGCCAAATTGTTGCAGATTGAGAAGGTGAGGGAGTTTTACCCTCACTTTTTGAACAATTAATAGTATCTTTTGGGGTCCAAAAGGCTTCCAGTTGGAGGAACGATCAGGTGCTCAATATTTAGCTCAAAAATCAAAATTCTTAGAATGGATTGAAACCTAAATGACCACGTCAATCTTAGAAAAATGATCCTAACGCAACTTGTTTCACGGAAAACTGAGTTCGTATGAGGAAGTTATTTTGTTCTGTTCACTTTGCTAAACATGTGAAATTTGCAAAAAAAAAATACACAGACATTGCACAGCCAGTAGTCTGTACTGCTGATGTGGAAAGTGACTGTGTAGGGTCAATTTGGTCAACATTCAATCACAGTTTGAGAAATGACATATTCTCATTTGGTTTCAGATAGGTGTGTTGGCATATTTTTGATTGGTTAACATTTGGGCCAATGAGAGAATGCCACTTGGCAAGCCCAGAGGCTGCCATGTGGCACCTCCCAAAATCCAAGGAAAACTCAATCGTGGAGAAAATTTTTATTGGAGGCATTGGGGTTCAACCCCTTGACCTCCCTCCGCAGTCCAAATCCTTCTACCAACTTCGCTACCGATTGTTGCTTACCTCTATAGCGGACCATATATATTTAAACTGTAATGATTATTGGTATGGTGGTTAGGGGAGGGACAGGCCGTAAGCCAACCCTCCCCATGTGAACATAATGATAGTCACCACAAATAATTATGGTTATCTTAACCGTCGAGCTCCAAAATTATAATGGTCTCCCCATGTGAACGCAACGATGTCACACCCAATAGTTAATGCGACGGCTCCAACGTAGACCATGACTTTGATGGTTAGTGCCATGTGAACGGATCCGATGGATACGGCGAAGGTCAGCGAACCTGGTGGTCAGCACTACGAATCCATGATGTTAACAAACCATGACATATGTCACCTCCAACGAAGCTGCCAATGGTTTCAAAAATGGTCAGGTTTATTTGTGTAATTAAACGTTAATCCTGGTTTAGTATTCAACTAATCTACAGTTAAATATGAGATTAAACTGGTGGAGTTTTGGTGGTTCCGACATTTTTGGTCCAACTGGAGCATTTTTTGACCAAATTGAGCTCAGGAAAAGGTGTTCCTATCTAATTTTGACATTCTGAACAAATTGATGGAGGTATCAGGAGCAGTAGATCTTTGTAAACAACCATTTTTTCCATATTGAGCTAATACAAAGGCCCAAGCCATGGAAGTTGGACCAAGGAGATGTAGCCTAAGAGGGGTGAACTCCTTCATCAAAACAATGTGTTAAAGTGTCTCTTTGATGGTTTGTTGTACTTCGAATGTCTGTTGTTTAGTACTTGTCTTTGAAGCTATTTTTTTCATGTATATCATATTAAACTTGATGAAATTTACTTGTTTCAATCACTAAACAACCTTAGGAAACTCATGCACAAGAAGAAATGAACAAGAACATGTTTATAAATCTATAATTTAAATTAGCACAACAAAACTAACATTTAATAATAGATCATTGGGCCTCCTGTTTTTGAAAATTATATGTATACTAGCAATTTCATCAGTTGTTGCAAAGGAAACATCGTAAGGAATAAATTCGAGAAGCATTGTGACATATAAAAAACCATTGAAGATAAAAATTAGTAAACAAAATATATCCATGTAAACAATTGAATCCATGAAAGGCCCAAGTATTGGCAGATGAATCTTATGTAAGATGGGTTTACCTTGAGCATGTATGTGACATTCTCAAAACCTGAACAACAAAAGGAAGGATGAAAAGAACCTAGACTTCCATAGGATACCACAATATGGAAAAATATGGAAAATAATCGAAAGAACCAGTTATCAATAACAGATAAATGCGGTCAAAGATTCCAATTTGCCATTGGTAACCAACATACTCGCAAGTACAGTGGAGGGAAATTAAAATTTATCCGCTAGTTTAGTATATTGTTTTAAGACTGTTGTTTGCTAATGCAAATAGATAAGAAAAATCACTAGATATTGTTTTAAAGGTATGACATGAAGCATCAAATTTAAGAACAATAGTTTGGTTAGAGAACCAATATTTTTTACTATTGGGCCCCTATAATACACTAGTATTATGTTTGGGTGAACACTTCCTGGAATCAATTGAATAGCATGATCATGATCACGAATACGTGGGAGGTATTTGGGAGTCTCAAGTACCTTGGAATGATTGTCCAAAACATTTTGTAGATCTGGAGAAAGAGATGATTTCGATGTGGGAACCTCTAGTGAACATAATTGTGAAATTACGCCCCATTGTTCTTTCTTTAGGAGCTTTGTCATGCTGTTAGAGCTAATTATCTTTTCGAGTTTCCCTGTGATACACCTTAATTCAACTTCCTTTCTTTCCAAAAAACATTTCATGGAATTTTCTTGAAAATTATAAGCTATTGTACCCAAGGATTGTAGCCATTGGACTCCTAGTACAACATCAACACCACCCATTGGAATAGAAAGCATTGGGCTATTCAATACTAGTATGAAGGAAATTCTGAGAGGCTACCTTTATGAACATATTTGTAGAAAAGGTAACCAGAATATGTGTCTAGAACAAGTTCTAAGAGTGTCAGGATGTTGGGATGCCTTACCTTCCCGTGCTTCTCCAGTTATGCACCAAGCTTTCAGTAGCTTCCGTATTTGAAAATTTTGTCACTCCAGTTGATATTCTTCACTAAATAACTAATTCCAGAAGGCATGACAAATTTGTAATAGGTACTAAAATTGTTCTTTAGGAAGACATTTTCCAGATCCATAGTGGATTCAACACCCTTTTCAAAGGCAATCCTTAGCCTATGGATACTATCTGGATGAATAAAATGGCCTTCAATCTTACGGAAAGTCAATCATTAGCCTGTGGATACTATTTGGATGAAAAAAATGGCCTTTAATCTTACGGGCTAGTTACACTTCTGGGATTTTCTTGTCACCAGCATGAAATTATTTTCTAGCCACAATGAACAATCCAACAACCACAATTGTGAAAAAAACACCTGTAACAATCCAATCCTTCGTCTAACAACTGCACCATCTCATTCAGGCTGCGACTTGGAAAACAGTTTAATAGGCAAGGCCTTTCAAATGGATTGATATCATTTTTATTCATTTGGAATGGAAAAATATTCTTTATCTCAACAACACCTGAATTTGAGAATGAAAGACCAATATGGGGCGTAGAATTAACAACAATATTTGAGGCAATTCTGTGCAACAGGAAAACTGGTGCAGAAATGAACATAAGAAACTAACCTAAATTAACTATTAGGTTTTTTATTATCCTAACTATTAATCCAAGGGTCTAGAACTTTTCAATCATTTAACTTTCAATCGAATGGTTCAGAAAAGTACACGGTGGCAGTTGGGGGAGTTGATTTCAGAGGGGAATGCCTTACGACATACCTAATCTAGCATAGTTAGCAACAGTCAACCATAGGAACCATGTTTTGGAAATTATATGCACAATAGTCAATTGTAGTTAAGCATAGTCAACTATAGTCAACATGGGCATAAAAATTAATATACTCATAAAAGATAGTCACCATCCTTTTCGTGTAAATGTTGAATTTTCAATAGGAGTAGTTGGTTTTGTGTGCATAATCGAAAAGGGTTTAGTGTTTTAATAGAAGTAGTTTCTAGCGGTTGGTGTCATAGTTTGAAGCCTATGGATACACATTACAATGATATACCTATGAAAAAGTAAGTAGAGTAATAGATCATTTCACTTATGAGCTCATTTTCATGTTGAAATCCAATACTACTTCCTTTCTTGTGGTTGAAGATGAAGGTGAGTCTAGCCCTAATTTCACTTGTGGAACAAGGTATGAAACATTAATGTTTCCTCTATGCACTTTGGAATTTCAATATTAGTTGAAATTGATTGATGCTTTTGTTCCTTCTACGTAATTGCCTATCATTTTAAACCCTTGTTCTCCTTGTTTTTAGAGTTAAAAACCAATTAGTTTCTAGAAATTTAGTTTTTGGAGTTGATCGAGCCCAAAACTTTGTTTGTTCAGTATCATCTTATGCAATGACTATTATTTTTTAGTTGAAAATTTAGTTTTTCCCATCTTTCTATAAAGCCTAATATGAGCAATTAGATCCTGAAGGTTGGAGCATTCTAGTCATATGATAACTAACTAGTTTTCTCTCTATGAGGAGGCAGTGGTATAGTGGAAATTTCCAGAAACATATAGGTATAAGCTACGATCCGTATTCTCATCCAATATTTTCCTAAAGAGAATGAAGATTGTTATCAAGAAATATATAGCTTTTACTTAGAAGATATGGCCACATCACTCTGCAAGTAGATCATTCTATTTTCTAAATCGATTCAAAGATTATATTTATATAAAGTAAAAAGAATAATAACGTGTATTTAGATTGTTGCAAAATTTATCATAGAAATTTTTTATTGGTTAGCATTAAATGTTTAACATTACATTTATGGACATTTCAATTTATGTGGGTGCTTAAAATTTGACTTTATATCTAGCTTAGTTTTCAAATTTGACATTGGATTTCATTTTATGTTTCCAAGATTTCAAATTCCACATTTGATTTCATATTATACTAATGAATATCCAAATTCCACATTCAATTCCCAATGTTCAATTTAAATTCATATTCACATTCTATTGCATAGGTCCAACTTGGACAACTAGGTTGCATTTTATTTCGATTTCACAGTGAATTAACTAAGAATGACATTAGGAGGACACATAAGAGGCTTGGATAGTGAAAAGGTGGGGTTGCGCCAGGCATGAGATTTGGAGTTTTTCTACTTTCTTATGAAATCTCATAAGGTGGATTTGTTTTGTTCAATTTTGATTAAGCACATAGTGGAATCTTTGAATTGAATAAGGTATGTGAAGTTCACAAATGTAAATTCTTGAATTGTAACAAATTCCTAGAGATTTGTACCTTTTTTAACTAAAACAAGTTCTTGGTGATCTATAAATTCTTGAACTCCAACAAATTTGAGCATATAAAAGATGTAGTCAAGCTTAATTGTTTTTCCTATGTGTTTTCTGTTTCACTGCAAGTTAATATCTTAATGATAATAATAATTATTAAATTCCATTTCAATGTGTCGTGGGTTTCATTTCAAGTTAATATCTTAATAATATTAGTAATTCTTATGGGTAATATTGATAGAACTGTGAATTCTTATTTATGCATAAAGATTAATGATTTTCAAAAACATTAATAATGAGATATATTAACCATTACGCCCAGTAAACTAATGAGGCACATTATCTAATAAACCTGTACATTCTTCTTAATAGGATACATTAATAATTGATAGATTAAAATTATAGTCATAAATGTATTGATAGTTTGTGTTGATAGTCTCCTATTAGAGACAATACTTGTGTCAAATGCACCTAAAAACCCAATAAATTTAATAGCTACAAAGTAAAGTTAATATATACCAAGTGAAATTAATATCTTGTGTTATGTATAGCTTAATTTAGTGGTTTGTAGTTTGATGATTGGTACTTCTATGCCTTGCATTATATATTGACACTTTACAAAACCTAGTATTGAAAAATTCATCATAATAGTTTCATTTATTATTTGGTTCTTCTACACAATTTTAGAGTTCCAACCCATTACTTGAGCGATGAAAGAATTTCAACAAACTAATTTTTTCCCTTAAAAATGAATATTTCAAAAATGGAAAACATACATTGACCAATGCAAAATTTATGCAAGTCATTGCGCTGGAGTTATCAATTAATTTATGCACTTCACATATCAATTCTTTAGTTTCTGCTAAAGCAAGAACTTAAGATTTTATTTGTCTATTGATCACTATTAATTTGGCATTGACAAATGTAGGTTATATTTGTTTATGCAAATTTTCCCAAAACATAATTATGTTGTAACATGTTCCATTGGGATGAAATCCCCTCCTATCTTCATTATCTTCTGTATGCTCGTTTCATATAATGTTAGACAATTCAAATGTCCCCCACCATTAATCCACAACCTATGAACTGTTACTTGACTCCTTCATTTACAAAACCTTAACTAACCAACTCCTTTGATATGAACTCCCCTCATCTTCCATGTTATTAGTTTTCATGTTTATGTACACTAAATTGGTTGGATGAATATGTTTTGTTTGTTTATTTTTTCACTTATTTATTTGTTACAGAGACAAGTAGTGGCAAGAGGAAAATAATATTCTTTGAATGGGTGGTTGTGTCAGAGTACTCATGAAGATAACATGATGAAATGCAACACGAATTTTTCAGTAATTGTCTAATTTGGTTGGTTGGGAGTTATTTTAGGTACAAATTATCATGAAAAAAAAAATTGGAGCCCATTTTTGTGGAAAGGTTCGACAATGAACTGATCTACTTCGCCTGCCACTCTTGGGTTCATTTAAAGAAGGATAATCTTGAGAAGAGAATCTTCTTCAACAGTTTGGTTAGTTAGAGTGCTCAAACTAAACATTAGATTTTCATATTTTCTAAATTTTTTAGAGACGAAGTCTACTAGGGTCTACCTAGCTTGGTGCATAGTGTCATACTAGTTTTCCATGGGTTGTGTTCAGAACATATGTCAAGTAAATTTCCCTAGTAAGGAGGAATAAGGGATAAGGTTACGAATTGAAATTATATTCATGAACTTAGTAGGCCCTATAGAATCTATGAGAGAAAAAAAATATAGGTGGACATTTTCTTTGCTCTAGCAACTGAACAAGCTACACACATTCTGAATAATTAGGAAACTATGTCTTGATTGTGCAGATTACAATCCCAACATGGTTCATGTCAAATTTTCATTTTTTCTTGTCAAAAATTTGGGAAGACAATATTACAAGTTTTTTCTCTTTTTGAAATCAAAACAACCATAAGTTTCCTTCAAAAACTACGGATGGGCTAGAGGATCTCCAGTAGAATGACTTGAAAGATAATGCTGGAGATGGAAAATGGGATATAATTTATGACTATGTGAATTACAATAATTTAAGGAACACTGATAAAATTGAGGATCTTGCAAGACTGATTTTTTAGGATGGTGATATAGCTTATCCAAGATGTCGTCGCATTGGTCGTCCTCCTATGAATACAGGTGAGGGTTTCTGCTTTTCTTTGTAGATGTAGGTACTACATGAATATTGGTTTTAGTGGAAATAGGCCTTACAATTCATGATACTGACATGATCCAAATTGATTTTACTTTGATTATGCATTCTTATCTTCAAAAATCATGCCATGCATATTTAAAAGGTTCCAACGAAGGGTTGAACTACTAAATGAATAAAATATTAGAAAAAATAACAAATGTACTGCCATCGACCATGAGAACTACCATAAAGTTTCCATGATACTTTAACATGATCGGACTATAAAGTAAAGTAATTGAATAGTGCATGATTTAGATGTTTTACTGAACTTGACCTTACCTACTTGGATATTTATATGACTATTTCTAAGAATTCCCTTAAATTGTATACATTTTTGAGACTAATTAGTTATTCTCAAATTTATCTACTAGTCATCCCAACTTAATTAGCATGGCATTAGTCTTTCATGTTTTAGTGAATTTTGTCATTATGTACGACTTTCAATAGTGCACCATACCTTTTTGTGGTTCATTTGTATGAAACTAAGAGCTTGAAGCTATGATTTTCTTCAACTTTATGGGAATTTTTAAATGGGCTGCATAAGAGTTTTCATAAAAGCTCATTTTATATTGTGATATTATTGTTTATGCCTTCTGTTTTCTTTTTGATATGATATGGTGATTACAAAACTACCTTTAGGTTATAATTGATTGTTGTTTTAACTTCAAATTGTTAATATTTGAATAACATACCAACATATTTTGCTACCTTGCCTTACTTATACTATTCTTTTACATAATATAGCCATAGTAAACAAAAATAAAGTTAATAATCCTTAACTACCTTAAACAAAGAACACCATCTAATGGGATCTAGACAACCAAATCTAGTGTGGGTTTTCTCCCCAGCTATCATGAGATTTTCCCATGTAATTGAATAGAGATATTCGCATGAAAGTTTCCTCTTTGGATTATGTTCACACAAAATTATAAATGGCCATATCAATATATTATTTTCAACTCCTTTTTCTTGTAATTTCTAAAACTGGTTATGGATTGGAGACCCAAAAAATGATTGTGAATGAAGAACATATAAGACTAATAATGGACATGGAGATTAGATATTTTTGACATTTATGGGACTCGTCCCCACATAATTCGTGTGCATTGGAAGACGATCATATTCAAAATTCGTAATATGTGAATAAGTTCCCACATCCAAGTCTTAAAGAAGTGTAGAAGACCTATCATTCTACTTTATAGCTTTCACAAATAAGATAATGAAATTGAAATATCTTCATACTTTTTTAAAAGATGGTCGTTCTTTAATTGTTGTTTTACCAAGATTTTTCATTTTTCTTTGGTAACTTTCAAATGCAATTTCAAATATATGGGGTTGAGCAATTTAGGGTTCCCTAATAGTAGTAGAATTCTTATAGACAAATCCATATACAGAAAGGAGACACAAAAAACTTTCTACTATATATGTTCCTTGGGATTATTCTGTAACTTGGTGATAAATGGAGGCGAAGTTATTAAATCTCGCTTTATACTAGAGAAATACTCCATGGAGTTAAGTGCATTTTCATATGATAGAAAATGGTGCTTTAATATGCATGCCTTACATGTAGACCTGCTTGCAAGGTATGTGGTTTGATTTGAGACACTTAAGACATGACTTTACTTTCATATTCCATTCTCCATGAATACTTGATGAATCTGATGGGATCTAATATTGATAGAAGGAACAATCAAATCCTTTGATATGAGATGCTACATTAGTTGGAAAAAATGGAGATTTATTCTATTGACGAGCACATTGTAATGTATTGATGGATCCCTCACAAATAGGTCTGAAGTCATTTCACAATAATTTTAGTTTCCTAAATGAAAATTTAAAATTTTTACCTCTATCACTTTTATATCACCCATTTTAAATCCCATGTACACCAAGACCTAAACTTCATAAAACAAAATAATATTTTCCTTGCCGTATCCAAATTCCTAAGGGAAAAGGAAGTGGTCAATATGCTCCAAATTGCCTTAAAGAAAATATTTAACCAACCTTAAATCTTAATCGGAACTAGTCTAGTTCTTTAAAAATGGCCATTAATGCGATGAAATGTTCTTTGGATTGGAGAGTAATGCCATTTTCCTACTCATTTTTATCAAGAATGTAGACACTAATGCATTGGTAACTTGTAATGCTTATTTCTAATCGATGTCTACTAAAATCATTGTAGAATATTAATGTGTTTCATAGTCTGTATTAATTATTTCCCTTAGTCAGGGTACTCTACATAGGATATTTCCTAGTAGCTAGGACATTACATATGTTGTCATTGCTGCTCCCATGCTCCCATACTTGTATTTAAGTGATTTTCCCATACAACTTATCAATTAAGATGCTAAAAAGGGTGTGCGATGGTCCAAACTTATTATCTTAGTATGAATTTCAATAGAAACACATCCCTAAAAAAATTTCATCTTTTTACACATTCCTACCACTTTTATGATCAAAATTTCCAATTACTTGCATGGTGCAACTACAAGTTGTCTACCTCAGAGTCCACAACAATAAACCATGGTAGCCACAAAAATATCATAGCATAACTTAATGCTTTATATATGATAGAAACTAAACAAAACCAAAAACCAAAACAATGTTATTCTTCTCATTACATCACAACCTCAAAATGTCACTCACTCACATGCAAACTCATCATCAGATCTACTGTAAAAAATTAATGCTCCAAATCCTTTAAACTTCTACTATTCTTCCAATATGGATCTTGGTCTCCATGAGTGAACCCATGATCTTAAAGAGCTCTCTAAACTCTTTGCTACACTAGAACCCAAGATCTTATTTTCCAACCTCCTTTGTGAAGAGATACACCTCTTATCTATTTTAGATCCCCATGGTGATCATCTTCTCATTTGCTTGGATATCCCAAAATTTCAACTACTGAGCTACCACAATTTGTCCATAAATGAATTTGGATGCTCCTTTCAGAGGCTCTAATCCTCTATAAAATCTGATCATATAGTTAACTATGCCAACTAGGTCAACATTATCACCAATCATCAGTTACCATCTGGAATATTACCCAACTTATTCCTAGGTATTTGTTATGAGGTCCCTTTGTCCTTCTATTAAGTGCTAGGAACTATAGCGAGAATTCAATAAACTAGGAATCTGGAATGGAAATATTTTTGGGTGATGCGGTATAGTTTATACAATTATATCAACGCTTCTTAGCATACTTGTCACAAAAGCCTCATAAATTGATCCAAATGGAAAATTGCATCAACCCATGGTATTAATCCACCCATGTTATTCATCCACCCATATAATTTACCCATGGTATTGTAAGTGGCATCCACCCATGGTATTTATCCACCCATGGTATTCATACACCCATGGTATTTATCCACCCATGGTATTCATTCACCCATGGTATTTTCCCATGGTATTGTGACATCCACCCATGGTATTCATTCACCCATGGAATTGACCTCTGGTATCATGACATCCACCCATGGAATTGACTCATGGTATTGTAACTGAAAAATACTATTGTAAAAACTACATTGTCCTTTTACAAATGTGATTTGTTATTTATAGTATTTTTCAAATACAATACCATGGGTGGATGAATAACATGGGTGGATTAATACCATGGGTTGATGTCATTTTCCATTTGGATCATAAATAACCACCCAATACTGGCTCAAGTTGGCGTACTCTCCTATGACATATTTCTCTTTAGGTACAACTATCATTTCTTGAACATATTTTGTTGTTGTACAACCTCAAATTCCCTACCTCTATCATCTTCATGCATTGCAGTGTCCCCATCGTTCATAACCTTCGAATCTATGCACAAACTACATGCAACGTTCATCTCATCGCTTTGAAGGAAATACTCAAAATATTCTTGGTCAATGATCTTTTGTACTTCTTGATCATAATAGAAAACATTTACATACTCAATCTTTCATATTTGCAAACTCAACACAAAACGTATTAGAATAATCAGAATTTCCCACATGCATCTTTTACAATGGTGCTTTCTCTTTAACTCCAGTTTTCTAGATTGTTTCTTGCAAATTTTATGTTGTAAGCCCATTCATAATTTCTTCTAGAATGCACATAGCCACATGTCGTCTTTACTCATAATTGGCATTCTGCACAACAATCTGGGAACAATCTTTCTAGATATTATTACATTCATGTACTTTATTGTTAATTTTCTCGTCAATGTAGACATACCTTTCTATAGATTTTATTTTCAACATTCTAATAAATTCTTCACCTTTTACTTTTCCTTCTCCCTTCACATCTTGTTGTCTTTTGTTCAGCTTCTACTTAGCTTCTAAGGCAATCTGATGTGCCTCTCTAGGAGACACCTCCTCCCACTTATCTTCACTCTTATAAGCCATCTTTGGATTTCCTTTCTGCCAAGCCCCATCAAAGGTATGCACCTCTTTTATATAATATAACCTCATCCTCATCTTCGTGAAGTTTTCTCTTACCTCCTTCTCATTTTTTATCTTTATCTGTTATATTACACTCACTTTATTACAATTTTCTTTACAAATCCAAACACATCTTACCTATTCACGACGTTGGAGTTGTCTCTTTCTTGAAAAATTCTACAAGACACTTTTTTTGTTAGTGATATGCCTTCCTCCAACAAAATTTCCCAACCCTGTCCTTCTTGGAGCTATTCTCATTGTAGGTTCTTCCCACTTTGATATGTACATATTCTTTGCATATCCTTCCCATGTTGCAACATTGAAGTGACAAGTGCATCTAGCTTGGCTTATTTCAATAGCTCTATTTGTATGAATTTTTTTATCAAAATGGTGTCATTAGCACTTGTTTCTACAATGTTACTTCCATTTCACTTCTCATTTCCATAAGATAGATTGTCTTATCTCTAATGGGAAATTTCACTCAGTTCTATTTCAAATAAATGATATGGTAATCCTCAGCCATTTTTCATGTTGGTTTAATCTTCAAAAAAGGTTAGTTTGGTTCATTTGCTAATGTTTTTACTTCTTGATGCACTATTGCTTCTATCTTGCGAGCTTTTCACATTGTGTTTATGTTCTCTTTAAATTCTTCTCATGTTAGACTCTAGGGAGTGAGAATCCTTGCATATTGTAGCTTGATTTACATTTTTATTGGAGTTATTTTGTCAAAACCAATTTTATTTCATAATGTTGTTGAACTACTCTTTCAACTATTATTCAAAGAAATCTAGACTAGTTGAAACACATATTTTTTCAAGAGATGTAAAATATTCATATCTCAAATGTTGTAGGTCCAACACAAAATGGTGCAAGTAAGGAAAAAAAGGCCCTTCTTTTCCATCTTCTCACCATTGCAAAATTATGTTTCTTTCTTTTTCTCTTTCTCTTTGTGGCCTCTTGTAGTTTAGTTAATCACAAACATGCCTACAGTTCATAGAAATAAAATATTCAAAATCAATGGTTCCAATTCTTCAATTAGGAAGAAACACTCAAGAAAACAAACAAGGAAAGAGGAAAACAAAGAAGCTTGGATTTTAAAAATATGCATGTATATGTTTGTATGTAAACATCCATGTGTCAAAATACATGTTGGTTGTTATTTCATGCTCATGTTGTTTTCCATTTTCTCTAGTCACAACTACTCTACCACTGAAAAAAATAAATGAAAGTCAGCTAGAATTTAGGATTTTTCAAATACTTTTTTTTATCATCGCATGTATCAACCTAACAAGTGATGGCTCCATGTTAAGGGCATGGGTGTAGAGGATCCGAGTCAACCCCATGGTCTAAGACTTGTAATTAAAGATTACCCATATGTTGCTAATAGTCTTCTTATTTGGTATACCATAAAGGAATTATGGGAGGAAGACTATGTTTCCATCTATTACTTTGATTCCAACTCGTGTAAATTGATATTAAACTTCAATCATGGTGGGATGAAACAATAACCAAAGGGAATTATGATAAAATAAATGCATCTTTGTGGCCAAACTTGTAGGCAAAGGAAGATCTAATAGGGATCTTAACTACAATAATCTAGGTGGCATTAGAGTAGCATGATGCTTTAAATTTTGGACAATACCCATATACAGGGTATGTGCCAAACAAACCCTATGTTATGAGAAAGTTTATCCGTAATGAAATAGATCCATTATGTAAAATCTTTCTTTCAAATACTAAAAATTTCTTCCTATCATCAATGCAAACTTAGCTCCAAGCCACCAAAACCATGGTTGTCGCTGACACTCTCTCAACACATTCACTAGATGAAGAGTACTTGGGAGAGATACATGAGACTAAGTGGACTAATGATGGAAGAGCATTAGAGGCCTTTTGAAGTTTTTTTTCCACAATTTGGGGGGTAAAGGAAATCACACATCAAAGAAATGAAGATTTGAGTAACAAGAACATGAACGGGATTGGCGTACTTCCTTACGATTTATTGCTTCCATCATCAAGTCCAAGGGTAACTGGTCATGGTATCCCCAATAGTATTTCAATTTAGTTATCAGGATGAATGTCCGATTTTTCCATATTTTGGGTTTCAGAACTTGTAATGCTATAACATCAAGATGATTCTATGTATACATATATGTCTAAACCAATGAAATGTGTTATGTGCTATAGATAAATTGAATGTTATTATTCATCTCCTATTCAAACCCATGTACACAGTCCAACAAGATTCAAATGCACCAACACATCTTAAATTTCATCAAAAATGAAAAACTTTTGTTTGAAGATAATTGTTTGACACCAAAATTTTTATAATGTATAGATTGTAGTTGCATTCATCTTTAAGGCTATGCATAAATTGAGCCTACTAATAATTTGAGAGTCAAAGTGTGAATGAAAGAGAGGTGCTGAGAAACAAAAGTACACTAATAACAATCTAACACAACACACTTCTTTTACTAGAATGTGTAACAAGTACATTATTAACAATCTCAACTAACGTAATTATGATAAATGAATGTGTATTACAATGAATTATGTTGTATGTGTTTATAAGTGTCTATAATATCTTCACCCTACAATTCCTTTTATAATAAATCCTTCCAAATTTTATAGAGAACCATTAAGATTTGTCTTACCTTATCCATTTGATGTCTAAATTCAAATTTAACTCAAGCATTATTTATTTCCCATGCTCGAATTGTATGTTGCATTTTTGTCATTTATCAAAATTAGCGCTAACATAAAATTGATTTTGCATGATCATGAACGTCTTGTGAGCATCATACTGATAGACACACATAATAAGATAAAACACTTTATATCATATGGCATTATCATAGTTTCTAAAATTTTAATTCAGAATGATTTCTTTTAATTAATACATATCATTTTAAATTGTTTTAATGTTAAATGTCTATAATAATGATATGCTAGTTGTATAGTTCCAAGAAGCATGGTTTTATGTGGTAGAGAAAGTGTTAAAAAAACATTTCTTATACATTGGCCACTTACTCAACACCTAGTAGTGGTAGGATTTTTTGAACTTCATAGATCTATAAAAAATATATGGATCATCTTGTTGATACTTTCTAAGTGAAAATGTAACTCCTAGTTGCCTAAGTAGTTCCATAATTATGAGTTAAGGAATAAAGTCTTGATGATTTGTCCTTATCTTTTTAAAGGTAGAGTTGTGTTTGTAAATTAATATGCCAAACATTTTTGAATTCAAGTGCGGAAATTAATTTAACAATAGCATTAGTTAACATTTGAACTTCTAATTTTCCATCATTTAGATATCTAAAATTTTTAATTCTCCATTTAAATCTTCACACGATAAAGGAAGGAAAGAGATCCCAATTATAAAATATTACATAGTGACAACAACATTAATATTTCTCTTTTACTTAAATTGGGCTACATTCAGATCACATAACATATCAAATCACTTTTCATCTATGCTCTTTTTCATATGCTACATGTTTCCTTTGCAACATTTGGTGCAATTTCTAGTTTCTGTGTTCAACGACAGGGACTATGCTACCTTGCACCACTTGTTTAATATGAAGATGTCTTTGGGTATATGGAATTAAATACACAAATGCATTGTCAAATTTTTTATTAGAATTGGCATTGTGATTTATCAAGCACCCAGAGGGATCAAATCTCTCATGCAAACCTATTTTTGGAGTGCAAAACTTGATGAAAGGTTTGCTAATTACAAAATCTCTTCCATATATATATATATATATATATATATATATATATATATATATATATATATATATATATATATATATATATATATATATATATATATTGATTGATTGAAATGAGAGATAGTTTTTGGGCATCATGTGGTATTGATGAGCCATGGTATTGACCCATCGTATTGTAACAAAGCCTATTTACAAGTTAATAATATCCATGGTAATGTGAGAGTAAATGTACATCGTTAAAACTATTGTTATATTATAAGTATTAAGTTTTAAATATGATTACTTAATTATCATTTTAATTTCTATGGTAAAACTGATCTTAGTTTATAGCTACTATTTATATCTTATATATGTTAATGCGATAAAGTGTTTAGATATATTTCAAAAGTAATTATAATAATTTTGTATTAATATTTAATTAAAAAATTGCTATGAACTTAAATTCAAATAAAATATTTTGATTGTGAAATGAGATATGGTTTTTGGCCATGTGGTATTGATAAGTCACGATATTGTATTGGACCATGGTATTGTAACAAACGTCTATTTACAAGTTAATAATATCTATGGTAAAGTGAGTGTGAATATTCATGATTAAAAATATTGTTTTACTGTAAGTTTATTGTAAGTGTTGAATTTTTTATGCGCTTATCAATTAAATTCAGATATGGTTATAGAATCATTATTTTAATTTGGAATTGTCTTTAGTGCGACATTTTGAACTTTCCGGTGGAAACATTTGAGGTGAAATCTTGATTGGTGCCATTTAACCTGGTTTTTTTCACTATATATATGGATTTAGCACCGTGAAAAACCCTTGGGGCACTTGGATTGTGCAACAATTACCCATCAAACTTGTAATTTCAGTAAATTCGTGCAGCATTTTAGAGAAATTAGACTGGAAAAACCTACAAGAAAAGGTTCCAAAAGGTCTCACTAAAAACAACTCATTTTAATTTATAAGGTAAAATGAATCTTAACCTATAAATACTAATATATTTTAATGTGATATGTATATAATGATTTTTTTTATCTAAAAAATTATTCGTAACTTTATTAAAAACAAAATGAAAATATAAAAAAATTGAATTTTATTATTTTAATTATTTTTAACCTTTTACGCACATAACAACATCTCCCCCATGTTGGGATCTATATTACTTTTAATTTCTTGTTATTATTATTTAAAGGTTTTGTAAATATTTACAATAATAAATTGAACATATTAACATACATTCATAAAAATGTTTACATATTTTCTTACATTACATCTACACATCTCCCCTATAATACAGGTCATTACATCTACACATCTCCCTGGGTCATTACATCTACACATCTCCCTTATAATATAGGTTGAGCGCATCTCGCCACAATAAAACTTTGATAGAAATTTAATAATTGGTTTATGCTCAATGTTCAATGGACATTCATGAATTTCATTTATTGAATATTATATTATGTCTATTGGCCATGGATGGATTCAATTAGTGAGTGATTTGTCATGAAATATATTATCTTTCCTTTAGGGAGCACTAAAGGGTGTTAGTAACTTCAATTTTCATTGCAAGTGATAGACCAATATAGTTTTATGTAATAAAAATATGGTTGTTGTAGGTCATTTTTTACTTGGAAATAATGCTTACATTAGTAAATAGGTAGATTAGTTTGTTGGTTTTGTTGAGAGATTTTCTCAAGAAGCAATTCCTTGTTCTGAATCTATTGGATCTCATGGCCACTATTTATGTGGCTTGTAATTTGGTTTTTCATTGTAGAATACGAATTGATTTGTGAGTGAATTTTTGCACCATGTCTACCCTTCCAATTTCCAATTTTCTTGTTGGTATCAGAGCTTATACTGGCTTAATTACCTTATGGGAAATCTAGGAAAATGTGAGAGGCATGAGGGCTAAGTCTTTGTACATAGGTTGGTTTTACAGTGTGTGAAAATTTATTATGTTGTGAATTTTATTTGTTCGTGTAGATCTATGCGCTTGTGTGGATGGTGCATGTGAGAAAGGCCACCTGGAGAAGGAGAAAGTCATTGTATGTTAGCTCTGTTGCATGCATAGAGAAAGGAGTCACGAGTTATTGGCCCTGCATCTCTTGTGTGTGGGAGCTGCTAATAAGCCATAATCATTTCCTTCAGACGAAATAAAACTCATACGCAAAGGATGTTATGAAGGGAAGAATCATATACAGTGATATGGAGACTGGAGCCCCTCTGCCATAAAATCTATTGTTATGGTTTATCTTTCATTTCCTTTGTGTTTCTCAGAGAAAGCGCAGTGGCACCATCAATTGCGCCCTCTCCTCTCTGTATAGATGTTCCACAAATTAAATGGTGGAAATGGCAGCAAGATAATATGGGTTATGAAGCTACAAACTTGTAGCTATGATTCACCTGAATTTGGGCTTCATAGAGATATGGGATAGTCGTTGAATGCCTTATATCACACACAATAGGAAACATCATTGCCACCATCATTATCCACATCATTCTAGAAATAAATCATTTTCGTCTGTTCTGTTCGATGCAATTTGTATGTTGACTGAAGACATTGTAGCCTCAATGGTGTACAAGAAGTGTGGTAGTCATGAATAAACGAGAAATGATTTGTGAAGCTTTATTTATTTATTATTTATTATTATTATTTTTTTCTTAGACAAGTCATCGGTTGATACAGATTGAACTGTAGTAATTTCGGTCACAAAATTTGAGATCTGAATAATGTGAATTATGCATTCCGCACCAAAGGAGATGATGATTCAACACTTGTTATCAACATTGATAGGAACTTGTGGTTGAAGCAAATGATTATCTATGGAAATTCAAAGGCAATGGTAACATTTATCATCAGGCTCCAGCAAATATACCACATCCCCAACCAATTTTAGTGCAATGTCCAGAAACTTATTATTGGCACAGAGAATTGCATGGGAATTTTTATTAGCATTTGCACTACTATGGAATTAAGTATGAGGGATATCCTTACTAGTATTTAATGCATGTGCACAGTTGGGTATTTTGAACAAGACCTAAGTGCATGTGCACATTTGGGTGTTTTAAACAAGACCTAAGTGCATGTGCACGGTTGGGTGTTTTGAACAAGACCTAAGTGACAAAAATTCAGTAAGGTTCAACAGTACATGGATGTATTGCCAAGAAATGCTTAAGTTGAATAATTACTTCTAAATGGAAGGAGTGCAACATAGCAAGCCACTTGTAGCTAAAGAGAGGAATCCAAATTTGCAACAAATTTAGATTAATGTATTTATTATTTTTTGTTGTGAGTTTGATATTTAGTGATGTATTTTAAATTGTGAGGTGCAAAACCAAGTAATGAACAAAAGAATATAATTAACTTAGTGGTTCTCAGTGTTCCTTGGTACTAAGAGAACGCATCGCTAGATTAATTTTGTGAATATATTATATGTTGATGAATCTCGTTGTGCTTCGGGCATCAAGAGAATCAGTTATAGGTTATGATAGGAGATTCACGTGTGTATAAAGGTAACATAAAGGTCAATTGCATAATTGACTGTCGGATACAGTCCAATATCGAGATTGTCCTTCGGGAGATCGAGAAGCATCAATTATAAAAAGTTCATCAAAGATGGTTAGAGGTGGTTATGTCTTAAATGAGTTGAATGGGAAGATAAAAAATTATGTTGGTGAAAAGAGCACTATCTGGGAGACTTCAGAGTGGGGATAATTACCGAGGAAGACCAGCCAGATAGATGCGACTATATGCAATTTATGTTTCTTGTATTTATCTTTGTAATGATGTAATGTAAGAATTAAAGGGGGGAATTGGAAATAATTCTTACATTACACTTAAATAGGTAGATTATTTTTTTGGTTTTGTTGATATATTTTCTCAGCAAGCAATTCCTTGTTTGGAATCTATTGCATGTAATGACCACTATTTATGTGGCTTGTAATTTGTCTTTGTGTTGTAGAATACAAATTTATTTTTGACTGAATTTTTGCACCATGTCTACTCTTCGAATTTTCTTGTGTTTTAAACAAAAGAAAGGAAAAAGGTGGTGGTTTGAGGTCTATACAAAGTTTGGAAACTTGATTGAAAACTAAGTAGTGAGATATTTTGGCAATGGAATTGTAGTGGCACATTGTCTAAGCTAACCATTGAAAACATAGTGAAATTTATGTTAATTCAATAGGTCCTTGGTGCTAACGTTTGTGCAAAATAATGGTGGTTCTCATAACTAAAGTTGTGTAGATGATAAAAATGGTGATATGAGGTTTATGCAGTAGTTGGAAATTTCTATAAAGAGCCTGAGGTGAGATACTTTATTTTCTTTTCTTCTTCTTTTTTAATATAAAGTGGAAGTTTTGTTGATGTGCAAATTTTTCTGAGGTCCATGTAACCAATATTTATTTTTAGAATGCAATCAAATTTTCCTTTTGACCTAACATATTTTTCTAATAGCTTTCTCACATTTACTTGTCATTATTTTATCTAGATCCAAACATAGTTAGACAATTGTTTAAGAATAATGTAACCTACCTTGTAAAACAAATTATATTGTGGTAATTTTGTAACAAAAACTAGTTTCAATGATATCAGCCTCACATCTAATTCATTTAGTTGTTTTAGTATTCCTATCCACCCGATTTATTATGGGCATGAAAATCTGGTAATGTGATTATGTCCCAAGCTCTTTTAATAAGGTTTGAATGTGTATTTATTTTCTAAATTGTTTGATAGTTTATTCGCTTCTCCCTCACAATGTTGTTATGTTGTCTTTCTAGGTTCCTCATTAGGCATGTTTCATGTCATTTGGTTTAGACTTTCCTTGTCAAGGCTCTTTAATTTGGTAATCTTTTACTTTGATATGATGGATGATGCCCTATATGTTTATCAACTATAGGCCCTTTGGAAAGCTTATCGGGACTTGGATGTAAAATATTCATTATTATATGGAGCTTATTGGGACTTGGATGTAAAATATTCATTATTATATTATTTATATTAGAGCAAGTTTATTGGACCATTATTTTGTTGGGGCCATATGCACTGCTTATAGTCTTAAGGGGATCTCTCCAATATGATGCTCTTGTTAGAATTCACACCATTTAGGATAAGAATCCCATCGATATTGTTGGTATGAATACCATATTATGCCTTGTGAAAGTTAGATTTTGGACAAATTAGATATGAAAGGGAAACCCAAAATGGAATGCAAGTGAAATCAACATTAATGAAAATACCTTAAGCGAATTTATACAAGGAATGTTACAATAGATTTTAACCTTAAATAAAGAGTTATAGCAATATTTGATTAAGATACATGATGAATACATTTACTAACTCTAAATTGTGATACAATTTAGAATCAAAAACTCACATAAGAACATGTAAAAATAAATAAATAAATCTTAGAAATATAAAGGTTTCCAGTTAAAAAAAGTGTTCATTACCCTCACATGTGCACAATAATTATATGCTACCAATAAAAATAAAGAAAAATACTACAATAGCTAATAACACATGATGGAAAATCCTTACCATGTCCCTTTGGGCTTCTGAGTATTAGTGCTAAAACATCTATACAACTTGTGTACTATTACATTGTGATGATGTTGATGTATGTGTAATTACTAAATAAATGAATTATGCATATATGATGTTGAAGTAAAGAAGATAAATTGTACTTATGACTGGTTACTTGTTTATTGTGCGTACATTGTTAACTAATCACATAGACAAAAATATAAATGTAGAGACATAGTTCAGGTGTAGTACTCACATGTTCATCATGCCATTGATGAGGAACCATAATAGGGTTGCATGCTCAGATGTCAAAATGCGCCTTAACTCATGGGAATAACTTTGGGTATGATAGTGGTATTAGAAAATTTTCTATGAAGGGCACCAAACCACCAAGGGAGTTAGATATTAGAGCTCACTTGTGACACATTTTTTGGTGAAAATAATCTTCTTCATCAATGAAATAGTGTTGGAACAATTTGATATGG
Organism: Pinus tabuliformis; assembly: GCA_031772625.1. Taxonomy (NCBI): domain Eukaryota; kingdom Viridiplantae; phylum Streptophyta; class Pinopsida; order Pinales; family Pinaceae; genus Pinus; species Pinus tabuliformis. Next base: position 886,127,505 of record CM062813.1, read on the forward strand.
TAGGAAGTTGATTATATGAGGAGGTGTTTTACAAGTCTTACAAGTTGGAGTTTGTTTTCTATTTTGGGTGGTCATGGTATATATGTGACTAATTACTTGAAGGGAAAATAATGGGTTCAATTCTGTTTTTTATTGGGGCTTGGTTATTAGAGGCTTTTGTGTAGGCCTGGTGACTGGGTTCCTTATAGAAAATGGAGATGGTTGTTCACATGTTGGGAGTGGTGGTGCATCAAGGTAGAATCTACTAGATATTCTCTCTCAATTAGTTGATAGAAACCATATATATGGAGGTAGAATGCATCTAATTGAAGATAAAGTGAATGATTCGTTGATTTCATTAGAGAGACATTTGAGACAATTGTAGTATTGAAGAAGGCTATGGGATGAAATATGTTCAACACTTGAATAATAGAAAAATCGAAAGAACCAAAGACATATGACCGTATGAGGAGTGAAAATGTACTAGGTAACTTTTGTTGGGATACAGAGTGGTATTTAGGTCAGATGTGTAGATTCTTAGGCAAAGTGAAAGTTGGATGTTCTGCTACATATTTAATAATGGAAATGAAGATTTGGCGGAAATTTAAGATGGAAGACTCGGAAGCCTAGGATAGAAGTAAACTTTTTCAATATCACACACACACACACATAAAAAGTAATATTATTTTAAAACATTTCAATGGTCTACTTCTCAATGAAAGGGACAAGTTCAATTCCTTCCATACTCAATATGGATTTGACACATAATAAATCAAATGTTAAAATTGATTTACATTTTTGCGTAAAAATAAAAAATATAATAATTTCCTATTTATGTTAATCTTTTCGATATATATATATATATATAGATGGTGACCCTTTTTATATTAAAGTACAATAATGTGTTTCTAGTTATATCATATTTTTTAATCTTATAATAAAGTTGAGAGTGATTTTTTGTATCATGATTGTTTCAATCCCATCTTCCTAGTAAAAACAAATTTCTCTCTCTATTTATAATTATATAATTATAATTTTGAATAAGAAATTGTTAATGATACGATATTATTATCAATATTATTATATGGCTTTCCCTAATATAAAAATTAATTAAATAATATAACCTCATAATCCAAATTTAAATATGATATTTTCAACTAATTTAGAAAATAAATATAAAATTTTAGATTAAAAAACAATATATAACAAGTGTTGTATGCAATGTAATATCATAGAACAAGTTTGAATACAAAATTACTTAAATGTTTCTTTGCCCTCAAAATAGTATTTTCACGTCTCTAAATTATGGTAAAGTAGAGATTTTGCTTTTGAAGTAATTTTCCTCTTATTTCATTATTGTACTAAAGAAAACTATTAGATTGTTATGGTTCCATTGACCTTTATAGGAATAAAGGAACATTGTTAATTAGTCCAAATGAATTACTAGAAAAAGAGTTAATTACTCCAAATGAATTACTAGAAAAAAGAGAGAGTTGATTAAAGAGAGTATAAAACTAATATTACGAGGGTAAGAGACAAAGAATATGCTCATTTCTAATAAAAAATTATGATGATCTTCTTTATATTGAAGTACAATAATGTTGTGATCACTAGAGAATTTGTTTGGGGACGATTCGACAGAGCTAAGGAGAGCAGAGCGAACATCTAGGGTTACTAATTTTAGCAAGCATTGATCTCTATGGAAGGGCATAAAGGAGGGAGCTCCACTCCCTCCTATAAGTAGGCTATGGCCAGTAGAGGTAAGAAACCATTAGAAAATGATAGAGGTCCTTCAGAAGATGGGAAAAGGAACATTGAAGGGGAGCAGGATTGCACCAAATCAAGGGAGAATAATAGCACAAACGACAATGAGGAAGAAGACAAGGAACAGGGAACAAAAGAAAAAAGCACAAAAGGGACCATGCAAACCCAAAGCTGTGATCACACCTAGAGTGGGTTTAAATGATCCTGCTTTGTAGGCGCACATGGACCACATGTGGACATATGCAATTATTTGTAAATTCTTGGGATTATGGCCCACTAAAAAAGCTTTACAGAAATGGATTAAAAACCACTAGAAACATAAAGGAAGCATAGACCTACATCTTGGGTCTAACGGATTCTTCATTGTGGTCTTTACAAATATTGAAGATAAAGACAGTGTGTTTGAAGGAGGGCCCTATTTCTATGCAGTAGTAGGCCTCTATATGCGGCCATGGATTATGAATTTTGTCCCGGAGGGTGAGGCGTTCACTTTGGTCCCAGTTTGGGTAAGACTCTACTCTTTACCTCTTGATTTTGGAAAACAGAATCGTTATCTACCATAGGAAATAAATTAGGGTGTTTTGTTAAAGCTTTGAAGGCCACTAGAAGGGGAAAATACACATCCTTTGCAAGAATATGTGTGGAGATGGATCTCTCTGGAGCTTTACCGGATGAGGTAATATTGGAAGTTTTTTATGAATAATGGGTGAAAACAGTAGATTATGAACATATTCCTTTTAGATGCCGCAGATTCCATGAGCATGGGCACCTTTTCAGATATTACCCTCTTAGTAAAATAGAGAACAGGAGTAAAGCTAATACTATGAAAGATAATCAAAGCTTTTAAAAAGTGGTACACAGAGGAAAAGGGGGAAAAAAGGGGCTTAAGCCACATCTAACAGAAGGGCAACAGATTAATTAGAATAGGCTCCAAGTACTTGAAGAAGAAGAAGAGATAGCAAAAGTAGATCAGACAATGGAAGGGAGTCCAGTGGAGAAAGAGAAAGAAGAAGAACATGATCAAACACAAGGTAGTAATAAATAGAAAGAGGCCATGATGAGCGATGCAGAACTGGAAATGGATCAGGAAATGACATAGAGTGAGATGGAAATGGAGGATAATGAACTAAAAGAGATTCTTGACAGAGAACACTTAGACCTGGAAGGGTTCTTGAAGCAGGGAACAATGGGAGGGGTAGAATCATTACCTCAAGAGGAGTTCAATAGAGTTCAGCAACTGTTCCTATGGAAAACTCAGCCTAAAGGGTTGGAGAGGTAAATAAGCAATGAAAGGCAGGGTAAGGAAGGTGTGAAAACTATGAAAACCACACCAGGATTACCACCTAGAAACCTAGGAAAGAAAAGAGGCAGGAAAAAGCAGAACGAGCTATTGATGGAATGTGGAAAGCTAATGATTGATTCAAGTAAGATGAAAGACCTAACCAGTTACTCCCTTACAAATATTTAATGATGAAGTTCACATCTTGGAACATAAGGGGTCTAGGTAGTAAAAGAAAAAAAAGATTACTTAGTAATAGAATGAAACAAGCAGCTCTGGATATTATCTTTATCTAGGAAACTAAACATTCCATTCAAAAAATAAAAGAAATTCATAGCAAATGGCTTAATCGATTTGAGTTTCTAGAATTCAAAACAGAGAATACAACAGGAGGTATACTCACTCTATGGAACCCCCAAAAGATTGATATTATAGATGCTGAGGCATCAAGGAATTACTTATCAGTGGTTATTCAGCCTGTGGGAAATAGGGAGATCTATCTGGTCATGAATGTTTATGGGCCCCAAAGAACGGATGATAAACTTAGGTTTATAGATTCTCTTGTGGATCTCAGAGACAGACATGCAGGAATACCATGGATCATGGGGGGGGACTTCAACATGATCAAATCACTTTTGGAGAAAAAAGGAGGAACCAAAACTCTTAGCAAAGACTCTTTAGCATTTCAAAATTTTATTGATAATTTGAAGTTAGTTGACACGGATATGAGTAATGGTCTCTTTACTTGGAACAATAAAAGAGGAGGAGAGTCTCAAGTAGCCTCAAAGCTAGATAGATTCTTAATCTCAGAGGACCTTATGCTCACTGATAAGGAAATCAGAGCGATAGTTCTCCCCTTTGGACGATCAGATCACTAGCTAGTTGAACTGGAGGTGCAAGGTATTGGTATTCCCAGGAATAGACCTTTTAGATTTGAGAATATATGGCTTTCACACCTAGATTTCATTAGGAACATTGCAAATTGGTGGTCAGAAGATTTTCATATTCAGGGTACAAGAATGTTCCTTCTACACAAAAGACTAAAGCATATCAAGCTTAGGCTCAAAGAATGGAACAAGAATGAATTTGGAAATACTTTTGAAACAAAAAGATATGTTGAAGATAAAATGCAGGAACTCAACCATGCCCTTATCATGGATGGCTATGATAAAGTCAAAAGTGATCAAGTCAGCAAACATCAACAAGACTGGGAAAATTTATGTAAACAAGAGGAAATATTTTGGAAACAAAAATCTAGAGTTCAATGGCTAAAAGAAGGAGAGCGAAAGACTAGATTTTTCCACAGATCCACCATGGCGAATAGAGCTTACAATAGGATCCCTTTGATCAAGGATGAGGGAGGGAATCATTTTAATACCCATGAAGATATAGAAGATGTGTTAATCCAGCATTTTTGAGGCATAACAGAGGAAACCATTTTACATAGAGAGCACTCCATCAGGGACTTAACAAGACATATACCTAGGCTGGTGTCTAGAGAGAATAATTTCAACCTTAATAGGCCCGTGACTGAAGAGGAGATTAGTGAGGTCCTCAAAGAAATGCAGAATAGCAAAGCACCTAGCCTTGATGGTTTCAATGTGGATTTTTTTAAAGCTTGATGGAATATTTTCAAACATGATATTCTGAATGTAATGGAAGATTCCAGAAGGAATAGAACTATTTTGAAGGTGCTCAATACCTCCTTTATATCCCTAATACCTAAAGAGGACAATGCAAAAACTCTAGACAGTTATAGACCCATAGTTTTGTGCAATGTGGTTTACAAGATAATATCCAAGGTTGTGGCCAATAGGCTCAAGCCTCTTCTTCCTACACTAGTCTCTGTAGAACAATCTGGTTATGTGGAAGGCAGACAAATTCTAGATAACATCATTCAAGTGCATGAGGTGGTGCACTCATTGAATAGCAATAGGAAGGCTAGAGTGGTCATGCAATTGGACCTTTCCAAAGCTTATGATAAGTTGAATTGGACCTATATCAGGAAAGTTCTTATTGCTTTTGGGTTTGACCATAATTGGGTGAGGTGGCTCATGGCCTTGGTGACCTCTTCTAGCTTTTCAATTTTGGTTAATGGCTCTCCCTCAGAGACTTTTATTCCTTCAAGAGGTCTCAGGTAGGGAGACCCTCTCTCACCCTTTTTTTTCATCCTCATGATGCAAGGACTCGGCCAGTCTATCAAACACGCTAAGGAAGTGAGTAAGATTAAGGGTCTCCAACTTTTTGAGAATGGACAGGCCTTGACTCATCAACAATTTGTTGATGATACCATGCTGCAAGGAATCCCCACAGTCAAGGGAGCTCTTGGGTATAAGTAGATCCTAAATGATTTTGCCATGGCTACAGGTATGGATGTTAACCTCTCCAAATCTAATATTTTTTTCTTTAATACCAATATTGCTATTCAGAGGAATATCTCCAGAATTCTGGGCTTTCAAAGGGATGTCCTCCCTTCAAAATATTAGGGAGTTCCTGTAACTGCTAAACCTTTACTCAAAAGTGTTTGGGAGCCAGTGATTAATAAGTTGCAAGATAAAATCAGGAAATGGACTATTAGATATTTAAACTTGGCTGGTAGGTTGGTGCTTACAAAGACTATTCTTCAATCCATCCCAGTCTTTATGCTATCAGCTCTACCAATACCAAAAGGAGTCTTGCAACAATTTAGAACCATCCAAAGAGACTTTCTTTGGGGCAAGGAGGAAGAAAGAAAGAAATTGGCCTTAGTAACCTGGGAGAAAATCTGCAAACCTAAAAATCATGGAGATCTTGGATTGGATGATCTAGAGATTCTAAGCAAGGTTCTAGGGGAAAAATTATGCCTGTTATTGGAAAAGTTATGATCATATAAGGATGTTTGGAAATATAAAGGGCTCACAAATCTGGAATAAGGCTTGGGAGAATAGGCGCTTAGTTCAAGAAAACAACTTCTGGGAGATCGGAGATGGATATTTAGCTTTATTTTGGGAGGATAAATGGCAGCAAGAACCTATATTGTTAACAGAAGACTTAGTGGACCTCAAGAAAGAAACAGATAACAAAGGGTTATCCAAGGTAAAGGATTTTTGGGATAAAACTAATGGAACAAGAAAATGTAGAACCTGGAGGAACTTGGATTACAAAGATGATATCCCCTTGAAAGATAAAGCAGAGGCACTTACGAAAATGATAGAGCAAAGGAAGATTTTAGTGTCGAGGGAGGATGACCAACTAAGATGGGGCTACAATAATGAAGGTAACTTTAATCTTAAGGAGGCAAAACACATACTCCTTGATCTGGATTCCCATGTTCTGGATAGGACTTGGCAGACACTTTGGAGGCATCAAGGTTGGAAGAAGATTAAACTCTTCATGTGGCTAGTTCAGCATAAGAAAATTTTGACCTGGGATAACATTCGGAAGAGGAGTTTTCTGGGGCCTTCCAGATGCCAGCTCTGTGAAGCCCAAGAGGAAACAATGGAGCACCTTCTCAACAATTGCATTTTCAGCTCCAGGTTGTGGGATACTTTTGTCACCATTTCCCAACAGACTGATACGGACAAAGGGAGTATTATCAATACCCTAAACAATTGGAGAAGAAACTTTTCAGATTATGAATTTCTTGACTCAGCTTGGGCTCTTACGCCAAGCTTCATTATTTGGAATGTTTGGAAAGAAAGGAATAATAGAATCTTCAATAATGTAAAGAAGCCATCCTATTGCCTTTATGAGCGGATCTTAAAACAGCTGGAGACGATTGGCACTATTATGCGAAAGCCCCTTAAGAACCAGCCTTCAGAAGCTGATTTGAGGATCCTCATTCAGCTGGGTTTGCAGGGTCTCATTCATCAAGGCTTGGATAGGAGGGTTTTAGCAATATATTCTAAGCAGGATTTCTGGCATTCTCCCCCTAAAGGTTTTTTGAAATACAATATTGATGGGGCTTCAAAAGGAAACCCGAGCACTACTGGTTATGGAGGGGTGTTAAGGGATGAAAATGGAAGTATTCTTTTCATCTTCCATTTCCATTTAGGAAGATCCACTAACAATATGGCAGAATTAATGGCTATGGAGCAATGTTTAGATTTCGTGGAGCAGGATAACCGCAAAAATGTGATTGTGGAAGCTGATTCTGAGTTAATCATTAACTTAGTCAGGAGAATCAGCTGGGGTACGTTGGCAGAAAAAATCTCAAAAACTGGGGGTTGATCCAGGTCTTTAAATGGATTCAGCATCACCTCCAAGGCATTTGAAGAGTTAGTTTTAACCATGCGCACAGAACGGCCAATAAATTGGTGGATATTCTAGCCAATCAAGGAGTGATTTGCATAGAAAACAGGGTTGCGATGCGTTGGCAAGAGTTGCCTCAGAACAGATTAAAGGCGAATTGTCACGACCAGGCGGATGAAGACTGTATGGTGCTTTAAAACAGAGCCATGGAGGTGAGATCTAGATGACTCAGTTTCTTTATCCGTAGCTATTTTATTCACTGTCTGGTCTTTTGTTGGTTACAGGCCATTTTTAGCCTTTGCAACACTAGTAGTTACATTCACAGAGGCTGCAGGGGGAAGCAGATCGAGAGACTCTATTTTTTGGATGGGCAGTTGGATGGTGGTTGCAATATATTTCATTGGATTAGGTACATGCGTAGAGGGGATGCTGCGAGAGGCTGGAATCCAAAATCTATGGGCAGCCTCAAAAACCCTGCTTTTCCGTTGGTGCACGCCATACCGCGTTTGGGGTGGTTTTTTGGTGATCGCACGCCTTGCAAGTGGGAAGTGGTTTTTCTTATTTGTGAGTGATTCCACTCATCGGGCAACACATGGCCAAGGGATAATATTGAATACTTCCCTCATCGTGCGCTATTGTTTGGTGATGTAGACCTGTGCAATATGATCCTTAGCCATCGGATCAAGAAAGGGGGATCTACGGTCAAGAACGATCGAGCTTGTTGGTGGGTCCATGTGGGTAAGCGTACTTCTACGCAATGCGAAATCCTCCACAGCCATTGGATCGTGCGGGGTGATCTGACGGTAGAGATTGAAGATGCATGTCTGGTTGAAGGCGGGAATCGTGGTGACAATTTAGTCTTGGCGGCTGGTAAAATGTTCTTGGCGGGAATAGTTGATTATAGTACATTCTATAGGCTCGAGGGTTCGTGAGTCATTCGGACCCAAAATCCTTATAGATTGGTAGTTTTTTTTCTCTTCGGGTCGAACTCATTTTTATAGTTAGCCTGCTTTCAGTGGTTTGACCGTTTGGTCCCAGCTTTGTATTTCTTTTAAGGGTTTAGAGGTTATGTGTGTAGGGGTTGGGGCTTTTTCCTTTGGCTCGGTGGCAGTTAGAGAGTGGTTTTTTCCTTAGACTATAGTTCCTAATGAACTATTGTATTTTATGTAATTCATAATACGTTTTAATGAAATAGAAGGTCTGACTCTTGCTTCAACAAAAAAAGAAGAAGTACAATAATGTTTTATTTTCTAATTATATCATATTTTATAATTTTATAATAAAGCTAAGAGTGAGTTTTTCTCTCATGATTGTTTCAAATCCAATCTACCTATTAAATACAAATTTGTTGATGGTTGCGTTCTCTCTCTCCATATGTGTATATATAGATTTCATTAAAAAAATGTTAATGATACGATATCATTACCAATATTATTATATGGCTTCCCTGGTAGAAATATTAATTAGATAATATAACCTCATAATCTAAATTTAAATATGAACTTTTCACCTAATTTAGAAAATAAATATAATATTTTGGTTAGAAAACAATATATAGCAAGTGTTGTATGCAATGTAATCTTATAGAAAAAGTTTGAACAAAAAAATAATGAAGTGTTTCTTTTCCCTCTCTCTCCATGTGTGTGTATATATAGATTTCATTAAAAAATTGTTAATGATACGATATTATTACCAATATTATTAAATGGCTTCCTTGGTATAAATATTAATTAGATAATATAACCTCATAATCCAAATTTAAATATGACATTTTCACCTAATTTATAAAATAAATATAATGTTTTTGTTAGAAAACAATATATAGCAAGTGTTGGATGAAATGTAATCTCGCAGCAAAAGTTTGAATACAAAATTACGTAAATGTTTCTTTTCCCTAAAAAAAAATCTTGTGTTGTGTCTCTAAATTGTGGTAAAGTAGAGATTTTCTTTTTAAGTAATTTCCCTCTTCTTTCATTATTGTACCAAAAAAAACTATTAGATTTTTATGGTTCCATTGACCTTTATAGGAAGCAAGAAAACATGTTAATTACTCCAAATGAATTACTAGAAAAGAGGGAGTTGAATAAAGAGAGTATAAAACTAATATTAGGAGGGTAAGAGACAAATAATATCCTCATTTCAGAAATAAAGAATAAAGTTTTAAACACAATAATTATAGATAAATTTGTAAGATTAACTTAATTATGATTTTTATTCTTTATTTATATCTTATACTAGTGAAACCATTGATCCAAATCTTTTACTTCATCGATGTATTCAAAATTGAGCATAAAAACCACATGTACATACACTTTAAAGAAGAGGAAAATTAGAGGCAAGCATGAATACAAGGAACACATACAACTTGATAATAGAATTTGTCCAATGTGGACTACATCTCCAGGCCATGTTCATAGTGGGGGGCCTCTTGCATTAATCTCAGCAAAATAAAAATGCATACATGGAAAAATTACACATTATGCCTCCAAATCTGGCGATGGCCCGAAAATGGGCTGATCAGATGAGGAAACTGACTGTAGCATCATATTTTTGGTGAGAAATCATGAAATTTGAGTATAGAGTTAGCCAAAAATTGTCACTCTGACCTCTAGGGCTCTAGGAAATTTAAAAGATTCCCTGTAGATTTTCTATGGAATATTCTAGGAATATTTTGTCAAAGATTCCCCTATAGATTTTCTCTTGAACTTTGCACCTAAGGTGGCACGATTTTGACGGTGGCGTGATTTGTAACCTGGTTTCATGGCTTGGCTCTTGCTGTTTCGTCCTCTCTGAGGCCAAGTGGATTTGTATGACTTAAATAATAATCATCTGACAAAGTTTTCAAAAGCATTGACTAGAGCATTCTTAACGACTGGCAAGCGGGGTCATTGTGCCACCAGCCAACCACCCTCTAAGTATATTTTTACATGTAAAATAAAATACAATGGTTGTATTCTTTAGTTGTTTGACAAATCTATCTATCCTTCCAACAATTTCACTGCTAAACTAGACATTGGATTGGGGGGTCCACCAACTCTGTGGCCCACCAAACTTATCTAGCTACCTCTAATACACCCACCAAACTTAGTAATGATTTCCAAAACCACTACCAAAATTAATCGGATCTAGCAGACTAGCTGTAACCAAGTTTCTTGCCAAGTTTCCTACCATATTTGGCCTGGCCTAGGCCCAACTGGCCAATTGTGGGGTGCCATGTGACACCTTGTGATTAGGCCAAATGACACCCCTGAATTGGGCCTTATCCAACCAAGCTAACCTTGCCACATTTTGACTCCAGATTGGTATAAAATATTACCTGATTCTCCTAAACATATTGTTGTTGGCATTATGATTCAAGTGTTGTCCTTGATGGCAACTCACTCAGAGGTTGGTACAGGTGCTCAGAGACTGGTACAGGTGATGGCAACTTAACTAGTGGACAGATCTCAGTACAGCAGGACAAGAAAGATATATACGCAGGTTCAGCAAGGAGAATCAGCGTGTACACGCAGGTTGGCTTCAGTAAAAGAGCGTACATGTGAAAACGTACCTTTGGTCAGTGGCAGTTAGTCCTTGGAAGTTGTGCCTATGGTTTTGGACCATGGTGTCTCGACGGACGTGTCGATCCCTAGTTTCGAGGTTGATGGTATTGTGTTACTATGGTTTTGGCTCTTGGTATTGAGCAAGGCCTAAGGCTATATAAGGAGAAGATCACTAGGCCAAAGAGACCAAGTGTGAGTGATGAAGATCTGAGAAAGTGTGTGATCCAAGTGCTGGTTATGGGTTGGTGATCTGAACCAAGGTTTCACCCATGTGGAGGATGATGAATGATGGAACGAGATCTCAAGGCTTGGAATGATTATCTTCATATGGTTTGACTCTGGATAGACTAGATCTACTGACGCATGTTTATTATTATGATCTGGGTATGTTTTGATGTCTGATATAGCTGCAGAGTTTTAAGGTTGAAGTTATAGATCTGTACGCGAGTTGGTTTTGGTAAAAGAGCGTATACACGCAGGTTGGGTTCATCCAAGTAGCGTATACAATGTGAAGTATGATATTTGAAGATGAAGTTGGATCTGGTTGTTGTTATGTTGTCTGGTTGTTGTTGACAGGGTTACAGTGATTCAGAATTGGGTGTTTTAGTGATTGATGATGCAGGTTGTTCTACAATGATGATTGTTTCATGGATCCAGTATGAAAATGTATGAAACGTGGTCCCGGGAAGATCGTAGGGTTGGCACCTACGTACTAGTAAATGGATCGGCTAGTACAAGAGCTATGAAGGTTGTAGCCTTCTGTAGGATTGGTACCTACGTACTAGTAAATGGATCTGCTAGTACAAGAGCTATGAGGGTTGTAGCCCTCTGCAGGTTGCAGCCTGCGTGCTGGTAAAGGACTGCACCAGTACATTGTAAAAGAAGTTCTCATTAAAGAAGAAAGAGACAAATTGCAGCAGGTGGTTTTCACCCACATTGGGTTTCCACCTTATATCATGGTGTTCATGTGTGTGGCTTTTGTGTGATGATCTGTTCTGTTATACTGCACCTGTTTACTGTTAATATGCTTAATAATGTTCTGATGCATTTACTGAAGATAAGATTAACTGAATCATAAGATCTCTGGATATACGCTAGTTGCATTAGACACAGTCGCGTGTACACGCGAGTTCACTTAACTGAAGTCGCGTATAGGTTTCTGAGTATGAAATTGAAAAGTTTTATCTGATCTGATAATACTGATTCACCCCCCCTCTCAGTATTATTTCCAACAATTGGTATCAGAGCAGGTCCTTCAGAGAAGCTTGATCGCTTGAAGGAGATTCGTAGAACAATGGGGAAGAAAGCACGTCAGAAGAAGAAGACAGCTCAAAGGAAAAATGACAACCTGCCGTTGAGTGGAAGCAAGTGTTCAGATCCTGAAGCATCTCAGATTGAAGATGGACAAGCAAATGAAGCATCAGATCAAATCATAGATCAACAAGATCTACCTAACAAAAGGGAGAATGCCCTCAAGGAAGAAATCATCAGATTAGAAGATCAGTTAGAATGTGCCTCCAGAATTCGAGAAATGCTGCTAGCACTGAATAAAGAGCAAGAAAACGAGATCCTCAAACTAAGGCATCAGTTGGATGAAGGGAGGAAAGCTGAAGAGACCTTGGAGAAGCAATGTCTTGAAAAGGAAGAACAACATCAAGTTGAGGTAAATATCTTGAAAGGTAAAATAGAAGAAAAGGATAAGCTTTTACGATTTCAAGATAGTACTAAAGTCTTGGATGATATTCTTAATAGTCAAAGATCTCCTGCTATCAAGACTGGTCTTGGTTTTCGTGGATATATTGAAGGTGAATCTAGTTCACAAGGTGAGGCAAGAAACTCTAATGAGAAATCTGAAATGCCCAACAAGGAACAACCAAGGAAAGAAATTCCTCAAGGAAGATTCTTTACTCCTAACTATGGACGTGATAGACGATTACTTCCTCCACTGAATAATGTTGAATGTTATGTATGTCATAATCTTGGACATGTTGCAGCCATATGTAGAAGAAGAAGGTTTCAAGACCATCATGCAGAAAGATCATCACATTCGAGGTACTTTAATGGATATTGTTTTTCTTGCAATATGTTTGGCCACAAAGCTGCTGATTGCTACAGGAGGAATATGAAACATGTAAGATGCTATGCATGTAACAAGTTTGGACATAAAGCAAGAGATTGCAGGAACAAAGCTCATGATAAGAAGAAATCATCAACATGCTTGAAGATATGGAAGAAAAAGGAAGTTCAGTCAGAAAAATATGGCACAGCACAGGGTACTCAGCACAGCACAGACATAACAAACTCAGGGGGAGCTGAAGGTGTAAAACTTCAGTGTTCTAATTCTCATACGCAAGTTTCATGAAGGAAAGCCGCGTATATACGCGAGTTACAGGCTGCAAAGTCGCGTATATGGAGAAAGGGCAGCAGAACAGACCCAGGTTCAGTCATGGTTGGCTCACACTCAGGGGGAGCAGAACAGACTCAGGAAATGGTTCAGACATGGTTGGCTCACACTCAGGGGGAGCAGATTCTTCAAATAATTCATTGTTGGCATTATGGTTAGAAGGTGTTGATAAAGTCTATGAAGCTAAATGATACATCTTACTGTTTAGGAATGGTATTGCAGGCTGATGCTTATGGTACAGATCATGATGCTGTTGGTGGCGTTCATAAGTCTTGGTCTAGATATTTCATCACTATGTCATGTATCTCTTTTATGATGTCAAGGTCATGTAACGGCCTATGTTGGTTTCCCCACTATGCCTGGGATGAATGATGAAATGTTCATGTATTATCATCTTCACATGGTTAGGTGGATGAGTCAATATTGGTATATCCCCACTAGGTTGGGTGATGAATGTATGTTGAGTCTTTTGGTGATAGGAAGGTCTTCTATGATGTATAAGACTTTGTTCTTCTTGAAGAACATCTTTTGCAGATCTTGCCTACAGTCAAGGGGAGCATGAACAGCACAATTCAGCAAGAGCAGATTGGTACACCTTGGCATACACAAAGGGGGAGCACATTTGGAGATTTCAGCATGTACTCAGGGGGAGTATGGACAGCAGTATGGACAGCAGAAGGTATACCAAAGAAGAGAATATCTTGGTCCACCCTTTGCCCTTGATGTCAAAGGGGGAGAGTGACTTGGTGTGGTGGTTGCCATCAAGTCCAAAGGGGGAGATTGTTGGCATTATGATTCAAGTGTTGTCCTTGATGGCAACTCACTCAGAGGTTGGTACAGGTGCTCAGAGACTGGTACAGGTGATGGCAACTTAACTAGTGGACAGATCTCAGTACAGCAGGACAAGAAAGATATATACGCAGGTTCAGCAAGGAGAATCAGCGTGTACACGCAGGTTGGCTTCAGTAAAAGAGCGTACATGTGAAAACGTACCTTTGGTCAGTGGCAGTTAGTCCTTGGAAGTTGTGCCTATGGTTTTGGACCATGGTGTCTCGACGGACGTGTCGATCCCTAGTTTCGAGGTTGATAGTATTGTGTTACTATGGTTTTGGCTCTTGGTATTGAGCAAGGCCTAAGGCTATATAAGGAGAAGATCACTAGGCCAAAGAGACCAAGTGTGAGTGATGAAGATCTGAGAAAGTGTGTGATCCAAGTGCTGGTTATGGGTTGGTGATCTGAACCAAGGTTTCACCCATGTGGAGGATGATGAATGATGGAACGAGATCTCAAGGCTTGGAATGATTATCTTCATATGGTTTGACTCTGGATAGACTAGATCTACTGACGCATGTTTATTATTATGATCTGGGTATGTTTTGATGTCTGATATAGCTGCAGAGTTTTAAGGTTGAAGTTATAGATCTGTACGCGAGTTGGTTTTGGTAAAAGAGCGTATACACGCAGGTTGGGTTCATCCAAGTAGCGTATACAATGTGAAGTATGATATTTGAAGATGAAGTTGGATCTGGTTGTTGTTATGTTGTCTGGTTGTTGTTGACAGGGTTACAGTGATTCAGAATTGGGTGTTTTAGTGATTGATGATGCAGGTTGTTCTACAATGATGATTGTTTCATGGATCTAGTATGAAAATGTATGAAACGTGGTCCCGGGAAGATCGTAGGGTTGGCACCTACGTACTAGTAAATGGATCGGCTAGTACAAGAGCTATGAAGGTTGTAGCCTTCTGTAGGATTGGTACCTACGTACTAGTAAATGGATCTGCTAGTACAAGAGCTATGAGGGTTGTAGCCCTCTGCAGGTTGCAGCCTGCGTGCTGGTAAAGGACTGCACCAGTACATTGTAAAAGAAGTTCTCATTAAAGAAGAAAGAGACAAATTGCAGCAGGTGGTTTTCACCCACATTGGGTTTCCACCTTATATCATGGTGTTCATGTGTGTGGCTTTTGTGTGATGATCTGTTCTGTTATACTGCACCTGTTTACTGTTAATATGCTTAATAATGTTCTGATGCATTTACTGAAGATAAGATTAACTGAATCATAAGATCTCTGGATATACGCTAGTTGCATTAGACACAGTCGCGTGTACACGCGGGTTCACTTAACTGAAGTCGCGTATAGGTTTCTGAGTATGAAATTGAAAAGTTTTATCTGATCTGATAATACTGATTCACCCCCCCTCTCAGTATTATTTCCAACAATTGCCACATCACCATCGATATTGCTCACATCAGCTACCATGTGGCAGCCTGTGGGTATTGTGTGGATAATAATTTTTAATGTTTGCTAAAAACATCAACTCGCCATAAATTTCACATATGGTGTCATATTGAGGTGTCGTTTTCACCGTTGTATTCATAATGACAAGCTCTTTGATTTGATATGGGTTTTGTTGATATTCAGAGACTTAAAAATTTTGGTCTTTTGGGATACTCTTAGATCATTCCTTCTGACTAAAGAACATTTGGGCCACTAAAAGCCTTATCACTCAACTAGCAAGTGAGGGAATTTCTCCCTTACTTTCTCATTTTCAATCCAATGAGCCTTACATGGATGCATCCCATTGAAACCCACACAAAGGTACTCAACGTCTCCCTGGCTTGAAGTCTTGGTCCTCTTATCAAGAGTGATGTATTCAGGAAGTTTGTCCAAGTACTTTGGTTAAAAATCATCCACTAAAGGAACCTATCTAATATATTTTGAGTTCATGATCAAAGGAGGTCATAGAACTTCAAGTTTTCAACATTCACCATGGAATACATTTTCATGTATGTTGGCAAGTCAAGGCAAAAATCATTGTCTCCAAGCTTATCCAAGATGGTGAAAGGACCATATCAAATTTGTCTCACTTTCTTGTCTTCTCCCTTTATTTTATCCTTGCTAATATGGAGACATACCTTGTCTCCGACCTACAAACTGGTGATAAAATTGGTGTTTTTCATGTCGAGCCTTGTATCGATCCTGACTTTTCTCCAAGTGTTCCTATACTGTCTAATGAATCATTTGGATTCGTTGAAGGAAATTTCGTGCTTCTTCCTAGTCACTTTGTTTGTTAGAATCTTCATCCTTCCCAAAGACCATGTCTAAGGGATCTTTTGGCAGGCACTCAAAGTAAGTCTCAAATGGTGAGCTTTGAGTAGATGAGTGCATGGCGCTTTTGTATGCATGTTTCACATAAGGAATTTTTTGATCCCATAACTTAGGAAGGTTTCCACAATAGCCTCGAATAAAATGAACCAATATTCAGTTGACCAACTCCGTTTGTCCATTGGTCTACAGATGGAATGCTCTACTCCTCTTCAATTTGGTTTCCATCACTCTCTACAAGCTTGCCCAAAAATCCCCAAGGAATTGAGAGTCCCAATTAGATACAATTGATGTCTGGACAGCCCAAAGTGGACCCAAACATACGGAAAGAAGACTTGAGCAGTTTGCTCTGTAGTAATTTTCTTCTTATAAGTAATTAAGATACACATCTTAGTAAATCAATCCACTATGACATACAAATAGTCATGGAATTTTCTAGACGAAGGGAAAACCCCTAGCGAATTCCATAGGCACACTTTCCCGAGGATGACAAGCAACTGGGAGAAGTGTGTATAGCCCTAGTTTTCTATTAGCAGGCTTACAAACAAAACACATCACACATCCCTTTACATATTTTGACACAATTTCTTTCATATGAGGCCAATAGAAAAACCTCTGTAAATGAAAGATAGTCACCCCTACACAAAAATAACCTGGCAAAAGAGAAGTATGTTCTTCTCCGATTACATGGACTCTTTCATTGGTGGGAATACAATTTTTTCCAAGCTGGTACAAGAGCTTGCCCTGCAAATGGTAATTGTCTACTTGTGATCCATGGGTTAGCTTCTCACAAATATCCTTGAAATCTTCATCAACAACATATTTTTCAACATAAATTTCATGAGACAATGAAACGTTTTGAAAAATAACAGATGAAAAAATAGGAGGATGAGAGAGCATATCTGCTACTTTGTTGCTAGTGCCCTTTTTGTATTTGATTACCAAGTGAAACTGTTGAAGAAATCCCATCCACCTAAAATGATGTGCCTGTTGCAATTTGGTTTGAGATTGTAGGTATTGTAACAGTTGGTGATCTATATGAATAATTGTCTCCTTACCAATCAAGTAATGTTTCCATTTCTTGACGCTTTGCACCAAAGCATACAACTCCTTGTCATTTGTGGGATAATTTACAATAACTTGGGAGAAATTCTCTAAATGGTAACATATCGGTTTCCTTTGTTGCATCAACACTACACCCATGGTGTAACCATGACCATCTCTCTCAATTTCAAAAGTTTGTTGGAAGTTAGGTAAGGCCAAAACTGGTGTGGTCCTAATCTTCTCATTCAGGTTATTGAAAGCCTTCTATCACTTTCCTCCCTACTGAAAGGTTTGCTTCACACCTATTAAGCATGCAAGGGAGATGCTATAATAGAGAAGTTGGCAATGAACCTTCTCCAATACTGCATTGCATCCAAAAAGCTGCAGAGTTCTATAATTTGGTAGGCTTAGGCCACTTAACAATCACATCAACTTTTGAAGGGCCAATTTTCAATAGTCCTCCTCCAACAATATGACTTAGTTAAACCAAAGAAGTCTTTCCAAGTTCACACTTGGACATTTTTACATATAGTTTTTCTTTTTGAAAAAAAAATAAGCATCTTCTTAGCATGAGTCACATGATCTTCCTAACATCTACCAGAAACAAGTATATCATCAAGATACACTACAAAAAATGATCAAGAAAATGTCTAAGAATAGCATTCATCACCCTCATAAATGTGGTCGGAGCATTACACAATACAAATGGCATAACCAACCACTTGAAAAACCATTATTTTGTCTTGAATCCAGTCTTCCACACATCATGCTCTACAATTATAACTTGTTGGTAGCCACTTCGCAAATCCAATTTGGTGAAATAAATAACATTTTTCAACTAATCTAATAAACTATCAATGTGAGGGAGAGGGTACCAATTTTTCACCTTAATATTGTTGAGTTCCCGATTTTCCACACATATCCTCCCTGTGTCATCCTTATTCGGCATCAACAATATGGTTGAACTGCAAGGAGAAGATCTAGGTCTTATGACCCATTCGTTCAAAAATTCTTGCACTTGTTTCTTGATCTCTTCCATTTCAACAAATGAAAAACTATACATATCTACAATAGGTAAAGGGGCATCCTATTGGAGATGAATTTCATGTTTGATCTCTCTTTTTGGAGGAAACCCAATTGGTTCCTAAAAATTCCCATAATAATTAGAAAAAATTCATACAATTTTTCTTGTGAGCAAGATCACAACCCTAGAGACCTTAAGAAGCCTCTGCATTTTTTGATATCACAACCATGAGCATGCAACCTTTGATGTAGTTAATAAGCCTCTTCATTTGACTTGAACTAGAAATATTTGCACTAATATTCACATGATGGGCTCTGACAATATACTCCACCTCATCTTGTGTGAGATGGTATTTGTTTCCATGCTAAAAGAAGACTGCTTTCTTGACATACAAATATGAACTCCCCAAAACAATGCCACGTATACCCAATGGTACAACATCCAGATAAACCTCATCTAAAAGTTTTGATGAAATAACAAACCTAACCCTACATTGCTTGGTTACATGAAGTTTCGCTTTGTCACATACCCAACCAAGAGGGTAAGGTTTTTGATGAGACTTGGTCTATAATGCAAACATTTTAACTATAGATTCTGAAGTCAAGTTTACTTGAGAGCCTGAGTCAAATAATGTTTCCACTCTCTGATGTTTCACCACAACCCTAATATGAAACAAGTCACTCCTCTTCAATTCATCAACAAGACACTCATTTATAGAACTTGAACTTGCATGAATTTCAAAGCTTGAATTAATATGAAGAGAACTATTACCATATATGGACACTATTTGTTATGAAACCAGCTCACAAAAAGATAGAAAAGAGAGATCCACGCCTTAGAATTCAGCCTCTTCGAGGGGGCAACCTCCTTTACATTACATAAATGAACAATTCTTGGATGATACAAATGAAAAGACCTCCTTTCTATATATAGGAGTCTAACGGGTTATAACATAATCAGAGCCGACATAACAATAATAATGTAAGGGCACAATAATAACAATAGTGGGCTTCTATGTGGCACAATAGTAACAATATGGGCACTACATGGGTACATCAATATAATAAGTGGGTTATACTAACAACAATAGGGGGTTACACTAGTAGTATAGGGGCCTAACATGCCCCTCTCCTTCAAAAAGCATTGTCCTCAACGCTTCAGTAGTTCTTGATGTTTCTGTATAAAATTCTTGTCCTCCCATGTGGAATATTCAGCGGGTAAGTTCTTCCACTTGATGAAATACTCTGAAATTGATCGATTTCGTAGCTGTCGGGTTCTTGTTTCTGTGACTGCTCCAGGTACCAATATGATTTTTCCTTCCTCTTCAATTTCTGACAATATTGCTTGAATTGGGATCTTTTGCAACTTTTGAATAAGTGGCCATACTTCTTCGTCCTTCTTCCATTCATCCCTTGCTTCGTTTATCCAATTTGGTTGGATAATATAAATAGCAAAGAAACAATGCTTCCACATCCTCATCCTTAAAGAGTATTCTCATTCGGTAAGGTCGCCATTTTTTAAGTGCATGTAGTATTGCCAACATTTCCTTCTCATAAATAGCTTGGTTGAGATGTAGCAGTAAAAATACCCAATCACCTACATCAAAACATTTTTCACTATGATGTTGATCTACCTGTTGTTTCGTTTGATTTTGCACCGAAGTGGCATTATCTTTTAAAAGTTGGAGAACTTGTTGTTGATGCTCGATGTGATCTTTCTCTGCTTGAACCTTTTTCTTCTTGATATGTCCTTCTATCTTTTGAGGAGTGGTAATTTCTTCCCATCCTTTACAAGATATGGTCGGATTCATTTCTTGATGCTCAATGAGATCTTTCACTTCTTGAACATTTTTCTTCTTGATGTGTCCTTCTATCTTGATAGTTTGAGGAGTGGTAATTTCATCCATTGAATTACAAGATATGGTTGGATACATTTCTTCTTTCTCGAAGTGATCTTTCACTACTTGCACCTTTTTCTTCTTGATATGTCCTTCTATCTTGAGAGTTTGAGGAGTGGTAATTCTTTCCAATGCTTTACAAGATATGGTCTGATTCATTTCTTCTTTCTCTGGGGTGGTGTCCTAGCGTATATCCTCTTATTTTGATGTTTCTCTCTCCTTTTCTTCCTCCTCTTCATATTCTATGTAAAATAATTTCTTCTCAGCACACCTATGACCTTTAGTGCATTTGCTATCACAATTGTAACAAAGCCCTTTTTCTCTTTTTTCTTCCAATTGTTGTGGTGTAACCCTTGTAGGTTGTGGAAGGCTGGGAGAAACAACACTTCCATCTTTATAGTTGTGAGGGGTATTCTTCCTGGTTTCCATAATATTTCTTTCCATTATGTCACAAAGCCCTTTTACTCTTTCCAATTGTTGTGGTGTTGCTCTAAAGAAGGTGTTGCTCTTTGTATCCTCATAATGTGCTATCATTTCCTCCGTAAAAATTAACCACGTAACAAGTTTTTTACGAGGACAAAGCCCTTCATACCATAAAAATTGATCTGGTTCTAAATATGAAGATGCAATACATACCTTTTGTAATAGTTGTACACCATGTAGATCAAAATATTGCTCCATTTGAAGTATCCAATTTACCGAATCCTTGCCATCAAACTTCCTCATCTTGCTTTTTCTTGATTTTAGGAGCTCTACCTTGAAACGACTGTAACTCTGTACTTTTCATTTACCTAGTTCTAAATTTGTGACTTGCAGTAGCCCTCTATGTCCTCTTTCCAATGCCACAAGCCTGACCCAAATTGGATTCTCCAAGGAAGCGTTATGCGAAATCTCCCACAGTGACTTGATTATAGACTAGTTCAGTAGAGCGAACTTGTACGACATGCCACAAGTCACTGTTTCGACCTTTGGATCTGAAAAACACCCACAAGAAACTACAGTCCGTCCTCTTTCTGTAACTTCTTATGAAACTTCAATCCGATCCCCAGAGAGAAAGTTATGACGATTTTCCCCAGGTAACCTGTTTTGAATGTAATTCAAGAGTCTGCAAAAAGACCAAATTCCTCAGATTATATCTCCGCAAATATCGCGCAAAAAGCTCTGAAATTCGGACCCAAGGTTCAGCGCGATTTCTTCTCAAACGGGTTTTTTTTTGCGACTTCTGAAACGTCACAGAAAAAAAGTTATAGCGAAAATGCCACAATGACCTGTTTGGAGCAGCGAAACCCCTAGAATCCAAAGCTCTGATACCAAATGTTATGAAACCAGCTCACAAAAAGATAGAAAAGAGAGATCCACGCCTTAGAATTCAGCCTCTTCGAGGGGGCAACCTCCTTTAAATTACATAAATGAACAATTCTTGGATGATACAAATGAAAAGACCTCCTTTCTATATATAGGAGTCTAAGGGGTTATATCATAATCAGAGCCGACATAACAATAATAATGTAAGGGCACAATAATAACAATAGTGGGCTTCTATGTGGCACAATAGTAACAATATGGGCACTACATGGGTACATCAATATAATAAGTGGGTTATACTAACAACAATAGGGGGTTACACTAGTAGTATAGGGGCCTAACACTATTGTAATCGGCATCACATCGCCGAAGTTAGATTTAAGGTCCCGTTGAACATTTTCCACCATCTTTTTCTTTACCATTCCACCAAATCTCTTTGTATTCAACTCTAGATGAAACTTCCAATAATGTTCATTATTGTGGCCTTCCTTTTTACAACATATACAAGATGGCTTTCCTCCTTCCTATTTCTTGGTTGTAGTTATCTTCTTGTCTTTTCCCTTTCCTTTTCCTTTGAATTTTCTGTTACGAGGTTTGGATGATGACTACCCAGGATGATCATCCTTTTCATGTTTACCCATGCTTTCAAGATGGATGGACTTCACACTCATTGCATCAATAGTAGTAGGTTCAAACAACAATAATTTTTTTACTGATATAACTATGTAATGCACCAATATACTTCATCACAATCTCGGGTGAATCTAAAGAAACTCGCAATGTTAAATCTTGTTTCTAATTCTTCTACGGAACTTTGCACACTTTGGACCTTTCCTTGCCTCAAATATTGTCATTCCATCATGGAATTTTTCCAATATCCCAAAGGATAGAAATGGTATTTTAATGCATACAAAATTTAGACCAGGAGGAAAGGAGTTTACGCACATTTTTACTACCTTTCTGAAGCTTTTTCTCCCACCAAATGAGAGTGATTCCACTCAACCAAAGAGATGCCAACTGGATCTTGGCATCGTCTTCTTCAATCTGTTGAATCCAACAATATACTTCAATATGTTTAATCCAATTGTTTAAATTTTCTACACTAAATTCTCCATTAAACATGGGCATGTCAAACTTTTCATCTAACTTTAGAAAAGGTTTTTTAGACATTCCTATGTTTCCTATTAGAATGACAGGAGTGAGAAAATGAAGAAGAAGAACATTCACTAAAATATGGAGATGGAGGTTCAGGAGGCTCTCCTCCTTCTCCTTGATTTACTGAAGTGTGATTCTTTACTGGTTCTTTCTTCTTCTCCTTCTTTGCCACTGCCTTCTCATACTCTACAAATAATTTGTCAACTTTGTTGGCCATGGTGTAAAAATATGTGCGGAAATCTTGCTCTTCTTCCAACAGAGCATCATGATCTTCCATTTTCCTTCTTTGTGCTACATACCCACCTTCTAGATCAAAGGACTTAAGTTTACCTTCACCCTTTTGAATCTTGTTCCTAGTTATCATTCACACTCGCAATTCACATCAAGAAGACCTGCTTTGATACCAAACTTGATCCAAATCTTTTACTTCGTCGATGCATATTTAGAATTGCATGTAAAAAGAGCATGAAAACCACATGTGCATACACTTTAAAGAAGAAGAAAATCAAAGGAAACCATAAAGGCAAGGAACACACATGACTTGATAATGGAGTTCGTCCAATCTGGACTACATCTCTGGGACATGCTCAAAGTGGGGAGGCCTCTTACATTAATCTCAACAAAATCAAAATGAATACGTGGAAAAATTACATTTTATACCTCTAAATATGGGGATGGTGAATCGTGAAATTTGAGTATACAGTTGGCCAAATTATGTCACTATGACCTATGAGGCTCTAAGGAATATAAAATATTCCCCATAGATTCTCTATGGAATATTTCAAGAATATTTTATAAAAGAATCTCGTGTAGATTCATTCTCAAAATTCATTTCCGGGGTGGTGTGGTTCCACAGGCGACTGGTTCCATGGCTTGGCTTGCAGTATTCCGTCCTCTCCCAAGCCAAACGAATTTTTATGGCTTAAATAATAATCGTGGGGCAGAGTTTACAAATGCATGGACTCTTGCATTTGTAACAACTAGAAAGTGGGGTCGATGGGTCACTTGTTGGCAACGGGTTCGACCTCAACAACCCCCATCCATGTATATTTTTATATGTAAAAGAAAATACAATGGTTGTATTGGTTCACTATTTGACAAATCCGTCTATCTATCAAACAAATTTTACTGCTAAATTGGTCGTTCATTTGGCGGGTCTGCCAACTTGGCAACCTGCCTAACTGATCTAGCTGCCTCCAATGCACCCACTAAACTTAGAAATAACTGCCAAAACCACTACCAAATTTAACGAATTTACCAGAATAGTTATAACCAAGTCACTTGTTAAGTACCCGCTAGATTTTCTTGGTCCAGGCCCAACCGACTAATTGCGGGGTGCAATGTGATACCCTGTAATTGGCCCAAATGGTGCCATGTTAAATTGCAGCAAGAAAAGGCTTCATTTGAATTGTGCCATAGTCAAATGGAGAAATTTTATTTTCCACATCAGCGCAATGACTTGAGTTGCATTTAGCAGGAGTAGCAGGGCCAAATCACTAAGTTAAATTAGTCAATTCAAGTTTGTAGGCTAGAAATAGAGTTGTGCATGAGTTGATTGCTAAAATATAGCAATCTAGTGGAGTTATTGTTAGTTAAACTCAATTATCTTAGCTCTAGTATAGAATAGAGTCAATAGGAGTTCAGTTGAGTAATAGTAATTGTTGTTAACTCACTCATCATTCAGTTAGCTCATTAATTTACTAAAAATAACCCTAGTCATGCACGGAATTCAAATTTCCTAGTTGAGGGGGAGAAAAATACACATTGCAATTATCAATTGTGTACTAGATGAGTGTACAAGTTTTTCATTGGAGCAGGTGACTAATTTTTTCAGGATTTGTGCAAAGAATAGGGAATTCTCCTATTTTTAGGGTTTCCTGAAGGATTTCACAAGGAAATATGAGGAAGGTTGAGGCCTATTTTGGCTAAGCGTTGGTCATAGCAGGAGATCAATATTGCAGTGCTAGTGGTACTTAAAGGGTTGAAGTTGTCACTGTAATATATCCATATTCTATAATTTAATGCAAAACAGAGGAGTGGTTTTTCCTAGTTGGGTTCCCTAGTAAAAATACTTTGTTCATTGTGATTGAATGGTTGCATGTTATTGCATGAGTTTCTATTATATGTTTTCCTTTCCGTAGATTAAGTAGAAGAAATATGTGTCTATTGTTTTCAATTTGAATTGATTAGCAACTACAAATTGCAATCCATTTCTACATGCCCTTGGATTGGGCCTTATTCGACCAATATGGGCTTGCCACGTGTCAGCTCTAGATTGGTCCAGAATACTCCCTGAATTTTTTTACTGTACTTTCATGTCATCATCCATACTGGTGATGTTCGCTACCATGTGGCAGCTTGTGAATCTTTCCTGCACAATAAATTTTATTGTTTTCCAAAAACTTGAAAGGGCCATAACTTTTACATATTATGTTAGATTGAGGTGTCGTTTACAACTTTGAATTCAGAACAACAAGCTCTTAGATTTGAAATAGATTTTATTGAGATTCGAAGACTTAAAAATTTGGTCTTTTGGGATCCTCTTTGATCAACCATATAAATTAAATGGTTGATAAATGTCTCTAGGTATCAATCCATAATAGACATTGAAACACTTCATCATACATCTCAAGTTGGAAAAAAAAAAAGCCTATAAAAATTAACATAAATCTATTATTATTATTATTATTATTTTATTTAAAATAATTAATATATTAGCTAAACATATATACATAAAAAAAAAAATTAAAAATGTAACAAAATTCTTAACTACGGAGATTCATCCCCCACATTGTTATGAAGATTTTTATTTTATAAATAGGATTCGTGACAATATCATGGGCCAATACCATGGTTTATTGATACCACATGCCAAGAAAACCATAACTCAAATCATTTGACACTTTTCCATATGACATTTTTTAATTAATGAATTTAAATAAAAAGGAAAAAATGCATAACTACTTTGGAAATAAATTTCCATCTTTAATGTGTATATTACAAAAATGTTATAGAATATTTTATGGAGGTTAAATCCCTACATCCACTTAATAATTATTGATCATTAAATTAAAATTGTGGAAACCCAATTCCAAAATAGACATCCCTATCAACATTATTAGTAATAATACAATTATGCATTAATTTATCAATAATTATGAATTTCTTATTAATTATAAATTTCTTAAATTGGAATTATAGCGTTGAGAAAATGATAAGTGGAGGAT
The DNA here is from genome assembly GCA_031772625.1 of Pinus tabuliformis. Lineage (NCBI taxonomy): Eukaryota > Viridiplantae > Streptophyta > Pinopsida > Pinales > Pinaceae > Pinus > Pinus tabuliformis. The sequence goes on from CM062813.1 coordinate 886,153,461, forward strand.
GGAAAGCTTTGTATAGGTTTGAAGACAATTGTAAGCTAACAAATCTTTGTCTTTGGAATAAATAAATAAATAAATAAAAATCCTCATTGAAAGCGTGGTCACCTTTGCTATTTTATATGAATGTGAGGTTTGGGGTTGTAGTATATCTAGAGGATCATGGAGGAAGATTGACCAGATCCAAAAACACTTTATAAATTATAACCTCAAGATTAAAAGATGTACTAGTTACCTCATCCTCCTTATTGAACCTAACCTTCCCCTATTGAAAGCATGGCTATTACTATGTATATCATATATAAGAAGTTATGCAACATGAAAGCCAAGAGGTTTCCTGAAATTGCTTCTAATGATAGCTAGAACCCTGACCTAGCGCTCAAGCGAGGATAATGCTCAATCTTGGAAACATTGGGGGTTAGAAGAGATCATCTTGCAGAATAAAGATAGCATTAAAAATAGTATTACTTCCAATTTAAGGAGAAGTTATGGAGCAATAAAGAGTTAAAGGGGAAAAGGAAAGTGAAATATTATAACAAGGTGATAAACCCAATCTTGAAAATCAAAACTATTTCTCTGTATTGACTAGTGTTAAGAATAAAATGAACATTGTGAAGATAATAACTCATTCTCATGGGCTTTATAATGAAACTAGGTGTTGGCACACTCCCAAAATACCAGGGGAAGAAAGAGTCAATGATTTGTGTGATACTAATATGGTTAAAGATGAAAAACACGTTCTCTTAGATTTTCAAGCTTATAATCAATTCAGTTTTGATTTTCTAAATATTTATCACACTACCAGCCTTCTAGACCAATTAACCAACAAAAATATAATAATTCTGAAAACTACAGAGGCATGTGATAAGAAAAGGGTAAATAGTTATACCCTAAAGGCAATTCATTCAAGTGAACCCCACTTGTGATTTGTCGATGTTTTACTCTGTGGCTCGGGAGAACAGGATGGATAGGGCTACTGCATTCCTCAGCGCCGCTGACACAATGCATATCACCGAAGGGGCAGCGAACGCAGGGAGTCCCTGCTCGAAACCGCGGGTTAGATCAACCGAATCGATTACATCGCCATGGATCTGGCTTCCCTCTTCGACGGATCGGTCCTCGGTGGCAGATCAATCCTCCTCCAGGTCACGGACGAGCTCCCTTTACCAGTACCAGGGGTTCTCACACAGTGCGCCGTTTGACCTTCATGCAACAGGGCATGGCATGGACGATGCGGACCACCATCGCCCAGATCTGCTAACAAAAACACATAATCAACTCGATTTTGAGCTTTTAACTGAGCTTAAAGGCAAGGAAGAGGCGATCTGGCCGGTAGTGACCGCGGGTGCACCAGAACCACTACGGCTGCATCTGGAACCACTACGGCTGCATCTGGTAAAAGAAAGAAAGCCCTTTAACGCGGAAGGAAGGCATACAAACCCTAGAACCACCATCGATCCGCCAGATCCGGAGAACAATCATGCAAATCGGGGCTTGGTCAAGGCAGATCCGTCAGATCTGAAACAAATATTTATCAGATCGGTAGAAGGCAGACACTATTGTGTACAAATCAAGGAAGGGATGGATGTTCTGGAGTTAAAAAAGCAGATCCAGATCAAACTGGGAACTCCGGCAACATACCAAAATCTTTTATTCTCAGGACTCTGCATGCAGGACCAACACACTCTCCAGCACTATGGAGTTGTTAAAGATTCAACCATCATCCTCAATCTGAGACTTCGAGGCGGATGCAAGGGAACTAGCTCAAAGAATACAGGCTCTTTCCGCGATGCAGTCAAAGGAAAGGAACCACAACAACACAGACCAGCACCCACATCAGAGCTTCCAGGGCCCTACATTGTGGAACAGAGGCCAGAATCACCTATGCTTACTGTATCATTGCCGGAGGTAACAGATCTATACACAGATTTAATTCACAATGCTGTTATATGCAGATTTAACGGTTATTGGCCCAAAGCTGATGCACTGCATCAATGGGTTTATACTTCATGGACACCCAAATGTGAAATATATCTATGCCCTAAAGGATTCTTCATAGTCAGATTTAGCACAGAACTGGAACGAGACAATATCATTAATCAGGGGCCTTGGTTTTGGGGCAATGCTGGTCTCTTTATCACCCCCTGGTTCCCGGACTTTGATGCCAATACCATGGTAGTTTCGACGATGCCAGTTTGGGTAAGGCTACATAACCTCCCACTGCATTTCTGGCATCGAAAAGCATTAACAGCCATTGGGAATTCCTTAGGAAAACATCTTAAAATAGATGAGGACAGAGCTAACCGGGGAATCTTCACATATGCCAGAATATGTGTAGAGGTGGATCTGAGTCAAGGACTCCCAGATCACATCACATTGAATTTTAATAATTCACTGTGGACGCAACAACTTGATTACGAGAACACGGCTTTCAGATGCCGCGGCTGCCTGCAGACAGGACACCTTCAATATGCATGTCCACTGTCTAGTAAGGAGCCTAAAGGGAACAAGAAACAACAGAAAAAACCAAAAGGTTGGCAGCACACCGAACCACTGGAGGAGGAAGCACTGAACACGGATCCCACAGACGTACAAAGGAGACAGGAAAAAACGCAGGAGGAGAACACCGAAGGGCCCAAATTGGAGCCAAATAGCTTGGTACGGCAGCAAGAATTACAGCTGGAAATAAGCGGAGCCAAACGAGCACATAGCTCCGAAGGATCGGACTCGGATAAAGAACAACCAGTGTACACAGAGGAAAACCAACTTGCCATAATTGTCCCCACTCCCAACGCTGGAGTCTGGCGTAAAGTAGAGAAGAAAAAAGGAAGGAAAATATAGGCCTGTAGACAAACTTTTTCTATTATTACTGTTGTATTCCTGTCATTACAGGAACTGTCTTTTGCCCCTTTGTGTTTTTATTTCTGTTTGCTGCCTGTCATTACAGGAACAACCATATGCATATGCTTCAAGCATCTACAAAATGTAATTTTATCAACATAAATAAAATTAGGATTTTTTCTTACGGGAAAAAAATTCATTCAAGTGAAAGTGGTATAGTGAGTCGGGTAAACAACCATCAATATGCTATGGGGAGCAAGGTAAACAACAATCGGGGCTCAATAACATATTAACATATTTTAGGTGAATTTTATAATAAAAAAGATGAAAAATACTGACATTAAAAAAATGAAAAATAGTAACATTATAAAATTATTGAAATTTTATATTAAAAAATTTTAGTTAAATAATGACAAGTGTTTTTGTTAGAAAATAAAAATGAAAAGCAGTGGTTTCTATATTAAAAAGACTATAAAAATTTTATATTAGAAATAATAATAAGTATTTTTATTAGAAAATAAGAATGAAAAGCAATAGTTTTTATATTAAAAATTTTATAGAAATTTTATATTAAAAATTTGTAATTAAATAATGGTAACTTTTTTATTAAAAATATAAGTTTTTTATTAAATTATTATAGAGAAAGATAAGTTTTATATTAAAAAAAAAAAAAAATGTAAAACCCATATTTTAATTTTTCTATTTTTTTAATGATAGCAATTACCATAGCTGAATTACAAATTACAACAAAAACTATAACAAAGACACAGGCAGAAACACCAGCAAAACGTGAGACAAAGCTCACACAACTTCATTGAAAAAATTTTCTCAATTACATCACACTTATATAGGAAACTCACAACTAATTCTGGCAACCAATTCCTAACCACTCACAACTAATTCTGTTCAACCAATTCACAACTAATTCTATTTCTGCATTATTCTCACATCCTCCCTTAATGGAGAAATGGATTTTCTACAATACCTAACTGACTTCTAAAAACTTCAAATTTGATTTTACCAAGGGGCTTAGTAAATATATCAGCCACATTATCCTTGGTGTTACAAAATATCAATCCAATTTCATTTGACTCAATTTTCTCACGTACAAAGTGGTACTGTAGCTCAACGTGTTTTGTTCTAGCATGGTAAACTGGATTATGTGCTAATTTGATAGCACTCTGATTATCACAATTGATACATGTTGCACCACTTTGCACTTCTTCAAGATCTGCAAGAATTCTCCGCAACCAAATAGCTTCACAGGTGGCATTGGTCAAAGCTTTGTACTCTGATTCTGTTGATGATAAAGAAACAGTTGGCTGTTTCTTACTACTCCAAGATACGACCCCTGATCCAATATGAAATGCATAGCCAGAGGTAGATCTTCTATCATATGGATTTCCTGCCCAATCTGAATCAGAAAAACCTGTCAGTGCAACATCAGATTCATCAGTATACATAATACCAAGATTCACTGTTCCCTTTAAGTATCGGAGAACTTTCTTTGCAGCATTCCAGTGATTGCCTGAAGGCTTAGCCATGAATTGACTAAGGATACTGACTGAGTATGCAATGTCTAGTCTGGTAGTGGTGAGATAGTTCAAACTTCCCACTAACTGACGATATAATGTTCCATCTGCCTCTTTCGATCCATCTTCTTTGTACAACTTTGCATTCTGTTCTAAGGGAGTTGACATAGCTTTGCAATCTGTCGTATTGAACTTTTCAAGAATCTCCTTTGTATATTTGCTTTGAGTGATCAAAGTTTTACCAGATTCTCTCCATACCTCAATTCCTAAACAGTAATGCATTTCACCCAAATCTTTCATTTCAAATTCCTGTGACAACTGAACTTTAATTTCTTCAATTAACTTGTGAGCACTGCCTGTTATAATGAGATCATCCACATACAAAGATATTAAAGCAACATTTCCTTTTTCATCTTTCTTAACATACAAGTTAGGATCATTTTTGCTTTTTACAAATCCATTCTGAAGAAAGAAGGTATCAATCTTTACATACCATGATCTTGGTGCCTGTTTCAAACCATACAATGCCTTTCTTAACCTGCAAACCAGATGCTCCTGTCCCTGTTTGACAAACCCTTCAGGTTGAACCAAATAAACTTCTTCCTTTAAATCACCATTTAGAAAAGCAGATTTGACATCCAATTGATGTATATTCCAATTATGTTTTGTGGCTAAGGCAATCAGTAATCTAATTGTATTCAACTTAGCTACTGGTGCAAAAGTGTCTTCATAATCAATTCCCTCCTTTTGAGCATATCCTTTTGCTACTAATCTTGCCTTAAATTTATCAAGGGTACCATCTGCGTTAAATTTCGATTTGTACAACCATTTGCTTCCAATTGGAACTTTATTTTCAGGAAGTTCCACTAATTCCCATGTTTGATTTTTCATAAGAGAAGCATACTCATCATTCATAGCATTAATCCATGGTTCATGTTGTTTAGCCTGTTCATAATCAATTGGTTCTTCAACATTCATTATATTAGTCATTAAGGCATAGTCTCTATACCTTGCAGGAAGCTGAGTCTGTCGGGACGACCTTCTTGGTGCTTCAATACCTGTGGGTGTTCCATCCATGATTCGTCGGCTTTGAGGTGAATCACCCCCTTGTGATGACTCACTGCTGCTAGTTGTGCTCGTACTGCTGCTATCATCCTGATCCTGTACCTGTACCTGGACCGGTTCCTGTTCCTGCTTAATCAAAGTATCAAGCTTGATATGTGCATCATTAGATATATGCCATGTATCATTCTTTGTATTACTTTTATCAGTCTGCTCATGAAACAATACATCACGACTTGCAAATAGTTTATGGGAACTTGGATCAAACAATTTATAGGCTTTCTGATCCGTACAATATCCAATGAAAACACACTTGATGGACTTGGCATCAAGTTTTCTTCTGTTAGCCTTAGGAATATGAGCAAAAGCAGTACATCCAAAGACTTTGAAATGACTCACATCAGGTTTATAACCATGAAGAGCCTCAAAAGGAGTTTGAAAAACTAATTGCTTAGTGGGACATCGATTCTTCAGATAAACAGCAGTGTTAATGGCTTCTGCCCAGAAACCATTAGAGATGTTCTTACCTTGCAGCATACTACGAGCAGATTCCACCAAGGTTCTATTCCATCGCTCAGCAACCCCATTTTGCTGAGGGGTATGTGGCACTGTGAACTGTTGTTGAATTCCATTAGATTTACAATAGGTGTTAAATGCTTTTGATTTATATTCACCCCCTTGATCAGATCTGAGTATTTTAATGCACTTTCCTGTTTGTTTTTCAACCATATTTCGAAACTCTTTAAAATACTCAAATATGTCACTTTTCCTTCTAATGAAATAGACCCAGGTATACCTAGATCTATCATCAATAAAAATAACAAAGTATGAAGCACCACCAAGAGACCTAGTTTGCATAGGGCCACATACATCAGTGTGAATTAATTCAAGTATATCATATTTTTGTTTCTCAGTATGAACAGGAAACTCTTCTCTATGCTGCTTACCAAGTGCACAAGCTTCACATGGTAAATGTTCACACGTTATAACAGGAAGACCTCCAACCATTGATTTCCTTTGTAACAACGATAAATCATTGTAATTTAAGTGCCCATACCTGTGATGCCATAATTCTACTGTCGATGTCTCGTTGGATGTCAATGCAACATGGTGCTTCACTGTCACATCCAATCTGTATAATCTTCCAACCCTGGTACCTGTAGAAACAACCCTGTAGTGGTCCTGAACATCTTTCACTATACACCCCAATTTACCAAATTCTACTTTTAAATGATTATCAGTGATAGTGGAAACAGATAGCAAATTCTTTTTGAGAGCAGGTACATACATCACATTATGAATCTGTCGCATTTGTCCATTAGGTAAGTACACATTTATTATGCCATAGCCTTGAACTCTAAGTGACCTGTCATCTCCTAGGTAAATGTGTGTACCATCAGATTTCTCATAATATTTATCATACCATTCTTTATTACAAGTCATGTGTGCCGATGCACCAGAATCTATAAACCAAGCATTCTCATCATCAGTTTCAGCAGACAATGCAGCATCAGAAAGAAATAACTTAAGATTTTTAAATCCATCATTCACTGAGGTGTCTCTGTTTATGTAATTTCCATTATGCCTGCTATGTCTTTGATTTGATTCATTATTCTTTCTCCTATAGCAATCTTTAGCCAGATGTCCAGGTTTTCCACAATAATCACATTCAATGTTCCTTTTAACATAAGAATCAGGAGGTGTCATACCTTTTTGCTTTGCTTGAAAACGGCCTCTATTCCTGTCCCATGGTCTCCCTCGGAATGGTCTTTTGCCTCTTGCAGTCAAAGCCAAATCAGAACCATTTGACTCCAGTTCAAAAGTTTTCATGCGCTCTTCTTCTTGAAGAAGAATTCCAGCCAATTCTTCAAATGTAGGAGGTGTCAGTCTAGCTGAGAGAGCTGAAATAAAGACTTTATAGTCTGGGACTAACCCCTTTAAAGCAACAGTTACCAAGTCTGTACTAGAAACATTTTCACCAATATCACCAAGCTTATCACTGAAATCTTTAATTCGGGAAAGAAAGTTACTAATGCTTTCATTGGCATCCATTTTGATAGATAGCAGCTTTGTTTTTAAAAATAAAATACGGTTTGCATTAGTAGTCTCATACAAACCTTTGAGAGTGTCCCATGTCGCCTTTGAAGTTTCACAGTCCCGAATGTGAGGAATAATATTGTCCTTCACTGACATGCGTAGCAGCACCCTTGCTTTCATTTCACGCTTCTCCCAATCTTGAGTGGCAGTAGGAGGTTGAGGTTTGGTCTCGTCACCTTTGACAATCGGCCAGAGATTGTATGCCTCCAGTACTGTTATGATCTTAAATTTCCAATTGACATAATTGTCTCCATCAAGTTTTGTAGACTCATTTAAATATGAATCTGCAAGGGGATTAGCCATTTCTCCACCAATGACCAAATTCAAAAAAATTGCAAGCTTCTTACACACGCTATTTCAAAAAAAACTTCAAACAAAACTTGCAAACTTGCTCCAGGAAAACTGGTTAATACATAAAACGCTGCACACGATCTTAAAAATGCACCACAAAAACACCTTTAATAATATGCTGCCACTGTTTTAAAAAAAAACTGATAATCCGCTGCCACCGTGTTAAACAAAAAACTGTTTTCAAAACTCAGTTCAGCCGAGGACATACGAGAGCAAGAACAAGAAGTATCTTCTTGCTATTAAGATCAAGAAAGTAAAGATCAAGAAAGTATGCAGGGCTTACGATACAGTAGTTCTGCCGATTCCAATACCTTATTCACTCAGCCGATCCACACAACATACTGTCACTGCGCACACTCTAATGGCAGAGTCATTCACTGCCCGTGAAGAGGAGAGAGGCGCAGACAGAAGGATGGCTCTGATACCAAATTACAAATTACAACAAAAACTATAACAAAGACACAGGCAGAAACACCAGCAAAACGTGAGACAAAGCTCACACAACTTCATTGAAAAAATTTGCTCAATTACATCACACTTATATAGGAAACTCACAACTAATTCTGGCAACCAATTCCTAACCACTCACAACTAATTCTGTTCAACCAATTCACAACTAATTCTATTTCTGCATTATTCTCACAAGCTGTTAGGTTCACTGTAAATTTACAAAAAATCAGTAGAGTGGAATTAAATTAGAAAGATTCATTTTATGTATTTTACACAAAATATAATATGCATACAAACTTATTGCTAAATAAATTTGGATCCAATTTGAAAACGACTTCGACATATGTAACCAGAGTCTGTTGAGTCTGTTTTAGTAATCTCTTTTTTTAAGTAACAAAAGATATTGGTTTTTTCTACTTTGGAAAAAAATTCCCAGTAATCCCATCCCCTGCAAATCGTCAGGATTCCCTTTGTCAACTATAGGAAGGTAAGGGGAGCATTCCTAGAGAATTACAAAATATGCCTACTTTGGCCTCTCCCCATTTCTCATATTTTAAGATTTCCGTATTCGAAATTGTTGTCAGTTTTCACATTTCAATGCAACTGTTGTTTGTCTGGGGAAGTTTGCAGGGAATCCCAACGTATGCGGAAGTGTAGTTTCAATGCAACCTTGTTTGTCTGCGGAAATCCCAAGTGAAGGCACATATTCAATACTATGTTAACAGCTTATAATAACACATTGACCACAATATAAATAATGTTTCTAACCTAAATGGACTCCTTCCATTGAAATACACTAACATCGATGCAGCATTATAAATTATATAAAGCTCTCAATTCAAAACTCAAGATTCAATGAATGAACGAATTATGTACTCAACTGGGATTCATTGAAATACACTAACATCCATGCAGCATTATAAATTATATAAAGCTCTCAATTCAAAACTCAAGATTCAGTTATTTCCCAATAAAGTAATGGTTTCATCTCATAGGGGTTTCATTTGGATTCATTCAATTATTTCCACATAAAGGGAAACCAGAAAACTGGTTGTGTAATCGTTTAGGCGTCGTAGTTATTAAAATATCCTCCATGGCAGTGAGGGCGATGTCCCGCTCATAATTATTACAGATTTGACTTGAAAAAATAAAATAGAATCCGGAAATTTATGTTATTTAAATTTTCAGTGTGAATTATATAATATTTATTACAATAGCATTTGGAATTTTATGTTAATTAAATACGACTAAAAATCAATACATACAAGTTGAAATCAATACAATAAGTGTAATTATTCAAATAAGATTAGAAATGAACATTTACATTGAAATAAATATATGTATTTCTAAAAAAATAATATTAATGTTAAAATAATCTAAATTCAAGTTAAGATTTTACATATACCTTTACTCTTTTAATTTAATGAAATTTCAATAATTTTTAGTATCATGTTTTTTACTTTTTTTTAGAAAAGGGAGGGGCTAGTTCTATGAGGCCCTCTTTTTATTACATTTATACTTGTCAGACGAACTCACAACCGTCACATCATACATTCACAATCTATTGAAAAGATTTACTTCATCACTTTCTATGGTTAATAATGTTTAATATTATATAACATTAGTTAATATTAAACATATATTAAATAATATTATGTTAAATATTTTACCATGATTTATTCTAGACATGACACTATTATGCTTAACATTATCATATTATAAAACTATGTCTAATATAATTTAATATACTATTATAATATTAATATTTTGTATTATAATATATTGAACTTAGTATATATTTTATAGAATTATTAACTCTAATATTATATTAAACCTAATAATATTAATATAAGAATATATTAATATTAAACATTTAATATTAATATTAAACCCAATATTATATTAAAATTATTTATATTATTCAAATACTTAAACTTGTAGCCATTTCTTTAATTACAATAAGGGAGAATTGGATGGAATTGTCTAAACAAATCCTGGATGCCTTCAACTTTTTCACCTTTTTTTCTATTATTATAAGTTTATTCCAGATAAACTCCTTATGAATTCTATGATAGAAGCATTGCCTTAATTACCAAGAATACAACAATCTTATTTCACTTAAATAACTAAATAGGTTTTAAGATATCCAACTTACCTTAAATTTATTACCTTAATATGAAAAATAATTATAATATGTTAATGGTTATAAAATAATCATTATATAATGTTGATCTGGATTGGATCACTATATTGTTTTTCATCCTTCCCAATGCTTTCAGAGTGGAAAAAGTGGAGGAATCATCTTACGGAGTTTTTTTTACCGGTGGAACCTAGTTTGGCAAAACATGGTATGAAACCTTCAGGGAGAAATTTGAGGCATCAAATGACGTTTTTTGGGGGTAAACCTTGTCACTTTAATGCGATGCTTTTTCATGCTATTCTACACACATATAACTTTCCAATGATGCAAGAATCATGTCAATTGGTGTCAGTATGCGAAATTTATGCCACTAGGAAGTTTTCCTTCCTATTTTCACCACCATAATTCGAGAGGATGCCACGTCAAACCCCAATATTTATGAAAAATGAGCTAGCCATGTGATTATGATGTAGAAGACTCTATAAGATTCAATATTGTAACTATGGTTAAAAGTTGAGGTAGTCAAACCTAACCATTAGTTTGTTATTGGGTTGTGTTATAACTAGGCGTTAGGAGGAAAGGGGGTTCCATTCTTTCGATTGCATTTGTTCCATAGATGAAAAAAATATCCAAGAGGGATAGAAGATAGAGTACAAAGAGAGGATTTGTGCATTGTAGCATCTGATTGGCCATTGGCCATACTTTTTTGTACTTGCATCCATATTTCCATTCAAAGAAAGAGAGTGAAGCAACCTCACCTTCTAGCTAGGATTTTCACTGAAAAGGGTTTCCCAGAGCATATCTTGTGTCAGATGTGTGTGTGAGATTTTATTTTTCCATTCTTTATTTTCTAGATAATTTTCATTTGCATGCATGCACTATTAATAGTAAATCTACAGATCCAAAAATCTAAAAAAAATATAATAGTGTAGAATTTCATATTTTTATTATTTTGTGATGAACTTCCTAGTGGAATATCCATAGAAATTTACAGATCACATTGGTATTAGAGCAGGTTTCTTTGGGTATATTGTGGATAGTTGCATGGGATCTAGATCAGCAGGGCCAAAACTCATAAAACCCTAATCATGGTCGATGACTCTATGAATGAACCTCATGATCCTACAAAGGAGAGATTTTTGCAGCTAGAATAACAAGTCACAAATATAAATTGTAATGTAAATATCCTCATGGAATCCTAGAGAAATAAGATTGGGATATTTGGAGAAGACAAGGGTGCAAATGCAGAAGAAAAATTAGAAGGGGGGTCATGAGATTGGGAAGAAATGGAGAACAAGTTGAAGAAAGAACCTGAAAAACATCAACCTAGTTCAAGTGTCATGAATCAATAGCAGTTCTTGTTCAAAATGGAAGCAAAGGTTGATATCAAGTCATACCATGGCGAGATTACCACTTTGAATCTAAATCACTAGTTATAGCAACTAGAAGTGTATTTCAATGTCCATCAAATTGAGGAAGGACAAAAAATCTTATTTGCACTACTCTAATTAGAGGGCCATGCCCTGACTTGGTGGGAGAGAAACATGGAGACCCTAAGGTTGGAGGGAGAGCCTCCAATGGCTAAGTAGGAGGGCTTCAAGACCCTCACTAAGTCACAATTTTACCCTATTATGTACATATAGGACCAGTGGATTTGGTCATCACTACTTCAAAAACCTAGGGCAAAGCATGCAGAAGTACACCACAAAGTTAAAAAAGGATGGCCATAATGTTGGGTATCTATCCTAAGAACCTAGATGTACTCCTTAAGTATTTAGGGGGTCTACACCACCATATGCGGGAGGAAGTGACATTGTTCAAGCCCAAATCAGTGGACGTTGCTTGTGTACAGGCATGGTACTTGAAGAGAATAGGCTTGAAGAGAGAATAATTAAGTGGATCTAAGAAGAAGGAGCAATAGGATGCTTCTAAGGAGGGAAAGAAGAAGAAGAAAGGGGGAAACGATAAAAGAAAAACAACCAAAACACTAGTGAAAATATCCTAGCAACCACTACATTCACTGCAACATTGATGACCATACAAAGGAGAAGTGTTGGAAGTTACATCCATAGCTAAACTCGAACAAAAAACGAAATATAATAAGAAGAAGAATCTCATGTCCATTGATTTGAGCAACCAAGTTGAAAGTAGCTCAAACAGGGATGAGAAGTTTGTTTGTATGCCAGTTTAGAAGGAGGTGAATAGGAGTAGCCTTCAATAAGAAGAGGTGAAAGAAATGACGAAACTATTCCATATAAAGATACAGGTCAAGAAGACAAATATTGATTCTCTGTTTGACTCAAGATCATAGATGAATCTCATTGTAGCAGAGTTGGTCAAGAAGTTCGGGCTAGAACTTTGTGATCATCCAAATCCATCCACTGGTATGGGAAAAATAAGGATCCAAAGTTGAACGTAACAAAACAATGCAAAATTAGATTTGTTATCAATTTTGATTTTATTAATGAAGCAGAACTAGACGTAGTTCCCCTTGATGTATGTGGAGTCATGTTTGGGATTCCATACATGTACATGCAAGATGTAATATTCATGTGTAGAGCCCACTAGTATTGGATCGTTAAGGATGGGAAATCGTTCATCATCAATGTGCACAAAGGCAAGCCAATAATTTCATTGGTAAGTGCCAAGAAAACTAAAAATTTGATCAATACCAGCACGAACTATGTTTTACTATTTTTAAGAGAAAATCAATTTCTAAAGGCATCCCTAAAGGGGTGTAATAAGAGACAAAAATAACAATAGGAAGAGTTTCTACAAGAATACAAGGATAGATTTCGAGAGCCTAAAGGCTTACCACCTAAGAGGGAAGTGGAGCATGAGATCCAACTATTGTCAGACTCCCCATTGCCAAACATTGGGATGTGCAAACAGTCTGTTATAGAAGTAAATGAGGTGAATAAAAAATCGTAGCATCTACTAGAACAGGGTGTCATTCAACCAAATGCATCATCCTTCATCATTGTGACAAAAAAATAATGGGGCTTTGCGAATGTGTATAAAATAAAAGGCATTAAGAAAAAACATGCTCAAGAATAGATAAACCTTGCCTAGGATAAATGATCATTGGATCAGTTGCAACAAGAAAAGTACTTCACCAAGTTAGATTTAATGTCTGGATATCACAAGGATCGAGTAAAAGAAGAAGATACATGTAAGACCTCCTTCAAAACTAGGCAAGGTTTGTATCAATGGTTAGTCATGCCATTTTGCCTATGTAATGCATTGGCTACATTTATGCGATTGATGAATGAAGTACTGCTCCCTTTTATAGATTCATTTTCTATAGTATATTTGGATGATATATTGTTATATAGTGCTACTGGGGAGGATCACATCTCACATTTGATGCTAATGATGGAGACATTAAAGAAGCACCAACTACTAGTGAATTTGAAGAGGTGTGAGTTTGTAAAGTTGTCTTTGGTGTATTTGGGGTATGTGATAGGTCGAGGAGAGCTGGAAATAGTTCCTTCCAAGATGGAGGCCATCACGAAATGGTCGGTTCTTGCTAATGTTTCTGAGGTCAAGATTTCCATCAGGGAAACACAATACCCAAGGAAATTCATAGCCTCATTTTTAGTGGTAGCAGTACCGCTCCGTGCCATAGCAACAAGTGGCAAGATTTCTAGTGGGGAAGGGTCAATACAGGGCTTTCATGGAGCTAAAGAAGAAAATTAGTCAATAACCAGTTTTGGCATTACCAAACTTGTAGTATCCTTTTGAAGTGGAGACAGATGCAAGTGGGTATGCTATCGGAGTGGTTATGATGTAGGGAGGAAGGCATGCATGCTTCCAATCTGAAGTATTTCATGGGGCATTTCTTATCTACCCTACCTACAACAAGGAGCTATATGCCCCGATGTAAGATGTTAAAAAGTGGAAGCACTATTTGATGGGAAAGGAGACAATAATCCACACAAATCACCAACCACTACAGTACTTGAAAGCCCAGATTAAGCTACAACAAACTAGGCATTACAAGTGTATGGGGTTTATACAACAATTTCATTTGGTGATCAAGTACAAGAAGTGTAGTAAAAACAAATGCGTTGATATGCTCTCAAGGACACCCACATCAAAGATCTCAACTTTGGGACTCTTATGCACATGGATCCATTCACCCATGATGCATACAAAGAGTCATATTCAAAGGATGAGGACTTGAGGGAGGTGTTTCAACAGTTGCACAGTCAGAGTCATGTGTACGATGGTGACAACACTGTTGACTTCCATCTTCAAGACGATTTACTCTACATATTACATAAGCAATGTATTCCTAAAGTTGAGCGATTGTAGTTGATTAGAGAGGTTCACACCTCCAATATTGAAAAGAAATTGGGTTTAGGAAAGACCATGGTCAACATGTAGAGATATGTGTATTTTCCCAAGATGCAAGAGAAGGTACCTAGGTTCATCATAGGATGTTGCTTTATTGTATCGACAAGCCTAGCAATAAGAAACATAGTCTATATCATCCCTTCCCTGTACTCACTCGTCCTCGGGAAAGAATTTCCATGGAATTTGTGGGAGTTTTACTAAAACCTAGGAAGGGACATGAGTACCTATTCATGGTAGTTGATAGGTTCAACAAGATGTGTGTTTTGATGCCCAGTAAAAATACTACCAATGGGAAGGAAACAAAAAATTTGTTCTTTGAATAGGTTTGGGTGCACATTGGGATACCAAGGAGCATTATTTCAGAAAAGGATACAAGATTTCTCAGTGCATTCTAGACTACATTGTGGGAGAAGATGAACATGAAGTTGAAGAGATCTACAACATTCCATCCATAAACATATTGACAAATAAAATTTGTCAATAGGACTTTGGTGCGACTTGTGACGGGATACAACCAAAACCATATGATGACCTAGGATGAAAATCTGGTCTATACAACATTCTTACAACAAATCAGTCCACACTTGTATAGGAAAGTCCCCATTTGAGACTTGTTTTAGTTATTTGTCGCCTTCACCTTTGGATATTGGATATGAAAAAAAAAGGAGTGAGGGAGGATCTTACAAGATATGCCTTGAGGGATTAAAAAATTATAGAGAGATCAAGTAGATCCATATACAAGTATAAGAGACACTACCAAAGTTGTAGGAGAATTATAAGGCCATGAATGATCAACATAGGATAGAGAAATCGTTCACCGTGGGAGACAAAGTATGGTTATAGTTGAACAAGGAGAGGCTACCAAGATCTAGTAATAAATGAAGGCTCTGAGGTATGGTCCCTTTGAGATACTATAGAAGGTGGGTGATAATTCATATCAATTCAATTTACCACCATATATGCACATCTACTCAATTGTGAAGGTAGAGAATTTGAAAGTATATGAGCCTTCCATGCTAGATTAGGAAGAGGAATAGGTACTACGTTTTGGGGAGGATTTGACTCCAGATCCTCAGGAAGAGTTGATAGAAGACACAATTTTGTATAAGAGATCCAAAACTACAAGACAAGGCCAACTTGACCTTTGGCATATTGGGATGAAAGGACAAATTCTTGGCAATGCTAAATGGTACACCAGAGAGAAGGTGGAGGAAAAATTTCCTCAACTCATTCGGTATAAGCTTTTGGGGACCAAAAGCCTCCCAAAATGGGGAGGTATGATCTAGATTGGGTCATTATATTTTTTTTCATCCATCTCAATGTTTTTAGTGGAAAAAGTGGAGGAATTAGCTCACGAGACCATTTTTACCCATGGGACCCAATTTGGTAAAACAAGGCTTGAAACCTTCCAAGAAAATTTTGAGGCATAAAATGATACTTTTTGGGGGTAAAATTTTCCTTCTTTAGTGTGGCATCTTTTCATACTATTCTACACACAAAAACGTTTCCAGCGATGCATGAATCACATCAATCAGATTCCATATGTGAAAGTTGTGACACTCAGAAGTCTACCTTCTTATTTTCACCATTATAATTCAAGAGGATGCCATGTCAACCCCCATTATTCATGAAAATGGGGCTAGCCATGTGATTATGATGTCGAAGAATATAGAAGAGTTAATATTGTAACTATGGTTAAGAGTTGTGGTAGTCAAACCTAACCATTAATAGGTTATTAGGCTGTGTTATAACTAAGTCACTAGAAGGAAAAGGGGTTCAATTATTTCTAGTGCATTTGTTCCATAGCTGAGAAAAAATAGCTAAGAGGGATATGATATAGAACACATAGAGGGATTTTGTACATTGTAATAGCCCAAGGGCCACAAACCATACTTCTTTATATTTGTAACCATATTTCCATTAAGAGAAAGAGAGTGGAGTGATCTCACCTTCTAGCTAGGTTTCTCTCCTGAAAGGGTTTCCCATAGCATATGTTGTCTCAAATGTGTTTTTGAGCTTTTATTTTGACATTATTTATTTTATGTATAATTTCCATTCACATGCATGGACTATTAATAGTAAAATATACAGGTCTAGAAATCTAATAAAACTTAATAATGCAGAATTTATTTTTTTAAATATTATTTTATCAGATCCATTATGATGAACTATCTGGTGGAATATCCATGGTAGTTTACTAATCTAGGTGGCTCTAGACACATGCATAAGTCCAGAGGACTCAGAAAGGGTCAAAATTCAAAGTGGTTAGAATGCTCCCAAACTAGAACCAGATAGAAGTGCTCGCGCCCTGATTTGAACGGTGCGAACAACACTCAAATCCAAGCTCGTATGGAGGAGATAAAGCCAATCAAAGTTGCAGTCAAATTTGGGTAGTGGGCCAGGTTTAAGTGTCCTACAAATTCACCCGCAACCGGCGTGGAAACTTAGCTCCCGAGAGCAGGAAAAATTGTTTCCTCTTTAATTTGTCTAAATGGGTCCCATATATTAAAAAAACAAATGGGCTGACAGGCCATGACCCTCGCTGGCCCCAACCAACATACAACCAACGTAACAGAATGTGTGTGTGTGTGTGTGTGTATTACATTGTGTAATGGGCGGGCCACCTCCAGTGGACCTGACCCACACCATGTGCCATGTGTAATAATTCCGTAGGCGATGAGGCTTGAACCCGCCTGGCCAACCTAGCCGGCCCACCACTCGGGTGCCTCCACTTAAAATGCACCCTCACCATAGCACGAAACCATAACAACATGACCACCATATATATAATAATGGTTACACAAACCACATTCCAAACAAACAAAATAAACCCCACATGAATTTTGGTGGGGTCGAGATTTGATCCCCCAACCTCTCTGCCTCCAACACTCTACTCTAACCAATGCGCCAATGGTGCTTCTTTAAAATGTTTGTCCACAAAATTATATTTAACCCTTTATTTTTTCATATGGAGGGATAAGAGGACAGGGAACAGAATGAAGACATGGATGAAATGGAACGGAGGTGCTGAGAACAGAGTTTCGTGTAGTGGAACCATGATGTAGTTCTTGGAGGAGGAACCTTGACATGCTTTTTGAGACAGAATTTTTGCATAGAATCTTAAGACACTAAAACAATTCCTTGGGAGGTAAAAATTTATTTTGTGAGAATGTAATCAAGTTTACAGTCATTTTTCTTATTTTCGCAGGGAATGAAATGGCGAGGTTGGATTCACCTTTTGAGAAATGGATTTGCAAATTCCCAGCCTTTGAGAATCTTCAAGAATCTTAAGGGAATCTTCTAGATTCCTTGGAGGATAAAATTTCCCAGATCCAAAATGCAGCCAACTTTATACTCATTCTTCTCAGAATGACAAGACCAATTTTCTTATTTGAGTTCAAGATCTCCATTTAGCCCAGAGGAGGTAATCTTTAGAGAATCACGGGGGAATCTAAACGATTCCTACAAGCCCATATTTTTCTAGTGTCAAAATTCGATAAATGGATAGTCAATTTTACACCTCTCGACGACAAAAATTTAGTGATGCAGTCAGTTTTTGCAGTTGAGCCTTCTATTTTTCAGCCGTTTCCTAGATTGGAGTGACGGTGTTAGATTTCAGATTGTGGACAGTTGCTCTTATGCCATTCGACCCCACCATTTCGATGGTGCATTCAGATCCAGCAGCCGAGTACTCTATTCTTCACCCAGCATCAGAGTTGATGTATATGAAGTGTTTTTGTCATGTACTTGTTTGATCATTTGTTGTGAGATGTACTATGTTGTTTTGATTCCTGCTTGATGTATGATGCAGAGTCTTTGTGTCTATTTCATGTGAGATGTATTCATCATGGATTGTTATGTATGTTTTGATTGAGATCTCTTTGTTGCCATGATGGTGGGATACTCATTATCACCATGTGTAAGTTTATGTCATGTTAATAGGAGGTCTATTATGAGTGATAGTTCCTGTAGTGGAACGTCTCATGGAGAGACTTTTCCACTCATGTAGAGGGCACATATCCTTATATGATAGAAAACATAGTCCATGTACATCTTCATTTCCAACACTTAATGAAGAGGCCAACACCATCTCGACACTGAGCCCAGAGACGCAGTCCACACTGGATGAACTCCGTTATCAATGTCTCTTGTTTATGATTTTTTGATCGTCCTTATGTTTCCATTTGCTTAAGCATGCATATATGTTCATTTATGTGCTTATAAATGCAATTCTAACCACATCACGAGAGTAAAAGATCTTGGTTAAATCTAGAAGTTGAGTCAACTCAGATCATTTATAGATCAAATGTCATCATTAATATATTGGTAAGTGTAAATCAGCATTTCTATGTACTTCAATTGTAAAAAATAATTATTAATTTATTTCATACGTACTTTATATATGTTTTTTTTATCATTATAATAGATGTTAAGTGAAATAATGATCAATTTTTTACTTCTATTTTTTTTTTGCTAAGAAACACATAAATAATTGTTGGTAGTAACTCCTAGTAAGTATGCTTAATTGCATTGGGAGATACTCTCCAACCCAATATGGCAGTGATGTTGTAATGTCAACAAAATCATTATGCCTTGATTATAAATAAATAAATAAGATGTGGAAATATCTTGATAATTAAGATTATAAAAATATAAAAGATAAAATTATTAGTTATAAGTTTAACTATAAATTATAGTGTTAAATTAAACTATAAACTTACTATGGTTTACAAGCTCATGATATTGCATAGCCCATGGTATTTGTTATGTTGAAGCCTATCCAAAGGCTTGAGGAAATACATTATGGAATGCAAGAGTACCGGGTTAGATCCATATTAACTCTAGACTTATCCCTCTTAGCATTTGGTAGATCCAAATTTAAGGTGGGTCTAGGTTGGTTACATATGAATTTTACCTAATTTGGTGGAAGAGATTCTTAAATTATGGTAGGTAGTAACTATAAGTAAATATATTTATTTACATGAGTACATATTTATTTATTCATATCAATCGATGTGATATAAAGGGTTGTCATATGAAATATGAAATCTAAGACTTATGAAATATGAAATCTAAACGAAATATAGATATATATAATCTTTGAAATAAATATTTATTAAGTCAACATTTTAATGTTTACATTCATTTACAAGCATTACTACATTTCCCTAATCTTAATTTTTTATTGAGCTCACATTAAAATGTTTACACTCATTTAGAAATAGTACATCTCCCCATATGGAGCTAGCTAGCAATATATATTTTCTTTTATAAACTTATAAAGTCAAATTATAAACAAATAGAATAGATGAATACATTTCAATAAACTTTAATAATAAAATAGCTAAATAAAAAAGCTTTTGTTCTACAAATAAAAAATATTTTATATAATTTTAATATCTAACCTAATTTTAATTTAAAGATATAATAATAATAATAATAATAATAATAATAATAATAATTATTATTATTATTATTATTATTATTAAAATAAAAATTAATTTATAACATAATTATCAACTTTTACTATGATGCAAACTTTTTAATCTCTGATCTATGAAACATGAGAGGGATCAAATCTCCTAAGGTACAAACTTAATAGATCCAGGTTTAGAATAGACCTAGATTGATTTATGGAAGAACAAAGACAATGGAAAACATAACATCATGTAATTTGGTTGTACTTTTGGCTAGTCATATATATATATATAATATTTTTATAAATATCATATGTAATGAATATAATAATAATTAATGATTTTTAAATTTATTAATAAAAATGCTAAAAATATTTGTATTATAATTTAAATTTATCATAATAATAATTATTATAAATATAATGTAATTTATCTTTTATAAATTAAATATATAATACAGTTAATATTTTGTTATAAAAGATCTATTATAATTAATGTATCACAGATTTTTTTCCTGGATGCGGGTGTACATAAGGATTGATCTTATGGCGATGGAACAGGACGGCAAATGGCATAGCCACATGGCCACCCGTAAGCCTGCACACAAAGCAATAAACCCACCTCACAGCAGCAATAAGTTCCATTCAATGCGGAACTCGAATCAACTCACCAACGCTATCCCGCCTCGGCTCTGCATCATGGAACCCTCAGGTAATATTTGACCCACTTCCTCTATTTCTATTCCTTTGCCTCTGAGTTGCAAGTGCCCCCTGGTTGCAGTGGAGCCAAATTCACACACTGCAATGGGCAGGCGATGTAACATTCTCTACTGCATAGAGTTTGGAAAGGGAAACCATTACTCTCAGAGCTTGATCTACAACCTGACTTTCGATTTTGAGCCTTTTGAGCCTTCTACCCCAGAGCTCCGCTCAATGCCGACCTCTCACAGGCAGTCTCTTCATTCCCACGCCATCCAGCCTCGACTGCGCCAACGAATGCGTAGCAGAAGGGGTAGCAGCAGAGGCACTCTACTCCATCCTCCACCCTCAACAGCCTCGGACTCCTCTTCCCCCTCGTCAAATACGTCTCAACGCATTTTCCTAAAACTCGCAGTGGTAGAGGCCACACTCGCGCTATCCACTCCCTGCCTTTGCAAACCGCCATTCCAGTTACTGATATCCCTTCTAGCTCTCAGTAATCCATCCATTCAACCTAATTCATTTACCACTGCTCTCTGAATCATCCACTCGTCAAGGCTATCATCACAGTCACCTCCCAAGAGGAGCCTTCTAGCGACGAAGGACACCCCACTTGCGCAATGGAGAAGAGAGATAATGATCAGGGAAAGCCTTTTGGAGTGGAGCAAAATCGAGAACCTCTAGCGAAGGATGACACGGGTGCGTTGCTGAAAGATGAGGATGACCTCGACGCCTATAGGTGTTTCATTATTGAAGAACACCCGTCAGCACCGAATGACACCTAACTCACCATGCATCTTCAGATTTCAGGTTCCTGGTAACCAAGCCTATGGGTTTACTTTTGAATTTTTGAGCAAAATAGTTATTCATGAAAATGAATTTAATAGAATATTGCTCCAAGTTCATATGCTGGTTTCCCCTGCGTAGGCAACAAAATTATTTTGGATTGGACTGGTTTCCCGCTTCTGGGCAGTCTTAATTTTGGTTTTTACTACTTTATACCATGAAACTTGGCTCTAAAATGTAGAGACCAGAGCCTCCTTGTATCATTTTGTTATAGTAATAAATTATAGACTTATTTAGAAAAAATAAATCTATTACAGATTTTTATTATTAATATATTAAAAAAAAACTTACTATTTATCATACATTTTCCCTAAACTATACAACATATATACATTGTCTTAATTGTTACTTCTAAAAGCACATTTTAAATATTGATGCTCACGGCAAAAATATAAAGGAGTTTCTCCCTAAAAGAGCCAAACATATAATTTTCATTTTTCATGATGTAATTTGGGCGAAAGATTAAGCACGGTTTTTATGCCTTCATATATAATTTTTTTGTGTTTAATTGTTGTAGTTTGGGTGAAAGACAAAGGGCAATGTTTCTTATCAAAACATTAAAAATAAATAGCACAGTTGTCATTATGTTGGATGGACCTATACACTTGCAACTAGCTAGTTTGGTTTAATCTACTCTATCTTTTTAAAAAAAGAAAAATCAACTAGCTTTTGTATTAGAGTTTATATATATCTATATCTATATATATATATATATATATATATATATATATATATATATATATATAGATATATAGATATCTAAATTTTCAAAATTCACATATTGAGGGTCTTTACTGTATACAAAATAAACTTTATACTATATTTGAATATTTGTCCTTTATGAAGTCTATAAAAAAAAAAAAATTTATCATAATTATATGTATATGATAAATAAACACATTATCTAAACATTTATTCAAAAGTATTATAGGCAATTAAAAAAGCTCATGTATATGGAAATTTTCTAGTCCTTTATAGTTTGTGCATATTGTATGTAGAGAAAGTGATCCCCCAGTCAATATTTATGTCTCATCTTCGAGATCGCATTAAAAATCTTATTATGTTTCCTGTAAATATGGGAAAAGGTCACCTTGTTGAAATGATCAGTCAACGATCGAATTTTGTTTATCCCATTGATAAGAATATGAGTTTCAAAGGAGGATCTATCGTTAATCCAGTCAATGGAAACTTTGGAATCAGTGAAAACATATAAATTTTGAATAAATAGTCATTTATGGAAATATAATATTCCTCAACACATAACAATATTTCCCAAAGAGCAATGATCTCAACATGGTTGTATGACCTAGTACCGCCATTCTAACTAAAATGATAATATAAGTTCAAACTCATGATAATATATGCCCACAGATATATTGAGATTTGTTGCCCCATAAAAACAGACAACAAGATATCTGCTCCAACATTAAACCAATTGTATGCATCTGTGTATTCTCTTATGTTCCACCAATACAATTTCATTGAAGTATGCACAAATATTAATGCAATTTCAGGAAATGTGAAATGGAATATTTTCAAATCTGAAAGCATTCCTAAATATTAAAATTAAAATTAATTTATCAAATAATTATCAACTTTTACTATGATGGAAACCATTTAAAAATTAAAACCTATACATGTTAATGAGATGCAAAAGTTGAAGCTTCATACTATAATTGCTATTCAATTTTCTTTCATTGCACCCAGAGGTGCTCTACAACCTAGGGAGATGTATAGGCATAAACGATTGTAAACATAAACATTTAACATAAAAACAAATCATATAATTTCAACCCTAAAAAATATAATTATGCATAAACCAACCTAGATCCATCTTAATCCCTAATTTATTTGAAACCAAGAGGGATTTAATCTCTCGAGGAGAAAACCTCTTTTTTGAGTGCAAAAATTGAGGAAATGTTTGCACATTGAGAGATTTGATCCCTCTTGATGCCTTATAGATCCAATGTTAGAATGAATCTAGGTTGACTTACTGAGCAATAAAAAAAAATGGAGAAGGTAACACAATTAAACCTTTTAATCAAAGTCTCTGTGTAATTTGGTAGAACATCTGGCTAGTCGCATTATGTCTATCTCCTCTCGAGGCACAAACCTCTTTTTTGAGTGCAAGAATTGAGAAAATGTTTGCACCTCGAAAGATTTGATCCCTCTTGATGTTGGATAGATATAAGGTTAAAATAGATCTAAATTGACTTATTGAAGAACACAAATAATAGAGAAGATAACATCGTTAAACCTTTTAACCAAAGCATCTTTGTAATTTGGTAGAACTTTTGGTGAGTCATATTATGCCTATCTCCTATATATATAACTTACAGTGAATCTACTTCATATATACTTTATATACATTATAAATAATGTATGTAATGTATATATAAAGTGTATATGATAATATTTAATGATTTTTAGTATTTTTTTTTTTAATTTTAATAATCAAAAAGCTTAAAAATATTTATGTATTATAACATAAATTTATAATAAAATTTATAATTTATTTTAGTTTTTGTATAAATTAAATATAATAGTAAAAATATTATAAATATAGTTAATATTTTATTAAAATATAAATTACAATTAATATATAACATATTATTATTATTAATAGATATAAATATTTATTATTTATCATACATCTTCATGAAACTATATAACATATATATTGTCTTAATTTTCAATTCTAGACACATATTTTATAGATTGATCTTAATAGTGAAGATATAAAGGAATATATAAAGGAGTTTCTTATTTAAAGAGGCCAAATATATAATTTTCCTTTTCCTTTTTTTTTTTTTTTCTTTTTTTTTCTTTTTATTCTTTTTTCTTCTTTCTTTCTTTCTTTCTTTCTTCTTCTTATTCTTCTTCTTCTTCTTCTTCTTCTTCTTCTTCTTCTTTTTTATGATTGATCGGATTGGATCATTATATTGTTTATCATCCATCTCGATACATTTGGAGTGGAAAAAGTGGAGGAATCAGCTCACGAGACTGTTTTTACCGGCGGGACCCAGTTTGGAAAAATGATTTCTTAGACATTCCAAAATCATTTTGAGGCATCAAACGATGTATTTTTGGGGTCAAAAAATTCCACTTTAGCGATGTACTAGTTTATGCTATTCTATAGACATAGATCTTCTCAATGACACAAAAAGCATGCCAATCAAAGTCCGTATGCAAAAGTTATGCCAATCAGAACTTGAACTTCCTATTTTCACACCTATAGTTGAGGAGGATGTCATGTCAGCCCCCATTATTTGTTGAAAAGGGGCTAGCCATGTGATTATGATGTAACAGTCTCTAGAAGAGTCTATATTGTAACTCTAGTTAATAATTGATGTAGTCAAAATTAACCACTAGTAGGCTATCGGGTTTTGCTATAACCGTGCCACTAGGAGGAAGAGGCATTCTATTCGTTTGAGATAATTTTGTTTGATAGTTGAGAAAAGATAGCTAGGAGAGATAGGAGTTAGAGCAAAGATATATGATCTATGCATTGTAGCAACCCATGGGTCACAACCATTACTTCTTTGTATCTGCAGCCATATTTCAAACAAAGAAAGAGAGCAAAGCGGCCTCACCGTGCAGGTGGATTTTCTCTTGAAAGGGTTTTCCAGAGACCATATCCTATGTCTTGTGTGTGTTTGTATTATTTTTTTCGTACTCTACTTTTCTACATGATTTCCATTTTCATGCATTCATTAATTGCGGTTAAATCTACAAATCTTAAAGTTTAATAAAATTGTAATAATGTAGAATCTCATATTTTTAATATAATATTATCATATCTATTTTGACAAATTGTATAGTGGAATATCCACGGCAGTTTGCAGATCAATGATGTAATTTGAATGAAAAATTAAAGACGATTTTTATGCCTTCATATATAATATTTTGTAGTTATTATTGTAATTCGGGTGAAAGATAAAGGATGATATTTCTCGTGAAAAAATAAAAAATAATTGGCACATTTGTAATTATAATTGGACAACACTACACTTGAAACTCGTTAGTTTTGTTTAGTGCACTCTATTTTTTTCCTTTGGGAAAGAAAAATTGATTAACTTCCATATTAAAAAGATTGGTTACACATATCTAAATTTTCAAAATTCACATAGCCAAGACCTTGACTGTATACAAAATAAATAGTTATACTAGATTTGAAAATCTATCCCATATGAATTCTAAATAAAAAGGAAACTTATCATAACCATATGTATATAATATATAAACACATTATCTAAAAATGTACTCAAAAGTGTCATAAACAATTAAAAAGAGCTCATGTAAATGGAAATTTTCCAGTCCTTTATAGTCTGTCCATATTGTATGCAGAGAAAGTGATCTCCCCCAATCCATATTTATGTCCCATCTTCAAGATAGCATCAACAATCCTATTTTTTTCCCTATAAACATGAGAAAAGGTCACTCTATTGAAATAAATAGTTATAAATCAAATTCTATTCATCTGGTTGATAAGCATAGGAGGTTAAAAGGAGGATTTATCATTAATCTAGTCAATAGCAACATTGGAATCCCTAAAAAAATGAAGAGTCTCAAGAGATAGACATTTAGAACAAAATAATATTCCTAGAGAGAAATGATCTCAACACAGTTGTTTGAACTAGTACCATTACTCCAACTAAAATGATAATACAACATGGATTCATGATAATATATGCCCCACAACTGCATATATTGAGATTTTTTGCCCCATAAAAAAGAAAGGCAGAAATATATCTACCCCAGCACTAAACGGTTGTATGCATATTTGCATTCTCTTATGTTCCACCAGTCCAATTGCACTGAACTATCTAGAAATGTTGATGCAATTCCAGGAAATACCAAATGAAATATTTTCACATATGAAAGCATTCCTACTTCTCCATATTCCCTAGAATATATAAAAAGGAAGTGTTCTAACTTCCATATATTCTTCCTTTTAGACCTTTAGACATTCTTCAGTAGATGAATATGACCAATCCACATTAATGTCTAATATATGCAAGACACCTATCCAAATAGAAACAACATAGGGACACTTGAGAAATAGATGAATGGAATTTTCAATTCCTTCCCTACATATAATACCTATTCCATGACTATTAAATCCTTTCCTAGCCAAATTATCCCATGTTAAATTCTTATTTCACCAAACCAACCACCCAAAAAATTTAAGTTTTTGGGGCGAATTCCATATCCATATTTTCGTATACCACCATCGATCTACAGAACTCTGGTGAGTAAGAGAAATGTACCTTAGATTTCCTTAATAAAGATCTATCCCTGCACAAAATTCTCATCCCATTTGAAGATATCAAACTTATCCACTAAAGTGATGCCTATTAGATAAATATTAACCACATATTTGTTCTAACTATCTACTAATTCCCCATATAAATGTAGATCACAGGAGCATAACTAAGTTGAATATAAATAAATAACATAGAAAGCAACCAAAATCTAATTGACGAAATAAATACCCTTGTTTTTATGTATCTGATGAGGGACGAAGGTAATATATGGATGTCCTAAAAACCCTTGATAGAGTCCAATCCAATTTCTAACACAATGATTGATCCAATCTCCCACCGCATGTTACCAATCAACCAATGCTTCACCTTCATGAATTTGTTCCAAATGTATGAGACTGTACTAGGAGCATGAGCCCCAACCTTGATGCATGCATGGAAACATTGCTTACGAAGATATTTCTCCTTTATAATATATTTCCATAGACCAGAACCAAATAATGCATGCTATAAAGTCTTCACCACCAATGGTCATCTAACTTTTTCAATATTCTTAAGACGTCAGTGCCCCTCCTCTTTCCAAAAGGAAATATCCTTTAGATGGACAAGAATATTCTTGCTGTCTCTCTTTGATCCAAAAGAAATGAAATCTAAGGGAGTTTATATTCCTAATGATATATTTGGGCAACAAATATAGATGCATCAAATAAATTGAAATGTTTTGTAAAATTAATTGTGCTAAAATAAACCTTCCCACAAGAGTTAACCACCTATGTGACCATGAATTCATTCTTATTTCAAATTTCTTAATCAATCAGTGCGAGATTCAAATACCATAATTGTTTAGTTTCAGGTAAAAGGAAAGATATTTTTTAAAATATTTATACCCAAACCCCAAACTTGAGCCTTTGTAATCACTCTTCTCAACCCATTAATCACTAGAAGACATAATAGGGGGGTAATGAACATCCCTGCTGCAATCCTCGTGATGCTTTAAAGAAGTTTAAAGACTCGTTGTTTATTAGGACTGCCTAA
This sequence comes from Pinus tabuliformis, assembly GCA_031772625.1. Lineage (NCBI taxonomy): Eukaryota > Viridiplantae > Streptophyta > Pinopsida > Pinales > Pinaceae > Pinus > Pinus tabuliformis. Next base: position 886,181,547 of record CM062813.1, read on the forward strand.
TTAACTGAATTTATGCAAGCCATAATCCAATCAACAACCCCAATTAAAATCTCGAGTTTTTTTCAATATAATCTGAAGAAAATACCAATCTACATTCTCAACAATTTATGCACATCCAATTTTAATAATAAATCCTCTTTTTTCTAACCTTTATGGAATGCATACATTCTTGAGCATTGGATACAACACCATGATTTGTTTATGTTTTAAAATGCAAAAATATTCAGGGGTAACATATTTAGAAAGATTATCCTTCTACCTCTAATCAATAATATTTGAAACCATTTTGTATGCAATATTTCACAAATAAATAGGCAATTATTTCTGGAAAGATGCAACCTTAAAAACCTTAGGAATTAGTGCAATAAATGTAGAATTTAATGCACCTGTGATCTTATGGAAAATTTTCTATTCTTTAACTAATTGCAATAAATCCAATCCCATTATATCCATGAAATGTAAGAAAAATCTTCATGGTTCACCCATCTGACGTTGGACATTTTTCCTTCGCAAAATACTTAAGAACATATATCACTTCTTCGATGGTGATCGAGTTCCCAATCAACCCACAATCTTTTGTGGAGAGAATTTGAGGGTAAAAATGAATGATCCATGGTTGATTGTCAATATCCACCTTTTTCCTAGCCTGATATAGGTTCCGATAATATCTAATAGCCTCCTAATGAATATATTTAAGTTTGAAAAATTTTCTGCCCTCTACATTCACCAAGGCCTAGATAGTAATTTCCTTCCTTATCTGCCAAGAAAAATTATGGAAAAAATTAGTGTTTTTTTCACCTCGATAAAAATCCAAATGTCATGAATCTTGAGCCACCATTCCTCTTCATGTATTTTTAATATATATCTCTTTCGAGCCTCCAAGTCCATGGCCTGATGTTGTTGACCGATCAATAAGAAGCCAAGATCTTTTGAGTCAAATGTCATATCGAGGGCTTGCTCAATTTCAAAAAGTTATTTAATATTCATTTTTTTTATTCTCTCTCCCATCTGTGGACCAACTTATTCAATTCCATTAATTTATAACACACCACATCCATCCAGGATGTCTTTGTATGCAAAACCACACTATACCAAGTATCTCTAACCAACTGTACAAATTCATTTTCATTTAACCAAGAATGATTAAATTTACAAGGGATACCCTTGAAAACACATTCACCCCTCCATTGTAAGTAAATGGGAGAATTATATTATAGGATTGCATTATATTATAGGATTGCAGGAGAGACCCATGAACACATCATCATGCCAATTATCTCTACCAAGTTTTCATGAACCAAAAATCTATCCAATCGTTTTGTAATACATTTCCCCCATCGCACCCATTTCACCAAGTAGTATAGAAAGGGATCAAGAGAACATCCATAAAAAAAATTAGAACAAATATCCATTTGAAAAATTACCCTAAAGGATCCAATTTAGTATGCATACCCATTATCTCATTTGCAGAGACAATGAAATTTAAATCCCCAACCACAATTACCAGTCCAGTCTTTGATAATCCATATTCATCCATATTGTTCTAGAATTCCCTTTTGGATTCATAGGGAGCATATACATTAAGGATGTGAAATATTACCTTTCAACCCTCGAGAATCGCGTTAATAAAAATACGGAAAAATTATTTAAAACTAGAAAGTCAACAGATCAAGGATCCCACATAGAGTCAGATCCCTGAGAGTTTGACGACATCGATTGGAAAAAAAATCTAGCCTAGACATAATTTTAGGAAATATGACTTGGCCTTGGCACCATTAACCATTATCTCATGGATCAGAATGATCGATGGTCATTTGATCAAGATCAAATGATGTGGGGAATTCCATTTAGGGGCATTCCCTAGTCTCAGAATATTGAGGGACATAATATTCAAGATGGAGTGCATGCACCAAGTGAAAATTCTCTAAGAGCTTGCATTTTAGAGTCATCAAGGGAAGAATTCTCAAGTGATTCTATAAAATCCAAAAAATGTAAAGATATACCAAAAGTTTTTTGGTCCTCCAAAGGAACCACCTTTTTCTTACCTCAATGCTTCTTTTGAATGGTGACATTCTTCATAAAATTAGGGCTAATGGAAACATAGGCCAGGGAAACTACATTCGAGTGAATTGATAGCAACTCTAAAGTAAGATTTGGGTTGTGATTGAGAATCTCAAGGCCACTACCCATCAAATTGGTAGGAGAAAGCATATCGATGTATTATCCAAAATGAATCTCAGGGGACTAGCTACCTGAAATGGAACCATAAATTACATCAACTTTGTCACTACTGTAACCCCCTGTAACCAACTCCTCCCACATTTACCCAAGTTAACCAGTTCATTGGGGTTAACATGTGATGAGAGTCTACTATAATGTGATTCAAGTCCCCAAGTACAATTAAGGAAGTGTAATTGACACATCACAACCAATTTGACCTACATGCTACATAATGCTTAAGAGCCAACTAACCCTTCCAAGTGATCAACCCCTGAGAAAAACTTAGAGTTTTACTAACCTAGAGCCTCATTTTCTCCCATGACATGGGCATGAATGTGAGGGGGTCCCTCCAATTGCTCCCACAGCAAGGGCATGCCAGCGACTGAGGACTTCTTCAGCTAGTTCTGAGTCTGCGACCCTGGATTTCGTGCCACTTTTTTAGGGCTATGACTCAATCCACTAACCATAACTTCATGAAACTTCCAAAAATTAAAAGTAACATAGAAACAATGATACTAATGAAAATACTTGAACAAAGGCTTGATTGGACCCATACTATCCATGACAGGAATTTCATCATACATGTCACAATTATGCATTCTACAGGTCTATTGAAGCGTCGAAAATCGTTACGACAACATGGGGGAAATCCACCCGGTCTGGAACTTGGTTAGTATCTCCTTTTCCGTTTGGTGTAGTGGCTCCGACTAGGGATAATGGGACTAGTTTCCTAGAAAATATTTTGATAGTGTTGGTGGGGTGATATATGATGTAATGGGAAAAATGACTAAGCTAAGTGTAATCTAATCTAACTATTAAACACATGCATATATGCTATTTTAACACTATTTAGCTATAAATATACCTGACAATTAAATACAATATGCAATCTATAATGACGTCCTACAAAAATTGGTAATAAAGATCATTCAACTACAATAAGAAGGGAAGTCGTTTAGCAGTAACCATTTTGGATAAATCATTAGACAAAACGATTGTGAAAGATATATCGCATATAAAATTGTTCACGTATTCAGAATAAAGTCAAAGCTAACATCATACAAAGTGCAATAATGCTAAACTGTAATTCTGACTTTCACACATAAAACAATTTAAAGGAGTATTTCCTGATACATAAATAAAACAAGATCATAATACAAAAGTACCATATATGACGAGTCATGCTCATGTGTTTCAGCAATATTAATCCAATATCAATCAATCCAACACATTTTAAGAGTAAAAAAGTGAATTTTAGTAGAGCATGCTAGATATTTGAAAGAAAATAGATCCTATTCCATTCATTCCATCAGAACCTCCTCAAAAGTACAGATACACTGCCATAAGAGTTTGGCATCAAGATACATCTTGATTTCATGCAATACGATATTTGGGCCAATACCTGGCATTTCCTCATATGTCCAAGAAAAGACATATTTGAACTCATGAAAAAGGGATTGATAAATCTCGATTTTCAGATGAAGTTGAATATGCTCCGATGTATAAATTTTTTACTATTCTAGGTTTAATCGAAATATCTAGAAGAATGGCTTCTTCGATATTCAAAAGGTTATTTTTAGAGTTGATCTCATGAATGGAAATGAAATTCGTAAAGGGTTTGAAAAAATAAGGTAGGTACACACCACTAATATTACCTTCAATGGTATTTGGGAAGGAGGAACAATGATGATGCTCGTCTCGTGGCTTTCGTCAGTAGAGAATGTATGCAAGAAAGGATTAGAGGGTGTTCCATAATCTAATTATCGATCTACCCAATTGATCAAAGAAAAAGTATGGGTTTAAAAAACTGAGAATATGGCTTCATAACCTTGCTTAATGAGGCTAAGCAGCATCTGGTCACCAAAACTCTTGATGCTAGTTTCATCAAGAAAAATCGATGGATCAACCAGGATCATAGATGATGATATCATGTTGTAAGCAACCAATTGGAGGACGTGGGAAGGGGAGGGGGAGGGAACGAAAAAGTTCCCATAAGTGATGAATCATTCAATAAACCAACTCCAACGTGTTTATTGGAATGTATGGCTTCCCCTACAAGAGGGACACTTCCATTAACATTGGAATCAAAGGCAAAAAAGGTGATTTCATCTATGTCCATGATCCTGCCTTTATGAGGAAGGGCAATCATGCGAAAATAAGTTGAAACAACAGAAGCCATAGGATAAACCCATGTACGTCCCAATATAAGATTATAATCCGGAGGTCCATCAATAACTTCTACTTCAACAGATATGACTTTTCCCCCGAATTCCACTGAGGGAGTTCAAAATCCCACAAGGTTTGTATGTCCATCCATCAAAGCTTTTAATGTGGTCGTCGATTGACTCAGTTTGGGTGAACCAATCACCTTCCAGCGAGATAAATACATGATGTAGGTTGATTCTCCCTCGTCCACACTATAACAATGAATGTTCTTACCATATACAATGACTTGGATCATAAAAGCTAACTGAGCTAGTAGTTGAGAGGTATAGTTTTCATGAGAGAAAACCACTAGGTTGGAATCTGATGGAGCCACACATCTCATAGCTGATAATAAGGTCTTATTTTAGGTGGGGTAGTTTTGCAACACCTCAAGAATTGACATAGCCGAAAGAAACTGAGCCAAATATTCAACTACGTTGTATCTTTTAGCAGCTCCCAAATTAGAGTTGAAAGAAGAATTATGGATAACACCCTTTGAAGGTTTGATAGTCAATTCCATAGGAACGCGAGTTGGAACAGGATCAGATGAAGGTGGTGTCGAACTGGTAGGTTGATCAGTAGCCTGACCGTTTGGTGGATTCGCATTACCATAGTCCTTATTCTGAGTGGCCACCATGATATCAAATTTAAGCTTTGGGGAGGAAAGCATCAAAACTATGTTAGAGGAAGAGGCATCTTGGGAAACCATATGGGTCTCCTGATTGGGAAATGGGTTGGCCAAGACAGCGAGAGAAGTGGATAACTTACTGATTCACTTTAATGCAATGCAAACAATGACGTGTAAAGTTATCCTCATTATAAATCAAGCATGGGTATCAAGGCTTTCGTTTCTCATCGGAAAACAAATTTTTTTGTTTATCCCGCGGTGAGGAATATTCAATTTTCTTACCTTTACATTTCTTCTTGCTTCTAGGTTGTTGTTGAGACTTTCCTTTATTAGATGAGATAAAATTTATCTTGGAGGAAAAATTCACACGATGATGAGATGGAGGGTTTTGTGCAAGAGTGGAAAGAGAAGTACCAAATGGTTTACTCGCTGACTGCGCACTGGTGGAACCAAGGAAAATTTTAAGGAAAGAAATTTTTCATAATGTCTAGAAACCTTGGCAAATCCTACTAGTCCCTAATATGCAAAGTGTAAACTGTTTTGATATATTTTTCTAAAAATATTCAAATTTCTGATGATTTCATATCATTCTCTATATAATTTTAGCAATTTTTAAGGTAAAAATTTTTTATACTATAAAATGTGGGCAAATAAATTTTAGAGAAAATGGAAATTTAGCAAATCAATTTTTTGGAAAAAGCTTGAAAATTTAGTCCAGCTGCGAATATTAGCCCCTAATATTTTCCATGCTCCTTATCACAAATTTCTAGAAAGCCAAATTTAGAGGCATCTAAACATTTAGATAAATAACATGTGTCATCTGCAAATGTGTCACTTCTTAAAAACCACCTTTTTAAAGTGTCTAAAGTGACATCTATGGATGCCTCTAAAGAGGTGACATCAATGTACTCTTCCTAGAATTTCATGTTCAACTTGTTTAATTCACACATTATATATGCAAGCATGTGTAAACAAAAATGTACTAAAAATATCCTTTCTTTATCATACCATATGTCTTTTCTTTCATTTTTCCACAATGTTAATATGGGAGGCATAAGTATAACAAGTTTTTCAATGACTTGTCCACTTGAAATCCATCTAACTCCTTGGATTTTAAGAGCTTGAAATAAATTTTTTGATTTGTGTAGCTTGGGAGGTACTCCAAGCCCTAGGGTTCAGGGAGAGAAAATCCCCACAAGGGTCTATTGCGAGCTCAGAACCCAAAGATGGGGTTTTGCACCCAATCATGTTGGGACAATTCTAGGAGCACATTTTTGCATGTGATGGTATGAGACAATAGAGGGAAGAAAGGAGAATCCAACACTTCGTGAATCGTTGAATTCCGAGATGTAGAAGTGAAGAAATGTATTTTTGAAAGTGACAAATAATTATTCGTTTTCAGGTCATGTAGGATTGAACTAAATTTGTCCAATAGATGTGTCTCTTCATCTATTCATTTCAGCCCCTCTTTTGGCTATAAATAGAGGTGGTTTGATGCTTTACGAGAATCCAAGTGTGCAAAATTTCCTCTAAGAAGAAGGACTTGGTGGAGAGAGAGAGCTTCGGTCTAGCCGCAACACATAAAGGTACAGGACATCGAGGGTTTGGGGAACTATTTTAAGGGCCAAGACAGGATTCGAGGTGTTGTTCTCAAGTGCGGAAGAGGATGTTAGCTAGGTCGAGTGTGGGAGGAGTAGAACACTACTATTGGAGGACTGTTTGGGCATCATTCTTAGAGGCCAAGGCTACATGACATTTGTTGTGCTAGGTCACAAGACATTGCACATTGCTAGGGACTGCATGAGGGATATCAAAGGTGGACAGTGCCCTAAGGAGGCAATGTAGGTATAGAGGAATCCTTCCAAGATGGGAAAAAACCCTTAAAGGGTTGGTTGTTTACTGTGGGGTGTGTTTAGGGCTACAGTAAGTTCCCGAACCAGGATTACAGTAAACAACATTATGCAAACATAAATGATAGCAGTGTTTTGTGGACGAGAATTGAGTCAAGGGGTGACCAGATTGGATTAGTTATCATTGTAACTTGTTGATGCCATGTGGAGGGTCTTATGTGGTAGCGAAGAGTCTTTCCTAGGAGAAAAATCAATGGTGAAGTATTGGGTGCCATTGATCTGATTGGAGGGTAGTCTGTTGGCTACCCAAAGTATCCCTAGAGCAGCATACAAGAGGGACGTTGTTTGGTGTGTGATTGGGTGAATTTTGCAGCCTAATAACTAGCTCTTCGATGGGCGAAAGAGGCTACTAGAAGGCATATTGGAGCTAATGAATTTAGCCCACCCAGAGAGTAGATTTATGAGCTCATGTACATGCAACAGAAGTGACATGAAACATTGTTAGGTGGATGCCTTCCTGAAGTTTCGATGTGTAGTGGCCTTTATGGACTAAGGCACTACTAGTGAGCAGTTCGGAAGTGAAGGACCAGCAGGACAAGATACGACATATAATATGAAAAAATGTTTGTCTTTGTATCTTGTATACCATAAACTATTGTATTATTCAGATTTGGTTTAATATAATGAAGATTGGTGATTGTTCAATATTTTACAATTTTGTTAAAAAGTGTGTATCATTATGCATATGTAATTTACTGCTTTATATTTCCGCTGTGAAAAGTCGTTTGTGGTTGAGATTCTTGGTTTGGTAACATCAGTGATTTTAAGACTCTAACATAGACCTAAGGTCATGTAAATTCAACATGGTATCAAAGCTTGTCTGAGCTACTTTGGAAGGAATTAAATCAAAGTTGTGCCTGAAAAACTATCGTGTGAGAGGGAGTTGGTCACATTGTAAGTGAAGGGCTCACTATAATGTCGAAGTTGCAAGCAGGTCTCCGGTATGAGGACAGGTTGGACGGGTTGTCCAATTATAGTCCTTGGAAGGAAAGGATCAAGTTGATCTTGCAGGTCAACAAGATTTGGGAGTTTGCCGAGAAAGAGATCAAGAATCCAACTGACCCTAAAGAGCTGGAAATATATGAAGACTTGGATGTGAGGGTGAGATTGATCATCCTAAATGGTGTGAAGGATGCCCTAATACCTCATTTTTCCAGGAAGAACAATGCACATGAGATGTGGATGTCTCTTCAGAATTTATTCCAGAATAAGAACAAGAACTGGGTACTGGTATTGGAGGATAAGTTGAAGTCCACCAAGATGATAAAGGGTGAAAGCGTGACCTCGTATCTAACAATATTGTCTGAAGTCAAATATGAGCTTGTTGTCATCAGTTTGTCTACCTCCAATGGAGAGATGGTAAGGATTGCCTTGAAAGGGTTCATCGAGGAATGAAAGCCCTTCATCAAAGGGATCATTTCCAGGGAGAATACGCCATAGTGGGATAGCATGTGGGATGACTTCATTTAGGAAGAGTTGCGAGACGAGGTTCTTCATCTGAAGAAGAGGGCCTTATATGAGGACATGGCACTTGCAGCGTGAATGAAGGGTAAGCAAAATAAGGACTTGAGTAAAGTCAAGTGTTTCAACTATGGCGAGATGGGTCATTATTCGTCTAGATGTCCAATGAATAAAAAGTGAGATTATGAGAAAAATAAAAGAAATCAGGTATTCAGTGTTGCCACTTCAGTTGAGATAGATGATCTCACTAGGATATTGGAAGATGACTTTTCTATGATTTATCATTTCTCGCAAGGTACGGTCAATGAGGATGTATGGTGCATGCACAGTGGTGCAACGAAGCATATGACACGGTCACAAGAGGTTCTTGAGACTCTAGCTGAATGGGACTCGAAGTTGCACATGGTTTTGGGCGACAAGAGTCAGTTGGACATCCGAGGATCGATAGTTTTGCTATTCAGGATGGAGACTAGACATGTGATGCAGGTCCAGGATGTATTGTTTGTACCAAGACTGAGATATAGCATGATTTCTATCTCGATGATCAAGAGGAAGGGGTTTGAGGTATTGTTCCAAGATGGGAAAGCAAGACTCAGGCCTAGAGGCTCTAAGTTCGATGGGATTGTACTAGAAGTTAGAGAGCATGGTCTCTACAGGTTTACGGGCAAGCCCGTGGATCATGGGAAGAAGCAGGTGGAGTAGGTGCAAGTTCCAGATAAGAAGGAGAAGGTGCATGTGCAGGTGCAGGCTTCAGAGGAGTAGATACAGGTTCCCGAGAAGAAGGTCTAGATTCCAAAGACTCAGAGGGAGTCAAGTTCGAGAGGGAGCTTACAGATTCAGAGGGATATTTTGCAGCCCAAGAAGAGCGCATGGTTAGTGGGGAGCAAGGCTGCTCCTACAAATACCAAGAAGGAATCATGGAGAGAGTGGAAGACGTTACAAGATAAGAGGAAGAAGGGGTGCTTCCAGCAATGACAGTGACACTTCCGAGAAGGGTGTAGTTCATTTTATAGGGATTGTTGTGATTGTGAGTGCCAAGAGTTAGGAAAGTGTTGCGAGTAGTGATGATGATGATGTGTTACTTCCTAATCTTAGAAGTAACTCCCTCACTAAGAGGGGGTGTTTATTTGTGTAGCTTGGGAGGTATTCCAAGCCCTAGGGTTTAGTGTTTAGAGAGCAAAGCGCCACAAGGGTCACTTGCGAGCTTGGAACCCAAGTATGGAGTTTTTCACCCACTCATGTTTGGGGCAATTATGGGAGAACATTTATACATGTGATGGAATGAGATGATAGAGGGTGGAAAGGAGAATCCAACGCTTTGAGAATCGTCAAATTCTGAGTTGTAGAAGTGGAGAAATGAATTTTTGAAGGTGACAAATAATTATTGGTTTTCAAGTCATGTAGATTTGAAGTAAATTACTCCAATAGATGTGTCTCTTCATCTATTCATTGGAGCCCCTCTTTTGGTTATAAATACAGGGTGATGTGATGTGTTTAGAGCATCCAAGTGTGAAACATTTCCTTTAAGGAGAAGGACTTGGTGGAGAGAGAGAGCTCTGGTCTAGTTGCAACATAGAAAGGTACAAGAAAGCGAGGATTTGGGTGAATTTTCTAAGGGCCAAGACAAGATCTGAGGTGTTTTTCTCAAGTGCGGAAGAGGTAGGTTGTTAAGTCGAGTGTAGCAGGAGAAGAATATTGTTGTTGGAGGACTATTTGGGCACCATTCTTGGAGGTCGAGTCTATAATAAATTTGTTGTGTTAGGCCGAAGGCCATAGCACATAGCTAGGGACTGCATGAGGGTCTTCAAAGGTGGACAGTGCCCTAAGGAAGCAACATGGGTATAGAGGTAGCCTTCCAAGGTGGGCCATAGCCCTTAAAGGGAAGGTTTTTTGACTATGGGGTGTGTTTAGGGCCGCAATAATTGCCCTAAACAAGACTACAACAAATAGAAATATGAAAACATAAATGATATCAATGTTTTGTGGAGGAGCGTTGGGTCAAGGAGTGACTAAATTGGATCAGTTGTTATTGTAGCCTATTGATGGCATGTGGAGGGTATTCCATGGTGGCGAAGAGTTCTTCCTAGGAGAATAATCGACAATGAAGTATTAGGTGTCATCGATTTGATTGGAGGGTAGTGTGTTGGCTAACCAAGGTAGCCCTAGAGTAGCATACAATAGGGACATTGTTTGGTGTGCGATTGGTTGAAGTTTGTAGCCCAATGAGTAGCTCTTTGACGGATGAAAGAGGCTACTAGAAGGAATATTGGAGCTCGGGAATTAGGCCTACAAAGAGAGTATATTTATGAGCTCGTGTACATGCTACATTGTTAGGTGGCAACCCTCCTGAATTCTCGATGTGTAGTGGCCTTCATGGACTAAGGCACTACTAGTGAGAAGTATGGAAGCGAAGGATCGATGGGATAAGATACAAAATATAATTTGCAGTGATTTGTGTCATTGTACCTTGTATACCATAGAGTGTTGTATTATTCATATTTTGCTTAATATAACGAAGATTGGTGATTATACAATATTGTACAATTTTGTTAAAAAGTGTGTATCTCTGTGCATATGTGATTTACTACTTTATATTTCAGTGGTGAAAAGTATTTTATGGTTGAGATTCTTGGTTTGGTAGCGTCAGTGATTTTAAGAATCTAACCTAGACCCAAGGTCGTGGAAATTCAACAAAGTTGACTATTTCTTTTCGCACAATATCGCTCGCAAGAATATACCGTATTTGCTAATTTATCAACAAATAATAATTCAAGTATTCTTTTTGAAGCATCTGATGCAACTAAAGCCTTGGGATGAGCAATGCAATGAACACATACAAGATTGCGTACATCTTTCTTCAAGTAAGTAATAAAATCATTTTCATTACCAAACATTGAAGAAGCACCGTCTGTAGAAACTTCTATCAATGTTTTTTTTTGTAAGGCCTCTTAATTCCATTAAATGTTTGATTGAATTATAGGTTGTTTCCTCTCTTGCATCAAAAACATTTATGAGCTTTAAAAACTTTGAAATTGGAGGCCCCAATCCTTTTGAGTTTAAAAATGCGGCATAACCACAAGAATTTTCTCTAAGCTATGATCTATACTTTCATCTAGCATCAATGAAAACAAAGGTTTATTTAACATTTTTTAAATTTGTAGTTCTTCGAGATATTGGGATATAGAAAAAAAAACAAACAAACAAACAAACTTTTGTAGCCATGTGATTTGTATATGATGTATATTTTTTGTTCTTTGGCATATTTGGTGTTTGTAAGGAAATTGCAAGCACGCAAAGTGTTATGAAACCAGCTCACAAAAAGATAGAAAAGAGAGATCCACGCCTTAGAATTCAGCCTCTTCGAGGGGGCAACCTCCTTTACATTACATAAATGAACAATTCTTGGATGATACAAATGAAAATACCTCCTTTCTATATATAGGAGTCTAAGTGGTCCCAATACAATCAAAGCCTACATAACAATAATATTGTAGGCACAACAATAACAATAGTGGGCTTCTATGTGGCACAATAGTAACAATATGGGCACTACATGGGTACATCAATATAAATAAGGGGTATAACTACAATAGTAATGGGGTAATCACTAGTATTATAGGGACCCAACATGCCCCTCTCCTTCAAAAAAGTGTTGTCCTCAACGCTTGAGTAGTTCAGGATACTTCTGCATAAAATTCTCATCCTCCCATGTGGAATCTTCAGCGGATAAGTTCTTCCACTTGATAAGGTACTCTGAAATTGATCGATTTCGTAGCTGTCGAGTTCTTGTTTCTATAACTGCTTCCGGTTCCAATATAATTTTTCCTTCTTCGTCAAGTTCTGGCAATATTGTTTGAACTGGGAGCTTGTCGCCTATAACCTTCTTTAAGCATGAAACATGGAAAACTGGGTGCAATCGAGAAGCTGCAGGAAGCTCCAATTTGTATGCCATAGTACCAATCTTTTGCAACACCTTGTACGGACCATAATACTTTGGTGATAATTTATTATCCTTCTTAGCTTGCTTGAGGGACATTTGCTTATATGGTTGTAGCCGTAGGAATACCCAATCACCTACATCAAAACTTCTTTCACTGCGATGTTGATCTGCCTGTTGTTTCATTCTATTATGTGCCAACACAAGGTTATCCTTTAAGAGTTGGAGGACTTGTTGTTGATGTTCGATGTGATGTTCCACTGCCTGAACCTTAGAATTTTCTCTTAAATATGATGTGATGGATGGTGGTTGATACCCATAAAGTGCCATAAATGGGGTCATTTTTGTTGCTGTATGAAAGGAAGTGTTATACCACCATTCAGCCAGAGGCAACCATTTGACCCATTGTGTCTGTTTATCAGATACAAAGCAACGAAGATATCCTTCCAAACATTTGTTTACTATCTCAGTTTGCCCATCAGATTGAGGATGATAAGATGAGCTATGAGCTAACTGAGTACCAAGACAAGAAAATAATTCTGTCCAAAAATTTCCAGTGAAAATGGGATCTCTGTCACTTACAATAATCTTTGGGTTTCCATGTAGCTTTTGAATTGTTTCCATAAATGCAGTAGAAACTGTACTGGCTTTAAATGGATGTGATAATGCACAAAAGTGTGCATACTTGGTAAGTCTGTCAACTACCACCATGATGACACTCTTTCCCTCAGACTTGGGTAAACCTGTGATAAAATCCATTGAAACCTCCTCCCAACGTTGGCTTGGAATGGATAAAGGTTGTAATAGACCCGGTGTCTTAATTGTTTCAACTTTATTTTGCTGGCAAACCAAACATTCTGCCACAAACTTTTGAATATCTGATTTAAGGCCATCCCAAAAAAATTCCTTCTTAACCCTGTGGTAAGTTTTTAAAAATCCTGAGTGCCCTCCTAAGGGAGAAGTGTGCAATTCCATAAGAATCTTTTGTTTTAGCTGGGAATTCTTACAGAGGTATAAGCGATCTTTGTACCATAACGAATCATTTTTCCAGCTAAATGTATCAGACGTACTGGAATCTTGTTGTAGCTTTCGAATAAGTGCCCACACTTCTTCGTCATTCTTCCATTCCTCCCTTGCTTCATTTATCCAATCTGGTTGGATAATAGAAATGGCGCACAACAATGCTTCCACATCCTCATCCTTTCTTGAGAGTGCATCTGCCACCACATTTTGCTTCCCCTTTTTGTAGATGATTTCAAAGTCATAACCCAACATCTTTGTGACCCACTTTTGTTGCTCTTCAGAGGATAATCTTTGTTCTAAAAAGTATTTAAGGCTATCATGATCCGTTTTTACCTTGAAGTGTCTTCCCATTAGGTAGGGTCGCCATTTCTTAAGTGCATGGAGTATTGCCAACATTTCCTTCTCATAAATAGCTTTTCTTAAAAACTTTCCCTTGATTGGACGACTTTCAAAAGCAATGGGTCTTTCATCTTGCATTAGAACAGCACCAATTCCATTTCCTGAAGCATCACATTCCACAATAAAGGTTTTTGTGAAGTCCGGTGTAGCTAAGACCGGTGCTTGGCACATTGCCTCTTTAAGATGTTCAAAGGCCTTTGTTGCTTCCGGAGTCCATGAAAATGCATCTTTCTTCAATAATGTTGTTAGAGGTGCTGCTATTCTCCCATAATTCTTAACAAACTTGCGATAATACCCTGTCAACCCAAGAAATCCTCGCAGATGCTTTATGGATGTGGGGATTTTCCATTCCTTAATGGCTTTAATTTTGCTAGGGTCTACCTTAACTCCTTCATGAGATACAATATGACCCAAATATTCCACCTCCTGGACTCCAAAGAAACATTTGGATCTTTTTGCATATAATTGTTTCTCCTCCAATAGTTGTAGCACCCTGTCAACATGTTCAACATGATCCTTCCAAGACTTGCTGTAGATTAGTATATCATCAAAAAATACTAACACAAATTTTCTAAGGAATGGTTTGAAAATTGAATTCATCAAACCTTGAAATGTTGAAGGTGCATTGGTAAGGCCAAAAGGCATGACCAAAAATTCATAATGACCCTCATGAGTTCTAAATGCCGTTTTCGGAATGTCTTCAATCTTCATTCTGATTTGATGATATCCTGAACGAAGATCCAACTTGGTGAAGTAAATTGATCCATGCAATTCATCCAGTAATTCATCAATGACAGGAATGGGGAACTTATCTTTAATAGTGAGCTTGTTGAGCTCCCTATAATCCGGACACATGCGCCATGATCCATCCTTCTTGTGCACCAATACTACTGGAGCAGAGAAAGAACTTTGACTCGGTTGAATTATACCAGCCTCTAGCATTTCTGCAACCATACGTTCAATTTCACTTTTTTGGACATAGGGATATCTGTACGGCCTGATGTTTGGAGGAACACTTCCTGGAATCAGATGAATAGCATGATCATGATCACGCATAGGTGGGAGACCTTTGGGAGTCTCAAATACCTTGGAATGATTGTCCAGAACTTTTTGGAGATCTGGAGAAATAGATGATTCCAATGTGGAAACATCTAGCGAACATAATTGTGCAATTACACCCCTTTGCTCCTTTTTTAGAAGCTTTGTCATACCATTAGAGCTGATTATCTTTCCTGGTTTCCCTGCAATACCCCTTAATTCAACTTCCTTTCCTTCCACAGAAAATTTCATGAAAAGTTCTTGAAAATTAAAAGCTATTGTACCCAAGGATTGTAGCCATTGGACTCCTAGTACAACATCAGCACCTCCCATTGGAATGGAAAGCATTGGGCTAGTCAATACATATTCTCCCATGGATAGCTTGATATTATGGCACTTTCCAGAGCAATTTATTGTTCCTCCATTTGCAATCATCACTTGACACTCTGGTGCTGGATATAGGAAGCAATTCAATTCTTTTGCTACCCTACAATGAATAAAATTGTGGGTGCTTCCTGAATCAATCAACACTATTACCTTTTTCTTCTTGATTTGTCCTTCTATCTTGATGGTTTGAGGAGTGGTAATTCCCGCCAATGCATTACAAGATATGGTCGGATTTATTTGTTCTTCATCTAGGCTTTGTTCCTGGAATATATCCTCTTCTTTTGACCTTTCTTGCTCCTTTTCTTCTTCCTCTTCACAATCTATGTAGAATAATTTCTTCTCAGCACACTTATGACCTTTTGTGTATTTGCTATCACAATGTAACAAAGCCCTTTTGCTCTTTTTTCTTCCAATTGTTGTGGTGTCAACCTTGTAGGTTGTGGAAGACTATGGGCAACAACACTTCCATCTTTATAGTTGTGAATGGTATGCTTCCTAGTTGCCATAATTTTGCTTTCCATTTTTCTTGCTAACCTGAATGCCTTCTCTAATGAATCAGGTTCCCAAAGGCGCACATCATGTTGGATATTATCCTTTAAAGACCCTATGAACACATCAATCCTATGCTCCTCTGGAATATCTTTTACCCTTATGTTCAATTTTTGGAACTCCTCAATGTGCTCCATTATTGAACCCTTTTGTTTGAGACTTATCAATTGGCTAAAAAAAGTGTTGCTTTTTGTATCCTCATAATGTGCTATCAATTCTTCCGTAAAAATTGCCCAAGTGATAAATTGTTTACGAGAACAAAGCCATTGATACCATACAAACTGATTTGGTTCCAAATATAAAGTTGCCATACGTACCTTTTGTGTGTTTTGCACATTATTGAGATCGAAGAATTGCTCCATCTGTAATATCCATGTGGCGGGATCCTTGCCATCAAACTTCCTCATATCGATTTTTGGAACATGGTGAGTCTTCGATCCAACATTAGAGTCTATGGAATCATGATTAACATTTCTTTTGTTCTCATCATGAGTTTCCTTTACTACCTTTTCACCATTAGTGACCCTTTCTTGTAGCAACTTCTTCAATTCATCCATCTTATCATCCATGCCATCAATTTTAGCGCCCATGCCATCAATTTTAGCGTCAATCTTAGCTTCCATGCCATCCATCTTAGCTTCCATTCCCTTTATCTTAGATTCCACGCCATTTACCTTAGATTCCACGCCACTTATCTTAGCTTCTGTTAGCTTTTGTGAGCGTGACATTTGTTGCACTTGTTCTTGTAATTTTGATATATCATGTAGCATTTCTTCCTCTTCTTCATGAGTCATGCTAGAGCTTTCAGGTTCCTTACTAGGTGTTTGCATTTTCTTTCCTCGGGGCATCAGTTACCGATAATAAAGTTTTACTATGCCCTTTGAATTCCGTTAAACCAAGCTTACACAAAAATTAAAAAAAAACTACACACCTTTTTTCACTTTATAGAAGCCTGATATTGAATCTGATGTATCTCTGTAATTTCGGATCATCCAATTCTGAAATTGCTACCTGTAGTAGCCTTCTGCGTCCTCTTTCCAATGCCACAAGTCTGAGCCAAATTGGATTCTCCAAGGAAGAGTTATGTGAAATCTCCCACAGTGACTTGCATTTAGACTGGTTCAGTAGAGCGAACTTTTACAACATGCCACGAGTCACTGTTTCAACCTTTGAATCTGAAACACACATACAAGAAACTACAGTCCGTCCTCTTTCTGTACCTTTTTACGAAATTTCAATCCGATCCTCAGAGAGAGAGTTATGACGATTTTCCCCAGGTCACCTGTTTTGAATGTAATTCAGGAGTCTGCAAAAAGGTCAACTTCCTCAGATCATATCTCCGAAAATATCAGGCGAAAAGATCTGAAATTCGGAACCAAGGTTCAGCGCCAATTCTTCTCAAATGGGTTTCTTTTGCGACTTCTGAAACGTCACAGAAAAAAAGTTATAGCGAAAATTCCACGATGACCTGTTTGGAGCAGCGAAACCCTAGAATCCAAAGCTCTGATACCAAATGTTATGAAACCAGCTCACAAAAAGATAGAAAAGAGAGATCCACGCCTTAGAATTCAGCCTCTTCGAGGGGGCAACCTCCTTTACATTACATAAATGAATAATTCTTGGATGATATAAATGAAAATACCTCCTTTCTATATATAGGAGTCTAAGTGGTCCCAATACAATCAAAGCCTACATAACAATAATATTGTAGGGCACAACAATAACAATAGTGGGCTTCTATGTGGCACAATAGTAACAATATGGGCACTACATGGGTACATCAATATAAATAAGGGGTATAACTACAATAGTAATGGGGTAATCACTAGTATTATAGGGACCCAACACAAAGATATTCATATTTTCAGAGTAGTAAATCCTCTTGCACCATCCAATATACTAGTTTCATAGTAGTGATGGCCCTTTCTTTATTCATATCATCAATGCATGCAATGTCCTCTTGCACCATCCAATATACTAGTTTCATAGTAGTGGTGGCTCTTTCTTTATTCATATCATCAATGCATGCAATGTGTTCTGTAATAAGCTTTAGTTTCTTCCCATTTCCACATATCCACTTTACCTATGAAAGTTTATAGATGTTTGAACTAGTATGAACAACTATAGAATCATATTGCAAAGTAGAGAAACCAACGTCAATTCCCCATGGTCCTGTTGCCTTATGTGTTTCAAAAATATGCATTCCATAACTATTTCTCTTTCATGCTTTGCCTCTCTCAATGACTTATTCTTAGTTTCCCATTGCCCACAAAACTATCTTCTTACTTTGATTTTTATGTTCTATTGGGTGCTAGATTCCCCCCTTAAAGCCTTCATCACATTTTTCATTATGCCCCAAGATATCAAATTCTTCATTATGCACCAAGATAATTAAATCTTCATCCAGATCAAAATTAAGATCCTCTTTATTAGGTGATGAAAAGAACTTTTTGATAAAAAAAAAATGATTTTTTTAACAGTTTGTAATATATAATACCAATATAATAAAAATTAATTGATTAGATATATAAATTTCAAGTTATCAATTAAAATAATAATAAAAAATTAATCTTACCTAAACTTTACTTTTGCATTGAATAAAATTGACACAACCAGAAATTCATTTAAAAAAAAAAAAAAATCTTATCATTTTTACTCATCTATCAAAATTTAAATTAACATGGTCTAAATTTATAAATTAAAAACTTTTTTAGAAAGTAAATTACATTCAACTTATTTTATTTATTTATTGTTTACTTAATAAAAAAAACCTACCTCATAATGTTTTATGTTTTATATTTATTTTTTCTGTTTAATTTTTTAATACTAACAACGTACAAATAATTCCATTAAAACAAATCATCATAAATTTATAAATTATATTGGAAATTATTTCCAAAAAAATCCACCCACTTTGCCTTAAAACTGTATTCCCCTTAATACAATTTTGAGGAGGTTTTAATATGCCATAAAGTAATGAGGAGGTTTTAATATGCAATAAAGTAAAGTATATCTCGAGGTTGTTAAACCGCTAGTCATATCACTGGTCTGAATGGAATATCAATCAAAGGAATTAAAAATTAGAAAGAAACCACTATTTCCCTTAGAATGCTTTCAGGGGTGGGATGAAATTATAAATTCTTTTAAATGCAACTTAAAATCCATGGAGCTACAAAAATTTACTCGCTATGAAAATACATTATTTGCTATTATCTTTTATGTGCCATACTTACCATTACCTTTTACGTGCTCACTGTAATATGAAAAACAAAGGGAATCGAAACCAAACTCTGGACCGGAAGAAAGGTGAGAAACTTTAGCATTATAAAGTTCACATGAATATATTAATCGAAACATATTCTCATAGAAAAACATAGTGTCGTCTCTTGACTGGTCATTAAAACTTTTTTGAAAACACACTGTGATGACCCTGAGAAAATGTAAATATTTAAATTTTACTGTTGTAAAAGACAGAATTAAGAATAACATTGGAAGACTGTTTGTTTTGAAAAAAAAACCTTAATAGTATTTCTTTCTATTTTATATGTGCATTAAAATATTCTAATAAAGAAATACTTATGATAGTGTTGGCAACTCCTAAGAGGGAATTGGTAAAGAAAGTCGGTTATCAAAACTGCATATAACCACCTTCCCTAACTGGAAAGGTTTCCAGGGGAAAAGAGAAGGGGGATGGAAAAAATCTGCACTGTAGGGACAGGCAGAGAGAGGGAGACAAAATAAAGAAAAGGCAAAAACGAAAAGACTAAGTCTGGGGGGAGACTTTGGTCTTAAAGGACGAGTCTCACGGATGGGCGGTTAAACAGATATGCACAAATTCTGTAGGTGATTTACTGAGGGATTTAAGAGCTGGCAGCGACCAGGTAAGTCAAACTGAAACCCTTGAACCTCTGCAAGTTATCTGCAAGTTATCTGTAAGTTATCTGTAAGTTATCTGCCAGTTATCTGAGTTATTTGTTTCCTTGAAAGGATATAAATGATACTTAATAATACTGCATTAGAAGGGCTGCAGGTGTTAGATATCTGAACCTAGGAAACTGTGTTTCTTGTGCCCTGTAAAGGGGCAAGGGATAAAGAGACGGTGCTGGGCAGAGACCCGAACTGTAAAAGTTTACAGTCTCCCTGTCAACACAACAGATACGAAGATGAAAATTATAAAACTTGCTGTAAATAGAATTATTAGTGAAACTGTTTTCCTGAGTATTCTGGAAGAGAATCTTCGTCAGAACGAAGGGAAGCCACAGGCGTAAACGCAGTGGAATGGAACTATAATGATAATAACTCAAAGCTTAGTACATGAAGAAAGATAGTATACTCTTGAAGATTTGTAACAGGCTCTGGCTACAAGAACGGTCAAGGAAGGAGTATGGTAGTATGTAGCCGTATGCTGAGAAAACCCAAATAGATTGTTGAATTAGAACACAAAGAAAAAACGTAAACCTTTAGAGCTGGGTAAAATTCCGTGGCATAGAACCTCTTCGCAATAATATTGTAAACAAAGACTAAGTAATGTGCAGTGAATACTGGAGTGCAATCTCATGGAAACGGAATCCGAGCGATATTCAAGATATTATCTAAAGAAAAACCTTGAAATAAACTGAGCAACCATTGGCTATTAATCAAGAAATAATATTTTAAAAAAAACAGAGTTATATCGAACTACGAAACTAAGAACAAATCCTGGCTTGTTGGCATGCATGAAAACGACAGTTTACCCATTTATACAAGGTAAGCAAAAGGCCGGGATACGACCGAGACTGTTACTCCATCAGGTGAAGCAGCTATAAAATAATCTTACCAAACACTTAATGAGAGCATTGACAAACGAATACATGTATATAAACCTGAACCATTACCAATTACAAAGAATTAAGCAATATGACTACCAAACAGCAAGAGTATTGCAGGATCGTGCAGTATCTGGGTCGATATTACCCATATCTACTCTTCAAAATTAATACCCAAACATGGCAACAAAGACAGAGATTCAAAGTTAAAATGGGCAATGGCCGCGAGACTGTAACAAACTGATTACAAGAAACAAAATGGGTCTGGGTCCAAACGACAGTAACCAATAGCATTGCGCTTGGAACTCAGTCCCAAAAACATATTCAGTATAACAGTTCAAATTTACAGTTATTTAGAAATGCAATTACAGATCTTATAATCTAGAAATTCTTTTCAACTCAGAAAACACTGGAAACATTAGGGTTCCACCCGGAACCCACATCTTGCAAACAGAAAAGACACCGAGCAGGACAGTGGAGAGCCTCCCGTTGCCATCTGCGACCAACCATGGAAGAGTAAAGTTCGGCCACGGCCAGGCACGAGGGAGACCCTCTGCCGGCAGGTATAAGATCAAACGAGGAAAAAGAAACGTTAACCCAGAACTAAAGACCATGCAAAACGTTGAAGGGACACACCTGGAGGATAGTCGGGTCACCATAGCTTTTGGAGGAGACCCTTCTCCTCCTGAACCGAGCTCGGAGGCGGAACAGCTGCACTCACACATCAACATAGTTGTAAGATAACCATTAGCACTGCTCACTTAAGTGGGAAATCATAAAAGAACCGAGATCGACAAAACCCAACATAAAAAAAATATGTTACGACTGTAGCCTTACCCCAAAATTCTTCAACAAATGTATATATAACGCGTAGAGTGGATGCTTGGCGAAGACGGTGCTCGCTTGGCAGAGGAGGTGCTCGCTCGGCGAAAGGAAACTTCAATCAACCCTCTGGCCGCGGCGAGGTGGAGCGGAGGAACCAGGTCGCCGAGCCTCGCAGAACCTCGAATTATCAAGAAGGGAACGATAATAAAGAGTCAATCTCCGGGAGTGGAGCGAGGGGGCATCACCACCCTTGGATCCACACCGGATCATCTTAACCATTGAACTGGGCAGCAAATTTAGGCGGTATCTCTTGACACCGGACCACACCCTCCCTTCACGTGATTAGGCCGGCGGAATTAAATGCCACGTCCAAATGTTAACCGCTGGTAATGCCAGCAAGGCCACTGACCAGAGCTGCCTCGGGTTGCTACTTCCGGCAACGGAAAAAATGCAAGGTGCCCAATTTAAGTGTATACACGGAGGCCTCATATACGGTGGTTGGAGCGGAATATTAATGTAAACAAGTATTTCACGCAGAACCATATCAATCTATGGTAATTGTAACCCATGTCAAGCTTTGGTAATATAACCCATATCAACAAATGGTAAGTGTAATCGTTAGCATTAAATTTTTATTTTTTTTTTTATATGTGTCCGGGTATGTGACACACACATATTAAAATTTCATGACAAGCAGAAATACTAACAACACCGGATTGTCATGCATGTATTTAGATTAACAGAGAAGCATGGATTTGACTCTTCAAGCTCCAACACTATTCGGATCTCAATCTCCAGCTGATTTCCAGCACTATTCCAACCTCAGCTCTAGAAAATTTTTAATACTATTTCAATTTCAGATTTCAAGTTATAACAAATTTCTGGGGAATGCACCGAATACCAAATCTTGATCAAGACTGAAGAGTTGTTGAGTTTTAATGTTGGTGTTACATTAACATAGTTGATGTTAAAGGTAGTTCGAAGGTCAGTTTGGTGTAATTTATCATATACAGTTGTAAGTTGTTGCGCTGAGAGGCTTATTCTATAAAGCAAGTTGTTGAGATGAGAAATTCATTCTACAACGCAATATGATGTGTAATTTTATATATGAGAAAAAATTAACCTCTAAACTAATTTTAAATAAATATTTAAAATAAATCTATACTAATAAATATTAAATTTATATATCACATATCCAAACTAAAATAAATAATGAGTATCTCCATATAAAAATGCAATGTTTCTAAATTTCATTTTCCTAAATATGGTTGAAGTTTTGGGGGCTCTAGTGTCATTTCTAATTTCCTATTATTCCTGAAAATTGGTGACAAAGGGCCAGTTAGATCTCCTCAAACCGTGTATTTGAAGAAACTCAATATTGTAAAAAATGATAGAGGACGCTCAAGTTAGCATGTGTAGACGAGATTATAGTGGTAACAGTACGATGGGAAAAGCTGATTCAATACTTATTTAAGTTATAGTGGTAACAGTACGATGGGAAAAGCTGATTCAATACTTATTTAAGTTCAATGGTGCAGCGTCAATTCATTACATAGTTTTACACGCGTGATGTTGTGAATCAACTATGCAAAAAGTAGAGGATTAATTGGTTAATCACGGTAAATTTCTAGCAGGGGCTCCTGTCACGAGCTTGCTCTTTCTCTGTGTCTCTTCGTATTTCTCTGGTAGCCAACTCCTGATGAACCAGTGATGAACCTACTTGGATCTTTCACACTCTGCAGGCCTCAACAACGGCGTCCACGCCTTCAAATGGCCTTGGTGTCCCTTCGATCTTTTGGTGAACTTCCTGCGAACTTGGGATGAAAGCACAGAGAAAACTACTACCACAGCGGGCTTATAAATATACAGAGGTACTCAATAACAGAATGGCATACTCATTTTATTCAGAATGGAGAAAATTCTCACAGGATGCTTACAGAGCTTTTATAGAAATGGATTCTATACAGAGATAGACTAATCTCGCATTTACCGGACTTTTCACAGCTCAAAATTGAGCAAGTTACTACCGGAGGCTGCTGGCGAGGTATAGGCTCTGTCTCAGAATCAGACTTAACACCCAAACACTTGACTCTTCTAATGGTTCGGCCACTTTAGGTTCTTATCAGTGCCGAGCACACTGATACGCAGGCTTCTCAAACCAACTAAGGACTTTGAGTGATTTCTCGTGTTGCAAGCAGATCATACTGGATGTCCGCAGATGCAGAGCAGGAGAACACTCGACTCAAACACACACACAAGACTCTTCAAATGCCGATGCCCAACAAATGAACCTTGCCCTTCTTATATAGGATGAGAAGGGGGGACAAACATTACTGTTGGTCGGACAGAAATGACTTAAAGCTTAAAGAATCATTACTTTTCAGTCTTTATCAGAGCGACGTCCGCACAAATATTCGGGTCCATAAAACAGACAGAATAATTGCTTTCGGGTAATGCATGAGATATAGTCTATAAAGTAGATTCGGACATTATGGCTATCTACACAGTGGATACTTTTGTACAAAAAGCCCACGGGAAAAGACTAGATAAGAATATTTACACTGTGGAAGCTTTTAAACAGTAAAGCCCACGGGAACTCTGGTCACAATTAAGCCCTTGTGACTGGTACGTAATCAAAATACAGTCAGATCAGGGAATCTGTTTCTTTTATAAAGTAGATCATCACATGCCTTTGTATAAATCCTCCGGACTATCATGGGTTTACCCAGTATGATTTGATGCTGGACTTTGGTTAAGACATACCATTCTAAGTGCTCTCTCATGTATTCCTGGAGGGAATAATTTGTCATGTGAAAAGGATCCCACTCTTGAACTGTCATTTCTTTGACTGTGCTGTATATGCGATGGAAACATTCCCCAATGTTGTACTCAAAACATCTATGACAATATTTTCTTTCATATCCTTCATGATATACTGGGTCCATGGCTGTTCTGTTAACTCCGTAATCTGTCCACCAATTCTGAAACCATTCACATTGTAGATTTTTCTGGGATGCTGCCATTGTACTGAATTTCAACTTTGTGTAATGGGTTTCTTCTCTGTCATCAACATTCATGAAGTCCCACCACAGCTTTTTATAATCTGAAAAATCATAAACTGTGTCAGGGAACATTACTTTGGGATCATTTCTGGGCCATCGAGCACACGGTTGGACTTGGGGTTGGTTGATCCACAAGTCTCTGGTTCGATAGATGCAATAATAGCTTTCATAGATTCCTGTGTCACGGCCTCCATGGTGCCAGATACATCCAATGTCATGAAAATTCGTTTCCAGGGCCCGTCTTGCGGTTCCAGCATCTGCTTTTGCTTTGTCATACATCATATCATGGATCCATTTTCTGCCCTTTGGGTACACCTTTCTTTCAGGTACATAATGCTGGAGATCAGTGTGAGGCTGTAAGTTGGCATCAAGGACTTTTGTGTTCCTTAATTGCCATGTGGGTCTCCAATTGTCTCTGTATGTATCCCAGTCTTGATTATCTGGAATGGTTCTCAAGACCTCTTGTTTTTGGTGCTGGTCCCACTCAGTAATAATCATCATGATATGTGCTACATTTTGTTCAAGGTATTCCCTGCTGAGAAAGTCAGGAAGACAATTTTCCTCTCCTTTGATGTGCTCAATGGAAAAATCAAAATTTGCAAAGAGCGCTTGCCATCTGGCAAACTTTGCTTCTTCTGGTTTCTTGATGTCCTTGGATAGGACTTTCTTCATTGCTGACGCATCTGTTCTGAGAAGAAAAGGCTTGTTTATTAGATATACTGCAAACTTGCTGATGCAATTCCATGCAGCTTTCACTTCTCTTTCAATAACAGAATAATTTTGTTCTGCTGGGTTCCATACTCCTGAGGCAAACTGTACCACTTGTTCTTCTTTGGCAACTTTTTGTTTTAGAATCCCTCCCCAGCCTATGTCACTAGCGTCGGATTCAACTATCTTGAATGCCTCATCATCTGCTATGTATAGTATAGGCAAGGACTTTACCTTTGCTTTGATTTCTTGCACTGCTCTGGTATGGACATCTGACCATTGAGGGGGATTTTTGCCAAGCCGCTTATTGAGCACATTTCTGTCACTGGCACAGTCTTGATAAAAACTGCTTACATAGTTTAGGCAGCCAAGGAACCTTTGCAGTTGTGTCTTGTCTTTTAAGACATCTGGAAATTTGTCTGCAAAGTCAATGGCATGTTGTTGCAGAGAGATTTGTCCATTAGAAATCTGGTGGCCTAAGAACTTTATAGAAGTCTGGAATACTTCTATTTTCTTTTTACTAAGCACAAGCCCATTTTTCTTGACCAACTTCATGAAAATATTTACATGCTTAAAGTGATCATCAATATTTTTGGAAAAAATTAAAACATCATCAATATATACAAGTAGCCAATCAAAATATGGCTTAAAAATATCATCCATGACCTTTTGAAACTTTGAAGGAGCATTTTTAAGACCGAATGGCATGACATTCCATTCATAGTGCCCTGCAGGAATACTAAAAGCAGTTTTGAACTTATCTTCCTCATTAATGGCAACTTGCCAAAATCCTGCTTTTAAATCAAATTTTGAAAATATTTTTGCCCCTGCAATTCTCCTGATCAAGTCTCCTTTATGTGGAATGGGATAAGTATCATCAGCCAAAACTGAATTTAGAGGCTTGTAATTTATTACAAGTCTAGGGATACCTCTAATTTGTTCAGCTCTTTTGTTTACATAGAATCCATAACAATTCCAGGGGCTAGTGGATTCTCTGATCAATCCTCTGTTGAGAAATTGCTGAATTTCTTTTTGGCATAGTTCTCTGTATTCCTGGCTCATAGGGATTGCTCTTCTTTTACAGGGCTTTCCTGTGTATCCTTCTTTATAGGGCAACTTAATGGTATGTTGCTTTCTGTGCCAAAAAGCATTTGGCTCTTCTGAACAACATTTTTCTTCCAGTTTTCCTTTCAGTTCTTGGATTCTTCTTTTGATTTGGGGTAGTTTCAGCTGTTCTTCTACTCTCAATGTGCTTTTTAGATCTTTAAGATCTGATAGCAAAGATTTTGCTTTGTCTAATTTCTGCATGGCTTGAACCATTGTAGAAACTCTTGGAGTTGAAACATAAGGAAGCTCAATTCTTTTTCTTCTACCTTTAGATGTAGGTACAGAAATGAAATAACCAGCTCTACTTCCTTTCAACCTGGCTGAGCCATGAGGTTCCACTGCAGCTAAAAAAACATTCCCTAATATACAATCAACAGGGATGTCTGCTATGGCAAACTTCATGTATACACAGTGGGTATCAAAACATAGTGAAGCTCTAGGAATTTCATATTTGAGTTTCTTATTTCCTAGGCCTACAACTTCTCTTTCAGCAGAGACCCAATATTTCGCTGGAACATTTCTGATGTTAAGAATATTAATATCTGCACCAGAATCTAATAATGCAGTCATGAAAAATATCTGGCCTTGGATACAGATTTTTACCTTGACATGATGTTGCTGATATGTGATGGTAAACAATCTCATATCTTGAAAGCCAAAATTTGGGTCTGACCTTCCTTCAGCAACTTGAATTTCTTGGCTATGGGCTGTTGTGTTCCAGGATTCTTCTTCTTTTTCTTCTTGAATCTCCTTGCCTTTCTTAATTTCTGCAATTTGAGCTTTGATTGCAGAAATCTCTGCTTTGAGTTGGTGGATTTCACCGCTTACTTCTCCCAAAGTCAGGGATCTTACTTTCCCTGGTTTCTGGTGATGCATCTGGAAAGACTTAGTGTTCCTTTCATAGGATGCATCGACAAACAAAGGTTTCTTACCTGATTCTTTTGAGGCTTTTGATTTAAGCTGATCTGTGAATGCTTCTATCAGGCGGTTCTTCATGGCTCCTTCTTCCATTGTCCTAATATGTGATAAAATCTTCATTTCTGCTTCTTCTTCCGCAGATGCCATTATGACTTTTTCTTTAGGAGGCTTTGTTATTTCTTCTTCTTCTTCGCTGGAACTGTACAGAAATTCAGAATCATCTTCATAAAATATATGACATGCACATTCTTCTGAATTAGAACAAGAACATTCAGATGATTCAGAATCAGTATACTGGCCCATATTAACTTGAAATTCTTCTTCTGAAGTGCTAAAAGAATCAAGAGACGATTCCTCTAATTGGTGCTGCTGGGCTGAGTCTTTGATAATAAGATTTGGGCACCTTTCTGTAGCATGGGTCTTTGATTTGCATCTCAGGCAAAAGCTTGGACCTGAATGCTCTTTTTTAACCTGTTTGGCCTTTTGAGCATAAACAGCTGTCTTTTTTCCCTTATTAAGCTTTGATTCTTCCCCTTGGGGACATCTTGAAGCTGTATGCCCAGTCTGGCCACACAACCAGCAAGTAATTTTGTTCCATTTTTCTTGCTTGGATGTATGCAAATGGATGTCAGAAGGAGTATAATAATGGGTTTTTGGGATATATTTGTAGTGGCCCTTCTTTTTATGGCTTTTATCCCTTGTAGAATACCTCCTTTTATTTTTTGGATAATCCCTTCGATTTTTGTAGAAAGTCTCTTTGAATTCTCTTTTGGCCCTCTTCCTAGACTTTCTCTTTTTGACCAATGGGTCATCTATTGTCAGACCATATTTGCTGCAAATGGACTTTCTATCTGGCAGTCTGGACAGTTTTTCCAAAGACTTGTTTACCTTCGAGCTGGTACAAAGACTTACCAGTGTCTTTGTAATAAGGGAATAAATTTCTCCCCATGTATAAGACTCAAAAGGTAACTGAAAAATTTCTTGCAATCTAATATAGTCAACAAATCTAGAGGGTAGAGCAGCTAGATATACCTGCTTCCAGAGCAAGTTTTTGGAATCTTTCACCTCATAGATTCGCTGCATCCAATCTCTATGGAAATCATCAAATTGAGACATCTTATGACATTTGAGGTTCATCAAAATGACCTCATGTTTGTTGGCAATTTCTGTCTCACAACCACACCAATGTTCTAGAATCATCGATGTTAGCGCACCAATCATATTGCTTATTACAGTACCATCAGGATTATGAATAACATCTCCTTTTTCATCCTTGAGCACTTCTGCTTCCATGGTCTCAATAAGTTTAGGAGAAGATTCAGTTTCCCACCATCTGAGAAGAGTACCTGTAAAACATTGGATGATGGTTCTGCAAGCATCTACCTCTGATTTTCCTCTAAGACACATGAGTTTATATTCAGTATACATTAAATCAATCATCTGGCGAATTTGGCCAATGCTCATGTTGTATATGTTCCATTCTCTGTGGGAATCAGGGAAGAAAGTATGGGCTTCAGGCAATTTTCCCTTCCCTTCAATGTCAGGAGCAGAGTATCTGGAAAATCTATGTTCAAGAGGCTCATAGATTGGGAGGATTTGTGTTTCCTGAGATTTTTGTTCTTCTGTTTCTGGTTCCCTGAATAAGGAAGCAATACTGATGTGTTCAAACTCATCAGTCTTTGAGATGGTTTCTTTGGGGAACAGCAGAGGGAATTTCTGTATATTCCTTATTGGATTCTCAATCTTTATATTTCTTTTTACCAGGAAAGAATTTGGAACTGGCTTTTCAACTTTTGTGACCTGCATCCTTTCAAATTTCTCATTTAAGCCAGTAAGGAGTGTCTTAGTTACATCAATATGTCCAACTAAGTTTTCTCCTATTTCTTCAATCTTATTCAATGATTCCTTGGTGTAAGAACAAGTCATGCTGGAATCAAATTGTAAATTATTCAAACAAGAATTTACACAATTGAGAGAAGACTGTACAATATCTACTTGCTTCTTTACATCTTCTGCTTTAGCCACATTCATTTCTAGACCCTTTAGAGCAGTATTGGTCCAATTTAACTGTTCACTAGCCTTTTGAATTCTACCATCAATTCCTAAGGCATTATCATCTTTTTGAACCAGGGGAATGGCTTTGGCTGCATTTGTCTTTTCTCCCAAGATGATTCCTTTATATGGGGGAAAAGTAGTAGGGGTTTCAACTGTGGATCCATCAATTGCAGTCCATCCATGCTTATCAGTCATACTGCTAGAAGTAGCACCAGTTAAAACATTTATAGGAGCAATTTTATCTTTCCATGAGTAGAAGGATATCCAAACATTATTTACTTCCATATAATGTTTCTAGTCTGTGTCTAACTTTCTTTTCTGATCTGGGGTATATCCCTGGTCAAATTCATCTGCTTGAGGATTTGTATACAAATCCCAATTCAACATTTCTTTCATCCATTTAGAACTGATTTGTGATTTTAAGCATCCATCCATAAGTGCAAAAAACTTATGCATTTCCATGACTGCAGGCTTTTTACAGTCAGAAGGAATCTGTTTGAATCTGCATTCTGGAATCAGTTCTGATTGCTCAAGTTTCCCCAACCCATACCTCGGCTTTGCTGGTCTCATTAAGAAAATCATCTGAGTAAGCCTAGGGTCTTCTTCTTCTATTGAATGGATCATGAGAACATGATCTGAATCGGGCTCAGCCTCATGTGGGAAAGGAATATCAGAACAATTAGGATTCGGGCATGAGCTGATAGAAGTGGATGGAGGAGCAACACCAGTGCGAGGATTATGGTGCAGATGAACATTCTGTTCGGCTAGAGTAAGCATATTTACGACATTTGTACAATCTGGACATTTTACTTCTAAAGAAGAAAAATTAACAAGCTGAGCTAATTCGAAAAGCTGTGGATGTTTACAAGAAGAAAAGGATGATGATGAACAGGCAGTATCGACAGTGGAAGGATCTCTGTAGTATTTGGATGATTTACAAGTAGCGTCTATTCTTCTCCGATCAATAGTTGACCTACGAGGAAAGGATATGACTGCATTGGAAGCATTTTGAGTTATGTTGGCAGAAGTGACATTTCGGGGAATTTGTGGCCTGGAGTGGTTTACAACCCAATGTTCAGGGAATTGCAGATCTTCCCACTTTATCAATAGATGTTCAATCTTTTGATTCTTTGGGTCAGTTTTGACTACCACACTTGATTTGGAATCTCGACTGGGAGTATGACGGATTGCTGGCCATAAAGTGTTGGTATGTCTGAAACAGGCTTTGGTCTGGATGGCTATATTGTTCCTCTTTCTCTTCATATCAAAACCCGTAGTATGGATTTGCAGCTATAAGATATCTTTAATGGTTTCATCAAACACATATATGGAAAAGTTTGGGAAACAATCAAAGTATACAGGGCCATCAGACAAAGGGGCTACAATCCCACCGATTATAGAATCTGTATATCTGTTATGTGTCAGATCTCTAACAGTAGCAAGCACAAATGTTTTTAATCCTTTATGGACCAAAGGATTGATGCCAACCCGAATACAACCAAGATGCAGATAATTTGTCTTTAACCGTTTTGCTTCTGCCTGTAAGGCCTGAGGATTTAGCAGTGGTATTGTCTGAATACTCTCAGAGTTCTCTTGGACTTGACTAACAGACTCTTTAATGGAAATTCTAGATGCAGCAATTAAATGGAAAGGAGCTAAATCACTATAGACTTCAGAGGGTGTTATATCTGGTAAAGCCCATCTTGCAGAAGGCTGAAATTCCTCATAAGTAAGTTCAACAGAGTTTAAGGTTCTACTTGAACTATTTTCAAACATTTCTTTAAGAGGATTTTCTTCTGGATGAGGATCTTCTTCAAGCTCTCTAAATGAAACAGACTTTCTGAATGGTTCCATTCTTACTTAAAACAATAGAGGTCTAAGTACCAACCTTTTAGAACCAGACGTTACTGGCTCTGATACCAATTTCTAGCAGGGGCTCCTGTCACGAGCTTGCTCTTTCTCTTTAAATTTTATGCGTGCTATATTTTTAAATTTTATGGTGATTTCTTTTCACCAAGAAAATTTATGAGATCTCTAGTTGTGCATAGTAATAAGACAATATGGTAATTGCATTATAGAGGGCCTTGAGTATAGAAACAGGGGTGGTGGCACTGTGGTACTTTTTATTCATCTATGTAACTGGATAGATATTTGTCAACATATATGTAAATATTTTTTATTTATTTATTTTAAAGAAAGGTTTATATAAATATTTGTATTTTTTAACTTTATTTTAGAAGATCAAAAGTATTTCTCTGTTTTAACTAAATCAAAGAAGAAAATTAATATAGCCAAGATTAGAACGAACTCTCATGAGCTCCATAGTGGGCAGTTCCTAAAATACCATGGATGGAAAGGTTCTGCCAGAATAGAAACATCGAGGTTGAAAATTACTTCCTCTTAGAGAGCCCCGCGTACAATCACATTAGATCTCAGTTTCAAAATCTTTGTTGCAATACTAACCTTTCTAGCCTTTTACCTTGTCAAAATTACAAGCTCGGGAAGCTTCTCTCCAAGCTTTTTGAGCATAGGAATAAAATCTTAAGTCAAACTAAATGATTGTTTCTTTATCCAATAGACCAAAGTTTGATCTTAGTAGACTTTAACCACCACCACTATCATCATCAATTAATTATATAGTAAAAAATTTTATTTCAATTAATTTACTAAAAATAATTTTATATTTTCAATTTATTATTAGAATAATAAAAATGTGTGGTTATTAATAAAAAGTAATTTTAAAATAATTTTCTTTTAAAAAATGATTTTAAATTAATTATTTACTCTACTCTTATGAAGAAAAGTCTTCATTATTAGATTATAGAGAAATTGTGAAAATGTTAAGGAAACTAGCATTAAAAGTTAGAAAATATTCAATGACCAAACCATAAGCAATTTATTATGTATTAATAAAAGTTGTTACATTTTGTTCATATGGTACAGATGCAGTTGCTCGAGGGCTAAACAATTCTATAGAGTTCAAACTAATATTTTTATAGAATTCGCAGTCTAGCAAATACTTGATATATTAAGTTTTTTTTATAAAAATTAACCTAAGAAAATTTGAATTATATACCATAAAAATAAATCAAGATGTTAACCCTCATTTACATAAAATAATTTTGATAGTATGTATAATTATGTGATATGTTCACTTCCTTTCCTTATGACTTTTTCAACTTTCATTTGAATCTGGCGTTAACAAGCTGCAGTTTAAAATCCTTTGCTAATATTTACTAACATCTTCATGATGGGAATAAATTCTCAATTTTCAATATTATTATGATTAAATAATATCCTTTTCTGCTTAGTTTAAAACCAAACTTCAGCTAATCAACAACATTTTGGTACTTACTTTAATAAATGAAATAATAAAAAAAGTTATTATATAATTATCAAAATTTACTTATTATAATAAGTGCATAAATATTTTTTAGTGGAAAAAACAAAATTGATATTTTCGTAATAAATACATAAATATATTTCACTCTCAAAATTCTTTGACATTTTCATGTCTAGTTAATATTATTCCGTCTAGTTAATATTATTCCTTACATCCAAGGAACATGGATTTCCAAGTTTGCAATATAATCTAAGAATCAAAACTTTAAAATAACATTCTTCGAATTCCTGAGTTTGCGATATATTCTAAGAATCAAAACTTTAACCTAACATTTTTTCGTTATGGTAGTTGCAAAATACAATGTTTTGTAATGGGTTAGTTAAGTTTTGTTTTTACTTGGAAATATTTAATTGGTTAAATAAAATTAATTTTAGTTGTTTGGATAGGTGTATTTATTTTAGAATAAATTCTCTCAAATTAAAATCTAATTATTAGTAATAATTAAGTGGATGATAACTATTTATTTTGCATGAAATATGTTGGATTAATCATAATATTATTTATATCATGAATTAAGATTTACTTCCAATTTAATTATGATCTCTAAACTAATTTATGGCACATTAATTGATTGAGAAAAAAAAATCATATCAATGTGTCATATTAGAAATGTGATATTGACAAGCTATATTATTGACCCATGGTATGGTTAACAAAAGATATTTTCAAATTAATAATTTCCATGTTAAAATAGGGTGAATCATATTCTTACATTTATTTTAAAATGTGTATTTGTTTTTGATATATTAATGTTTTTATAATTAATAATACTAATAATAATTTAAAATAAAATTTTAATTTAGTTAGT
Source organism: Pinus tabuliformis (assembly GCA_031772625.1). Taxonomy (NCBI): domain Eukaryota; kingdom Viridiplantae; phylum Streptophyta; class Pinopsida; order Pinales; family Pinaceae; genus Pinus; species Pinus tabuliformis. Next base: position 886,214,995 of record CM062813.1, read on the forward strand.
CTAGGAATTGTGAGATATATTATGGAAAAAATGTTTTGATGTTTATCATATATAAATGTTTACAAGTGATTTAATTAATATTATAATTTAAAATAAATAAATAATTCTCATATTCAACAATCAACATGACCATCAATAAATCCAAAGAATTAATAAATATATATATCTTTATATACAAGTATTAAACTAATTTCTCTTTGTAATATATCTCTTTCATAAATATTTGTAAAGTTTTTTTGAATTATAATATTAGAAAAATATTTCTAATTTAAAAAACACACAAATATTTTTGTATTTATTTATAGTTATTAAAGAATATAATTATCATTATTTTCCTTTAAAATACATTAATTTTATTTTTCAATTTCTAACTTTATAAATATAATTTTTAGATTAAAAAAAAAGGTTAAATGAAGCCATTCACTTTAAATACTTCCTTAATTAGTTTAATTAATCTTATTAAAAATAGTACTTTAATATCCCACCGCTAATAATATTAAACATAATAAATTAAACCCTGTGGTTAATACATAATACATTAGACTCTAGGGTTGATATTATAACCCATTAGATTGATATGTCAACCATGGTTTATCCAAATCAATCATTGTCAATCATGATCAATCATGGTCAATGATGGTCCAATGCTGCATTGTGACAAAGATTGTTTATCAAAATCGGCCATGGTCAACCATGGTCTTACGTCGCAATGTCACAAATATTGTCTCAATATGAAAATCATTCATGGTCAACCATGATCCAATGTCACATTGTGATAAGGATTGTCTCAATATGAAAATCAACCATGGTCAACCATGTTTATTTTAAGGTTTATGATATTTAACTTAGGGTATATACCTTGGGTTTATAATATTGATGCCTTAGGTTTAATATTTTTCTGTTGGGTTTATTAATCTAAGGGTTCATATTCCTAAGGTTTAATATTAGTCCATTAGGTTTATTATTCCCTTAGGTTTATAATATCAATCCCTTGGGTTTATTAATGTAAGGGTTCATATTCTTAGCCTTTAATATTATTCCCTTGGGTTTAATATTATTCCCTTGGTGTTGTAGTGGCTACCACCACCCTCCAAAATTTTTCCTATGCTTTGATTTTGGAGCCTTCCTTCCTATCCACAAGAGCCTATCTTTCACTAATTCAGGTATTCATGTTATGACTAAGATTTATATATTCATTAGTGCTTATGTTTGTTTATTTCCACACTTAGCTAATCTTTCGAACACAAAAGTTGATCCACCAACTTGGTCACACAATAGTTCTGGGCTTGCCTCCAGGAACTGCGCAATCCTTGAGGGAAAGCATCCTTGATTATAGGAATTGTGAAATTCCAACTGGCAGTCAGACTTGAGCTTAGAAAATGTGCAGTCATGGAAGGAAACCCAGCAGTAAGCTTAGAAATAGTGCAATCCCTCACTAAGCTTAGAAATTGCGTAGTGCACTGAGACAGAAAGTTTCCTAGTTCCTTATAATTTTGCAGTCTTTCCTGACAGTGTGCATGCTAAGTTTACTCGAAAAAATAAAAAAAAAATCAAAAACAAAAAAAACAAAAATCATCCCTAAAAAATAGGGATTTATTATTAGTATCTTGAAGGAGACACTTTAACTATTTTTTGAAACTTCTGCCAAGTGTTGCATTTTTCCTTGATTTTAGGCATGTACATCATAAACCCTAATCACTTAAATCTATTTAACTGACACCTCTAGAGCTCATTTGAAAATTTGATCTTCGAGCTCTAACATTCCTGAGGAGATCAAGGAACCTTCAGTATGGTCATCGTCACTTTTCCGTGTGAGCTTTGCTTTTGTCGTCTTTTGCTGCTTTTTGTTATTTCGCTTATGGGAGTGATGTTTTGCTCATTTCTTTTCATGGTTGCTAGTGTTTCAACTTATTTTAACGTGTATAAGTGTTATTCTAAGTTTTTGTTTTCCTTTCACAAGTGTCGCATCGGTTTTCCTATTTTTTCACCGATGGTCGTCATTGCAGTGACTCTCCTCACATACTTGATTTTCCTTTTATTTGATCACTTTATGCACTTCATCTGCATTGATTCACTAATACTTAGTCAATTTTTCACTCAAGCTCACATCCTCATTCACATTTGGTCATTTTCCACACTTCCACCAGGAAAATATGCACTTTCCCTGGTTGGATGTTACCTTCTCCAGTTGGGCCCTCCGCAATCCTAAGACTCAAGCCACAATCTTGGCCTCTAGAATTGTGTAGTGCACAATACAAGCTGGCCCAACTGTGCACTGTGGAGTACCAGGGCTCAGTCTCTAACCTTGGCAACTAAAATTATGCAATGTGAAGTCTCTCCCAGTCTCTACCCAGGCTAGAATGCACAGTCTCAAGTCACATGCTTCATCCTTGGCGATTGAGACTGCACAATGCATAGTTCCCACATTTAACCAGTCTCCCTTGTTGATAAAAATTGTGCAATCCTTCTCTCCAGTTGCCCGGCTTGTTGCTTGATCATGCTTTGAAGGTAGATTTGTTGAAGCTAATGTTTGCTTTCCATGAGTGTCCTTTTTGTCCCACAAGCACCACACTTGTGAAGCGCTTTCTCCCAGCAGTCATTGTTACCATGGAACCAAAGGGACCTACTTCAAAAGAGACCATTGAAAGTAGTATTGTGGAAGCAGTTGAGAAAACATTAGTAGACATGCCATTGTATGAAGACACTCAGTTGTTTATAGAAAAGGTGTCAACACTAACAAGGCAGCAAGTTAATGAATTTGTTTTAGCAAAGAGCCTTGAGGAAGATCTAGAGGACTGACAAGTGTCTCTCATTATTTGGAAGACAAGACTACACAAGGTTGCATGCAGATATCCATCCTTCCCATGTGTAGATGTCATCAACTGAACTATTTCATACATTAATTAGAATACCATGACAGTGAGCAGTGTCAGCGGATAAAAGCTTACTACCTTTAGGGTAGAATATTATCAGCGCATGTATCACTTTCCCGAGCCAGTGAAGCTCATGGAATCATTTTTTTATGCCACCAACATCTATGTTAATACACGAGACATTGTCAAAGGCTAGGTGAAAGAGCCATTGAAGTTTCGACAGCCACTCACCCATTTATAAAGGATAAAGTCTCTTAGGAAGGCCTACCAGCGCTTGTTTATCTTAGCTTGTAGGATCCATGGTTAGCAGAGCACGCAGACCTTTCCTAAAGGGTGGGTAGTCTTACTAAAATAGGTTTTGAACAACGGGAAATTGTTCAACATGTTATATTTTTGGCTTAACAGTTGAGAGCCTATGTAGCAGAGGCTCGAAGTCCTCCCGAGGGTGAGTAAGAAAGGTTTTATATGTATGCATATTTATTTGATGCAATTTGTGCACAACATTAGTTTCCTAGCATGAACTAGACATGGACATTGTTATCACAATAAACTTCAATTTTTAATTTTTTTAGAAAATGTTAACACTTGCATTGTCAGCGTTTAAATTGTAATAAATGTTGATTTGGGGTAGCATTGGATGTGATCTAGCCACGAAAATTGGTGGAGAGGCTAAGGCACATGAGATATCTAATACCTAGAAAGGGTTTCGGGAGATTCTAAACAGTTTGGGAGATATTAAAATAATTAATATTTTTAATGGAGTCCCTAAGTCTAAACTTAGGGAAAATAAAATATTAATGTGAATTAATAGAAAACTGTGTTAGAATGGTCCAAAAGTCATGGATCAAGCTAGATATAATATTAGTAGTTGATTAGGGACTTAATCTTAGCCATTTATTTGTCAACGAGAAAAGTATAAGAGGAGGCTTGAGGTTTACTTGGAGAACACACCGAATTGATCAAGATTTCGACTTTTTGGGGCTGGGTTTGCTAAGAAATTTGAGAGAGTGATCAGAGTTGTAACTGAGGGGCAGTGAATACAGAACCAGAGAGATAGAGATAGCACTAGGAGGATCATCACAATAGCCGAGAGTGAGGGACGTAGAACCAGTGATGGATTCACGTGGAGCCAACCAGGGCTCATGCAGAGCCATCCAAGAGCTGCACAGTGCCTCAGAGGGCCAGTGTGGGTGACACAGAAGGCCAAAGGGCTAACTTAGTGCCTCCAGAGGCTAACGCAGGCCAAGACAAAGTGACACTGGGCAAACGTTGGGCCAGAAAGGGTTGATGCTGTCCCTAGAGGCTGACGCTGGGGTTTCGTGGGGCAGATTGGAGCTGTGAAGCTACTGGAGCGTTCAGCCAGGGTTTCAGCTAGAATATCTACTTCCAAGTAGAGAGGTACTATTTACCAGATTATTCTCTGTTGGGTGAGCCAATTTTTGCACCCAGATTATATTCAGAAACTACATAATAATAAAACCCTTAGATAGTTACACCAGTTTTCCCGTATTGGGTTTTTTCAAGGACATTGGTCCAAAAACAATGGTGTCACTTGTGTGCTTGTTTTGTTTCCTACAGTTGATGATATGTAATGTGTTGAGAATGTAATTTTGTTTATTTCCAATATTTACATGGTAAATAACTTGTTAATTAACAGAACAAGTAGGTAGGAATAAATCAGTAAAGTACATGAAGGGTTTCTAACAGTTAGACTTAGAAAGTCCAACAAAAAACAGGGAATTTTTTTTATATAATTTGAAGTATTCTAACTATATTTTCAAAATAAATTCACTAAAAATAGTTTCATCTACTTTCTTTAATGTTCCAATAATGTTTTCTGAAGGAATTCAATGACAATGTGCTAATCAATGTTTTTCTGTAAAAATGGACAGTTAAAAAACTTTGTTTTTAAAATTGTTTTTCCTGTAAAAGTCAATAAATTTGGGAGAGGCTTCCGCATATATGGAAATGTATTTTCCAAATCTGAAGGAGGTTTGTTTCCATGACGGACCCATTTAGAAAACCCTCTCTCAGTTTTCTAATAGGTGTTACAGTTTGTAATATTTAAAGGGATATTTGAAAGGTTATTTTTCAGAATTTGACAATCCTATTTTAGTAATTGTTTTCAAAAAATGTCTTGGAAAAATGATAACAAATTTTATGATATTGAAAGAGGTTTTTCTCCATCATGGATAAATTTAAAAAATGTCTCTCAATTTTCTAATATGTGTCACAAATTTGAAAATTCGAAGCGATCATTTGACCCTATTTTTCAGGAATTTGTGAAGGAAAATCTCATGGACAGTTGGTGACTTGGATGCCACCTCATCAATTCATCTTGCTATTCCTTATCTCATGAAAAACATTATCTTTAGATGTAGATAGGTTTGGAATTTTTTATATGCGTGTATTTGATAGATACGCTTGATCTCTTTTATTGTTAGCAATTTGTAATGTCTATAAAGACAGTTTTATGTAAAATGAAGAAGGGTTGGAAACCATTTGAAAATTTAGTTGTAGCCTGGATATGTTTGAGCAATCTTAAATGTATTTGCAGTTTTTTATGAGCATCTAGTATAAAACTCATGTGTTTCATTTCCATGTGAGTATTTCTCTGTTATTAATTGTCTCTTTCATGTCTGAAATGTTAGTTTAATGAGATTGGATTTCATTTGTTGCTCCTCTCTTAAATTATCAGTCATTAAATACTTGTTGTTCTCAGCTCTTATAATCTTTGTCTTCTCTAAGTTCATATTTCTTCGAAATCTCCAAAAAAGGGTCAAAGGACGTGTTACTCCCATGCTTTGTGAAATTTTCTAATTAGATATGTGATTTCATTTGTTTGATAGCTTGACTCCATTTCCAATGGTAGGCTTTGAGGATCATCCAACTATTTTATACCTAAACCCAAATATGGCCACCTGAACTCAATTGTGAAAACCTTCTACTATAGTGACCATAGAGTAGTTGAGTTCTACGAAGAGATCCCCCTCCGAGTTGAAGGGTTGGCTTTCAACCTACATGTGGTTTGAGCTTACTTTACGGTTTCTCCCTACAGCTAGACACCCAACAGTCGAGGAGGAAGGTGAGGAGATGCATAATCAGGAGCTTTCTCAACAGATTGATCACTTGATTGAAGTGAGAGACATGGAGATGGAATAGGAGACACAGAATGAAGATGTTGATCTAATGTCGAGCACACCACAAGTCATTGTTCAGTCTCCACCACCTCTAGTAGCAGAGCCAACTCCGAGCGAGGAAGGGGATTTTGTTCCTCTAGATGATTATTCGGTAATGGATGTGTATAATTTGTCATTCGATGGGTTCTAAAAGAGGATTGTACAAGCATGGAGAAAGCATTTTCAGGAGATCATGCATCACTTGCATTCATTAGAGAAAGGGTGATAGTGGTGGACACTAATAAGAATCCAAATGCCATTACTGAATCCAACTTGGACTTTGCAGGAGCAATAAGATCAAACATTCAATATTTAATAGTCAAGAATGAGCAATTGGCATGGGACTTGCAAGTTGTTAGGCAAGAGGCATAACAACTCCGTGTAGCAGCATAGAGTGAAATTTCTGCACGGGTTTACTTGGAGGACATGAGAGAATCAATACTTGTTGAAATTTCAACACTTGGAGAAACCATGCGGAAACTTTATGAGGGGTTTGTGACCATACATAAATAAGTTGTCTGTTTACATGGCCCATGGTAGAAGAGTAGAGATTTTGTTAAAACTCGCAAGAACATACAATTTTCCATTACTTAGGTATAAGAATGGATAATGCAATACAAAGGGGCAATGCTTGGCTTAGTAAAGAAAATGAAGCCAGAAGTAGAGTTGGAGAAAGTGAGAGTTCAGATGTTGATTCTGAACAACAAGCGTCTCGCCTCATTTATTGGAATCATTCAGACCTCATATGCATGGTTGTTCATTAGTTTGGATGTCTTGGTGAAAGCACACAAAATCCCATCTATTGGTTCACTCACCAAAGCCAAACCCAGGAACCAGGTCCGATAGGAGATCGAAGATTACTTGGAGTAGCTGAGACAGATTTCCACCAAGGAAGATTTGGAGCTGAACAGATAGAACATGTAGAACTACACCGATGGTCCTATCCATATTAGAAAATTGTTGCTCATGCTTCAGAATGAACTTGAAACTTGGTTCCAAGGCATTGTACATGGATGCCATGGAGACTAGAGTTCACTTCCACCTAGACACCATCACGCATTTTTGAGATGTCATAACATAGTATTGATATCGACAGAAATAATTACAGAGAATCACCCAATGGAAGTTGTTGAGCTAGAGTTTTCCAAAACTCAAACATCATAGTGTTTTGTCTTGTTAGGATTTTAATTTGTCTCTACCCTATTTTGTCTTATATGGGTACAAGTATAAATTGTAATATTATTTGTAATTATGTTGTAAGTAAAATTCCAAGTGTCAATATTGGAATATGAAGAGTCATGATGTAATGAAATGAGTCATTTTGTTGAAGTTGAAGAGTCATGAGGCTAGTCCAAAGGTCACAAAGGGGAGTTGAAGAGCCACCCCCTCTTGTTATAAATAGAACCTCATAACTCATGTAAGGGGCTTTTGGGAGCCAATCTTTTGGCTAGGCTTAGGCTTAGAAGGAGCTTGGGAGTATTGTGAAGAGCCTTCACTTCTCCATAGCGTAGAGCGAGTATACTTCTTTAGAGGAGATTCACAGGGAAAATTTTAAGAACCCCCCCTAAATTTATAAATATAATAAATGGGCGAATCTCCATGGTATATAGGAAAAATGGAAGGCGATTTTATCAATAATATAATATGTATATATAATTTTTTGGCGAATCTCTCACCAGGCATGGCGAATATTTTACTCAATTATAAAATCTTGTAAGATCTTGGCGAGTATTTCACTAAATAATAAAACTTTGTAAAGTCCTAGTGAATCTTAGCATAGGCTACATGCTGGTTTAATTCCCCCATTTAAATAGGCTACATTCTAGGTGAATACCATGGGTCAGTACCATGTGCCATTTTGGTGAATACCATGGGTCAATACCATGTGCCATTTTTATTTTTATTAATTCTAATATTAGGGTTAATAATGGTTTTTTTGCATGGTATTAATAACAATCTAGTCCATGGTATTTGTCCCATAATATTTTGGCCATAGGTTTCACCTAAATATAACCCATTTTTTGAGTGTTCTAAATATAAAGTGACTTATGGAGTAAATATAAAAAAATGTTTTATTTGTTTACCATACCTCTCGTTTATTTATATTTTTATTAATTTACCATACCTCTTTTACAAATATGGTATTTGGCCCATAGGATTCACTTAAATAAAACCTCTTTCTTGAGCCTTCATAAATAGAACGAGGGTTATGGACTAAATATAAAAAGAGGTTTTATTTATTTACGATACGTCTATTTTATTTATATTTTTATTTATTTACCATACCTTTTGAGTAAGTATAAAAAGACGTTTTATTTATTTACCATACCTCCACTTTACTTATATTTTTATTTGTTTACACCCTTACATGTATATAAGGTGACTTATGGAGTAAATATAAAAAATGTTTTATTTATTTACCATACCTCTCATTTATTTATATTTTTATTAATTTACCATACCTCTTTTATAAATATGGTATTTGGCCCATAGGATTCACTTAAATAAAACCTACTCTTGAAAATGGGCGAATGGATTCACTTAAATAAATCCTATTCTTGAAAATGGGCGAATGGAAGGTTGTAAGTCCTAATTTCAAGGGCTAAATTTACCTTTTTTACCCTCTCCCTTAAAATAAGGTGGGCTATTTGACGTGATTTGTAAAAATGTACTATGATACAAAATATTCGCCCACTAAAAATTTAAAACCCCTTAATTTCGCCAAAGGGCGAACATTCGCCCCTAAAATTATCCTTGGAGGAGAAGGTGTCCTTGACTTTAATGTTCTGCTATTGGGGCTAGTGGTCCATCAATGGTGTATGTATGAATGTAACTTTCACTTATAATAAAATCAAAGATGACATGCTTTCATGTATTTTTTGTGAATAGAGTAGGATTATTCTTGTTATATTTGCAATGTATGTTATTTAACTTATGCTTATGCTTATGAACTATTTCGTTTTCATTTGTATGAATCTTCTTAAATGTGTTTTGTTTTATTGATTCATCACTTTAACTTGCGTGGACTATTCCGCATCTTAGCTTGTGATGTCATTACGCTCATGTGGTCCTTTCAAGCTGCATACTATTACAGGCTTCGAAGGGGTGCACTTACTTTTCCCCTTGTGTGTTGGAACCTTCATGCATCACACCTGAATTTCCACAGGGTCAATCACTTACTCTCACCCAAAGTTACCATACTTCACTCTGCACATTTTCACAGTCAAGGCATAACATTAATACCCACTATTGGGACTCCTACTCCAAATGGTTTGAGGTTTACTTGGGACTTCATATCGGGGAGATCGCTTGAATGTTGGCAAGTCCATCACCATAAACGTTTTTGGAACTAGAAGGAGGGTCATATGACAAGCTGAGCCCCTGAAGTTTTTTTTTAATTTCCGCACTCATTTAATGACTTCTCCCCAAATCATAACCCTGACATGTTTTTCTAGACACAAAAATATGAAAGTGTCAGCGAGAATTATTGATGTGTTGTCGAATCTGAAATTCAATGGCGAGGGTGAAACAACGTTATTTGAGCACATTACACAATTTCTTGATTTTTGCACGAAGCACAACATCCACTTGAGGACGTTTGTTATAGGTTGTTCGTTTTCACATTCGAAGGGTGCATATGAGAATAGTGTAACACATTGGTTAATGACTCCATACATTCTTTCGAACATCTTGTCACAGAGTTGTTCTATGCTTTTGATATGTATGATCATAAAATTTGATGGAAGAAAATTTTGAATTTGTGAAAAGAACTTGATGAATTTGTTTTGGATTTTCACTATCGTTTTATTCATTTCTGCTTTGAATTTCCAGAAGATCATGTTGATTGGCATTTATTGGTTGACAAATTCCTATATCTTGTTCACATTTCATGTAATATAGACGAGCTTAAATCTTTCGAACTTCTCCCAACATACCTTGGTATTAGAGATTCTAAATATATGATGGATGAGGTTGTTGTTGCAACTGACCCTTCATCCCCTTCTCATCAAATAACTTTAGTTCAACAAGTTGAGGTGGGAGAACTTGATAATTAATCTGCTGATCTACCACCATCTTCTCCCACTCCACATACCCAGAATTTAAGTGCAGGTTTAGAATACAAATCTGATGGTTACGATGAAGTGTTATCTCCTCGTCCTCCATCCTTTGGCTCCCTTGATCATTCGGATGATGATTTGTTGTGTTCACCTATTTTGAATCCTTATTTTGATGTTCATGAGGATATATTTTTGGATGGAGTTAGTGCTGAGCAACCGAATTGTGATAGCATTTATGATGATTATGTGTGGGAGCCCATATATGAATAAGAATCTACAATGAAGGATGATTCCTATCCTTTGGCACCTCTCCCTCATTATCTTGACATCTTCCATGGTCCTATCATCTCTGTCAAATCTTCTGAAGAAGAATTTTCTCATAATTCCCAAAACACGTGGGATGTCAATTTTTCATCCAAATGCAGAGAGGACAAATGAGGAAGACAAATATATTTTTCCTGATTTGTCCAATCTCTCATCTCATATTTCTAAAAATATAGAAGGTGCAATTTCTCATTCTCCATCATCCCCTCTTTACGATTCGTCAAATCATGAGGATGCCTCTGTTTGTAATATCAAATTTTCTGATTGTGGTTGTCGTGATCTTTTCATTGATTCATTTGATCACGATTCTAATTTTTCCATTGTCAATCTTTCTAACCCATCAGTCTTCGATGATCCATCTTTTGGTGAATTAGAACTTCCCCAAGATGTCAAGGCACTTCAACACCAGTTGATTGTTATTTCATGTTCTCGTAGTCTTGTGGTCAGTTCCCCTTCTGATCAGAAATGTGTTGAATATTTCCAATCTCCTCATCACTCTATTGCACACAATGAAAATAATTTTGTTTCACAATTTTTTCATCCTCCATCTATATCACATGATCCTGTCGCTCAGTCATTGAGGAGTCATGAGTGGTGAGCACAGTTGCAAAGTGAAAATTTTCTTCTTTCTTTATGTTTTCTCATTTCCGCAATTCGAAAGTTTATTCTTGCATGTATTTAGGTTGCAGTGTCTCCAAACACCACAATGCACCCGCATAATGTCTTCCATGCGCTTTTCCTTCTTTCTTTTATGCGCATTCTTTCAAACTTCAAACGTTTTGTTTTATACTTCCTTTTCATTTTTGTTTGTTGGTATGCTTGTATATCTTTCTTGACATGCATTCCCTCGCGTACATAGGCCAGCCAATGCATCGATGGGTGCATTGGAAGTATCACTTCATGTGAGCCTGGCCTATTCACTGTTAGGTTAGGAGTAGGAGTAGTTGTTTTATTTTCTTGTTTTTTTCTTTGATTTTCTTTCTTTTTCTTTCTTCTCTACCCTTTTATTCTTTTCATTTTCTCTTTATTCATAGGATAGCTTCCACATGAGACCATGTTTGGCTTCTTAGACAAGCAGGGTCAAGTCCAAGAGGAAGTTGTACTACAATCAACGCTTGGTTATATGTGTATTCCCTCTCTTTATGTGAATCTTGAATTTATTTTAGTAGATGATACTCTGATGGAAAATATGTTCCTTTCAGAGAAAGTCACAATGAAATCATGATGCTTTCAATTTTAACTAGTATCTCCTCTAATTGGTCCTCTATTTTTTAGTTAATCCTTGTCAACTAAGTCGAATAGAGAAAGGAGGGGTGGAAAAACTTAACAAGTATGTCAGAGGTATATATAAATATCATTCTTTGAAGGGATAACTTCTTATGCTCTCAATAAGTCGGGATCCATATTCTGCACCCATGAAGTAAATATGTGCATATGCATAGTTCTTTAAACAAATAAAAATGAAATAAATGACATAATGAAATAAAGGGCGAAAGAAGAGAAAAGATTCTTGTGCAGAGAGGTGAGGCAAGTAACTTCACCATAATATTTTCCAAGCTCATTGGCAGCAGAACAATGATTGTGTTCTTGAAGTGACTCTATCGGGATACTGTCCAAGCCTGTTCGCAGCAGAGGAACAATAGAGATGAAAATTGAGACTCTAACATTTTATTTTACATGTGCATATATATACTCCTCATCCCCAATAAAAACAACTCAGTCTAAGTTGCAATGGTATGTGTGCTATCGATGAAGATAATAGTATGGACTATAACCTTAACTCAAGCTAAGTGAATAATTTGTGACAATCAATGAACTGAACAATACTTCCAAAAGATTTAGGCCTATTTTTCATGAGACAAGATCCATATAGAGAGTTGGAGTTGTACCAGTGTGTTTCTAGTGTTGTAGAGACTACAACCACCCTCCAAAAAGTTTCTTATGCTTTGATTTTGGAGCCTTCATTCCTATCCACGAGAACTTATCTTGCATTGATTCAGGTATTCTTGTTACGACATAGAATTATCTTTTAATTAATGCTTGTGTTTTCTTGTTTCTTCACTTAGCTGATATTTCTAACTCACAATTAATCCCCTGATTTGGTCAGACAACAGTCAAGGCTTGTTTCCAGAAACTCTGAAATCCTTGAGGGCAAGTAGCCTTGATGATGGGAATTGTGCAATTCAGACTTGTAGTCAACCTTGAAGGCAAGTAGCCCTGATGATAGGAATTGTGCAGTTCAGATTTGTAGTCAACAGTGAGCTCAGAAATTGTCCTGTCACGGAAGGAAGCCCAACATTGTGCAATCCTTCACTGAGCTCCGAAACGACGCAGTGCACTAAGAAAAAAAGTTGCCCGATTCTCCAAAATTGTGTAGTCTTTCCTAGCAGTGTGCATGGTAAGTTTCCACAAAAAAAAAAAAAAAAAAATAATAATAAAAATAAAATAAAAATAAAAAAATTGAAAAGAAAAAAACATCCCTAAAAAATAAGGATCTATTTTTACTATCTCGAAGGAGACACTTTTGTATTTTTAGAAACTTCCACTAAGTGATGCTTTTTCCTTGATTTTAGGCATGTGCGTCATAAACCTATATCGCTCAAATCTATTTAATTGACACCTCTAGATCTCATTTGCACAGTTGATCTTGGATCTCTAGCAATCCCAAGGAGATCACAGAATGTTTGGTAAGGTCGTCATCACTTTTCTGAGTGAGTGTTGCTTTTGTTGTCTTTTGCTGCTTTTTATGTCACTTTTTGTCGTTTGACTTGTGTGAGTGTTGTTTTACTTAGTTATCTTCATTGTTGCTATAATTTCAACTTATTTTAACTTGTAGAAGTGTTATTCTAAGTTTTTTTCCTTTCACAAGTGTCACATCAGTTTTCATTTTTTTGCATCGATGGTCAACGTTACAGAAACTCTCCTCAAATACTTAGTTTTCCTTTTGTTTGATCAGTTTATACACTTGATCTACGTTGATTCACTCATACTTAGTGATTTTTTCACTCAAGGTTACATCATCATTCACGTGTGCTTGTTTTCAACACTTCCACCAAGCAGATCTACACTTCCCTTGGCCAGATCTTACCTTTCCCAGTTGAGCACTGGGAAATCCTAAGACTCAAGCCACAGCTTGGCCTCTGGAACTGTGTAGTATAGGTTGGTCCAACTGGGCATTGTGCAGTTCCAGGGCTCAGCTTGTCACCTTGGCCACTAAGACTGTGCAATGTGTATTCTCTCCCAATATCTGCCCTGGCTGAACTATACACTACGAGTGTCAAGCCTCAGGCTTCATCATTGGTTGTTGGGACTGTTCAATGCACAATTCCCACAATCATCCAGTTTCCCTTGTTGATAAAAATTATGCAATCCTTCTTCCAATTTCTTGGTTTGCTTCTTGATTATGATTTGAAGGTATATTTTCTCAAGCTAATGTTTTATTTCCATGGGTGTCCTTTTTGTCCCACGGATACCACACTTGTGATGCACTTTCTCCCAGTAGTAATTGTTACCATGGCACAAAAGAGAGATGCTTCAAAATAGACCATTGAAAGAAATATTGGGGAAGAATTTGAGAAAACATCGGTGGAATTTCTAGTGTATGCAGACAGTCAATTGTTTATAGAAAAGGGGTCAACACTAACATGACAACAAGTTAATGACTCTCATTTAATAAAGAGACTTGAGGCAGATTTATAGGACTGAAAGGTGTATCTTAGTATCCGGAAGTCAAGAATACACAAGGTTGCATGCAGATATCTAGCCATCCCATGTGCAGATGTCATCAATTTGATTTTTTCACACATTGATGAGAAGACCATGACATTAAGGAGTTCCAACAGACAAAAGCTTTCTATTTTTCTAGCAGAAGATTATCAGCACATGTATCACTTTCCCAAGCCATTGAAGCTCATGGACTCATTTTTATATGCCACCAACAGTTATGTGAATACATGAGACATTGTCAAAGGCTAGGTGAAAGATTCATCCAAGTTTCGACAGACACCCACCCATTTATATAAGACAAAGTCTCTCAAGAAGGCCTACCATCTCTTGGTTATCTTAGCTTGTAGGATTCGTGGTCAGCAGATCACGGAGACCTTTCGTGAAGGGTGGGTAGTCTTATTAAACTAGGTTGTAAACAAGGGAAATTCATTCATCTGGTCAAATTTGTTGGCTCAATAGTTGAGAGCCCATGTAGCACAAGCCCAGAGTCCTCCCAAGGGTGAGCAAGGTTTTATATGTCTGCATATTTATTGGATTTAATCTATGCACAACATCCGTTTTGTGGCATGAAATATACATGGACACCATGAGAAACTGTCATGCATATTTACTGCAGCCTGCATTCGGATTGCAGTCATCGAGGAGTAATGGAACAACTAACTGACCATTTCATCATCCCACATTAAAATCTCATCTTTGAAGAAGATCCACCTTGCATGTCACTAGGAAAAATGGAGGCAATAGAAAAGATCACATACTGGTACGCCTCACCAGGTGACACCTTCCTTAGAGTGTTCGATAGAGAGAAACCTCTGCATGTTTTACCAAGGTACGCCACTGACAAGCTTGTCATGTAAGAAGTGTATTATCATCTCACCACAGGTTTTTCAACAGCTTTGCACAGGAATAAGAAAGAACCATGACCCAGTCTTCCTTTGAAAATGGGATTATACGAGATAAATAAATTTAAAGTCACATATATCGAGGGAAAGGAGATAGTAAATTTTGCATCCGGTACTCAAGATTTTAATCCATATAATCCCCATGGTATTTTCAAAGACCAATATGCGAGAATTTTCTTCCAGTGGATCACCGGGGCGTTTCATTGGCCAGAGGAGGATCCATGGAGGAACTGCTACAATGCCTCCAAACTCGATGAGTTGATCAGTTTAGCAGGGACTTCATAGGATACTCTACAGAGGGAAGCGATCCTAGAAGAAATAATAGCAAAAGGAAGAAATCCCATGCAGAACAAGGGAAAGAGAAATATTGTCAATAGTCGAGAGAGAGAAAAAAGTTGGAAGATGAAAGTGGATCCTATTGTTATGAAAGAAGCTTTAGCAGTAGAAGAAAAGTGGAAGTATAGGATACAGAGAGTAGAATGGAGGAAGAGACAAAAGCAAAGGTTGAAGGAAGCAGAACTGAGGTTGTAGGAAGAAAAATATAAGTTGAAGGAAGAATAGGAGTTGAGGAGGAGAGAACAAGAAGATAAGAAGAAAGAGGAAGAAGAACAAAGGCAAGGTGCAATGGTAGAAGAAACATCATCAATATAGGTTGAAGAGAAGGAACAGAACCACCCAACATCTGAGGAGGAATCGGGAGCTTTCTTAGCAGATTGAGCACTTGATTGAAGTGAAAAACATGGAGATGTAATAGGAGCTACAAAATGAAGATGTTGATCTGATGACGAGCAAACCATAGGTCATTGTTCAATCTCCACCACCTCTAGCAACAAAGTTGGCTATGAACAAGGAAGAGGATTTTGTTCCTCTTGATGATGATTAGGTGATGGATGTGTACAATCTGTCATTCGATGAGTTCCAAAAGAGGATTGTGTAAGCATGGAGAAAGAATTTTCCGGATGATCATGGATCACTTGCATTGATTAGAGAAAGGATGATAGTTGCGGACACCAGGAAGAATCAAAATGTCATTGCTGAAGCCAATTTGGAATTTGAAGGAGAAATGAGATCAAACATTCAGTATTTGACAGCTGAGAATGAGCAATTAGCACACAACTTCCAGACTGCCATACAAGAGGCAGAACAACTTTGCGCAACAACACATAGCGCAGTTTCCACACAGGTTTATTTTGAGGAGATGAGAGAAACAATACTTTCTAAAGTATCAACACTTGGAGAAACTATGTGGAAGCTCTATGAGGGGTTTTTGACCGTACATAAAGAAGTGTTTAGTTTCCATGCCATGCAACAACAAAGTAGATATTTTGTTAAAATTTTCAAGAACAACAAGCTACCATTACCTATGTGCAATAATGGGCAATGTGATACAAAGTGGAACCGGTTGATTTAGTAAAGAAAATGAAGCCACAGGTAGAGATGGAGGAAGTGAGAATTTGGATGTTGATTCATAACAACAAGCTGCTTGCCTCATTTATTTGCAGCATTCAAGCCTCATATGTAATGTTGTTCAACAGTTTGGATGTCTTGGTGAAAACACACAAGATCCCATTTTTTGGTTCACTCATCAAAGCCAAACCCAGGAACCAAGTCCATGAGGAGATCGAAGAGTACTTAGAGCAACTGAAACATATTTCCACCAAGGAGGATTTGGATTTGAATAGACAAAACATGCATAATTATATCGGTGGTCATGTCCAGATTATAACAATGTTGCTCATTCTTCATAATGAACTTGAAACTTTTTCTAAGACATTGTATTTGGATGTCATGGAGGCTTGATTCTATTTCCAACCAAACACCATCACGTTGTTTGGGCATATCATCACATAGTACCGAGCTTGGCATCAATATGTTACTAAGAAGCATCAAGTGGAATTTCAAAAATCTTCTTTTAAGGCACCTAGATCATCTTTCGAAAACTAATTGTTATAAGAGTCCATATTCAGGGATGGATAAATATGTTCCTATAAGATATGACAATCCTTGATTTCCCTCCATAATCTTGAACCCTCACCCAGTTGTAGTCCTTCCTTCCTCAAGGTGTCTGCTTCACCATTTAATTCTTTATAGACATGTTCAAATCACTTTGAAATAAAAACGGAAAGAACATTTGATTTCATCTTCTACTAATGCCATTCATCCAATTAATTACCAACAAATGATGAAATTTAGTAACACTTGGTAAACATATTCTTCTCCCACAAAACTAGCACAATCTAAATTTAAAGGCTAATCGAAAATGTAATGTGAATCTCATTTGAGCCTATAAATGAAAATAGTTAGAAAACATACATAGAACATGTAGATCAATGTCAAGAACCACTGTTAATGTTATTCCATTGTCATTGAATAAAAATCTACTAGAAAATTTGATATGCAGAATTTTATGTAGCATAAATAAAACTAAAACTCTCCAATATTGACACAGATATGTACCCTATCCTTTTCTCGTATAGATCTTAGTGGGTGTCTAGGTTTACAAAAATATAACTATTACTTAGATCTTGGGATCTCCATGTAAGAGATTGTGCTGCAAGTAGGATCTGCACTCTATTTATCGGATACAAAAATGAAGTTACAAAGACTGTTAAAAATATACCAGAACTGCCTCATATAAATTTAGTGCCTTATTTATAAAATGAAGAGTAAGTATAAACTCATGTTATTCTATCTATAGTTGATTCATGCATGCACACTCATTGTTGGAATACTAAAATTAGTAATATGCCCACAATGCCTTTTTATGCTACATCCTCAAATATTTATCATTATGTTGTATGAACTTTACTGTTGTATGGCTTTATGTAATGTTGTTGTAACAAAAGGTGCCTATATTTTCCATTTGTGCTTCAACCCAATAGAATATGATCAGAGGAAGACTATTTAACAGTCCCTCTTATCAACAAAAGTGTTCTCCACCAATCCAAGTCATCTTTAACTTCCCTTTGGCCAAAGGTTTAGTGAAAATACCAAGTACCTACTGATCTATTGGAGTGTGTTGTAGAACCACAACTCCTTTATGAACTCTTTTCTCTGATAAAATACTATCTGATCTCAATGTGTCTGGATTGATCATGAAAAACTAGATTTTTAGAGAGTTTGATACAACTTTGATTGTTACAAAAGTATCCAAAGTTTGATTTGTCAACTATGTTAATAACTTTCCAAAACTGGTTGGTTTCACAACTAGAAGAACTGGTAGCCATATATTCTGCTTCTGTTGAACTGAGTGTTGCATAAGTTTGTACTTTGTTAACTACTGAACTAGGAAACCATAGTTGAACTTAAACTGAAAGAGCACCTTGAAGTGTTATTTGTGTCACGAGCACTATCTGCCCAATCATAATTTTGAAAACCTTGTGATGCTACCTCTCCATCACTAACATATCTAAGTGCAAAATGCACTGCCCCCTTCCAAGTATTAGAGCTTGTGTTTTGCGGCAACCCGATAAACTTGCCTAGGTTGCACCATGTACTAAAAGTGTTTACTGCAAAACAAATGTTAGGCCTCGTGTTAACTAAGTACAGGAGGAAACCTATCAATTCCCTGTACACAGATGTTCATCAAATCTAAATTAGAATCAACAAAGTACAATGGATTTACAACCACAGGGGAGTAACCATGGGTTTGTTGTACAACATGTGGAATCTCTTCAAAATTTCAATTGCATACTAGGGGAGTAGCCATAGGTTTGAAATCTATCATATGAAATATTTTAAGAATTTCAATTACATACTTATTATGTCCAAGGAACACTTCACTTGCACTTTGCTACACCCCTAGACCCAACAATTACTGCATCAAGCCAATGTCTTTCATGGCAAATTCTCTTGCTAGTTTTTCCCTACACCATTTTGTGAATCTCTTTGAGCTTCCTATGAGTCTAATATTGTCTACATATATGACTAAAAGAAGCAGATTAGAATGATCAACCAAATAGTAAAAATTAAAATCTACATCTGTCTTAGTGAAACCCAAACCTGAAAGTTACACATTGATCTTGGAGTGCCATGAAAATAGTGCATGTTTCATAGGTAGCAGTCCTACTATCTATTCAAGTATTTTTAGAATGTTTTAGAAAACCTCTCTAATACCATTATGAATTTGTTTAACACATTGTAAACAGATTCTTCTTCTAATGGAAACTAACACTGTTTAAATTTAAAGGCTAATCAAAACTGCAGTTTGAACCTCACTATAATCTATAAACACAACTGGAATACATACATTAGAACACATAGATCAATGTCAAAATCCCCTGTTACTATTATTCCAATACTGTTGAATAAAAATATGATAGAAAATTTGCCAAAAATGATTTTGTGTAGGAACTAAAACTAACCCTATTACATATCCATACTCTCACTCTCTCTTATAAGTGACACTTAGGGTTCATAAAAATAGATATATTTCTTAGATATCTAGATCTGCATTCTATCTAACTGATAAAAAAATGAATTCAGAAATACTGCGAAAAATAGAACATGACTTCCTCATCTAACTTTAGCACTTTATATTTAACCTAAACTCTAATGATAAACTTATCCTATTCTAGTTATGGTTGGTGCATACATGCATGCATGTGCCCTTAGTGTTAGAATACTAAAATTTGTGATGTGCCCTTACTATCTATTTATTGTTGCATTCTCACCTACAGATCATTATGTTGTTTGGAATTTAATGTTGCATGGATTTGTGTAGTGTTGTTGTAATAGAAGGTGCCAAGATATATCATGTGTGCTCCAACCTAGTAGAAGATGATCTAGGATACTCTATCTAAAAACAATGAGTTACAAAACACTTGTATTTTTTAAATGCAATTGTGGGTTGCTAGTTTTAATAGTATTGTTAGGGAAATAAGCTCGGTGTAGTTATTTGATCCTCACCTAAATCCATTTTAAATATAATACAGTGAGAGTTATTGAGAATTTGAGATAGAGAACACCTTAGTCTCCCCTTTTTTTTCCTGGGGGGGGGTACCTTCACTAGATCCATGAAAGTAATCCCCATGTTCTAGATTTTTCCATAGGAGCACTGATCAATTTTTTCTGTGTAGGGGTTGATGAAAATGATTAGAAGTTTGAGAAGATTGATTGACCTTGGAAGACACATTGAAAAAAAGTTATATACATTTCTTCAAAGATTCAACATTTCTATCTTTCCAGATTCCCCATAATACTATTAGAGGAAGGCATTTCAAGTCTTTGAGATCTAAGTTTTGTTACCACTTTTTAAAGCACTCTTCATCATAGCCTCCTTTCCACAGTCCTTTATCCTTGCCAAACCATCTATTTCAATCTATATTTCCCTTTAGTAAGGACAGAATATCAGTAAGTGGCCTATGTTCTTTTCACCTCTTCTACACATGACACATTTTCTTGGACTTGATCCATTCCTTCTCTAAAGAACTTCCTATGTGGGTGCTCTATATAAGATTCCCAATTGCATGTAAATAATGAACTTTTGAAAGGTTCTAATCTAGATGTGCTTCCACCATGAGAGTGTGCATTCTGCTATGTCCATTCTTCTTTATTCCTTATCTATGAGAAAGGAAACATCCATCTTGCAATCCAATTTTATCTGATTGCTATTGAGGTACATCAGAAACTCCTGATTAAATAAACACTGAGGATAAATGTCGTGCTATTTATTCTACAATATTGGTTTGGTTCTTTTAGCCCAGGGAAGATGGGTTTTTCATTGTGATTTATTGTGACTTTTTGGTCAATGAAGTGTGATATGTTGGCACTTCGTGAAAATGATGAATGTTTATATTTTCGAAGTTGAAGATTTTACACCAAAAGTTATGAATAATTGGGAGTCGATGTCTGGCTCATTTTCATCTATTATTTGAAGATGTCTGAAATTTGTGAGGTTGTGATGCAAACTTAGATTTGGAAAGATAGCCATCATATTCTTCATGAATTAATATTATTTTATTTAGCTTATCTAATGTCATCTACTACCTGTATTTTTTCAAAATCTATCAAATATTTGCTATTAGAACTTGAAAAGCCATATTTGAAGATTAAGAAGCAACCTATGTTGGAAAATCTCTCAATTTGGCATAATGTAAGTGTTTTCTCTTTATATTCTACTTTTGAAAGACATTTTTTTTACTATTTTTCATCTTCAATGATTCTTTATATGTCACAATGCTTCTTGAATTTATGCCTTACAATGTTTCCTTTGCAACATCTGGTGCAATTGCTAGTGTAACTCTCTTGTTTGAGCACATGAGATATATTATTATTTTAGTTCATCTACATTTCAATGGAATTATTATTTTAGGTTTATCTTTATTTCAACAAAATTATTGTTTTGATGGACATGTTTGTTTTGTAATATGGGTTACACAATTTTTATTTAATTGTTATTATGTATTAAAAGGGTGGTATAGTTTTAATTTACCGGGAACATTTAAAATATTCTTAATAATATTTTAAGATTGAAACATATTTATAAAGTAATTCTATTTTTTTTCTTTTTCATTAAATTTATTAATTAAAAAAGTTGTGGTATGAATGAGTATAATAAAATTAATTATGATTTTTTGAGTATATGGTATTGATTAACCACCATATTGTACGAAAAGTATTTATAAAATAAAAATATTGATGGTAACATGGTGTAGATTTGCAAGACATATATATATATATATATATATATATATATATATATATATATATATATATATATATATATATATATATATATATATATATATATATATATATAGATATATAGATATAGATATAGATATATATAGGGTCTCACTAGCTATTTTACTTAGCAAGTTAAAATGTAAAAAGTGAGTATAAAGGTTTGATGTTCTGGATGAGAAAGGTTGTAGATTTTCATAATAATAATAATAATAATAAAGTTATAATTTAGTTATTTCTTATGATTTATCATGAAGTAAGTAAGTGTGTTGATGCTTATCATAGTACTTTGATGCCTACCAATGTTTTTGTAGCAATTTAATTGAGCCAAGAGGCTCTCTACAACCTAGTATATGGGAGATATGTAGATGTAATGTAAGAACACTTTTAAATGTTGGCTTGATATGTTCAATTTTAAGATGTAAAGGTTTTGCAAACATTTACTTGTTGGTTCAGTTAAATAATCATAGAAGTTTAAAAGTAATCTAGAGCCCAGGGGTAATGATAAAGGATTAAAATTAATCTAGAGCCTAGGGGAGATGTCGTCCTTAAAAAGTTAAAAGTAATAAAAATAATAAAATTCAATTTGTTATATTGTAATTTTATTTTTATTAATAAAATTACTAATAATTTTTTAAATAAAATAAAATTATAATATACATATCACGTTAAAATATATTAGTAGCTATAATTTAAGATGCATTTTATATTATAAGTTATAATAATGATTCCATAACTATATTTAAATTTAATTAATAAGCACACAAAAGCTAGAATACTTACAATAAACTTATAATATAACAATATTTTAAACCATCAATATTCATGCTCACTTTACCATATATAATATTAACTTGTTAATAGGCTTTGTTACAACACTATGGGCCAATACCATGGCTCATCAATACCACATGCCCAAAAACCATCTCTCATTTCACTATCAAAACATTTTATAAATATTTTATTAGACTTTTATTTTATAGCATTTTTACATTTTTAGAATTTTAAATCTTAGCAATTTAAGATGTATCATGAAGTAGGCTTTTTGATTATTTAGATATTTCTCATCTAATTTATATGGCTAAAAAAAACATTAAGTAAAATCCAACTTTATTAAAAAATGACAACAATTTTTTCCATAACTAGAACAAAACAAGGACAAAGTGCAACCTAACTTAGTGAGGAAAATTTCTTAGCTTTAACAAGATCACTTTTTTCTTTTTGAATGGGATGGATACGATCGACTGAATTCAATTGATCAGATTCCAAAATATTTTGAAAATCAACAATATATTTAAGTTCAGGGATTTTGGTATGCCATTCTTGGTCTGATCATATATGATAATATGATAATAGTACCAGCATGCATTAGCATTGCAGGAAGCCCCCACATTCCTTCTCAGCAAGTTGGTGCACTCCAACGTTGGAAATCGGTTTATGCACGCAACGATCAACACCAACAATATTGCATAAGATCTCTTCATTTTAATGGATTACCCTAAAATCCTCAACACTCACACTAGGTCACAATTTAAACTAAAAACTTCAAACTAGAAGTAGCCAACTCTTTCTGACACAGATATCTTTGAAGCTTTAATTTTTAATGGATCCTTAACCGAAAAACTTGATGTGGTCTTAGGCTAAGGTATCCACTATCGGGAATGAAGTCTCTATACACTACATTGAATAAGAACAAGGAAGCTTTGGTTATATAATTGGAAAAGAGAGAGGGCATGGGTTCATGACAACTGCAAAAACCAATTTATTCTTTAAAAACAAAATTTAAATGTTCAATGTTACAAGCAGGTGTGAAAATTGCGTTACAAGCAAATCTCAAAATTTCTAAATCCTTAAGGAAATAATTAGATTATATATATCTAGCAAACCTCTCTCCAAGGTGGCAACATTGACGTACTTGATGTCCCTCGTAGAAATAGATGCAATGGCCGGTCGATTGTGATCGTACATGGAATGCAGATAGGGAAGAATGTAGGCTTCCACTCTCAGTTATGTGGGGAATAGCTTGGCTGCAAGATTTACGTTTGATGGGGATTGCTCCCGACTACTAAAACCCGCCCGTCCGACAGCACAAGAGAAGTGGAATGATACATTCTCGGAATTTTAGCAGGAGCCAGATTTGTGAACCTCTCGCCAGCGGCTGCGGAGGGTGTGTAGAGGAGCGGCGAAAATGTAGGGTCCCCGCCATCTTCCCAGCCGGTGGTGCCATTTTTGGCTCCGTTGATGATGAGAATGTTTCCCTTGGGGAGAATGAGCATGTCACCCATTACTCTAGGGCCGAGCATGTCTTCCATATTCCATTGCGGTTTGGGAGACGTGATCTCCATTCTCCCATAGCTCCTCAAGGCCTCTACGTATTTGTGTTTTTGTTGGGCCTCAGTGAAAGCTCCATAAGGAGCTCCACCGCAAATGAAAATTTCCAGTTTTTTGAAATAATTGGCGGCCTCGAGCAGAAGCATGGCGGAAGAAGCGAAGGAGGGATAGTTCCAGGAGTCATCGCCTCGCATGGTGGGGAATGTTTTGATGACTTTGTTTCTGTTGTAGTCCAAGAGTATGGAATCCTTGTTAGCGAAGATGAAGAGGTTGTCGTCGGGAACCAGATATAGAAACGGATACAGATTGTTCTCCTCTCTCACAGTGTTGGTCTTCACCAAGAATGGTAGCTTGAAGGCCTCACGGTCCCTAGGGTTTCTAGGTATGAATTCGTAATTAAACGATCTCCAACCACCTACTACTAATATGAAATTCCCAGAGCTTCATTATGTTTTGACACACATTGTGTATATATGAAGTTTTCCATTGTAGATATTCCTGTTGACTGCATATTAGGAAATGTCTTTCTAGCTGCAGTAAAGCCCCATGGCTCAGCCAGGCTAAAGGGAGGAATAGCCGGCTATTTTATCTCTGTTCCTACTTCAAAAGGTAAAAGAAAGAAATTTAAACTTCCTTATGTCTCAAGTCCAAAGATTTCAACAATGGTCCAAGCCATGCAAAAATTGGATAAAACAGAATCTCTGTTGGCAGATCTCAAAGATCTGAAAGGCACATTAAGGGTTGAATTGTAGCTAAAATTGCCCCAAATAAAAAGAAAAATCCAGGATCTAAAAGAAAAATTGGAAGAAACATGCTGTTCAGAAGAGCCAAATGCCTTCTGGCATAGAAAGCAGCATACTATCAAATTGCCTTACAAAGAAGGATATACTAGAAAACCCTGTAAGAGCAGGGCCATCCCAATGAGCAAAGAATATATAGATCTTTGCCAAAAAGAAATCCAGCAATTGCTTGACAGAAGACTGATCAGAGAATCTAGTAGCCCATGGAATTGTTACAAATTCTATGTGAATAAAAGAGCCGAACAAATTAGAGGAATTCCTAGACTTGTTATAAATTATAAACCTCTAAATTCAGTTCTGGCTAATGACACCTACCCAATTTCGCACAAAGGAGATTTGATCAGAAGAATTGCACGTGCTAAGGGCATTATGAATGGAACGTAATTCCATTCGGCCTCAAGAATGCTCCCTCAAAGTTCCAGAAAGTGATGGATGATATCTTCAAGCCATACTTTGATTGGCTAATTGTTTATATTGATGATGTTTTAATTTTTTCCAAGAATATTGATGACCATTTCAAACATGTCAATATTTTCTTGAAACTGGTTCAAAAGAATGGATTAGTGTTGAGCAAGAAGAAGATAGAAGTATTTCAGACTTCTATAAAAAATTTGGGACACACGATTTGCAACGGACAAATTTCTCTACAATAGCATGCCATCGAATTTGCAGATAAGTTTCCAGATGGGCTTAAAGACAAAACACAACTGCAAAGGTTTCTAGGGTGCCTAAATTATGTCAACAATTTTTACCAAGATTGTGCCAGTGACAGAAAAATGCTCAACAAATGACTTGGTAAAAATCCTCCTGAGTGATCAAATCTCCACACCAGAGCCGTCCAAGAAATTAAAGCCAAGGTAAAATCTTTACCTATATTATATGTAGCTGATGATCAAGCTTTTAAGATAGTTGAATCTAATGCAATTAATTTTGGATGGGGAGGAGTCTTGAAACAAAGAATTGGAAAAGAAGAACAGGTTGTTCAATTTTCTTCAGGAGTCTGGAATTCAGCAGAACAAAACTACTTTGTCATTGAAAGAGAGGTAAAAGCAGCATGGAATTGCATTAGCAAATTTGAGGTGTATTTGATAAACAAGCCTTTTCTTCTCAGAACAGATGCCTCAGCTATGCAGAAATTTTTATCTAAGGATATCAAGAAAGCTGGAGAAGCAAAATTTGCCAGATGGCAAGCACTCTTTGCAAATTTTGATTTCACAGTAGAACACATCAAAGGAAAAGATAACAACCTTCCTGACTTCCTCAACAGGGAATATATAGAACAAAAGGAAGCTCATGTTATTATCATCATCACTGAATGGGATAATAATCAGAGACAAGAAATCTTGAAGACTGTGCCAGATGATTTGGAGTGGGAATCTTACAAAATAAACTGGAAATGGACATGGCAACTCCGCAATACCAAAGTACTGGATGATAATCTGCAGCCCCATACAGATCTCCAATATTATGTGCCAGAAAGAAAGGTCTACCCAAAAGGAAGAAAATGGATACATGACATGGTCTATGATAAAGCCAGAAGAAATGCTGAAGTAGCAAGAATAGCATTAGAACAAAATTTTCATGATATTGCTACTATCTGGTATCATGGAGGGAAAAACACAGGAATATATGAAAGACATGTCTGTATCTATAGGACCAGAGATTTATGGAGAGAGCCTGGTCATGGTAAAGTTCACCCTGCAGCTCGATGGCCCAGAAATGTTACCCATATCATGTTTCTTGACACTGTTTATGATTTTCCAGATTACAAAAAACTCTGGTGGAAATTTTTAAATATTGATGATCAAACAGAGACACATTATACCAGGATCGAGTTTAACACAATTGGCCACTACCAAGGTTATCAGCAATGTGAATGGTTCAGATATTGGTGGAAAGACTATGGGATGAACATGACCGCTATGGATCCTATAGAGCATGAAAAATATTGTAAAAATATGGGTAAAACCTGTATTATGCAATGTAACAAAGAATGTAATCACCCAGTCTATCATACTATAAACGAAATGGCCAGTACTGAATGGACAACTTATCAAACAGCCCCATATAATAATTCCCTTGAAGAATATATGATAGAGCACATGGAATGGCTCATCC
Organism: Pinus tabuliformis; assembly: GCA_031772625.1. NCBI lineage: Eukaryota > Viridiplantae > Streptophyta > Pinopsida > Pinales > Pinaceae > Pinus > Pinus tabuliformis. The sequence goes on from CM062813.1 coordinate 886,241,990, forward strand.
TTCCCAAAGTACAACATCAAATCGTGCTGGGGAGGCCCATCATCGTCCGACGAATCTGCACCAAAACATGGGACACTATGCAATATAAGCAGGACCGATTTCCAGATCTCAAGATATTTTGATGTGAACCAGTCACAAGGGCTAAATTGTGACCAGTTTTCTCGTGGGCTTTACTGTTCAAAAGCCTCCACAGTGTAATATTCTCCATCAATCTTTTCTCGTGGGCTTTGGTACAAAAGCATCCACTTTGTAAGCAGTCATGATAACTGTAAAATTTACTTTAAGTACAAGAATCTACTTTATAGACAATATCTTAGCGTTACCCAAAAGCAATTATTCGGTCCATCTTATAGAATGAATATTGTGCGGACGTCGCTTTGGTAAAAGCTGGAAAGTAATGATTCTTTCAGCTTTAGGTCTTTTCTTTGATCTGACTAGCAATAATGTTTGTCCCCGCTCTCTTCTTATATAAAGAGGGTAAGGCTCATTTGGTAGGCATCAGAGTTTAGAAAGTCTGAGTCTTGAGTCTTGGGTGCTTTGAGTCTTTTGAGTCGAGTGTATTTCCTACTCTACATATGCGGACCTCAGGGTATGATCTGCTTGCACCACGAAAGATTCACTCAAGTCCTTAGGTGGTTTGGAAGCCTACGCATCAGTGTGCTCGGCACTGGTGGGAACCTAAAGTGGCTGAACCATTAGTAAAAGTATTTCTATTTATAGATATCTGTCATAAATTTCTGAGGCAGAGTCTGTCCATCACCAGGAAGCCTCCGGTATTACTTGTTCTTTATGAATGGTATACAGTCCAGTAAAAGCGACGACAGTCAATCTCTGTAAATAAATTTTCTCTCTCTGTAATACTTTGAGTTTCTGAAATAAAATGAGTACACTATATTTCTGCAATCAAGTATCTCTGTGATTCAAAAAATCTGCTGCGATAGTAGTTCTGTTGAGCTTTCATTCAAAGTTCGCAGGAAGTTCGCCAAAGGATCGAAGGGACACCAAGGTTGTTGTAAGGCATGGAAGCCATTATGTAAGCCGAAAGAGTGTGAAAGATTTGAGTAGGTTCACCACTGGTTCACCAGGAGTTGGCCATAAACACTAATGAAGAGGCACAGCAATTTGCAAGCTCGTGACAGGAGCCCCTGCATAAAATTGGTATCAGAGCCAGTAACGTCTGGTTCTTGAGGTTGGTACTCTGAAATCTAAAAGTACTCTAATTTCAGAAATGGAATCGTTCAAAAAATATGTTTCTTTCCGAGAACTTGAAGAGAGAGATTCTCAAGATGAGGAAAACCCCTTGAAAGAAATGTTTGCTAGTAGTTCTAGTATAACTCTTAACTCTCCTGAACTTACTTATGAAGAAACTCAGCCCTCTGCCTGGTGGGAATTTCCCGCTATTACCTCTTCAGATGTCTATAGTGACTTAGCTCCATTCCATTTAATTGCTGCCTCTAGAATAAGTATTAAAGAATCTGTTAGTCAAGTCCAAGAAAACTCCGACAGTATCCAGACTATATCTCTACTTAATCTGAAAACCTTACAAGCAAAAGCAAAGAAGCTAAAGGCAAATTATTTGCATTTAGGGTGCATTCAGGTTGGAATCAATCCTTTAATCCATAAATGATTACACACCTTTGTGCTTGCTACTGTAAGAGACATGATGCACAACAAGTATACAGATTCCATTATTGGCAGAATTGTGGCCCCTCTGTTTGATCATCCAGTCTATTTTGACTGCTTCCCAAACTTCTCTGTGTATGTCTATAATGAAACCATTGAAGAAATCCTGCAGTTGCAGATCCAAACAATGGGTTTTGATATGAAGAAAAAGAGAAATCATATAGCCATACAGACTAAAGCTTGTTTCCGACATACAAATACTTTTTGGTCAGCCATCCGTCACACACCCAGTAGGGACTCCAAGTCTAGTGTTGTAGTCAAAACAGATCCCAAGAACCAAAAGGTTGAACATCTATTAATCAAATGGGAAGACTTGCAGTTTCTAGAACATTGGGTTGTAAACCATTCTAGGCCTCATATACCTAGAAATATCACCTCTGCAAATATCACTGAAAATTCTTCCAGTGCAATTATTTCTTTTCCCCGAAGATCAACCATTGACCGTAGAAGAATTGATGCTGCTTGTAAATCTTCAAAATACTACAGAGATCCTTCCACTGTTGATACCGCCTATTCATCTTCATCCTCATGTAGACATAACTAGTTATATGAATTAGCCCAGCTTGTAAATTACTCTTCCTTAGAAGTAAAATGTCCTAACTGTGAAGATACCATAAATCTGCTTACATTATCCGAACAAAATGTTCATCAACATCATAATCCAAGAACTGGTATTGCTTCACCTTCTACTTCCATTAATTCGTGTCTGAATCCTAAATGCTCTGACATTCCCTTCCCTCATGAGCTAGAGCCAGATTTAGACCATGTCCTTATGATACATACAGTTGAGGAAGAAGATCCTAGACTTACTAAGATGATATGCTTGATGAAACCATCAAAACCAAGATATGGGCTAGGAAAACTTGAGCAATCCCAATTAATTCCAGAATGCAGATTTAAACAAATTCCTTCTGACTGTAAAAAGCCTGCAGTAATGGAAATGCATAAGTTCTTTTCACTCATGGATGGATGTTTGAAGTCAGAAATCAGTGCCAAATGGATGAGAGATATGTTGAACTGGGATTTGTATACAAATCCTCAGGCAGAAGAATTTGACCAAACATACACCTCTGAACAAAAGAGACAGTTGGCAACTAATTGGAAATATTATATGGAAGCAAATAACACTTGGATATCTTTCTATTCATGGAAAGATATGGTTGCCCCTATAAATGTTTTCACTGGAACCACCTCTAGCACTACAACTGATAAGCATGGATGGACTACATTTGATGGGTCAAAAGTAGAAAATCCTACTACATTTCCTCCTTATAAAGGAATTATCTTAGGAGAAAATACAAATGCAGCCAAAGCCATTCCTCTAGTCCAGAAAGATGACAATGCTTTAGGCATTGATGGAAGAATCCAAAAAGCCAGTGAACAATTAAAGTGGAACAATACTGCTATCAAAGGCGTGGAGATGAATGTAGCAAAAACAGAAGATGTAAAGAAGCAGATAGATGTTGTATAGTCTTCATTGAATAATGTAAATAGTTGTTTGAATAATTTGCAGTTTGATTCCAGCATGACTCGCTCTTATACCAGAGAATCAATAAGTAAAATAGAAGAAGTAGGAGAAAACTTAATTGGACACATGGGTGTAACTAAGACTCTCCTTACTAGCTTAACAACAAAAATTGAAAGGATACAATTGTCAAAATTTGAAAAGCCAGTTCCAAATTCTTTTATGGTAAAGAGAAATATTAAGATTGAAAATCCTGTGAGAAATGTCTAGAAATTCCCTCTATTGTTTCCTAAAGAAATTGCCTCATCATCAGGAGCTGATGAATCAGAACATATTAGTATTGCTTCCTTATTTAAGGAAACAGGGGCAGAAGCAGAAAAAGAGCAGAAATCACCAGAAACACAGATTCTTCCAATCTATGAACCTCTGGAACATAGATTTTCTATATATTCTGCTCGTGATATTGAAGGGAAAGGGAAAATGCCTGAAGCCCATACATTCTTCCCTGACTCTCACAGAGAATGGAACATAGACAACATGAGTATTGGCCAAATACGCCAAATGATAGATTTAATGTACACTGAATATAAGCTCATGTGTCTCAGAGGCAAATCTGAAATAGATGCTTGCAGAACCGTCATTCAATGTTTTACAGGTACTCTCTTCAGGTAGTGGGACACTGAGTCCTCTCCTAAACTCATTGAAACAATGGAAGCAGAAGTTCTCAAGGATGAGAAAGGAGATGTTATTCATAATCCAGACGACACTGTCATCAGCAATATGATTGGCGCACTGACATCAATGATTTTAGAGCATTGGTGTGGCAGTGAGACAGAGATAGCCAATAAACATGAGGTTATTCTTATGAACCTCAAGTGCCATAAAATGTCGCAGTTTGATGATTTCCATAGAGACTGGATGCAGCAGATCTATGAGGTAAAAGACTCCAAGAATTTGTTGTGGAAACAGGTATACCTTGCTGCTTTACCTTCTAGATTTGTTGATTATATAAGAATGAGAGAAATTTTCCAGTTACCGTTTGAATCTTATACATGGGGTGACATATATTCCCATACTAAAAAGACATTAGTGAGTCTTTGTACTAGTTCAAAGGTCAACAAGTCTCTAGAAAAATTATCAAGATTACCAGATAAAAAGTCCATTTGCAGCAAGTATGGACTCATGATAGATGATCTTTTGGTCAAGAAGAGAAAGTCCAGAAAAAGAGCCAAAAGAGAATTTAAAGAGACTTTCTACAGGAATAAAAGAAATTACCCAAAGGATAAAAAAAGATATCCTGCAAAGGATAAAAATCAAAGATATAAAAGGAAGGGTTATTATAGATATGTCCCAAAGACTCATTATTACAACCCCTCTGATATTCATTTGCATTCAACCAAACAAGAAAAGTGGAATAAAGTTACTTGTTGGTTGTGCGGCTAGAAAGATCTGGTTGGAAGAGTACCACTTCCAGGAAAGCAGCGCCGTCTTGCTTTCGATCCAGTCCCAGGTTGAGTCGACGGAAGGCGTGAAGTAGCGGACGACCTTTTCTTTGTCCTGCCACCCGCCTGTCCCGACCAATGTCCCGTGGTGAGAAACGCGCCCGACGAACAAAAGGTGTTCGTCGACGATTGCAGCTGCCTCACCTCATTCTTCACCATGTCGTACTCCACCGAATGTGCTCAGCAACGATCTTCTTGCGGCGTGGGCCTCCCAACGTCCCTTTTTTCGTGGGCACCCATTTTTCGTCTGATCGTTCATGATAACATTACCAGCATGCATTAGCGTCATATGCATTGCAGACAGCCCCACGTTTTGCATTATGAGCTCCCATTGCCCAGTCCACGCCTCCTTAGCAACTTGCTGCCCTGCAAACGTTGGCGATCACATTTACGCACGTAACAATGATCACCACCCACGGCGATATGGTATAAGATTTCTGCATTTTATTGGATCACGTTAAACTTTAAACTAAAAACTTCACAGTTGAAGTACCCAACGATTCCAGACACCCACAACTTGAGGTTTTAGATTTTTAATGGATCCTTAACCTAAAAATCTAGATATGTTCTTCGGCTAAGGTATCCATTACGAGAAATAAGAAAGGGACATACACTTATATAATCGCAAATAGAAATGGGTCCTGCAAAATCGAAAATTCAATGTGCAATGTTACAACTGTCACTCGAACTTCCCGCGATAATTAGGCTCTATGTATCGAGTTAACCTCTCCAAGTGACATTATTGACGTCAACCATGTGACAATTGGTTGCAACAAACTAACCATTTACAATAAGGCAAACAAGGACCACTCTCATTGGAGTAACGTAATTTTTTGGAATATGGGTCACCAAATTTTAATTTTACTAATGATGGTATAGTTTTAATTTTGATAGAAATAATTGTAAAATGTTTTTTATAATATCTACCATTACATATTTAAAGTAGCCATGTTTATTTTCGTTAAATTGGTTAAAAAAATTGTTATAGTAAATAGTGTTATATGAATCACATTTGTTGGTTCAAAAAGCGTCACCAAAATTTTCAATGTGATTTTTTCCGAAAAAATATTTGATATGAAATGAATTATAGTTTTTGGGAATTATGGTTTAAGTCATATTATAACAAAGTTTATTTACTAAATAAAAAATTTCATTGTTAAATGGTGTAGATTTTCATGATTAAAAGTATAGTTAATTTTTTTTTAAATGTATATATGTTTAATTTATATATAAATTCTTTTCATAATTAACAGTATTAATAACAATTTAAAATAGTTGTGAGAAATCTTACTACGCAAGTCCTTAAAAATATAAAGTAAAGTAAATCTCTGAGATGAACCTCTTGCAGGAAGGCTCAATCGCCGATTCTCCTAAATACAAAAAATAATAATAACAATTTAAAATAAAGTTATAATTTATAATAAATAAATATGTGTTTTGATACTTATGATAGTATTTTGATACTTATCATGTTTGTCAATCATTTAGTTTATATAATTGCCTTAATAAATAGTGAAAGTGAAAAGATATCTGTTATAAAATTTCTTCCTATAATAACTATGTAAATAACAAAATTTATATGTATAATAATAATGAGGTAACTATTTTGAGATACATTCAAATATGTGTCTATATAGTTTGGGTTAAACATTATATTTTACATAAATTATTTTTAAAATTTTGTAAAATAATAATTTCAAGTGAAATGATAATTTATTTAAAATTTTGTAAAATAATAATTTCAAGTAAAGTGATAATTTAATTAATTGTTTTTATATTCATCTATTGGCCATTTAATTTACATAATTAAACTATTTCAAATAAATTACTTTAATTTCTTTCCCAATAAAATTGAAATCTTATTTTAATAAAATATTGACTGAACTCTATCCATAACAATAATATTTACAAGAAAACAATATATGATATAGGTTTGGAAAGAAAATATAATTTTAGTAAAATGAAATACAAGTAATTTAATAAATTATTTGAATAATAAAAACTAATGATATATTACATTTATATAGTAATCTAATAAATTATTTGAATAATAAAAACTAATGATATATTACATTTATATAGTAATGTAATAAATTATTTGAATAATAAAAAGTAATGATATATTACATTTATATAGTTTAACAACGATGTTGATTGGTGATGATTTTGTTAAAAGCATAACTAATATTATTTTAAAAAATGGTATTCAAAAACGTAATTTCCGTTAAAAAAAAATTAAATACAAAAGGTGTTTTTAAAAACTATTCTTAAAAATTAAGAACATTGAACTTAAAATAAATGAATTTTTGGAGACGCTTCGGGAAAAAAATCCTTTCATAAGTTCATTTTTTTTAACTTTATTGCTTGGCCATCCAAAAGTTATTAATCATCTAACTCTCTCAAAGATTATGAAATTTTCAGTATATATGTAAATATATTTTGAATATTTTATGAAAAATATTTTTAAAAATCATTTCTTAGCGACGGGTTTGTAAAACAATATGCCAATATTATAAGCATTTGAATGGATTATTTATATATATAGAAAACATTAAAAAAATATATCAAATTTATTTTTGTTTTTATTTTTTTTCCGGTCAATTTAAGAATTTTGTATTAATCAAGAAAATTAAAATATTTTGATCTTTGTTGCTTATATTAACTGATATTAATTATATGCATATAAAATTCATATTTTTTTTATATCTCTTTAGGCTTAGAAATCCTCTAAACAAGGAAGCATCACAACTTAGATTGAGGTCACACTTCTTACTCATCCACAAGTGCCCAACCAAATGCTACAAGGCAACGTCCCCAAGGGAATCGTTGTCGTCATCACGCCGCTAAAGCGTGAACACCACCGTCAACCCATGACACAATAGCCACCAACACTAGACCCCTCACTAAGAGGACTTGGGAAATATAAACCCCACACTAGATGAGATGCATTAGAGTTTGGAAAAAAAGACCATATCCAAACCATAAAAAACATGGTCGCAACTCAAATATGTCGTCATAATCCTAGGAAAGAAGGCCATCATAGGGCCAACCAGAAACAAAAAACAAGTGCTTGAGGAGGAATCCAAAACCCATCACCCACCACCCAATATCATTACTCATTATTTGAACAAGACACATTTGTCCGAACACGAACACTTGAGCCGTGAGGGTCTCTAATATCTCCTCCAATTAACTCATAAGGAACATGGCTTTCCACATGCATGAGGCGATCATCCATTTTATCCACACATAACCACAAGTTCCTCAACATCCCTTTAACATCCTCCAGGGAGGCAAAAATGTTTTATTTCTTGACCTATTTATCTCTTAGTACCAAACCCAGCAACGTCTTCATTCTCCAAAGAAGTGAAGTTAAGTTCAAGGATTGTTTCTTTCTACACCTTGCGTGACCAGGGTCTGGCGCCCACCATGTCAGGTCTTTTAGCAATTCTGGGTTAGACATAAATTGCCTCTCCTCCCCAGCTTTTATCTTTAAATCCATTATCTCTTAGCATGTTTCTAGTGGAATCACATTAAAATATGTTGCCACGGAGTCATGAGTGAAGATTTGTGCTCCCCTTTGTCCCAGCTAAGATTTGTCATCACAACCCCTTCTACTTCTCTACCTCTGTTTTGGCGACATCTTTGAGTCATGAAGAGATAATATTGGTTCCTATGGGACTTTCCCCTACCTGCAAAAGAAAACACAGACCAACCTAAATCCCTCTCAACCAAATCCCTATACCAACACACAAGATCATCACAATAAAACCAAATGTCAAAGGGACTAGATTTTGACAATAATCCACCCAAGTAGGTAAAAGATGACACAAATTCAACCACCAACTTAATTCCCTCCACCATTGGACAAATCAAGCACCACCCAAAGACTGCGGACCTACCAAAACCTAGTGAATAGAGACCCAACTTCAAATCACTCTCCGAGAACCTAAATAGATAAGAAAATAAAATTTCCCATGCCAAATTCTATCACAAAAATCAACATAGGAAACCCAGGGCACTAAAAAACTGACATTGACCCAGACACCCAATAACCCTAGACAAGTCAAGAAAAATACATGACTTCAAGATGCAAATGACAAGCCAAGGCTGAGACTTACACCATGTTGGACCCAAATTACCACATAGACCCTACAAGGTATCTATCCAAACTAGACAAAAGACCAGAACAAAAAAATAGACTTACAGACTGAGTGCTCCAACCCAAATTGAGATGGTTAACTCTACCACACAGCGAGACCCAAATGCACAAGCCACCACTATCTCTATGCACCAGAGGGAAAAGAACAATAGAGTTTCTTTCCACCTCAAGTGAAACTCCAAGACCTTCCATAATAGGGCTACTATCGTCCTCACCTTCTTAGATAGGAGGCTCTAGAAGGATGAGGTCTAACCCTCAACTCTGATTCTCTCTTCCCAAGTGAAACCACTAATTATCCCTGTCATTACAAAAGCCATTAGACAAGAGTTTATTTGCATGCTCATGTATGTGAAGCACTCGCCATGTACCAAAAACATTAAATGGAGGATTGAAAGCTAGAGGGTGGTGGGCACAATGCCCCAAGCCCTGTCCCATTTAAAATAACACCCCCATCCCCATCGGGGACTAAAACATTAAATTTATAAACACGTTTCAAAAATATAAAAATGTTGTTTACATATTATATAAATAAAAATAAATGCTAAGAAATATAAATTTAGAACATAAATATGAAAATTGATTTATTTAACTATAGAGGAAGTTGTTAACATATATGAAAATTTATTATAAATTACTAGAAATGAATGTTTTGCCAAGTATGTGGATTTTCATGTATCATTTTTTACAATAACCCTAAAACAATAGTATTATTATATAATAATAATAATAAATATATACATTGATTATGAGTTCACAATGAAGATAATAAAAATATAAAAACAAAATTTTATTTTATATATATATTCATCTTAAGTCTATCAAATAAGGAGGGTGAACCGAAAATGTACTTTTAAAAAGGGAACAAATCCACATCAAGCTAAACCTATGACCTAAATATAGAGGGATAATCCATCAAATATAACTTAGATCCTTATTTTTTATGAGTGAGCACTAAAATATTCATTTAGTTCGTGTAATAGTTTTAATTTACATAACATGTTTGAGGCACTAATACACCATAAATTTTATTCCAAAATACTGTAATGACGCCCCTATCCAATACATAACCTAAATATTATTTTTTGTAAGAGATGAAAGTTGATTTAGGATATGTTTATGCTCATTAGACATAGAGATGAATATGTCGAGGTTTACACTCTTTGGTGTTAATTTAAAATCCTTGAAAAAGGCCTTGCCAAACCATCCCCAATGTTCATGAAATATTTCAATGACATAGATATGATACATGTAGGCCCATGATTCACTTTATAGGGATGCTGTGATGGATTTATATAATGTGCATGTTTCATAAGTTACAAAGCCTATTTTAAGCCTTGATACGTTTTTCTCTTCTAACACCGTGTTTATGGCTATTGGAACCATCTCTAGTGTGCAAAACCATGTAATAGCATCCATATGATACTTAATGCAAACTATTCACATTTTAATTATTATTTGGTAATTTTGAACTATGTGCATAACCCATCAGCTATAAAATCCTTTTTGTTTTTTTTTAATGAATTAAAGCATTGATGATACTCCTTATTTCCTTGACGCAAGGGAATCCATCTAACACAGGTAGACTAAAGATTCCCTTTATAAGGCTCAGATGGTGATTTTGGATAATTTGCATGGTCCACAGGCACTAAATGCCTTTTTTAGGCCCCAATAAATGATGGATTTTATTCCTTGGACTGAATCTTAGGCATTAATAACTATACTATGATGAATAAGAACTTGTGACCATCCAATTTGACACATTTAAGCCAAAGATTCCCTTTACAAGGTATGTGTGTTGATTTTAGACTATGTAGTTTAAGACCATAGATGGTCTAAATCCTCAACAATTTCATAAGGAACTTATAAGTTGTCACAACACCTTAAACCACCACATAGGATTTACATGAGGAATATTTTCAATGTCTACTACATTGTTCATTGTCAAAATAACGTTATTTGGGCCAAAAGGACTCTCTAAGGTTCATGGTTCATGTGTAGGGCCTTGGGCTACCACATAGATCTTACAGAAGGAATATTTTGAATTTTGTAAAGAAATGGTTGTCACTTCAAGGTTTTGTACGCCATGTACAGTTACCACAACCTTCACTGTGTTCAAGGGTCAAAAGATAGCGTATTATGCCATAACATTCACCTCTATGACTCATGATCTATGCACAAGGTCTTGAGCCATGTCACATATGTTATATAGAAGGAATATCTAGCCTAGACATGGGATATTGTGTAAATTTTAAGATTTATAAAATATGGTTTTTTCTCTCATTCCACACCATGGTTTAGGGTTTAAATGAAAGTTTTTATGTGATAATAAAAATAATTTTATGTTGAGGGACTAAAGGAAGGTACTTTTCAAACTTGTTTCTAAGTTGGATGGCCCTTGGAATCTATTTTCTAGACCATTTTTAATTACTTCATTTCCATTTCATACATAAGATTTATACATGAAATGGTGGTTGCTAGTTTTTATCTCTACACTTATATTTTTTTTTTTCAAACAAATAGATAATAATTTATGTTGAAAGAAAATTTATGCATGAAATGGTGGTTGCTAGTTTTTATCTCTACACTTATTTTTATTTTTTTTCAAACAAATAGATAATAATTTATGTTGAAAGAAAATGTATACATGAAATGGTGGTTGCTGGTTTTTATTTCTACACATTTTTTTTTTCAAACAAATAGATAATAATTTATGTTGGAAAGAAAATCTAAATTATGAGTCATAATCCTTACATATTTCTTCATAATCCAAAATAAAACTGCATTATGAAATCTAAAATATAGAAAATATATTCTTATGACCGTTTTTACTACTGGTTACAACAAACTAACCATTTCCATTTCCAATAAGGAAAACAAGGACCACTCTCATGGAAGTAACGTTACTATGTCATAACGTTATTTTTTGCAATATAGGTAACAAAATTTTAATTTAATTAATGATGGTATGGTATGGTTATGGTTTTAATTTTACTAAAATAATTTTAAAATATTTTTTATAAATAAAATTGCATTATGAAGTCCAAAATATAGAAAATATATTCTTATGACCCTTTTTACTATTGGTTACAACAAATTAGCCATTTCCAATAAGGAAAACAAGGACCACTCTCATGGAAGTGACGTTCCTATGTCATAACGTTAATTTTTTGGAATATGGTTAACAAAATTTTAATTTAACTAATGATGGTATGGTTATGGTTTTAATTTTACTTAAATAATTTTAAAATATTTTTGTAATATATATAAGATTTAACGTAATATATATTTAAAGTAATAAAATTTATTTTTTCTTTTTAATTAAATTTATTAATCAAAAATTTTGTTATAATAATTAGTGTCATATGAAATCAATTATTGTTTTTTTTGGGAGTTAGAGTTTTCTGTACATGTAGCATTGATAAGTCATGGTATTATAACAAATTTTATTTACAAAATAAAAGTCTATTTGGTAAAATGGTGTGGATTTCCATGATTAAAAATATTGTTAAATTTTGCTTTAAATATATATATTTAATTTATATACTAATTCTTTTTATAATTAACAATAATAATAACAATTCAGAAAGCTTACTAGGCAAGCCCTTAAAAATATAAAGTAAATGTGAGTTTGAAGGTCTCAATATCAAGTCTTTGAGATGAACCTATTGCTTAGTAAGAGGAATGCTCAATAGTTGATTCCCCTAAATACAAAAAATAATAATAGCAATTTAAAATAAAGTTACACTTACAAAAAATAATAATAACAATTTAAAGTAAAATTACACTTTAGTTAATTTTTATGATAAATATGTGTTTTGATGTTTATTATAGTATTTTGATGCCTATCCATGTTTTTCAACCATGTAATTTATATGGTTGCATTAATAAATACTACTGTTATGAAATTTCTATGTATAATAGCTATGAAAACAACCAAATTTATATGTATAATAACATATATACATATATATAGTTAAATGTTGAATTTTAAATAAATTATTTTTAAAATTTTGTAAAACTAGCATAGATCCATTTTAAATACGGATCTAACATGAGTCGAAAGGGATCCAATTTCTTCACGTGCAAAATGTTTTATGAGTCCCCATTATTTAAATATTTTATATAATTATTTAATTTATTTTTTTTTAGATTTTTTTTTTAAATTTATTTTGACCTACATGAACAAAATTTCAACTTTGATAAATGAATCTCTCGCGTTAATAATAATTTGAAATAAAATGTTAATATAATTAGTTGTTTCTATATTCATCTACCTTTATTAGCCATTTAATTTACGTAGTTGAATTATTTCAAATAAATCACTTTAATTTCTTTCCAATTAAAATTGAAATCTTATTTTAAAAAGCATTAAGGATAATTTATATAAAACAATACATGCTAAAGATTGGAAGAACAATATATTTTTAGTAAAAAGAAATACAAGTAATCCCATGAATTATTTGAATAATAAAAACTAACGATCTATTACATTTATTTGAATAATAAAAAACTAATTATATTACATTTATATAGTTTAACAACTATATTGATTTGTGATGATTTTGTTATAAAACGTATTTTTAAAAATAAAAGAATTGAATTTGAAATAAATGAATTTTTGGAAACGCTTCACATAGAAAAGGAAAAAGAAAATAAAACTAAAAATTTCATTTTTCTTTATTGCTGGGACATCCGAAAGTTATAATTGGATGATTTTTTATTAATCATCTAATTCTCTCTGAGATTATGAAATTTGAATATATATGTAAATATATTTTGAATATTTATGAAAAATATTTTTAAAATCATTTCTTACTTAGAAGTTTGTAAAACAATATGTCAATATGTTTGAAATTAATTATTAATTAATCAATTAATTATTATGTTTATTTTTTATGTTGTTGTTCTGTGAATTTAATAATTTTGTATTAATCAAGAAAATTAATATATATAAATAGCTTTTGCGTAGAGAGGGAGTTCCAACAATTTGATCTTGACCTTTGTTGCTTATACCAACTCATACTAATTACATGCATACAAAATTTGTATTTCTTGGCCTCTTTAAACCTGGAAACCCTCCAAACAAGGAAGCATTTCAACTTAGATTGAGGTCACGCCAACAACACTGAGACGAACACCACTTTCATTGCTTCTTACTCGTCCATGAGCACCTTCACAAATGTTGTCAAGAAAAGTCTCCAAGGGCATCATTGTCGCCATCACACTGTTAAAGTGTGAACACCACCGTCGACCCATGACACAATAGCCACCAATGCCAGAACCCTCCACTAAGAGGACTCAAGAAATATAAACCCCACACTAGAGAAGGTGCACTAGAGTCCGTAAAAAAAAGACCATATCCAAACCAAAAAAATATGGTTGCGACTTAGATATGTCATCATAATCCCAGGAAAGAAGACCATCATAGGGCCAACCAAAAACAAAAAACAAGTGCTTAAGGAGGGAGCCAAAACCCATCACCCCCCACCCAATATCATTGCTCATTATCTGAACAAGACACATTTGTCGGAACACGAACATTTGAGCTAGGACGGTCTCTGGTATCTCCTCCATTTGCCTCATAAGGAACATGACTCTCCACATGCATGAGCTGATCATCCATTCTATCCACACAGAACCGCAAGTTCCTCAACATCCTTTTGACATCCTCTAGGGAGGAAAAATGTTGTAGTTCTTGACCTATTTATCTCTCAGTACCAAACTCAACAATATCTTCATCTTATAATGAACTGAAACTAAGTTCAAGTACTGTTTCTTTTTACCCCTGGTGCGACCAGGGTCTGGCACCCATTAATCCAAGTGGCTCCATACATTCTCATAACTCAACAATGGCTATGGAAAATATCAAAACTCAAAGTCCTTAGATTGAAGTGAAACTAGCACCAAATCGTAGTCCTCCAAGTCCTAATTCGAATGGCGTGAACAACACTCAAATCTGAGATTGTATGCTCCAAATATTCATGGTCAAAGTTTTAGTCACAGTGGCAGTCACTAACGAGGAAACAATTTGGGAGAATCTTAGGTCACAGAATTAGGCCACTAGAATGGGCGAATTTGTTGCCTCTATAGTTTTCTAGTGACCCTTAAAAACCGAAGGATTAATTTTTAATGGTTGGTTATTAAATAATCAGAAAAATAAATTGAATCAGTCGATTGGTCAGCGATCAAACCCAGCGAACCGAGCCCCAACCACACCAGATATATATAACTAAAAAAAACAACAAATATGGTTGTCAGGTGGTCAAATCCCACCAAGCTTCGAACATCGTCAACATATATGCAGTCGTTGTTAGTACTCAGTAATTTTCTGAGGTTGTAGAAGAAAATCACCAAGGTGTTAGGATATTCCGACACATAGGATATAGTTAAGTTCAACTTGGTCTAGTATAGAGTTAGGTATAGAGTTATGTAAAGTGTGTTTCTTACCGTTGTACATTTTGTAACTTACAATCCGACGGTCACGATATGAAGTGATCCGACGGTTCACTCTCTCCTCGGTATTACCGACACTTGATCCATGGCTTGACACCCGATTGGTCCATGAGTTCTATTTAAAGTGCATGGAGGGTCATTGTTCGGGTAATCCGTGCATGAGAGAAGCTTATGTAAATTTTCATTCTTTGATTAATAAATTGCCTGTAGTAGCCACGTTGGCACAGGCCGTGGACTGTTTCCCTCTTTGAGGGTTTTAACCACGTCAAAAATATTGGTGTATTGATCTGTCATCTGGTTGTGAGCGTTGTCCTTTTGGTGTTCTTTCTGAGGAACTTACCCTGTAAATTCCTACATGGTATCAGAGCTATTTGAGGGCCGCGTCCATTGGTGATCCAAATCTGAAGCCGGTAGAATTGCATGCGGCTGTCGTTTCCTAGATCTGTTGTTTCTGATTGCTTTCGGGCCAAGAGGACTGCTCTGTTGCGTTCGGAGCATCTGTTCCAGTGAGGAACCCCTTTCGTTTCACGCGAAAAGGTTTCCGGTAGCCCTAGCTGCGTCATTTTTCAGATCGGGAGGTATACAGTGTTTTTGCAGTTTACTGTTATTTTCTCTCTGCTTATTTTGGTTTCGGTTTATTTAGCCTTTTTTTAAATCGGATCTATATCTTTCATCTCTGCGTATGCTCTTTTCCCTGCAACTCTGTGCGATTTGGGCAAATCAGAAACAGAAAGGAAGGATTTTTCTCATGCGTATGCTCTTTTCCCTGCACCTTAGTGTGATCTTGGAAAATCAGAAGCATTGAGAAAAATATTTAGTTTTTCGGCTTAAGCTAACTTTGAGATTTTTTTTAAAAAATATCTACTTTTTTGGCTAAAGCTAACTTCGAGCCGCAAGGTTCGTTTTTCTTTGCATATTCGTGTTGGGTTTTTTGTTTTGTGTTTTGTAGGGAAAAAGAACTTTCTCAAGGCAAGCACACAAACCAAGGCCCCCCCCCCCCCCCCCCCTCTCTCTCTCTCTCTCTCTCTCTCAAATTTTTTGTATAGATCAATTGGTTCAAAGTTATTTTAAGAGAGTAGAGGTCTTGGGTTCAAGTCTCCATTTTGTGGGGGCAGATTTTTTCCATTCCCGCACATTCGCGCACTTTGCCGGCAACTTCAACAATTTTTTTTTCAAAAAGCCATAACTTCTTCATCCGGAAGCCTTTTTCAGAGCCGTTTTTTTTTAAAACAGCCTAACGTTTCGAGATCTATCCATTGGAACACTTACTTTTAGCATCTTCAGCTTCAATTTTTTTTGAAAAAATGAAAAGTCCATGCCAAGTCATTCTTGACAGCACTAACTACTTCCAATGGATAGCCTACATGGAAGATTTACTTAGAAGTAAAGGTCTCTACAGAATAGCCACAGAACAAGAGAAGAAACCAAAAGATGAAGACAAGGCTGCAAAATGGGAAAATAGACAAGATCAAGCACGTGGTTTGATAGGGATGTCTATTTCTCCTGATCTTAGATTCCATATTGCAGAACTTGAGACTCCTCATGAAGCATTAGAAAAACTCACTAAAGTTTTTGGGATTAAAAACGAAATTAGAGCCCATCAACTTGAAAATCAGTTGCTTACATTGGATCCTAATAATTTTTCTTGCATTGAAGATTTCTTGTCCAAATTCAAGACCCTTAGATATCTATTGGAAGGTGTTAAGGTTAAGAAAGAAGATAGTAACCTTATTTATTCCATCCTTACTAAGTTGGGACCAGCCTACTCTGTATTTGTTTCCACCTTCCATTCTACAAGGGAAGCTTTCATTTGTCAGGGAAAAGACTACAAGGCCCCTTCCTTTGACTCTTTTTGTGATTCTTTAATAAGAGAACAAGAAAAACTCTTACACCTTGGTCTTCTTAATCTTGGAAACTCTTCCACGAAAGCGTTAGCCACCCAGCAGCAACCAAATTCAAAGAATCCTAAGAAGTCATATCCTCAAAAGAATGGTCCTAAACCAACTCAGCCTCAAAATGAAAGATCATTTCAGCAAAATGATAGGACCAATAAAAACAAATGGAAGAAGACTGATAGACATTGTAACTTTTGTAATTGAGATGGCCACTTAGAATGTAAATGCTTTAAGAAGATGGAAGCCTTGGAAGCCGCAATGAAGAAACATAACATTGATGTGGAGCATTCTTCAACTTCAACTTCAACTTCATCTTCAGGAATGGCACTTTATGCATGTCGTTGTCAATCATCTCAGTCTGGTTATGCATTAAACGTATCTTCTTCTTCTCATTCTCATGAGTGGCTCATTGATTCTGGAGCCTCTTATCACATGGCCAAAAACCAAGCCATGTTTTCTTCTTTAAATGATTGTAACACCAAAAATATATATGTTAGTGATGATAGATCTCTTAATGTTGTAGGGACTGGAACTGTTCATCTAGACAATGGTCAGTTTAATGACGTATTATGTGTTCCAACCTTATCCTGCAACCTCCTATCTGTATATCAGATAACTCATTCAGGTGAAGGTAAAATTGTTGAATTTTCACCTCATGATGTTGTAATCAAGTATCTAAAAGATCCTAAACAGATTCTAGCTACTGGTCTTGCTGATGATTCCACAAGGTTGTATAAGTTTCACAACTTTGGGTCATCAAATCTTCCCTCAGTATTTGTTGCTCATAATGATGAAGTGAGCAAACTTTGGCATGGGCGATTTGGTCACTTAAACTATCGCTCCCTTCAGCATCTATGTAAAGAAAATATGGTGACAGGTCTTCCTATGGTATCTTGCAGAGATGGTGTTTGTTCTGGATGTGTACTCGGAAAACATCATCGGGACAGTTTTGAAAAACATGCCTCTTGGCACGCCTCAGGCCCTTTACAACTTGTGCACAGTGATTTATGTGGTCCACTTCCTGTTGCTTCATTCTATGGCTGCAAGTATTTCTTAACTTTCATTGATGATTTCTCGAGACGCACTTGGGTATACTTCTTAAAACTCAAGAGCGAAGTATTTAACACATTTTTGGCCTTCAAAGCCTTTGTTGAAAAACAATCTGGACATCAAATTCTTAAGCTAAGAATTGATAATGGTGGAGAATATGTTAAAAACACATATATCAACTTTTGCACCGAAAATGGAATTCAAATGCAACATACTGTTCCATACACTCCACAACAAAATGGTGTAGCTGAAAGAAAAAATCGCACCTTAAAGGAAATGGCTAATTGTATGCTGCAATCTAAAGGACTCAGTCTTAGTTTTTGGGCCGAAGCAATTAATTGTGCAAATTATATAATCAATCACACTCCTACTAAGGTTCTAGAGAATATCACTCCAGAAGAAGCTTGGAGTTCCATTAAACCAGATGTAAGTCACTTTCGTGTTTTTGGAAGTGAAGCATGGGCCCATATTCCAGATGAAAAGCATAAAGCTTTAGAACCTAAGAGTGAGAAATGTACTTTTGTTGGATATTCTGAAGATGTAAAAGGTTATATACTTATTCCATTTAAGTCCAAAAATGGTATCATTAGAAGAGATGTAAAATTTGATGAAAATAAATCGGCCTGCGAGCCTAGTCCGGCAGATGTGCCACCTCTTCCTATCTCTTCTACTTTTGAAAAAATTTCTTCTTCAGATGATGAAAGTGAGGATGACAATCCTCCCCCACCTTCTCAGGATCCTCAACTTCCAAGATGGGTCCGTGCTACTCGGGATGCAGCAGGTGATCTTGCTGGTGATCCTACAGATCAGCAACGTACACGTTCTTAGTTTGAAAGAGCCTCCTCTTTACTGGCTCAAGCTCCAGTAAATCATGATCCTGACACTTTTGCAGAAGCTTCAGGCCATCCACATTGGGAAGCAGCTATGAATGAAGAATATCATTCATTTTTGGCAAATGATACATGGGATCTTGTTCCTCTACCAAAGGGACGCAAACTTGTTAGATGTAAATGGGTTTACAGAACCAAGTATGGACCAGATGGGAAAGTTGATAAACATAAAGTTCGTCTTGTTGCTAAGGGCTTTTCACAGGTTGAAGGCATTGACTACACTGAAACCTTCTCCCCTGTTGCCAAAATGAACTCTATCCGCCTTGTTCTTTCCCTTGCTGCCTCTTTAAAATGGGAATTCCATCAGATGGATGTTAAATCTGCCTTCTTGCATGGGGACTTGCAGGAAGAAATCTATATGGAACAACCCATTGGCTTCATTCAAACAGATTCCAGCCTT
The DNA here is from genome assembly GCA_031772625.1 of Pinus tabuliformis. Taxonomy (NCBI): domain Eukaryota; kingdom Viridiplantae; phylum Streptophyta; class Pinopsida; order Pinales; family Pinaceae; genus Pinus; species Pinus tabuliformis. The sequence continues at coordinate 886,261,490 of CM062813.1, forward strand.
ATTTATCGACTTAAGAAATCCCTTTACGGTCTCAAGCAAGCTCCTCGGGCTTGGTATGCCAAAATGGATAGCTTTCTTTTAGGATCTGACTTTTCTAGGTGTTATTCTGACAATACTGTCTACACCAAGAAAGTGGGAAACTCTCTTATCATACTTGTTCTTTATGTTGATGATCTTATTCTTACTGGTAGTGATCTCAACCTTATAAACCATGTGAAGTCCAGCCTTAAAAAGAAATTTGAAATGATAGACTTAGGAAACTTACACTATTTTCTCGGTCTTCAAGTCTTGCAATCCAAGCAGGGTATTTTCCTTTCCCAGTCCAAGTATGCTTGTGATATTCTTCGTCATTTTCACATGGAAGACTGTAAGATAGCCCCTTCTCCCTTTCAGTCTGGAGTCAAAGTTTCAGTCTCTTGTACTTCTCCTGAAGTTGATGCTACCTTATACCGTCAACTTGTAGGAAAACTCTTGTATTTAACCCATACTCGTCCTGACCTTTCCTTTGTTGTTGGCCTTGTTTCTCATTTTATGCAAAACCCCCGTGAAAGTCATTGGAAAGCAGCTAAAAGAACACTTCGTTATGTTCGAGGTACAGTACAGTTTGGGATTCATTACAGTGCCAAAGCAGCTCCTCTATTAGTTGGTTTCACTGATTCTGATTGGGCTGGTGACCCTGATGATCAGAAGTCTACTGCCGGTCATGTCTTCACTCTTGGTTCAGGACCTATTACATGGGCTTGTAAGAAACAGGCTGCATTTCTCTTTCGTCAGCAGAAGCAGAGTATTGTGGTGCCGTGGAAGCTAGTAAGGAAGCCTTGTGGCTTTGTCAAATCCTATCAGAGTTTGGCTTTGAGAAGCAGCATCCAACCACACTTTGGTGTGATAATCAAAGTGCCATTCAGCTATGCAAAGATCCAGTCCAGCATCAGCGCAGTAAACACATTGAACTACACATGCACTTCCTCAGATTGCTCATTAATGACCATGTTCTTGAAGTGCAATATTGTTCAACAGATAATCAGGTTGTAGACATCTTCACAAAGGCTCTCACAGAGGTGAAGTTCACTAAACTTCTATATATGCTTGGAGTTCAGGAAGTTGTCACTAAGGGGGGATAGGCTCTAGTGCCTCCTTCCTTCTCCTATTGTGTCATATTTGTAAATCCTTCAATCCTATCCCAAGTTGTTCTTAAGGGGGGATGTTAGGATATTCCGACACATAGGATATAGTTAAGTTCAACTTGCTCTAGTATAGAGTTAGGTATAGAGTTAGGTAAAGTGTGTTTCTTTACCATTGTACATTTTGTAACTTACAATCTGACGGTCACGTTATGAAGTGATCCGACGGTTCACTCTCTCCTCGGTATTACCGACACTTGATCCGTGGCTTGACACCCGATTGGTCCATGAGTTCTATTTAAAGCGCATGGAGGGTCATTGTTCGGGTAATACGTGCATGAGAGAAGCTTATGTAAATTTTCATTCTTTGATTAATAAATTGCCTGTAGTAGCCACGTTGGCGCAGGTCGTGGACTGTTTCCCTCTTTGAGGGTTTTAACCACGTCAAAAATACAGGTGTATTGATCTGTGATTTGGTTGTGAGCGGTGTCCTTTTGGTGTTCTTTCTGAGGAACTTACCCTGTAAATTCCTACATAAGGTAACCACAAACCAACTTTGGAAGCTAGGATCTAGCCCTGCCAACTTCAGAGAGGGCTCTCTCTGTAAGATTTAACTTTGTTTGATTAAATATTAGGCTAGTTATGAATTTTGGGGTTTTTTTTTTATTTGAATGGTTGGTTTATAATTATATTTCCATTGGGCTATGGATTATGTTACATAAAATACAAATTAACTATAGCATCTATAGATAGATCTGGTCCAGGGTAAAAATCTGCACATACCCACAGTATGCATTAATATGCATAAACACAACTGTCCCAAGTATTTAACTCCACAGTGGAGTCAAATCTTCATTACATTGAATGGTTAAGTCCCTCTATAACATAGTTCCTTTGTATCGGAACCAATCACCGCGCCAAAACCTCTTTATCAGGACCTTTAACTAGACCTCAAGCCTTTGTATAAGACTTTATTTAAGTCTTCCTTCATAATCCTTCTATCGGGATTTAAAAACCCTTCAACACCTTTACATAATGTTATAAACCCATAAGCCACATATATATCAAACACCCTTCTTAAACCTTGGTTAATATATATATTTATACACAAAAACCTTCATTCGCACAATTTCCTCATAAATACATTTATAAAGGAAAACTGTGCAAATATACCCTTTTTCGCTTTCCGTACGGCTCTAGCATAGATTCTAAGGTTTAACCTCATTGCAATCGCTATCAACTATTTTCGCCGGCCTTACCACATATGTGGTTCATCACCCCTCTGACTCCGATATGCGACTGTCAGAGTCGTTAATTCTATGCTCTAGCTTTTAAACACTCACACAACTCTTTAACAATATACAAAGGATTTACCTTAACCTTTCAACTGAACCAATACAAAGCGAACTTCAAATTTTATACAATGTAGCTCAAAGCGACGTCGGATCCGTTCATCCATCGGCCCTTTGCATTATCGCAAGCCTCTTTCCAACATCGATTCCCGACCTTCTGATGCCTCCGATCGCCGATTAGTGCTTAATCGCTATCAGCGTATTGACATTCCTTTACACTGGCCCTTGAGTTCTTCAAACCACTGATTCGACCAGTTCTCCAGACCTGATAAGGCTATAAACTGATCTATATAATATTTCACGTCTCGAACTCAGTTCTGACTATGTTTTGCACTAATTTTTCAGTGTAAACTGTATTTTGGGTTGCGAGACTTACTCTCCATAAATAATTTTTCCGATGTGATGTTTCGCCTCCCTCTTCAAAGAAATCATCTGGACCGTTGATCCATGTGATCAAACGGCTCCTGTACACTAATATTTTGCTCCCTCGCTCTTCTGTTTACTTAGTTTCTACACTAAGTCTTTAGGTTTCCATAGGTTAGCTCCTCCTCATAGATTTCAGACTTCTTACTATTTTATTGCGCGACTCCCTCCTGAGCTTGGTTCCTTAGTAATGTTTACTTCGCTCCTTCTCTCCAAAGTTTTACTCTGCTTCATCAATTTGATTCAAGGGTCCTTCTATGATTCCTCTGAATCAACTCCATTCCTCTGCATCCTTTAGAATTTTGCCTGCACCCATTACAGAGCCTACGAATTGACAGTAAATCATTTCTGAAATACTCTTCAATACTCTGACACGGTCAAGAACAAACTCTGCATATATTAATGTAAAAGAAAAGATTACATTTGAGCCTCCTTGGTCTCGCACAGCCCTATTTTCCAATGTCAGTGGCCTCTTCGTTATGACTCTTCCCATAGGCTTACATATATCTAGAATTGGTTCTGTTGAACTACTTCTAGGGTAAATCCTAAATTGACTCCTAAATATTTTGCCCACTTCTACTTCCATTAACTCCTAAAGTCTCTCACTCTCGTCCCTCGAATCATGGACTGTCTTAAGAGTTCTGATTGAATTTGGACTCTTGTCATTTATTCCCACTCATTCTCTCATTTATTTGAGAGCACTTACAATTTATCTAATTAAATCACTAAAAGGCCTAAATTGCATTAACTTGAGACTTAGGAAAACTATTTCCTAAAAATACAAGACCCCTCTATGTCTATTTATTTACAATGTTTTTCTCTTGGGTGAATGCTCATGCATCAAAATCCCAAAGTAGAAAATATTCATGATCTCCTGATCATGTGTCTTCTAGTCTTAGTCTTCCTGGATCCCACACTTTGTTCTGTAACTATCCACATGCTTTGTTCCCTTGTTGCTGTTGCACTTCTGCTATCTTTTACTCCATCTTCTTCTTCTTGTCAATCAGGTTCAATTTCTTATTGATCTTGCTTCTTGCTACTTCCATTTTCCTCCATTTGAATTGCTTCATCATCAGTTGCCACATCTCTTCAATCTCTGTTTCCAATGTATCCTTGGACAGGTCCATATTTTGTCTCTTACTTCTATCTCCTTCTTAGTGTTTCAGGTTAGTTTTGATGTCCACTAATTCTTAAAACTGTTGTTGGTTTACTTTTTCTTCTTCATTTTCTCTTGTTCCAATTTCTTTGCTTACTTTGACTTCTATCTTGCTTGCCCCAACTTTCGCTTTGCTTGCTTCAACTTTTGCTTTGTTTGTTTCACCCTTTGCCTTGGTTGCTTTGCTGACTTCTACTTTGTTTGCTATGTTGACTGCCTCCCTATCATCCTTTCCCTCTTTCATGATTGAATCATGATTGTTCAGCACTTTATCTAGCAAATTAATTTTTCTATTCCATGGATTGAATTCTTCCATGAATTCTTCTTCTTTCATATTTACTTGGCTGTTCACTTGTGCCAATTCTCCCCCAGCAATTGCAACAAAACCTACACACTCAAAGCACTTGTTAAACTTAAACACACAAGGCTGTTATGCCTTATCTCCCTTTGGAAACAATTCAATTTGCTGCATTGTTTCTTTCTCCTCTGTTAGCACATTGGTATGTTGATTTGAACTCTCAAAATAATTCATGAGACTGCCCATTATTCTCTCTTCCACACCATTTGTCCTAATGATGTCTTCTTTCCCTTGTCCACAGTAGTGAACTCCTTTTTCTACAATCATTTTGTCATACTCGGAATTCTCCAGCAAATATTCCAGCAATGTGAGTTCTCTATGACACTTTGCAAGTTTTTCATCACCATTTATGTTTCATGCATTTATACACAAATTATTAGTTTGGAAATCATAAGGTTCAATAGTCTCAACTATTGCCTCACATATCATCTCTTCAAACTGAACTTCATCTCTTTCCTCCATAAGAACTTGTTCCCGTGTTGTCACATCTTCACACATCCATGCATTGTTAAGTTACTTCTGCTGCAATAAATCATTATTTCTCTCATTTAAGAGACATTGTTCATCCTCTTTTACTTCAGAGTTTTTATCATCCTCTTTTACTTCAGAGTTTTTATCTTCTGAAAGATACTTCTCCATACTTCTGACAGCTACAACAGATTGATCATCCTCTGCAAAACACTCGTTTACTAGTGTTCTTCCTTCCTTTGCTAATTCTTTTACATAGACTTATTTCTTATTAACATATTTCAGTAGATGTCCTTCTTCCTCAACAAATTCCATGGCTATTTCCATTGTGCCTATCATCATGGTGAATTGATGATCCTTTACTATGTTTTCAGTTAACATAGTTTCTTCTTCAAGCTTGTCTTCAATCTCTTGACGTTTATCTTCCTCAAGAGTTATCCTTGTCTCATCATCTGCATTATCATTCTCCTGCATTTTATTTTCATCAAGAACATCAATCAAATTCATTTTATTACCTTTCTGAGATAGTATTCCTTCATTCTCCATCAGAATAAGATCTTGATTCCTCATCTCCATGGCAACTTCTATAGAATCATCCATAGACCTTTTCTTTTGTATGTATTCAAATTCCTCCTCTTCTGAAAAGTTTTCTTTGTCACCTTTTGCTTCTAGATCTTCATCTCCTCTGAAGATATCTTCAAAAGGTTGCTTTTCTCCTGCAATATCTACAATCATACACAAACTATCAAATTTAAAAATATAAGACTCTGTGGTCTCACTTGATGGTTCAACCATCATATCTCCTTGTTGTTCCAAGTTTTCTTTATTACTTAGAAATCCTTCGATGGTCTCCTCTTCACTCTTCTCAAGCCCTTCACTTCGTGGCTTGATATCTTTCCCCAACTGTATATGAGACATATTTATCTCATCTTCCTCCAGAACAGAATTTAGATTCTGCTTGTCCTCCTTCTCCTTTATGACAATATCAGCAAATTGTCTTTTACCAATTTCACCTGCATACATACACAAATTGTCAGTTTTAAACCCATGTGACCCTTTGGCCTCACTTGAAGTTTCAATCTTCAAGTTTTCATCTTCATTCTGTCCCAGAATTTCTCCTTGTTCTGGTTCACAAATGTACTCTTCCATTTCCATTTCCAACTCAGATTCCTTGAGTTTTTTTATCAACCACTTCACTTGCTTTTGTTGTAGCCTTCTCTGCATCTCATGCTATTCCACTGGCTTCTTCCTCAAGACCCAACCTAGTCTCTGGCTTTCCTCAAGCATTCTCATTAATGCATTGAGTTGTTCTTTTAATTCAGCAACCTCTTTGTCAATTTCCACTTGACTCATCTTCTTGCCATTTTCTTTGGCATCCCTCTTCTCATATCCTCTGTTGTGGCTTCTTTCTGAACCTCCGCTATGACTATCAATAGTCATCTTCTTCTCTTCTTTCTTCATGAGCTCCTTTTGCAACAAACCTCTGCAACAACTAATCATCCTTGTTGCAATCTTACCTCACTAAGCTCTCCTCACTCATTCTTTTAGTAAGCATGGTTCTCTATCTAAAACCTCCTCTTGAGCAACACCTTTTCTCATTCTAGGCTTTTGTAATCTCTCACTCTCTCTTGAGAACACTTCAATTGTCCTCTATGTCCAGTTACTTGTTGGATTCTTTAGGTTCACTGCCACTTATCCATTAGAGTGTTCTCCTTATTCTGTCTTCAATAACTCACCTGGTTCTTCTCTTGCAGATTCTCTTCATGTCACCTGTGCATTAGTATAAAAATACACATTCTTAATTTAAAACAGAACACATTAGCTCACCTTCAAGATCTCAGTATGATCTTGTTTCATCATTCCACCATGGATTGTTCTATGTTTTCTCTCTAAGTCCTCTTTCCTTCAGAACTTGCATTAAGCAACCTTGCTTTCTCTTTCCTTCGAGGAATCCTTTGTTCCTGCTACTCCAAGGCTCTGCTGAAATGCTACAATCTTCCAAAACTTCAAAAGTTCCCCTTACAGTCTTTTATTGTATCCTTATGCACATTACCTTCTTCTGTGTGCAACCTCCTTTTCATAGGAAATCTTCCCTCGCTCTGATTTCAATTCTGCTCTGGTTATAGATCTGCTCTGATTACAAACTTCTGCTTTGGTACCACTAATGGTGTAGGGTAAAAACAAGCACATACCCACAATATGCATAAACACAATTGTCCCAGGTATTTAACTCTGCAGTGGAGTCAAATCCTCAGTACATTGAATGGTTAAGGCCCTATATAACATAGTTCCTTTGTATCGGAACCAATCACCCCGCCAAAACCTCTCTATCATGACCTTTAACTAGACCTAAAGCCTTTGTATAAGACTTTATTTAAGTCTTCTTTCATAATCCTCTATCGAGATTTAAAAACCCTTCAACACCTTTACATAATGTTATAAACCCATAAGCCGCATATATATCAACTGCCCTTCTACCTTGGTTAATATATATATTTATACACAAAAACCTTCATTCGCGCGATTTCCTTATAAATACATTTACAAACGAAAACTGTGCAAATATACCCTTTTTCTACTTTCCATACGGATCCAGCACAATTTCTGAGGTTTAACCTCATCACAATCGCTATAAGCTATTTTCCACGGCCTTACCACATATGTGGTTCATCACCCCTCCGACTCTGATATGTGACCATGGAAGTCGTTAATTCTATGTTCTATCTTTTAAATGTTCGCGCAACTCTTTAATAATATATAAAGGATTTACCTTAACCTCTCGCCTGAACCAATAGAAAGCGGACTTCAAAGTTTATACATTGTAGCTCAAAGCGACGTTGGGTCTGTTCATCCATCGGCCCTTTGAATTATCACAAGCCTCTTTCCAATGTTGATTCCTGACCTTTTGATGCCTCCGATCGCCGATTAGCGCTTAATTGCTATCGGCGTTTCGACATTCCTTTACACTGGTCCTTCAGTTCTTCCAACCAGCGATCCGACCAGTTCTCCAGACCCGATAAGGTATAAACCGGTCTCTATAATATTTCACCTCCAGAACTCAGTTCCTACTATGTTTTGCACTAATTTTTCAGTGTAAATTGGATTTTGGATTGCGAGACTTACTCTCCATAAATAATTCTGCCGATGCGATGTTTCACCTCCCTCTCCAAAGAAACCATCTGGGCCGTTGATCCATGTGATCAAACGGCTCCTGTACACTGATATTTTTCTCCCTCTCTCTTCTGTTTACTTAGTTTCTACGCTAAGTCTTCGGGTTTCCATGGGTTAGCTCCTCCTCATAGGTTTCGGACTTCTTATTGTTTTATTCTGTGACCCCCCCTAAGCTTGGTTCCTCAACAACCTTTCCTTTGCTCCTTCTCTCCAGAGTTTTACTCTGCTTCATCAATTTGATTCAAGGATCCTTCTATGATTCCTCTAAATCAACTCCATTCCTCTGCGTCCTTTAGAATTCTTCTTGCACCCATTACAGAGCCTATGAATTCACAGTAAATCATTTATGAAATACTCTTCAATACTCTGACACAGTCAAGAACAAACTCTGCATATATTAATGTAAAAGAAAAGATTACATTCGAGCCTCCTCGGTCTCACACAGGCCTATTTTCCAATGTCAGTGGCCTCTTCCTTCTGACTCTGCCCGTAGGCTTACATATATCCAGCATTGGTTCTGTTGAACTAATTTTGGGGTAAATCCTAATCTAACTCCTAAATCCTCTATACTGACTCCTAAATCTTCTACCCACTTCTACTTCCATTAACTCCTAAAGTCTCTCTCTCTTCCCTCGAATCATGGACTATTTTAAGAGTTCTGATTGACTTTGGACTCTTGTCATTTATTCCCACTCATGTTCTCATTTATTTGAGAGAAATTTCAATTTATCTAATTAAATCACTAAAAGGCCTAAATTACATTAACTTGAGACTTAGAAAAACTATTTCCTAAAAATACATGACCCCTCTATGTCTAGTTATTTACAATGGTTTTCTCTTGGGTGAATGCTCTTGCATCAAGATCTTAGAGAGCAAGGTAACCAAATTGAATAGATTCTTTAAGGGTTGTGAAATGGGGAAGAAGAACAGATTTAAGGTTCAATTTAAATATATAGCATTGTTACCTGAATTCTATATTTAAAGATCAGAAGAAAACATAGAAATTATTCGTAGCCGGTTGCAGAGTGTAGATTTAAACAAATTCTACCATTTATTTATCTTTAGAGTAATTCAGATTTGGAAAACAAATATGTGCTATAAACATAGAAATGTAAACACATAAGACAGATAGATGCACTCCACCAAAAACTTCACACAAGAATCCCGTGAAAGAGCTTCTTTAAATGTTGACTATAAAAGTGGACTACAAAGGTTGACTACATTTTCCTATCTCATCACGTTATGACATTGTTTTTTTTTCGCAATAGGGTGACATCATTTTTTTGTTTGTCATGTTCTTATGTTGATTTTAATTTGTCATATTATGATGTTGATTTTTTGTTTGTTACATTGTGATGGTCATTTTTTTCCTTATGGAAACATTAATCTTCGTTTGTCAAATTGTAACATTGATTTTTGTATTTCACAATATGATGTGAATTTTTTTCTCATGAAACGCAACATATCTTTTTGTTAATCACATTGTGACATCAATTTGTATTCATTAGATCACAACATTGAATTTATTTTGATACAGTGTGACATAAATATTTATTTTTCACATAGCGAAGTCAATTATTGGGCATGGTTGTATATGGTCAACTATGGTTGGAAATATGTAAACATTGTTGACCACATGGTTGTCAATGTTTACCAACAAATGAATATGGCTGACCATGTTAACCATGGATGAAAATGGTGACCATGGTTGGAATAATTGAGTTATTTTGATTATAGTTGAATATGGTTGCATTGTTGAGAAAAGTTATAAATTTTATGTTAAAAATTAAAATATTGGAAAAGATTAAACATTAAATAATATTAAACTTATATTAAAATTGTTATCCAAAGATATTAATGCTAATGTTATTAATTGTAATGGGTATATTAATGTCTTTTCCCATGCTGACTATAGGGATGATGCTTATGGTTAACAATAGGTATATTGGGCATTATGTCTCTAGTTAATTGTAGGCATGTTGAACATAATGCCCATTGTTAATCATGGATGAGCATGTCTTTTTTCCAATAGACTAGACTTCCCTCAACTAAGAACTTTTTAAATTTATCACAATTGTTCTTGGAAGTTATAATTTATGAAGCTATCTAATTTTTAAGAATTGACATGAATTCAAAGGCATGGCTTGAAAGGATTATTTTTCTTTAGACAATGAATAGGGTTTCACTCCTTTAACCAATGTTTTAAATGGTTGCTAAGGTGAGGGTTTCAAATAGTGGCTAGGGTGTAATTTCCATAGCTATGGATTCAAATAGTGATCAATGTTGACAAGACTAAAAGTTATTAATAATAAAAAAATCAAAACATTTAATTGAAGAATGCTTATATTGCAAGTGCCTAACCAAAAGACCTATTTGAATCACATTGCTTGCAAGTGAGAGTGTGAGTGGGTGAGATACGCAAAACCAAACATCATGCAACTAAGGGATTTTTTCAATGGCGAAATTGCAGGTGAGTGAATAGTTCCCTAATAAATGCCTTTGTAGTAACAACAAATTGAGCTAAAAAAACTGCAATGATAATTTGAATCCAATGGAATTTACTATAAACTATTACTGATTTTTTAATACTTGCATTAATATTATAACATTGGGATTTTTATATGCACATTTATGTATGATTGATATTTTTGGATTTATTTATTTATTTTTAAATAGAATGGGTAGCAATTTTCATTAATAAAGTTGGAAATGGGCTAGGTCCTTTACAGTCATGGAGGGCTTACTCTCAAAATTGTTCAGCAGATTAATAAGAAGAGAGACCTTATTGCTACATATGTTATCAACATATATACTCTTTATATATTTTATACTATAAATCTTCCAAAAAGCTCCACACTACACAATTGTTCAACAAAACATAGATTCAAAAAAGAAACAGACAATTGTTACCCGCAGCTTCCAAGGTCGACTTCTCTTAGAGTCTCTTCAGGAGGCATACCCAGTTCCTTGTTTCCACTTGCCCCAAGATCCAAGCCACGAGTTGCAGCACCAGCAAGACCATCTACTAGAGGAGTAGATCCATCACTGAAGCCAAAAAATTCTTTCAACACACCCACGATGGTTATCACCACCTACACTTCAATATTCTCCACCTTATGGCTTAGTTTCATAATACCTCTAGTCAGTAATTCCATGAATTTTTAAATAAATTCCATATCCTTTTTGAAACCAGACAATTGAGCATACACAACATCCATATTTTCATTAATTTCCTTAACTATTTCCTTGACAACTTCCTTATAGGAACTATCAGCTATATCCCCTATACTCCCATTGTGCTCAAAATGTGTCGCATCACTACCACTTTTGTTATTCGCTGAGGCCATTTTCTTCGCTATTCTCCCCTGCACCAGAGATATTTGATGGTTAATTATCGTCAACCAACTACTAAGCGTTTGGTCCTTCTCAATATTCCTTCCAATATTTTAAACCATAAACCAATATCATCTCTGCGGCATTATGAAGCCACTTTCCTCCCACTCCATCACCACCAAATATTTCTCTGCTCCAATGTTGGCTTGAGCATCTTCCTAATGATTGTTGACTCTTTTAACATGGAAAATTTTGAATTTTTCAATTTTCCTAAGGAGGTACATTATCCTTATAAGAATTGGGGAGGTTTCAGACTCAATGAGGTTCTCGTGCTTGGAAAGACTCAAACATTTTTGGATAACCACCATTGAATCACCACAATGATCAAATTCTTAATGCCCTTCGAGACGTTGATTTTCAATCCTTGCCAGAGATAGAGTGCTTCAACTTGATTGTTCATGGCTTTGCCTAATCCCCATGTGAACTTTAATTCAGTATTTTCTTCAAGGTTAAAAGCACCCCTCCCACTCCAGCCTCCCGGGGGTTACCTTTTGAAGCTCCATCAAAATAGAGTTGCACCTGACCAATATTTATTTTCCATTCATCAAAGGAATCCTCAAACATCCTAATACAGAAAGGAGGAATGACATGATACTTTGAACTGAGAGCTCGAGAGTTGGAACTAGAAATGTTGAGCCGCTTTTTTTCATTAGTATTCAAAACGTTCAAGTCTGAATCATCAAAACCCCTAGAATAAATCACCTCGAAAAGAAGCATCATTTTTTTTATTGTTGTAGATTATGGGCCACAACACTTATCTTGAAAGAATGCTTGGTTTTCAAAGAGCCAAATCAACTGGAAAAGATATTTGGAAATCTCCATCCAGCAATACATTAAGAGGGAATTCTTGGAGCACGGGAATTTGTGCTTCCAATGTATATACATCTCATTCCAATCCTCAGCAATGAAGGGAGATTGAACGGAGGTCACTAAAGAAAACTTCCAGGTTTCCGTAGACAAATGACATTGAAAACAAATATGCTTAATACTCTCCTTCGCTTTACCATAGAGCACACAGTGGTAGGGACCATGTATATTCCTTTTCCTTAATTTTTCTGGAATGAGGATCTTCTCGTGTGCCATTTCCTGGAAAAACATATTGACCTTAGGAAGCCCATCATGGCCCCAAATCTTACCCATATATTAGAGGGAGGGGGGGAGGAAGGGTCCTTAATGAGAAGTGTGTAACTATATTTGACTGTATATATTTTACTCTTGCCTCCTAGCCAGACCCAATAGACCAGTTTTCTTGTTAAGATAGGTGCAAACCTCTTTAGTCGATTGATCATGGAATGTCAATAATTTAGTAGATGGATGGTTAGGTCCAAACCCACACCATAGGCCTTATTTGTCCTAGCAAGAGATGTCTGCAAGATGGGTGTAACCATGCTCTTCCATCCACATAGAGAACTCCACAAACCCGGGACTGGATACAAGATCAAATAGGGGAGAGAGGTCTTTCCATAGGTTAATATTTTTCTGATCTCCTCGCTTCGAGCTGAGATGTTCCAGCATAAATGATGACGAAGATTTACACATTCTCCAAATTTTTGTGCCTTTACATTCCCAAAGTTCTCCTTCTAGCCTAATGAGACGATTTTTGTAAAAATACTTTCTTGTGAAAGACTTTTTCCACCACTCATTGGAGTGTGAGAGGAGTCTCCATACCAATTTTTCCTCAAAATCTAGATTCATTAGTTCAGGATCCTTGATTGCTAATCTTCTAAGTTATTTAGTTGTCTTACCAAATTCCAATTAACCAAGTGGAATTTGTGGTCGTTACTTTTCCCTCCTTTCCATGAGAACTTATGAATGAGCCTTCTTATTTTTTTTATTTATATTCTTTGGAGCTAAAAGGCCAACTCCTAGGTACACCGAAAGAGAGGAGAGAACAGATTTGATGAGAATAAATCTCTCCACCAGGTTAAGCCACCTTACTCCCCAAGATTGCACTATTTTCCTAATTTTCTGAATAACTAGCTCCCAATCCTCCCCTGAAGCCTTCTTAAAGAATATGAGGATTCTAATATAAGAAAAGGACATCTCATTAACATCCACTGGAAAATCAAGCAAGCAAGCGATTTCCATCAAAGTCGCCTCTGGGAAATTCCATACGATAAATTGACATTTAAATTTTATTATCAATCACCCAAATAAAAGGACATACCAATCCAAAATATTTTTTAATCTTAAGGCAATTGTTAAGGAGGAACCTCCAAGCAAGATGGTGTCATCAGCAAACTGAGAGTGATTTATTTCATGAACATTCCTTGCAATGCTTAGGTCAGGGAAAGATCCAAACAACCCTCAGACTCAAGGTTGCGACTCAACACTTCAACAATAGAGGGCATCCTTGTCATAGGAATCTAGAGACAACAAATAAAGGGGCTGGTCAAACATTTATCAAAGGAGAACCAATACAAGAATTAATCCATAAAATGAATTTATTGTTGAAACCTAATTTTTCCATGACAAGAAACATAAAGGAATAATTTATCAACTCAAATGCATTTTCAATATCCAGTTTGATAACCATTCCAACTTCTCCTTCTTCTTTACTAGAGTGTATTTCCTCCTAGACTAGAATGATATTATCGAGTATATTCCAATGTTGCATAAACCTACCTTGATTCTAAAAGATGAAAGAAGGAAGTAGAGGCTTAATCCAGTTGGCTATGATTTTTATCAAGATTTTATAGGAATAATTACACAGCGAGATAGGGAAGAATATTGAGAAGGATGAGGGATTGGCTTCTTTTGGGATTAATGCAAGGAAGGATGAACTAGTTCTTTCTCCTATCTTCTTTTTTACTTTGCTATGATTCAACATTCTAGTAAGGTAATTTTTTATAATGTTCCAGTAAAATCGATAAAAACAAATTGAGAAGCCATCTCGACCTGGTGCTTTCTTGGGCTCCAAGGACCAAACCACTTTTTGAGCTTCTTCGTTCATTATTTCGCCTAAAAAAGACTAATTAATAGATAGGGATATTACATGTGGCTTTTCCCACATAAAATTATTAGCGTTGTCGAGAGAGATGTGATCTTTATTGAGAAGAGCTTTGAAAAACGTTTAAGGCCTCATTTTTTATTTTTGCAAAGGTGCTGACCTTTTGCCTTCCTTTATGATTTATCTCCCTTATTCTATTTGATTATCCCGAGACATAACCTGTTTATGAAAGAAGTATGTGTTGGAGTCCCACGATTTTAACCACAGGCTACGAGATTTTAACCTCCATAGATTTTCCTCTTACTGACTTAAATTATAAATCTATTTAGAGAGGTCACTTTCCTTTGGGATGTGTTTTTCTTCTATCTGTGCTTCCTCCATCATCTTGTAGTGCTCGTCTAATTCTTGAACTTTGTCTCTTATTTTTTTCCGTGGAGATTGATAATTCTCTTTGAACCACTTCATCAGTTCTCTTTTAACATTTTTTAACCTGGATTCCCATAAAAAACTTGAGGAACCCTGTACTAGTGATAGCCAACCCGCTTCATCAGTGTCCCAACCTCTTCGGAGAGGCTCCAGTCTAGATTAAAATTGAATGGCAATGACCCTAGGGTTTCTATCTTCTCCAGGTTGATCATGATGGGTCGATGGTCCGAGTCTCCTTGCGCTTCTATAGTTGAAGAACAATCAAAGCCTTTGAGAAGCCAACTACTGTGAATCAAGAAGTAGTCTAGGAGGTCTGCTATAAAGTGTTCACCAAACCGTTTGTTGGACCACCTATATTTACCATACTTGGGCTTGATATCTATCATATCCCATCTCTTTATTATTTCCTCCATTATATCTTTGAACGGATCCCTAGTCGAAGTCCCTCCTCTTTTCTCTATTATATTTAAGACAGTGTTAAAGTCACCTACCATCGCGCTATTGGGATGATGGTTCCTCTCATTTAAGACTTCTAAATAGTCCCAAAATTCAACCTTTTCAATGTATAGAATTGGTGAATTATATTTATGAAAGGGATTCCTTCCCCTGTATCTTTTTTTCCAAGGGAGCCATCACCAAAGGTTTCAGTTTTATTTCTACCACCAGGGAGAAGTTCTTTTTTGACAAAAAAATATCGAGCCCACCAGAGACTCCTCTGGATGACTAGACGGACCCAGAGCATTCTTTCTAGAAGTTTTCAACTACTTTGAGAACCTCCATTTCCTCTAATCTTGTTTATTGAAGAAATACTACCATCAAAGATTCTTGTTTAATTATGTCTCTCACTACTAGGGTTTTCGCAGGGTTTCCTAGCCCCTTGATATTCCACGATATAACTTTCATTAATTAGCAATGGTTTAGGAGAATCCGCCATCCTTTCCTTCTTTTCTTTTCCTTTTCCTTCTGAGAATTTTTGAAATGATTGTTTGGTTTCCCAATTTTTTGTTCAGTTCAACTTGTTTTTCTCGCAATTCATTCTTGTTTGCTCTGCCTTTTTTCTTTCAGTTTCCTCTTTCCTAACTGTTGCATTCATCTTCCCAAGATAAATTTTGATTCATGTGACGGGTTATGACACTTTCTATTTCCTTGTTCATACTTCTAAGAGTGACACTTGAAGGTTCAAGGGTTGGGGCTGCCTTAGAGGGAGAGGCTTCACACCCACCTTCACTCAGGATGCTCTCAACTACGATTTTACCTTCTTCAACTACCACTTCCTCCTCCAAGCATTTCTCTTCTTCTTTTTATTCATGCTTTTTTGACAATTATAATAGTTTAAAATCGAATTAGCATTTAATGTTTAATTTTAACATAAACACATTTAAGGACATGAAGCTAATTTTATGTGTATCTTTTAAGTAAAGTGATTTGAATTCATGTGAAGAAACGATCTTTTATTCCTATATAACAAAGATGGTATTTGAAATTTTGAAAAAAAATTAAAAAATGAAAAGAGATGTAGTGTATATTCAAATTGAAGACACATCCATCATTCTAAATTTTATTTTTTGAGGAAAATAAAATTGGTTGCTCAATTTCTAGAATTGCAAGGTAAAATGACATTGGAAATCTTTATACAAAAATCAACCCCAATATTGTTGATAATTTCTTGTCGTGCGTTTTCTTATTTTTCTATTTACAAAGTTTGTTCATACAACTCCTATTGTAATTCTTTGATATATTTTAGTCGGAATAATTATTAAGCTAATAGATCTATCTTTAGGAATAGAGCTTCTAAAATTTTAATTTTATTATAAATGATTATTAGGTGGGTGATAGAGATTTAACCTCCACATAATATCCATGGAACATTTTTAACACTAGTTAGGATAAAACATAGTTATGCCCTTTTTTGTATTCAATTTAATTAAAAAAATGAAAAGAAAAAAAATGTTATGTCTACAAGATCCAAATTTCCATTCAATCTTGAGTTTTTAATGGTTATTGTTACTTTATTATGTTTTATTATTACATGTTTTTACTCATATATTAATTGTTTTTATAATTAATAATAATAATAATAATAAAGTTATAATTTAGTTAAATTTTATGATGTTTTTGAGTTTTTATTATGACAATGTAATATGTATCTTGACATAAACCTTTTGCTAATCATTATAAGTTATGTTTATCAAAATTTCTTGACCTTTTACTTATATAACTATACTAGTTTTGATATTATGATAATATTTAAAAAAAAAAAATCATTGAAAAAAAAATAAAAAAATAAAAAATATCTCCTTCGACCATTCAATCTACCTTGTTACCCTTATTACAATAACACATTATCAGCGAATTAGAAACTCTTTCAATTTCAAGTACAACTCCTTCGACCATTCAGTCTATCTGGTTACCCTTCATTATAATAACACATTATAGCGAATTAGAAACTCATTCAACCTCAACTTACTAGAGCGATTCGAACTTCTAGAATGTTTGCGAATATAATATCAGATAAATATATATTCCCCTTGATAAATAGAACAACGATTGAGTGTTTTAATTGAAACTAATAGCAGTATATTTTGGTGTAGGCATGGCATGAGAATCATGTCCAAAGACATATCCTTGACGAGTGCGATTCCAAATATCTCTGCCATGTCCAGTTGAGGTTCCTGGTCAAATGAATGAAGGAGCGATGCCAGCACTAGATGGATCATCCGACTGGCCAAGTGAAGCCCCACTCATAGCTTCCTTCTTGCTCCGAATGAAATAAGCTCAAATTTTTGTTCCATGTACTCCACACTACTCATTTGTGCATTCTTCCACATGCAACAAAGGGGTTGCGGATATGTTTTCGATTACTTCAACTTCTTCACGTTTATTGTGAATTATCTCTTCTAGGGTCAAGAGCTAGCGGTATATGTAGATATCGCCGACTTGCCAGAGATGGTGATGGTGGTCCGTCTCCAAGGATTCATCGTGGGAATAAGTGGACATTAAATTGAATTTAAGCCATCGTAAACAAGAATTACGAAGCTCACCTGACACTCAGCGGTCTGACATCAAAACAAAACAAGAGATGGTGATGGTGGTCCGTCTCCAAGGATTCATCGTGGGAATAAGTGGACATTAAATTGAATTTAAGCCATCGTAAACAAGAATTACGAAGCTCACCTGACACTCAGCGGTCTGACATCAAAACAAAACAACTCCCGTAACCATCGCATGAATCAAAATGATTCCCGAAGATTAAATAGACGAAGATTAAATGATTCGGTCAGATGCTCTAGATTAGATTTTCCAACTTGTCTATTAAGTTTTCAAAATTTGCCTCCTTGCTTCCATCGATGTATGACCGTTAGAAATTGTAATTACTCTTGAATGTTAGAATGGGTTAAATTCAGTAGAGTTAGTTAATTGAGTTAAGTAGAATGGCTTTGACTTAAGCTATAGTTTGGGAAAATTTGAATTTAGAGTCGTGTGTATTTTAAATTATTTTAGATCAATTAGTAATTGAAAAAGATTTAAATACTACTTACCAAATTTATTGTAATAATCAAATTTTGCATCATCAATTAAAAAAAAATTATGTGTAAATTATTTACACTTTAATTTTTTTTTCCTTTCCAATAAATTGATATCCAATCCTTGACAACGGATGTAAACAACCATGGCCGGATCTTGAAAGAAGAGAGTGTGGGAGAGCCGCAAGGGCCTCCGTAGTTGAGTGATAAGCCAATTAATCTTTTAGTGGAAGGAAGAAGCCGAGAGCAGTGATTCCTTTTTAATTTGTCAAGTCTTACCCTCGAGCCAACGTGTCATGCCCCTACACCTGCTTTCAACCGCTTATAGCGAGGTGCGGCACCACCGAACACTTTCTTTTCACCAATACTTATGTTCATGGACTACGCCTTAACATTCGATACTTAGTTTAATTTTCTTCACCAAGTATTATTATTAGCCTTTATATTAATGAACACCCATACACATTCATTATCCACAACAATTATATATAAAAAACACAATTGCAACAGTATAAAGGGAGGGGCAACTCCCTGAACAATGAGTATGTCTGATTTCAATATATTTACAACTTTACAATTTTACAAGTACACCTTGGAAACCCCAAGTTTCATACTTAGCCAAAATTCTGACTTCGTGTCATGATAATGAGTTGCCCACCTCGTGCAAGGCGCCCACCTCGTGCACGCCTTGCACGGTGGTCACTCTTACATTCCACACTTAGCCAAATTTTCCACCTTCGTGCAGCCGGCGGGTGCCTTAGTTTCACCCCTATCCAAGTTCACCATGTGTTTGTGAACATATGGTATTAATAAATCATTATATTAGTAATTGATATTGTAATAAAACTTATTTACAAATTAAAAATCAATATAATAGAATGAAATTAAATTTTCATAAAGTACATTTTTATAATTAATAATATTATTACTGAAATAAATATTTTGATAAATATCATAAATTGATATCAACTTTTACTAACTATTTAATTTATATAACTATATTAATTTATATAAATACATTATAAATTTAACTATCTATATAGTTAAAATCTCAGCGTTTAAAATCATATCATGAATCTTTGAATATCCAAATTGCATTATTATAGAAAATCGCAAACTCCTTCAAATATGTATATGAACATGAATTTGTACAATCTCTTTGTAAAATATATATGTATGAATGATATAATATTATTTTCGACAATCAAAACGCCTTAAAATATGTATATCATTCAATAACCAAGGAAATGTCTTCAACAGAATTATATCCTAGGGATGGATATCATTGCAGTCCATTATTTTTCCATACAACTGCCACAATATCGTTGAAACAATGCAAATTTCAATTATTCATTAACTGTGGAGATTGAACGAATAGCATTTGCTATCTGTCATCTCAGCGGATAGCATAACACTTAATCATTATCCAAATAAAACTGTAGACATTATTATAGAAAATCATTAACTCCTAAAACAAGTATATGAACATTAATTAGAACCATAGTTACCACATTCGACCGTATTTGTCACGCCCCCAAGCCCACGGTAACTTTTTTTCCGTGCTTGGCAGGGTGCGGCACCACCGTGTACGTTCTTTTCGTTAATACTGGTACATATGGACTACGCCTTAACCGATATAAACATGCTTTAACCGTTATCTTATAACCATGTGCAAGCATTAATCTTCATAATTCATCATAAACCATTCTTAACAATTCATATGCAATTAAACCGAACAACAATTGCAAACAACCATGTAAAATGGGAGGGGCAACTGCCGAACAAGTTCGCCTGAATAATCAATATATTATGAACCTTCGATAATACATCAATGTACAAGTGTGCCGGGCAAAGTCCTCGGCCAACACTTAGAAACCTTTACAATATTACAAAAAGGCATGAGAAGCCTTATACATACACTATCATGCACCCTTACACATGAGCGGGTACCCACCTGGGTCACCAAGACGCTCATCCAATACTGCATCAAACCGTGTATACAAACTCCCTCAACCGAGACCTCTTCCACATAACCAAGCTCTAAATTATGCGAAGTCCTTCTAACCTTTATGCGCATGAGGAATGCGCATCACCTAAGAGACCTTCGCACTTTTCTTCTTGTCCTTATGCGAAGGAGAGCGAGCGAAGTATGATGGAGAGAATGAGCTTCATCTCCACTAATATATATGCTCCCTTCCATGTGATTCAAGGGGGTTGCTTGTCTTATGGCCGACTCCACTTAGTAACACATAAGCCCACGCATATATATTAAATTACATTATTTAATTCTTATTAATTCACACATATTTATATATGTGTACTCCATATAATATGCTTCCTCCTTATGTTTTAAGGGGTGTGCTTTGCTCACGGTTGCCCCCATCATCATACATATAAGCCCTCACATATTATATTTTAATTATTTCCACATGTGTGTACAAGCCTCCTTTTACATCGCATATAAATCGGCTTCAACACTTAGCTTAATTCCCAAGTGTCACATTTGTTATAATCTTTCGTCGCATGGTAACCGGCGTTTCGTCGAATCATAACCGGCCTGTGTCAAACTGTGCCCGCCCGCGTGCAGAACTGCGCCCGCCCGCGCCCGCCGTGCAGACGGTGCCCGCTCGGGTGTAGAAGTGCGCCCACCCGCGACCGCCGCGCAAACTGTGCCCGCTCGTGTGCAAAACTGCGCCCGCCCGCGCCCGCCGTGCAGACTGTGCCCGCCCGCGTGCAGAAGTGCACCCGCCCGGGTCGTCCACCGCCCGTCGTGCAGAATTGTGCCCGCCCGGGTCGTCCACCGCCCATCGTGCAGAAGTGCGCCCGCCACCGTGCACGAGGGCACCCTCCCATCGTGCACGCCTGCCCAAGACTCGAGGGCGTCACACTCTCCTCCACCTGAAGTCGTTGTCGTCCTCGACAACATATCATCTCGGTAGCTCTCCACCAAGACTGCATCAACCATGATGTAGACCCCTCTATATAAGGCAAACATCACTGCAACATATATAAGGCCTCGTCTCCATCAAGTCATCTCCATGTGCAAACTGCCCATATATAAGTGCTACACATCCCGGTCATGTGTCAACACCCATAATCCATGCTCAGGTCCATGAAAAACTCCATCCATCACATCGGCAACATGTTGTCCACGAAGTGTTGGTGTCAATGTGCCATAAGTGATCAGCCACACCTACCCCCAACATCATTGTGTGCGAAAAGTAGTTGAGTCTCCGCTCAACCCATGCCCAAGTGCTGCCACCAAGGCATCATCATCATCATCGTGACCCCATCACCTCAAAGTGTCTCATCGATCCTCCTCATCAAGTCACTCTTCCAAGCCATGTCCTATGCATGTACTTTGGAAGTATGCATCCCATACTGCATCAAAGTCACCTGACCTCAGCTCCTCAATGCATCAGACCTCTAAGTCCACCATGTATGATGTCCCAAAAGTCACAACGATCTCATGTCATCATGAACTCCTCCACCAAAGGTCCACCAAGACTATCTCTTGGTCTCGGCCATGAGAAGTTCATCTAATCATCATCCAAGTAATCAATCTTCGGTTTAGTGAACTCGGTCACCAACCATATCACCATGTCATCACGAGTCCCTTCTCCATAGCTCCTCCACCAAAGGTTCACCAAGACTATCTCTTGGTCTCGGCCATGAGAAGTCCACCCAAGGGTGTGCCCTTCAACCAGTCCATGAGTCATGCTGGGCACCTAGCCATGTGGCTAAAGCATGACCCAATCATCCACAACGATCATCAAGTTCCACCCTTGTCACGGGCTCTTGCACCTTCAACCATAAGGTCACAAGTAACCCCAACATGTCCCGCAACCACTGACAACCCTTGCTTCCCCATACAAGGTTCCATCCTAGTCATCCATGGTAAGATGTCTCCATGCTTAGGCAAGCTGATCTTGCCCTCTCCTACACATGATCCATCTACCAAATGCTCAAATGAAACACAAGTATCCATACTTACTTTATCAATATGAGGCTCCTCCATATGAGTGACCTCACCCTTCCATGTCGGTAAGCTGCACGATCCTGGTTCAACTTGATCACCTTCAAGTTCTGCGTCCATCGAGTCCTCATCATCTTCGGTCATCATGACTTCCTCTTCCCGGTCTGCACAATTTGCAACTTCATCTTGCCCCATTGTCCAACCGAGTTGAAGAAGCTCTTCTTCAATGTTCTTTTCCAAGACTTCAAGCTTTTCACGGATTCGGGGTCTCTCTTCCTTCAGCCTTTTCAACCTGCATAAGGTAAGCAAGAGCTTCCCTTCACCTTCTCCCAAACTTGCCATGCTTTGTACTTTGTCTTCACGAGCAACCTTGCTCACTAGCTCTGACCGAACTCTGATACCACCTGTCACGCCCCCAAGCCCACAGTAACTTTTTTTCCGTGCCCAGCAGGGTGCGGCACCACCATGTACGTTCTTTTCGTTAATAATGGTACATATGGACTACGCCTTAACCGATATAAACATGCTTTAACCGTTATCTTATAACCATGTGCAAGCATTAATCTTCATAATTCATCATAAACCATTCTTAACAATTCATATGCAATTAAACCGAACAACAATTGCAAACAACCATGTAAAATGGGAGGGGCAACTCCCGGACAAGTTCGCCCGAATAATCAATATATTATGAACCTTCGATAATACATCAATGTACAAGTGTGCCGGGCAAAGTCCTCGGCCAACACTTAGAAACCTTTACAATATTACAACAAGGCATGAGAAGCCTTATACATACACTATCATGCACCTTTACACATGAGCGGGTACCCACCCGGGTCACCAAGACGCTCATCCAATACTGCATCAAACCGTGTATACAAACTCCCTCAACCGAGACCTCTTCCACATAACCAAGCTCCAAATTATGCGAAGTCCTTCTAATCTTTATGCGCATGAGGAATGCGCATCACCTAAGAGACCTTCGCACTTTTCTTCTTGTCCTTATGCGAAGGAGAGTGAGCGAAGTATGATGGAGAGAATGAGCTTCATCTCCACTAATATATATGCTCCCTTCCATGTGTTTCAAGGGGGTTGCTTGTCTTATGGCCGACCCCACTTATTAACACATAAGCCCACGCATATATATTAAATTACATTATTTAATTCTTATTAATTCACACATATTTATATATGTGTACTCCTCCATATAATATGCTTCCTCCTTATGTTTTAAGGGGTGTGCTTTGCTCACGGTTGCCCCCATCATCATACATATAAGCCCTCACATATTATATTTTAATTATTTCCACATGTGTGTACAAGCCTCCTTTTACATCGCATATAAATCGACTTCAACACTTAGCTTAATTCCCAAGTGTCACATTTGTTATAATCTTTCGTCGCTTAGCTTAATTCCCAAGTGTCACATTTGTTATAATCTTTCGTCGCATGGTAACTGGCGTTTCGTCGCATCATAACCGGCCTGTGTCAAACTGTGCCCGCCCGCGCCCGCCGTGCAGACTTACCCGCCCGCGTGCAGAAGTGCGCCCGCCCGCGCCCGCCGTGCAGACTCTGCCCGCCCGCGCCCGCCGTGCAGACTGTGCTCGCCCGCGTGCAGAAATGTGCCCGCCCGGGTCGTCCACCGCCCGTCGTGCAAAAGTGCGCCCGCCACCGTGCACGAGGGCGGCCGCCCATCGTGCACACCTGCCCGAGACTTGAGGGCGTCACAGTATTGGCCAAAAAAGTTCGGAAATTCGCTGATACGATTCGATTCGCCATTTAGTACGTTAATTTCGATACGGTACGGTATTTGTGGTTCACCAAATCAATAAAGTTAATTTCTCCACTGCCGGTTGCGATTTTGAACCACTGAGCAGAGGTTAAAATGTTTCGCTATTTCTTTTGGTTAATAAGCAAGTAGCTTTTGTAAGCATTGGTTTCCACTACCGCTTGCGATTTTGAACAGCTTAGCAGAGGGTACCCTCTGTTCCTCTGGAGCAATATAAGCAGCCATCGTAGAAATATATAGAAACATTCAACCAGCCATCATAGAAACATCCAACCAACCATCGTAATATATAGAAACATCTCTCCTATGGGACCATTTATAAATATATAGGAACAACCATTTTACCCCAGCATTCAGAAATTTCACTAATAATTTATATATTAAAAAAAGTTATGGAAATTTTATTTAACATTTTCAATTATAGAATAGTAAATTCTTTATTAAAAAAGTTGTTTTTTACTAAAAAAATTATAAAAGAAATAAATTTTGTAAAAATATTAAAATATAGTTTTAAATGTTTTAGTAAGAGTTATTTGAAATTCAATTAAAGTATTTATTTTTTTTATTTATCATAAAGATTATTTTACCAAATTATTATTGAATAAATTTGGATTTTAATGCGAATTAGTACTCTTTTTAATTTGTGAACGTTATTTAAATATTCAATATCAATTTTGAGTTTTTGTTATTTATATTAATATATTTTATTTAGATGTTTTCTCAATTCGCAATACAAATAATAAATTATCTTAAATAGATAAAAATATAAATACACATAAAGAAATAATGATATTATTATAAAAAAGATTCATTTTTATTTTATAAAGTTTTGAAAAAAATAATAATAATATGTTAATCTATATAAAATATAGATTATCGAATTTTTTTCCTATATAGTCAAAATTTTTCCTTATCTAATCTAAGATGTAGTCCATATTAAATTTTATACAGTCGAATTCAAATTTGATAACTATATTAGAACAAGCTATCTATATATACAAGAAGCTCTCTATATATACGATATACTATTATTGGCGAAAATCAAAAGCTCTGTAAAATATGTATATAAATATGAATCCATACATGGATGCAGGCAGTGACTAATACGCCATCAATACCCAAGGAAATGCATTCAACAGAATTATATCCCAGGGGTGAATATCATTGCAGTCTATTTTTCCACGTAACTGCAACAATGACAATATCGTTGAAACAATACAAATTCCAATCATTCATTATATCTACAGATAGGTTAACTGTGGAGATTGAACGATATATATCAACTCAGTGGTACATCACACTTTTAAAATAGAAGAGCAGCGCGACATATTCGGACATTTTAATTAATGAAGCGGATCCATTCAGACTTGCTGGGAACATGTGCATTGACAGCGGTGAGCAGGTAGTAACCCGGAGGAGCCACCACTGAGATGGGTGGAGCAGTTATGGAAACTAAATATGTGTTCTTCGACTCGGTCTTGACAACTTCCATGACTGCGAGAGAGAGCATTCTCTGGTGCATGGACATGGCGTGCGTGTTGAAAGGAGGGGCATATGCATGAAAATGTAAGTCCTTGCTCCAAAACTCCGAAACAGATAAACGAACCATGAATTTCGAGCCGTACTTGATGTCCCTCGTAGAAATAGATGCAATGGCCGGTCGCTTGTGATCGTACATGGAATGCAGATAGGGAGGAATGTAGGCTTCCACTCTCAGTTCTGTGGGGAATGGCTTGGCCACAAGATTATAAGTTCGATGGGGATTGCTCCCGGCTACTAAAACCCGCCCGTCGGGCAGCACAAGAGCAGTGGAATGATACATTCTCGGGATTTTAGCCGGAGCCAAATTTGTGAACCTCTCGCCAACGGCTGCGGAGGGCGTGTAGAGGAGCGGAGAAA